>OY540803.1:27377066-28577066 GCA_961205885.1 Ptychoptera albimana
CACATTTACTTCTTCAATTAAGCAGAATTTTATTAAAACTATCTTCTTTTCTAACACATTTATAATTTTAATTATTAAAAGAATGAATAAATGGAAGAAAAACAAAAAAAAAAAACTTAAAATCAATATGGATTTATTTTATTTTTTAATGAATTTATAATAAAAAAGTAATATTCCTACATACATTTATTATTATTATTATTTATTTTATGAATTATTTTCCTTAATTATATTTTTTAAGCCTAGTTCTCAATTTTTGAATCTAATCTTTATTTTCAAAAAAAAAAAATAAAATCTTTTCTGTTTTAAATGTGAGAAAACAAAAATAATAAAATAAGATAATGAATGTTTGAAATTAGATAAGACATATAGGTCGATCGGACAGCCAGACTAATTACAACTTATTATTTGTTTTATAAATAACAATAATCTTTTCTTTTTTTTTCGTTTCATTTAAAACTGCTATTAGAACAATATATTGTAAATCAATCTTCTTCTGGCCCTAATTCAGAGCGTGGCTTTAACTGTTTAATACATTTATTGATTTCAGCTTCAAAATTTTTCGCAATCTCAATATTTTTAAAATTAACAGCTAATTGCTCTAATTGTGATGGTTCTTCGGCAAAATTCATAGCTGCCCAGCAATATGCTTTTGGATTTGTATTCATATTACTCATATCGAATTCTTTGGTTATAGAATGATTTAATACACATTTATGAATTTGTTCACGACGCAATAATAAACGATATGATTTGTTTTCGGAATGAAACAATATTTTTAATTCGCCAACACCTATAAAAAAAAAAATTAATAAATTTTGAAATTAAATTTTAAATGGATTTTATTTTTAAATAATACCTCTTTCTTTCCATTCTTTATTTGTACCATCATAACGATATAACTTAGCACGTTCACCAAACAGTTTCATTTCATTTTCTTCACCTGTTGTTACAACAATTTCATCAGGTAATGCAATTATTGGATCATAGTGCGGATCATAATTTGCAGTATCTGCACTTTCATTATTATCACTGTCATTAGTTTTTGTATCATTTGGTGTGTTTTTATCATTTATATTTTTGGCGCCAATTAGAAAATTATTAAACTCCTTTGTAGTTGATAAACCACCCCATGGCTTAACACTATCAGAATGTGTAAGTGCATTTAAACTTTCATTTACATCTAATTTAACTGCACTATTAAGATAAGCATTTGAATCTTTATTTGTTGACAAGCTACCAAAACTTAAAGTTGAATTAAGATTTGATAAAAATGATGGAATATTTTCTGTTTTTATTGTTTCTGTAGATACAGAGGATGCTGCAGCTTCATCAATGTTTTTCTTAAATTCAGCAGAACCAAAAATGTTTCCCATTGTCGAGGTAGCAGTTTTTGTTTCAGTTGATGGTAATGTTATATTAAATAAGTTACCACCCATTGTGTTATTTAGACCAATGGTTGTTCCAAATATGCTATTTGGTGTTGATAATGGAGACTTGTCTCTTGATTCGAATATATTTCCACCAGATAATGAATTATTACTATTTTTGGGGCTTGAAAATATTGACTCTTGAACAGCCAGATTTGGTATTGTTGAAGATAGAGAATTTTTGGTAGTATCACTTGCTATTGGTTGTATAGGTAGGGCTGTTCCAAAAATACGACCTACAAAATTCAAACAAAATAGGGAATTGTTGTTATTGCAATGACATTTTGATGTTTATAAAATAATTTTTTAAATAATAATACCTGAATTAAATGCAAAGTTTTTATTATCAGATAAATTGGTCTTAAGTGATCCAAATGAAAAAGTGGTTCCAGTTATCGGTTTCACTTCTTCCTTATCATTTACTTCTTTTTCTATTGTAAGTTTATTTTCATCTACAGCCGGAACACCAGCGAAAGATGTTGGTTTTAATATATTATTTTTACTGCTACTTGAATCATCATTGGTATTAGTTTGAGTTTTGTTAATTTGACCACCAAACATAGATATTATGTTACTTGGAGATTTGTTTAAATTTTCATTAGTAATATTAACTGTTTTAGGTATAAAGTAATCATCATCTTTATTATTATCATCATTTTCATCATTAAAGTTTAATTGCTTTCCAGCAATTACTTTCTTTTCAACTATATTTTTTATTTTAATATTATTAAAAATTGGCAAGGGATTGGTATCAATTAAATTTTCGTTGTTTAAGATTGATGATATTGTATTACTATCATCTGTACACCCAGAACATCCATCGCATTCATTGAATGTTAATAAAGTAACAACTTTTTTAGGGGATTCATTAATTTTTGAATTAGTAACTTCATCTGGGTTGTTTTTGGCTACATCTATACTTTCTTCAACCACATCTTGATCTATAAAAATAATATTCATTTGATATAACTAAATAAAGAAAATATTTTGTTTAATATTTACCTTGATTATTTAATGCTTCCACAGTTGCATTTTTAAAATCATTTGCAATATCCGATGTTTTAAATCGTAAACAAAAATGCATTACTTCATAGACACCTTCACTAAAATCATTTGCTGCAAAACTCCATGACTTATCATCTTTCTTTGTATATTCAATATCCTTTGTTAATAAATGATTTAAACAGATTTTTAATACTTGATCACGTCTCATCAATACCCGTATTTTTTTATTTAATTTGTTTTTTAATATTTTTACATCGCCAATGCCACGCTCTTTCCACTCACCATCAATAAAGCGGAATAACTTTGAACGATGTGAATATAATACTATTTCATCTTCTTCACCAGTTTTAACCTCAACCTAAAAATAATTAAATTTAATTAAAATCATGTTAATAAAATATGCAATTAAATTATACTTTATCTGGTAGTGGAATTACAGGTGCGAAAAAGGTGTTATTCTCTTCTTCGATTCCTTCGTCATCATCAGATTCATTTTTCACATCTGATTTTACTACTGTTCTAGACAAATCCAATACATTACCATTTTTACCCTTTCCTGGTGATTTTGGTTTTAATTTAAAATCAAAAGAATTCTTTTTATCAATTGATAGGACAGACGCTGCTGTTGGTGCTGTACCAAAACTAAATTTATTTTTATCAGATTGTGTTGCCGTATTACCAAAACTAAATGTAGCTGGACTTGATGATGAAGTTTTATCAAACGAAAACAAATTTTTATTTTCAGATTGATTTGTTTCACTTTTCGGAAAACTAAATACTGTTGGTGCTGCTAATGGTGTAGTTTTAACACCAAATGAGAATGTTTCTTTATTTTCCGTATTTGCCTCTGGCGATTTTCCAAAAGTAAAACTAGATTTCGTTGTTGGTAACCCGCCAAATTTGAATGAAGTCTCAGTCGTTGTAGTTTTTGTCGTTGTATGAACTGCTGGTGCTTCGGTTGATACAGATTGTATACCAAATGTAAACTTTTGTTGTCCTGGTGATGTTGTGCCGAATACATTTTTCGATGGCTCTTTTTTTGGTACTGTGTTGTCCTTAGGTGAATCACATGCAACGCAATATAATGCCGATGTCGCATTTGTTATATAACAACCTTGACAAGTCCATGATCCAACTTTTGGATTAAATCGGGTACCGAAACCTTCAGGTTCTTTAGTAGAGCCAGGTTTTGGAGTTTGACAAGCAACACAACAATTAACTTCTCCATTATTTGATGTATAGCAACCATCACACATCCATGAGCCAGGTTTTGCATTAAATTTATCGCCGAATCCTTGTACAGTTTTGGTCTTTTCTTTGTCTTTACTTGATGATACTATATTCGTAATAACAGTTGTTGGTGCTGGTTTTGTAACTATTTTTGAGGCATTACATGCAATGCAGCTGTCTGCATCTATGGTATTTGAAGTATAACAAGCTTCACAGTTCCATGAGCCTGATTTTAATTTAAATGCATCGCCAAATCCCTTTACAGGCTTATTATTATCATTATTTTCGATTTTTTTAATTTCTGTTGTTTGTTTATTATCTGAATTATTTACATTATTATCGTCCGTTGTCATATTCTTTTGTGCATCAAGAATACTATTGTGAAATTGTGTGCATATATCAGATGTTTTAAAGCGAATTGCTAACATTTCTACTTGTAGTTCATTATCTGAATAATCTTGTCCATACCATGTTAATGCTGTATCAGTTTTTGGTAGTAAATTGAACTTTGTATCCTTTTCCAACATTTGATTACAACACAATTTTAACACTTGTTCCCTTCTCATTAATAAGCGTACTTTGTTTTTATTATTTTTTTGTACGAGAACTTTCATAATTCCAATTCCACGATCCTTCCATTCTTTTATATTAGTATCGAAGCGCAAAAGTTTGGCACGATGTTCAAAGAGAATAATTTCATCTTCTTCACCAGTTTTACAGTCAATTATATCTGGTAATTCAATAACAGGTTGGAACTGTGCTGTTGGAACATAATCATCTTCATCATTGTTTATTGTACTTGTGCTTATTACTGTAGCTGGTTTTTCTGGTGACTTAACTGCTTCGGTTTTACCCAAATTTGCAAATATATTATCAAATGATTTATTTTGAACAGATGCTCCACTATCACCAAATGATAAATCAGCATTATTACTTTTATTAAACGAAAAACTAGCAAAAGGATTTGGTTTCGTGGTTTGGTCATCTTTTTCTTTAACACTGGTTTTTGGTAATAATGAGAACATATTATTGGGTGCAATTGACGGTTTAGGCAATGTAGAATTTTGTCCAATTGAGAAAGAAAAGCCACTTTTTGTTGTTGAAAAATCAGAATTGGTTTCCGTTAAAATATTTGAAGAATTTGCCTTAAACGGTGTTGATATTGAATTATTGAAACTAAATGCTGTAGTTACTGGAACTGTACCAATAATTGAACTTTTTGAAGAAATTGATGAATCAACCGGACCAAATGTAGTTTTTGCAGTCGATGCACCAAATGTAAAACTTGTGGTTTTAATTTCAGTGTTATCATTATTATCTTCATCTTCAATTATTTTCGCTTCTTCTCTAGCCACATCAAATACTTCTTTAAAAGTATTCGCAATTTCATCAGTTTTGAAACGCAAAAAGAAGCTCTCCAATTTAACCACACAATCTGAAAAATCATTTGCAATCCACAAAAATCCTTTTTTAGGAGTTTCAACTTGTTTTAATGTCATATTGCCCGTTATTATATGATTGGCACATATTTTAAGTACTTGATCACGTCTCATTAAAATACGTGTACGACCACCACCTTGTCCAACTACATTACTTTTCAATATTTTTAAATTACCAGTTCCACGTTCTTTCCATTCTTTTGCATCCAAACGATATAATTTTCCTCTTTCCGAAAAAAGTGTTGTTTCATTTTCCTCACCAGTAACAACTACAATTTCATCTGGCAAAGGAATAATTGCTTTAAAATCTGGTCTTGGATCATATTCCTCACAAACAGATTTGCTACTTTCAATACTATCATTTGGATCATTATTTGTATTAGTAGAAATGACTGATGGGGGAACATAAAAGCTCAAAACAGGCTGAACAGTGTTTGTGTTAACACTAGTAGCACCTTTGATATGATGGGGTGGTATAGTAACACTTAAAGGTGGCTGAGATGTTGTTACACTGTTATGTGTGGGTAACGGATCTGAACTGGTGATGACAACATTAACAGGTGGCGCCTTTTCAACTGGCGTATTGTTATATGCAGAATTCCATGACTTTAATAATGATGGTGTAGATAATGCTTGTTCAATTGCTGGAGTTTGTCCAGTTTTAATTGAACCCAAGCCAGTCATAGGTAATATTGATGGTTGTGTTGGTAAATTAGATGCTGGTGGTTGTTGTTGATATAAACTCTCAAACATGTTATTTTGACGTAATAAATGTTGCTGTCCATTATTCATTGATGGCGGATAAGATGTCATTAATAAATTATTACTATTTGTATTATTACCAGTGATACCCAATTGGGGAGATAGATTTTGTAATTGCTGCTGATATGATAAAACGGCTGATACACTGGCTGGATCCATAAATGGAGGTAATGTTTCCATATATGGTAGTTGTTGTGCCGGTGTTTGTTGCGCACCTGACGCCGAGGTTGATGCTGCTGCGGCAGCAGCAACGGCTCCTCCCGGCAATGAATATAAGAACATCGGAAATGGTGTATTATAAGGATTGTTATATACTGGAGGTATTGGGTACTGGTTTGGTGTACTTAAACGTGGCTGTGGTTGTTGCAAATGTTGTCCAAACATTTGTGTTGAAGAATGTATGCCATTAGCGTTATTACCAGATAAAGGAAAACCTTGATTTTGTAATTCATCAAATATATATAAATCATCTAATACATTTGGATCATCTTCGACACCACCGCTTGGATTATTATTATTATTTGTATTATTATTACTAATCATTTTTTTTAATAATTCTTCTATATTATTAATTTTTGCATTAATTGGTGCAATTCTACTCATTACATCTTCAATATTACTTATTTTTGAATTCATTAAATCAACTTTTGAATATATGTCAGACATTTCTTGTCTAGATCTAGTTACATCTATTTTAACTAATGATAAAGAATCCATCATTGATGTCATCATATCCATATTATTATTTCTTTTTATATTAGTATTACGGTTAAAAGAATCATTTAAAACTTCATCACCATGTTGAAATGGATCTGGTTGTGAATGTTGATTAGAATAATTAAAGGAACCATTTAATGTATCATTATTAGTTGATGAAAATTTATTTGAAAATTGTAAACGTTGAATGTCTGAATTTATTATATTATTTAATGGATGGTTACGATCAACATTAGGATATTCTAATAAACTTAGTGTTTGACTTAATAAATCCCGCGACTTCTCTAGATATATTTTTTTTGTTTTTTTAGGAGTTTTACTAGATTCATCTAATTTACGATATGCTTCAGCTTGAAAATATGTTGCAAATGGTAGTTGTAATTCAGAGAATTCTTCAATTAATTCTTCATACTCAGATTTTTTAAGATAATTGGTTGCCAAAAATAAAACTGCATCTTCTGCTAATATAGTTATGTCACGATCAATATTATCATAACTATTTGTTGGATATTTAAAATATTTACGGTATGTCTCTAAATTACCATTCTTTAATATTTTCAACATATGTAAACAATATTTATAAATTGTTTCAATACGTTTCTCTAATAAGTTGCGTTCATTAATTTTATTCATATCTTTTAAACGATTGTTTAATATACTACCGAGTTTCAATAATATTATTAAATCAATTTTCGGTGTACCGTTACAACGTACCGCTTCAATTCCATATTGTAATGTTATTCTTAAATCAGACCAATTTTCATTTGATATATTATTACACATTTTATATGATGAAAGCCACCAATCTTGTTGTTCATCTGTGGCCATTGTATTTATCATAATAGGATATGGTAATATATACGGTTTTGTGTATGTCTTTCGGTTAATTATTTCGTAATTTATTTTCTCATTATCCAATAACCGTTTTGTCTGTATTATTGTACAATATAAATATGAATCAATATCTAAGCGATTTAGGGTTTCAGCATTACAATTGATTAAATTTTGTATTGAAAAATTTAAATTTTTATATATGAATAAACAATTTAAATCATACAAATTATTTATTTTTCCCATACCAAGATATACAAGGAAATTTAATGATGATGGTAATAATAATTGAGCTATTTCTTCATAGGATTCTAAATCAGATTGTATTGGTAAATCATATATAATATCATTGAATAAATTATTTTGCATAAAGTATGATGAAGTCATTTTATCATCTTTTACAAATATTAATTTATACAATATTCTACGCCAATCTGGAATTGTACAATAATTCTTTATCTCTTGTATTATATCGTTTGAAGTCTCCCATAATTTTGTGTCATTAGAATATTGCTTTATTTGTTGTAATATATTATTATTATCATTATCATTACTTTCATTTATGTTATTATTAATTAATGAACTTATAGTACGTCCAGATTGTACACAACGAAATGCACCTTCACGATTCCATAATTCCATTAATTGTCGGTTTATGTCATTTGTATTTTTCAACCACAATTCATTGGTATCGGCAATACCACTGCTATATGATAGTAATAATAATGGCAAACAATGTTTGGTTGTAGATAACCATTGATTCTTATTAAGATATTTTTCTCGTTTGAATAATAATGTTGTTGCATGCAAACATAATTGACCTCGATAATGACATATAAATTGTGCTGCTAATTCACGTTCTTTACATATAGTTATAACTGTTTTTGATGCTTCAAATAACTGTTGATCAAATTCACATAATAAATTTGTACAATCAATTATGTTGTTATTATTTGATGTTTCAGTACACAAGTTCAAAAATATTGAACGTTCCAATGTAATAATTAAGAGTAACCAGTATTCCCAAGTATTGTAATTTTTATTATTTTTTTTGTATTTATCGAGAAGTATATATACGGTGTTATACCAATCAATTGTTTGAATAATTAAAGTGTTATTCGATTTTAATTCAGTATCATAAACATATTGAAAACCCTCATTTATATTATTTAAATCAATAAAATGTTTCACTAGACGGGTTTTTAATTCAATATTATTTGGAAAATTTTGTATTTCTTTTCTAATTATATCCTCAATTTGTTTTTTATCCATATTATCCATGTTTAACAATTTAAATTTTAAATTAAATACATCAGAGTTCTGTATATTTTCACCATCGGCGACATCACACCAATAACGTACTGTATTTGGATTAAATTGGATATTTTCTGTCAGCAGCAATTTACACACTATTCAAAATAAATTAATTTAAGAAATTCAATATAATAGTTTAAAGAAATTATTAAATACAAAAAAATATAATTATTTACCGCTCGTAATTAGATCATTTTGTTTTTTCTCTAATTGTAATGATCTTTGATAAGATGTTAATGCTTTATCATATTTTTTCATTTTCTCGTAGCATTGTCCAAGTAATTTATGAGCTGGTGCATAATCTTCTTTAAAGTTTAAATAGCAAGATATATAATGTTGAGCCATCGAGTACTCAGCAATTTTATAATATAATCGTGCAATCGCAAAACTACGGCTATTTTTCTATAAATATAAAATAAAATATAATTTAATAAATAATTTTTCTTTGTAAATGACCCCACGTAATAGTGGAAATCACACAAGTTGAAATCATATTTGACTAATCTTACGGGATTTTGATAAGATTTTATATACATTATTGAAAAAATGTAAATTTTATAACAAAAAAATTAATTCAACTTAAAAATAAAAAGAAAAAAAATTTCTACAACTTTGAACCCTTTTAACATGATCAAATTTCTGTTTGCACAAAAAAATAAAGAAAAATTTATTAGAAAACAGGAGAGAAAATGTTTAAGAAAATTTCACAATAGAAGTCCTTGAAATTGTAGCGTCATATTGCTTCAAAGTTTTGTTTTGACATAAATAAAAAATAATTTAATTAATCGTTTTTGTGCAATTTTTATAAATAGGCAACATTATTATAACATACGTAGAAAACACCGGCATAAAATACTTGTCATATAAAGAAATATACAAAAAGCCAATACATAATTAAACGATGATACATAAAAAGCTAGGCTATAGCAAAAAAAAAAAAAAAAAAATCACTCACCTCATTGTCGGTACGTAATTTTGAAAAAGAATTCCGTACATGACGGTCTACCTCTTTTTTGTTATCCAAAACCATTGTTTTAAGATTATTTTATACACATATGTTAATTAAAACACTTCAATTATATTATTTAAATTTATTATTTTATTTTTTAAAAACTTTAATTAAGAAAGAAAATTCTTTATCCACACACAAATTTTATGGCGGTCACTTTTCTCTATAGACTGCGTGATAAAAAATGGCACTCAACTACCAAAGTATATCATATTGCCAACAGTGCAAATAAAATTTCTGTTTAATTCATTGATTTTTTAATATTTTAATAAAAATTATAATTTACTATTAAACAATAGATGGCAACAATATATATTAAAATACAAATTTCATTTTGAAAATAACAATTTTTTTTAAATTAAAATGTTTGTAGAAAACTATTGTTTTATATAAATATTTTAATGAATTAATTAACTTGTAATTAATAAACAATTAATCACAAAAAATATAAATATAAATATTTATAATAGTGAAAATCTAATAATTAAAAGATTAAAACAGAAATAAACGCGCTATCATTGATTAAATTTCGAGAAATCGATTTCTAGCATATTTAAAAAATAAATAAAAATTTATATTGTTCGTGGTGCCATGTCATCTGTCATATTTTGACAAATACTCGTGTCTTTCATTTTTATTAAAAGAAATTCGTAATCTTTTGTTATTATTAATGTCGATAATAAATAATATTTGAGTAAATAAATAAGTTAAAATGGTTTTAGCAGATTTAGGAAGAAAAATAACGTCTGCTTTGCAATCGCTTAGCAAGGCAACAATTATAAATGAAGAAGTAACATTTTCTAACCTAATTTTTAGCTTATTTATTATATTAATCAAAATCTTATCTTAAAGGTGCTAAATTCTATGTTAAAAGAAATATGTGCAGCATTACTTGAAGCTGATGTTAATATAAAATTGGTAAAAAAATTACGTGAAAATGTTCGTGCTGTTATTGATTTTGAAGAAATGGCTGGTGGTCTTAATAAACGACGTATGATACAATCAGCTGTGTTTAAAGAATTAGTAAAAGTATGTTTGTCATTATATTTAGTTTTAATTGGTTCCAAGATAAATAAAAATAATAAATTTTCATGTGTTTAGTTGGTGGATCCCGGTGTGAAACCATACCAACCAGTAAAAGGTCGACCAAATATTATTATGTTTGTTGGTTTACAAGGTTCAGGTAAAACAACAACATGTACCAAATTAGCTTATCATTATCAAAAGAAAAATTGGAAATCATGTCTTGTTTGTGCTGATACTTTTCGTGCTGGCGCTTACGATCAAATAAAACAAAATGCTACAAAAGCACGTATTCCGTTTTATGGAAGGTAAATTCTTTAATTTAATATTAATTAAATATTGGTTAATCACTCAAATGTATTTTGTTTTTAGTTACACAGAAGTAGATCCCGTTGTTATAGCACAAGAAGGTGTTGATATGTTTAAAAAAGAAGGATTTGAAATGATTATTGTTGATACAAGTGGTAGACATAAACAAGAGGAGTCACTTTTCGAGGAGATGTTGGCGGTTGCTACTGCTATTGTAATTTAATTTAAAAATAATATTAATAAAGCACAGCTAATAATAAAATATATACTTTTAGAATCCTGATAATATTATATTCGTAATGGATGCCACAATTGGACAGGCTTGCGAAGCCCAGGCTCGTGCTTTTAAAGAAAAAGTTGATATTGGTTCTGTTATTATAACAAAATTAGATGGACACGCCAAAGGTGGTGGTGCATTATCAGCGTTAGTATACAATTTTCTATTTTTTATTATTATTTAAAAAAATGTATTAAGCTTTATTTATTAACGTAATAGTGTGGCAGCTACACAAAGTCCAATTATATTTATTGGCACTGGTGAACATATAGATGATTTGGAATCATTTAAAACAAAACCATTTGTTAGTAAATTATTGGGTATGGGCGATATTGAAGGATTAATTGATAAAGTAAATGAATTAAAATTAGACGATAATGAAGAATTACTAGAAAAAATTAAACATGGACAATTTACAATTAGAGATATGTACGAACAATTTCAAAATGTATTAAAAATGGGACCATTTTCACAAGTTTTGGTATGTACATAACAATGATTGTAGTTTTTATCATCAAATAATCATGGTTTTTGTTCAACTTTTACAGGGAATGTTACCTGGTTTTTCACCAGATTTTATGACAAAAAGTAGTGAACAAGAATCAGCAGCACACATTAAACGGTTAATGACAATGATGGATAGTATGTCTGATAATGAATTAGATAATCATGATGGCGCAAAATTATTTAGTAAACAGCCAACACGAGCAATACGTGTTGCAAATGGTTCTGGTGTAACTGAACGTCAAGTTAAAGATCTGCTATTCCAATACACAAAATTCGCGGCAGTTGTCAAAAAAATGGGTGGTATTAAAGGATTATTTAAAGGTGGTGATATGGCAAAAAATGTAAATCCAACACAAATGGCGAAATTACATCAACAAATGGCAAAAATGATCGATCCTAGAATGTTACAACAGGTTAGTTAATTTTATTTTGTATATAAATGTAGTAAAATAATTTATTTTAATTTTACTTAGATGGGTGGCATGAGTGGTTTACAAAATATGATGAGACAATTACAACAAGGAGCAGCTGGCGGTTTAAGTAATTTAATGGGTGGATTCGGTGGCAAATCTTGATTTATGTAAATAACTTTAAAGGAAATAAAAGATAATAATAAATAAAAAATTTATAATAAATTTAATTATAATCGATTTTAAAATGTTTTTTTTTATTTTTTATTAAATTTATTTCCACACAATATTTTCTATCCAATTTATATATGAAGCGACACGTGTATACATACCTGGCGAATCTGAAAATCCACAGAATTTACCAAATGATGTTACGCCAATTATATTATACATGCAGTATGGAGTTTTTAATACAGTCTAAAGAAAAAAACAAATAAAAGATGTATTTTAAAACAGGATCAGAGAAAAAAATATGTGATAATAACTTGTAAAGGTCCTCCAGAATCTCCTTGGCATGTGTCTTTTTCCCCTTTCAATTCACCAGCGCAAAATTGACTTTTAATAACGCCAGATGACATTGCTCGATTTGTCTATATATATATGCAATTTACTTAATTTTTTTTTTTTTATAAATATTATGCTCATTCTATGCTAATATTCTTCAAAGTACCTTATAAACGTTTGTACATATATCAGAGTTTATATTACTTAATTGTACCTTCATTAATTCCGTACTTCCAACCGAACTTTCTATAATGAAAAATTCATTATTCTTGTAAAAAATTATTTAAAAAAAAGTTTACCGTATTTAATACGGCCAAAGCCTGTAGCAATTGCTTTATTCCAAGAATAATTCTCATCAGTATTTAAACATGCAGGACGTACAAACGAATTAAGTATTGCTTGTCTTGTCAATCGTAACAACCCTATATCATTGTATCTTTTTTTAAAAGTATAAAATAGAAATGTTATTAAACGGAAAACAAGGAAAGTATTTAAATGTTTACTTAATTTCCGGTTTATATTCTGGATGTGATATTATTTTATCAATATCAATTTCTTGTACAGAATTATCAATTTTTTTTAAACTTATTATTCCTAAGCGTACTTTACACGCATCACCACTTATATAATTAATTAATTTAAAGAAAACAATTAATTTTGTAATTTCAAATACGAAGTAATAATTATAATTTTAAAACTTACTTTTTAGGATCTTTTAAACAGTGTCCAGCTGTTAAAACAAAATTTTCACTAATCAACGAACCGCCACAATTCCATTCGGTATTTGTTTTACCAAAACCGATTAATGTCTGTTAGATGAATACAATTTTTTTGTTTTAATTCTAATTAAGTTAATTATTTTTAAATTAATTTTGAATTACCATATGGGGAAATTCCATTTCAGCAGCCTTTTCACCACCAATAATTAATGGAGTTTCTATTATTGTACACTTAGACACACTATCATATTTAGTCTCCGATAATAATACTGGACTTATTTCAACTTCATAAACAAATTTGCTATAATCATTACATTCTATAAGATACAAGAAATGTCTGTTTAAAAACCGTTTTTTTTTACTTTTTACTCTGCATGTTTTATTCAATTACTTTCTCTTGCAATGTCACCAATATTACACAAACTGAATAAAATTAAATTTAAAAAAATTAATAATAGTACAATTTGTGCCATTATTAACAATATATTAATCAAATACCACAAATGTTTAATTTGATAATGTATTGGTTAATTAATTAAAATTATTTATAATACTGCCCGAATGTATGCAAATTATAACTCTTTTGTTACTATTTATATACAATAAATTGCTTTATCTAAATCCGATTCTTGTTTTTAATTTTTAAATTAATTTTAATTACCATAAACATGTATACATATTTTATTTAATTAGTTAATTAATAATTATTATTATAAACAACAGAACTACACAAATAAGCTTGTTGATTTTAAATTAAATTATTAGAAAATTTATAAAACAGGTAAGCTACGTACCTACAATGATTATTGTTTTAATCGAAAGACTTTATCAAAAAAAAAAAAAAATTATAATTTTAATTAACTATTAACAATTATTTTATAAAATAAGCAAACATATACATGAATAATAGGGTGTTGAGCCCAATTAAGATTATATATATATATATAGAAAAAAAAAAACTTCTTTTATCAATTTTATGATTAATATCCGGGGAATTTAATACTAATGGGAAAATTTCAATGTGATAATTTACAGCATTCAGAATATATTTCTTAAAATTCAATTTAGCCTAAATTTGTTGTGTAGAAAATTAAATTTTTAATAACAAAAATAAATAGTTATGAATCGATATTTTGTATTTTTATTGATATTTTGTACAAATTATGTGAAAGCATATTATGAAGTTGGTGATTCATGTAATAATGGCAACGGTGTTTGTAAACCACTAAGGGATTGTCCTAAAATCATTGCAAATATAAGAAAGGGTTTAAGAAGTCATGTGACATGTAACTATTTTGATGTTATGCCAATTGTGTGTTGTCCAAGGGTTAAGATAAAGTTTCCAAAAAAGCTACGTAGTAAAAGTGAACAAAAGTGTTTGGAGTACAGTAAATTCTCATATGAAAATGAAAGTTATTATTCTCCTGGCAGTAATCAAAAACAATATGTGGCGGTTGATAAATGTGGGCGAACGGCAACGGGATTTATTGCTGGTGGTGAACCAGCACTACCTAGAGAATTTCCTCATATGGTACGCTTAGAATAATTTAATTTTGTTATTATTCAAAATGTTAAATTTTCTTTATGTGTAGGCATTAATAGGTTATAAAAGAATCCCTATTATATGGGCTTGTGGTGGAAGTTTAATAAGCGAAAAACATATTCTTACAGCAGCGCACTGTCTTCATCATACATCAAGGTAAATTTTATTAAAAAAAAAATCATTTTTTTACAGTTTTTGTGTAATTTTATCTTTTATCTCAATAATAGAGGTCCTGCTAGATTTGTTAGACTTGGCGAAATGGATTATTTAAACGATAATGAAGATGCAAATCCAGTCACTTTCCATGTAATTAACCGAATACAACATCCTGATTATAAACCGAGTTTACAATATCATGATGTTGGAATTTTAATTGTGGAAGAGAATGTCGAATTCAACAGTTATATACGGCCAGCATGTTTACCAGATAGTAATTATATAAATAATTTAGTTATAGCAACTGGTTGGGGACAAACCGAATGGGGTGGCAAACCATCAAATGTATTACAAAAAGTTACTTTAGAAAAATTTACGTATAAGGAATGCAATCAAACATTTAATAATAAATACAATAGTAAATTAGATCGTGGTATTGATGAGCTGGGACAAATATGTTTCGGATCAAAAGAAATGGAGAAGGACACATGTAAAGGTGATTCCGGTGGACCAATACAAATTATACATAAAACAATTCACTGTTCATATATTATTGTTGGTGTTACCAGTTTTGGTAAAGCATGTGGAAAGCATAATATCCCAGCGGTTTATACACGAATCGCATCTTATAAACAATGGATTGAAAATATTCTATATTCTAAATAATAAATAAATTATTTATTTGTAATATAATTAATTAAATTTTAAAAAAAACTTATCGAATAAGTAATTACCAAGATTATTTTTCTATTTATGATCTGGGAAATTTTATCGTCATTCATTTGTTAGTTTTATTTTTTTTATAAGATTTATAAAAAAAAAACCACGCAATGTAAATTAAATATTATTAATTATATTATAAATAAAAGCTGAATATGATTATAATACTATGTATATTGAACAGCACGTTTATTTAGCATTAAATCGAAAGAAGTAGAAGAAGAAGAAAAAAATCACTTAAAATTAAACTCTTTACATTTATAAATGAAAAAAAAACAGCAAACAATTTTTTATTATCAAACAAATATTATAAATATATTTAAAAAAAGAAGCTTAATATTGATAATAATAATAAAAAGAAGAAAAAAAATTAAATGTAAATGCAACGAAATAAAAGCTTATAAATAAATACATGTATTATGTATTCGTTTTAGTTATTTGTTTTTTTTTTTTTTTTTTTTTTTTTATTTGAAAAAACATATAAAAATAATCTGCTTAAAAATATTTGGTTTTCTGTAAAATTAATAATAAATAAAAAAAAAAATTTTTTTTACAGGCAAAACTCAATTTTTATGTCTTTGGTCACTTTATAAAACTGGTATAAAAAAAAAAACTTCTTAATTTTCACACAGGTCACGCGGTTGAATAAACCGATCATAATACGAAACATAAGGTAGAAGATAGGAAATTATCAAAGATACAAACCGGTTTTAATAATCAATTTATTCAAGGCATTAATAACAGTATCCTTGACCTTTATTATAAAAAAAAAAAATATGTTTAAACTAAGTAAATAATTTATAGTAATTACAGTAGCGGTCAGTTTATAAAAGGTAATCATATTAATGCGAACTGATAATGTTTATAAAAAGAAAAGAAAAGAAGAAAAAAAAATTATTTATTCATTTAAATTATTAAGAATTTAAGTTAATTATTGTCTGGCTATAGCGTAGCTAAGACATATACAGAAATAAGTTTGCATTTTATTTATTTTTTTTTTTTTCAAATTTGTTTTTTGTGTTTATTTATTAAAAAAAAAAATAAAAAATGAAAAATAATAAACATTTCTTAATAATATTTTTACAATTAAATATTGTAATATTAATTAAATCACAACAGTTATATGAAGGTTATTAAAAATAAATATTTTTTACTTATTTGAAAAACAAAAAAACCAATCAAAAAAAAAAATTGTTTGTTTATTTTTTAAAGGTGATCTGTGTAATAAAGGTAATGGCGTTTGTACATCGTTACCTCAATGTAAATTTGTTATTGATAATCTAAAGAAAGGTATTAGAACACATACGACATGTAGTTATAGTGGTGTTTTACCAATTGTGTGCTGTCCAAGAGATATTGTAACGACAACGAGAAAACCACTTAGTAAAAGTGAACAAAAATGTTTGGAATATAGTAAATATTCATATGAAAAAGAAAGTTATTATTCTCCCGGTAGTAGCCAAATACAATATGTTGATGTTGATAAATGTGGACGAGCAGGAACTGGATTTATTGTTGGTGGGACAGCAGCACTTCCAAGAGAATTTCCGCATATGGTTGGTTTTTAAACATTTTGTTTTTTATTGTGGGATTTTAGTTCAATCAATCAATATTATATTCAATAATATAAAACTAGAAATTGAACACTTGAACAAATATAATAAGAAATTCCTGCATAATAGACATGACATTCATTCATTTAATATTTATTTAAAAATATTTCATAAGTGTAAAAGGCCAATAATTATCATTAATTATGAACCAAACAAAAAAATAAAAAAAAAATTAATAAATATTTAAATGTTTCTTAAAAATAAATCACATAGACGACAAACACTTAGTAATATATAACGACGACTATTAAGAAATCATTACGGTTGGTGACAAAAAACAATTAGTTTACATGAAAATAGAAATATTCCGAAATGTAAATGTTTTAAAAATAATATTTATTTTCTATAGGGATTGATTGGATATCAAGATCATCCATCAGATGAGATTGGTTGGTCATGTGGATGTGCATTAATAAGTGAGAAGCATGCACTTACCGCTGGACATTGCCTATACAATATTAACCAGTAAATACATAAAATATATCCGTTGTATAATAAAATTTCAAATGTTTGTTTTATTTGTAGAGGAGACGCAAAATTTGTTAAGCTTGGCGATTTGGATTATTTAAGAGATGACGATGAAGCAATGCCTGTTACACTTGGAATTATAGAAAGAATAAAACATCCTGAATATAAAACTAGTTCACAGTATAACGATATTGCAATACTGGTTTTAGAGAAGAATGTTCAATTTAATATATATGTGAGGCCGGCATGTTTACCAGATGATATTCCAAATTTTGATTTAGTTATAGCCACTGGTTGGGGACAGGTTGAGTGGGGCGGTTTATTATCAAATGAATTACAAAAAGTTACATTACAAACATTTACATATGCTGAATGTAATCAAACATATCGTTATGATATATCACGGCGGTTAACGAATGGTATTGATGACAATACACAATTATGCTGTGGATCAAAATCAGAGTCAAAAGATACATGTCAAGGGGATTCGGGTGGACCAATCCAAATAATACATAGAAATATTCATTGTTCATATATTATTGTCGGTGTTACTAGTTTTGGTAAAGGTTGTGGAGCTGTCAATATACCAGGAGTTTATACACGTGTCTCTACATACAAACCATGGATCGAGAGCATTATTTGGCCATAAAATAAATAAATTTTACTCACATTAACTAATATAAGAGAAACAAGTAAATAAAACAATTTATTAATTATTTTTAATTTTTTTTACTTTTAATTATAAAAATCATAAATTTTTTTACTCAATTTATAGCCAATTTTCTTTTTTAAACTACCATATACAATATCTTCTAGTAATTTCTCACATAAAACAGTATCATTCAGTAATAAATTATATTTTTTAATTAAATCATATGGCGTTGGATAAATTTTAATAATACCTAATGCCTTTTCTGGCGTTAACAACTTTAATTGTATTAATTGTTTTAAAAATATTTCATTTATATTAAAATTACGATTTTTAATCGAATTTTTATTAAATATTTTATATAATAATAATTTTTCATAATTATTATTGTTTATTTTGTTTGTTAGAAATTTACATTTATACATATTTAAAAATAATTTTGTTAAATCATTTATATAGTTAATTGTATGCTTATGACTTTTTGTAAATTTAACAGAAAAATCATTTTGGACTAATGTATTTACAGTCGCTTGATTTATTGCATTTATATCAAGACCTAAATTCATTTTATTATCATAATTCTCAATAATATAAATTCTATTTGGTAGGCCACATTTTTTTAAACGATATTTTTGTTCATTAAATCTTCCATCCTTGATACTGCTACATAAATCATCTATACGCTTACGTTCTATTATATATGGTAATGTTAATTCATTACCAATTTTATCTCTACATATCCATAAAAAATCACCGACACTTAATCTTCGTACTTCATAACATATTTTGTGAATTTTTAATTCAGCTATTGTCTTATCTAAAATATTTGTTTTTCTCCTAAAATAAAATCAATATAAGTTCATAGAATAAAGTAAATCTAAAGAATCAAAATTTATGTACCCTGATATCTCCTGGGTATCAACTAATAATATGATTTCAAATGAATTCGGTTCCATCATAATACATTCTTCTAAATTGTCATCTTGAATTAAATTGTTTTCATTAGTATTTAACGGATTCAATTCTGTGCTATCTTCATTAGCTAAGCAAATAATTTTATCGTTTATAAAATTATAATTTGAATTTATTTCATTTAAAATATTGTTATCATTTCTATTAATATCAGAAATAATCTTATCGATACTATCATCTGAGTTTTGTGATGAATTTAAATTATTAGGATTTGATAAAATATGCCCAGTACTGCTTACTTCTAATAAATCTGTATCTATATCCATAATATTAGTATTTCTTGATATATTCTTAATTAATAAATTATAATCAGTTTTTTCTATTTTTGTATTTGTTTTCTCTAATTTTGTATCAATCATTTTACATATTGTATTACCAAAACCCTCAAGAATATAACATTCACGTCCTGTATGCAATCTCAATGGATATTTTTTTATAGAACTCAACGCTTTATGAAAGGTAAACCTTGAATTTAAATTATTTTTTATTGCTTCATTATGCCATTCTGTTAGCCAACCAATAAACAGTTTATTTGGATTTTTTTCAACTAATTTAATACGTTTTTTAATTTTATTTGACATTTTTATTAATAAAATATATCAAATTGATAAATAACCTAAGATTTTTTTATTGTAAATATTAAACTGTCAAATTGGAATGGTTTAATTTAAAAACATTTTGATAATAAATATCATGCCCTCTATTATAAAAATATAAAAACATAAAATAATAAAAAAAAAAAAGAAGATATTTTTTATTTAAATATTGTGGCTAGACTAATACATACAAAACAATAATAAAAAAAAAACCATCAATTGTGATAAATAATCAATTTATGTTAATTTTATAGTTAAATCATAATAATAAATAATGAATAACAAACTATTCACACCCATAATTAATTTTTTTTTTCCAGTGATATTATTGTTTTAATTTGTTTTTCTTTTCTTTTATTTTCTTCCATAAGTTTCCCATATATAAATTTAAAGAAACATTTTAAGTATTCATGTTTTATAATTTAAAAAAAAGAAGCAAAAAAAAAAAAACTTAATTATATAATTAAAGTGATGATAACAAATCAATCATCTAATGTATTAGTTGCATTATTATGTGATTTTTTTTTTTCAAAAATTAAAATATTCACGAAATGTTTAATAAAACATTTTTGAATGTATATATTTTTTTTATTTTAAGATTAAACGCGGTTTTTTAAAATCATGTTTCATGATATTTGTATAATTGTTGTTGTATCGATTTAACAACTATTGCAGTGTTGCTTTATACGTTGAAGGATTAAGTTGTTGAAAATAATTGATTAAAAAATCATGCTAATTAAATTTTTGATAGCATATTTATTTATTAAAATTATATATTCCATTCAACTATATGAACGTATGTATTAATTATGTAAATAAAAAATATATTTTGTTAAAAAATTTTTAATTATTTTTTAGATGATTCATGTGATTCTGGCAAAGGTGTTTGTCTACAGCTAAATAATTGTCCAAGCATTAAAGCGAATTTAGCTAAACGTATTAGAAATCATACGGTTTGTTTTCATAAAGATGTCATGCAAGTTGTTTGCTGCCCAGTAACCACACCGCCAACAACAGAAAAACCAAAACCACTTACCAAAAGTTATTTGAGTAAGTTTAATTGTTTTTTTTTTAAATAATTATTTTGTCTGCTAATTTATTGTTTATTATTAAAAAAAAAATTATCAGTTGTACCTTTGACATTTTACAAGTTCAAGTGTGATATGAATGCTCAAAGCATGTTTTATTTATTAACAATAACAAAACAGAAAAAGAAATTTATTAATGAAATGAAATTTTTTATTTCTTTATTAAACTCATTAAAATGTTTATCTATGGAACTAATGTTTAATAAATAAATTTGTTTAATTTTGTATAAAGAATGTTTGGAGTACAGTAAATCGATTTATATTAGACAAGAATATTATGACTTTATGAAAGGACGTAATAGCTATGTTGAGGAACCAAAATGTCTTCTTAAAAAAGCCGAAGGAATGATTGTTGGTGGTACAAATGCTGATTTTGGTGAATTTCCACATATGGTTTGTTTATTTTTTTTATAAAAAAAACTAAAAACTATTTTATTCCAAATAATTTTCTTTTTAAAGGCATATATTAGTTATATTGATGGAAATGGTGATGCTCAATTACTATGTGGAGGCTCATTAGTAAGTGAAAGATATGTATTAACGGCAGCACATTGCACTACATATGAGTAACGATAATTTTATCTTAATTTATACATTCTTAATTAATAATTTATTTCATTTTAAACAATTTAAAGTGAAACACTATACATCCGACTTGGTGAATTGGATATTTTAGATAATTCTAATACAAATCGGACTATTTATAAAGTGATAAATGTGATAACATATCCTCAATATACAACAGATAAATCATATCATGATATAGCATTAATGAAATTAAATGCCACAGTTATATTTACACCATATATCCGACCTATATGTTTGCCTGAAGAGAATGATAATGATTTTTGGCTTGCACTTGCTACCGGTTGGGGTAGCGGATCATATAAAGCTGATAAATTACCCCATTTGCAAAAGGTTACCCTGAATAAAGTCAAATATAGTGATTGCTTTGAACAATATGATTATTATTATACGAAATTACCAGAAAATGTTAATGATAAAATACAAGTTTGTGCCCATGCTGAAGGAAAAGATACTTGTGGTGTAAATATAATTTAATCCAAATTCAATAATTAAAAATAATCAAAATAAAATCGATTTTACAGGGTGATTCTGGTGGACCATTGCAAATCTATAGTGAATATGTAACATGCTCATATACATTAACTGGAATAACAGCAACTGGTCGTTTCTGTGGTTTAACAAATGTTTCCTCAATATATACACGAGTATCGTATTACAAGCAGTGGATTGAAGATATTATATGGTAAAAAAAAAAACCAAAAATAAGACAGAACAACAACAATGTATGCTTATTTTCTTAAATTTTTCTTCTTTTTTTAATTAATAAATTTTTTATTATTACAAATATATTTTCATTTTATTTACTTTTTCACATCCATATTTTTGTCTTCTAATTGTGTACGAAGTTGCTGATTAAAATCATCTTCAACATTATCATCATCCCAATTATCTTCCCACACGCTTATTTCCATATTTTCAGTTTCAACACTAACGTCAGCATATCCTATGAATAAATAAATTTATTTTACAAAAACATACTGAACAAAGACTTTTTTTTTTAATTTACCTTCTGCACTAAATTCTTCAAATTCATCATCTTCTTCTAATAATCCTAATCCCAAATCTGTTTTTGCTTTATCCTTATCAGTCATTATTATTTTATAAGCACAAACTATTTTAAGTTTCCAGAAATTTATATACAACTTTTGCTTAACCTCTATATATGTTTGCTTTTGTTTGTTAAAAATTTTGATTTGTCATTTCATTCAATGCAGTGAAAATTCACCTTTTAGTGCTGCCACATTAATTACATGTATTGTTATTGGTATAAATATTATTGTAATATTTTGTTTTAAAAAAATATCCTATTTTTAAAATGTCATTTATATTGTATTCACTTGGTATTATTGTTGAGCGTATTATTTGAAAGGTAAATATATGAATTTAAAAATAATAAATAATTAACAATGATGACAATTATTTAACTGAAATAAATAATTTAATAATTATATATATTTTACCTTTAATGGTAGAATATTTTAATGAAGTTAAGTTTTCAATCTGAGTTGCAACAAAAATTTTAATGATGAATTTTCAAATTTGTTGAGTCGTTTTTATATTTAATTATATATTAACTTGATTCCAAGTTTTCTGATAATATAAATTTTAAAAAATTATTAATTTATTTTTCTTTTCTATTAATATTGTTATTTATTTTTAGGGAATCTTTGTGGAATTTATGCTGCTGATACGAAATTATATTCACATGTATTCAATAATAAGTTAAATAAAATTTTAAATCATAACTATAAATTGTTTTATTCAAAATTTATTACTCCTTTATTCTAAACTCCCAAAGGATTTCGTTATTGACGTAATTACATATTTAAAAAACTATTTTTCATTTGCATGAAAATAGAGACACGTCCGTTTTATTTTAAAACTTTCGTATATAATAATCGAATTTTAATTTCCTTGGAAACTGGTCATTAAATGAGAGATTCAAATCCTTTTCCTCATAGCAAAATTAATATAAAAAAAATCAAAATAAAACGCCAAAAATTTCAATAGATGTTTTTATTTATCCTTTTATTTAAAAAAAAAAAAGTTACAATCGTTCTTCAATTTATTCTTAAGCTACTAAAGCTGAAGCTGTGTTTGATTCATATTTCCAATTTGGTGGCAACACACTTTTTGTTTTATAATAGCGTGCTAACCTATGGATTCTGGATTCAACAAGAATTAATCTGAATTTGCTATCCTTGTCCTTGCGATTTCTTTCCAAATGTTTGCGAATGGCTACAGCTTTTTTAATTAAATAATATAAATCTTCTGGAAGATCTGGTTTCAATCCAACCGATTTCATTATGCGCAAAATTTTATTGCCATTCACAAACCGAACTTGGGCAACTCCATGTGAATCTCGAAGAATAATACCTAAAAAGGAATTTAAATTAATGAGTTATAAAGATAAACATAACCTTAAATATAACACTGTACATACCGATTTGGGAAGGTGTCATTCCCTTTTTCCCTAATTTTTTAATCTGCTCCTTAACATCGTCAGCATTTAATTTTAACCATGAAGGTACAGAACGACGGTACGGCAATGCAGACTGGGATATACCCTTACTGTAATTAAAAACAATTCAATTATCACCATGTGTACATCACACAAAATATTTATGATTGAACAAAACAAGCTTCATTTCAAGAAATTTATAGAAAAACTGTACAAAAAATTATATTATACATTTTACACAGTATTTTCACATTAATTTCATCTTTAATTGATTTATCAATAATATAAAAAATGAAATTTACCCTGGTGCGTGCATACGACCCATCTTTGCTTATTTAAAGTCACTTGCGAAAAGAAATGGAGTTACCGGAAACTGTACACAAATCTAAAAATTTAGGAAACGTTTCATTTCTAATTTTAATTTATAGTTCAGCGTACGTAATCGTTTTAGTCTTTATGGCTGTATACTTTTAATTGTGTAATTTTTATTTAAATTTAATGTTTTTATCAAATAATTGTATAAATATAAAATATTTATGAGATTATTTATAATGCATATAATCATAATAATAATTACAATATTACATTAATACGAAAATTAAAAAATAAATTTATATATATTATAAAAACACAAACTTATCGAAAGAAATTTGGCAACATGCTGTATGGCATCCAAACGAATGTCTTTGCTTTTTTTTTACTAATAAATATTAAATATAAAAATATATAAAATGGACGGTAAAGTTGATGAAATTCTATTTGACTACCGCTTACTGTCAAAATAAAAATCCAATTCTCATATACTTAAAAAATTAATTATGTAAAACAAATTAATTAATCACAAATATTTAATGTGTTTATACAGTAATAATATATTTTAATTGTACAATTTATTTTAATAATATATGAAATAAGGTATGAAACATTTTTCTATCATTACAATTCCTTCTTATTTTTATATTTTAAGAAAAATAAAAAAAAAAATAAAATTGCACTTGATAAATTCGTCATTACACTAATTGTATACAAAAGAAAAAAAAAGTTATAATATGAACTAATTTTGTTTGTTTTATTTACAGAACAAGTTTGTAAGAGAAATTTTTAGAATAAATAGTTTATATTTTAAAAATAAATAAAAATTAAAAATGTCTGAAAGTGAATCAGATATAGAAAAATCAACAATTGCAAGTAGATTGCGTAAAAAATATGGAACGAAAAAGCGTACATCATTCGAAAGTGATAGTAGTGATAATGGAATTGATACAGCGTCTACAATTAATAACTTATCAATTCCAACAACATCATCGTCTTCTTCTTGCACAACGAAAACAGAAAATAGAAATGGTGAACAAGCAGCATCAACAAATTTATTAAATGAAGATTCAGATGATTCAAGTTCGGAAGATGATGGCTTTCATTCATCACAATTAAAAAGGATAATTGGTAATAATAAAAATACCACAATCGATTATACAAGTTCTTCTGATACAAGTTGGTGCACCGACGAAAGTGACGACGATGATAATGATAATAATAAAAATGAAAAAGATGTAAAATTATTAGAAAATGATGCGAATGATCTTGGCTCTACATCAGATAGTTCTGATGGTGTATCAGACAAATGTTCCATATGCTTACGTTCATTTAGTGGACAAGATATTGGTAATCCAGAAACATGCGATCATAAATTTTGTGCAATTTGTATAGAGGAATGGTCTAAAATTGTAAGCACTTGTCCAATTGATCGTAAAGAATTTAATTCAATTATTGTTAAAAATAATAATGATGAAGTAGTTAAGCAAATTCCTGTTCAAATAAATAAAGTTATTGATTTAACAAATTATAATATGGAATTTGATTTAACTTATTGTGAGATATGTAATTTATCAGAACGCGAAGATGAAATGTTGTTATGTGATGGCTGTAATCGTGGTTTTCATATGTTTTGCCTATCACCACCATTAAATCAAATTCCATACGGCTCATGGTATTGTGACAATTGTTTTAGCTCCAATTCATCCGTAAGTGATGATAATGATTTACATATTTTGCTGGATGATTTAAATGAAATGGAATTACCAACAACTAGATTAAGAATACATAATAATTTTATGAATAGTAATACAAGAATCACAAGAACAAGACAAAGTGAAAGAATTCGTGCTGCTATCATGTCACGAAATCCAAATAATGAACCATCAACATCAAGAATTATAAATATTGCTATGCCTGGAACATCAGCTGGTAGTAGTAGTAATATGAATAATAGACGAAGAACTGTCACGGCAAGAGGAAACTTACGAAAAAGAAATAAAAGAAATGTTACAAAACGTAGAAAAATAAAAAAAACTCGTCGTAAAAAGAGTACGAAAAGTATTGTATTAGAATATGATATAAATGATAATTATGATAAATTTGCATTAAAAATGAAAAAAATCAAGAAAAAAACAAAACGAAGACGTAAATTGAAAAATAAAAAAATTAAAACGAAACAAACAAGTTGCGGTAATACAAGAAAGAGCAATGACAATAACAACAGAGAAATGATACAATTAAAAAGATTTCGAGAAAGTGTTCCACCATTACAAATATTTGGTAATCGTAATGAATTGGAGTATTTTTCATCAGATAACAATGAAGAAGATATAGAAATTGATAATGGTAGTGACATTTTGACATCTGTATTACGTTCAAGATTGACAAGTAATAGTGCGTTAATGCGACGAAAAGGTATAGCAAGGCATGTAATAACACCATTGCAACAATCGACCACCGGAGATTTACTAAGTAATATTATGGAGGAACAAGATTTATTTCATAGATCAACTAGACAAAATAATTTGCAAAATATAGTAATAAACCCTGATGGTTCATTAAATTTAAATAAAAATACAAATGAGAGTAGAAATAATGTAAATAATAATGATATTCATCAAGCTCCATTAAATAGTGGTAATAATAGTAATAGAAATATAACAAGTGGTAATAATAATACAACTGGTAGAAATAACTCAAATAATAACAGATGTAATAATACAAATAATAATGTGCGAAGTTCAACCACAACGTCTAGTGGTTCATCTTATAGTAATAATAGCAATAGTAGCAATAGTAACATCCCTAATAGTAGTAATTCAACTCGTGATAATTCAAATATAAATCGTAATTATCAACAACGTATACCATTTAATACAACACGTAGTCAACAGCAACAACGAAGGCAAACTAATACAAATTTAACATTACCACCTCCACCTCCATTGTCATCATCCCAAAATACAGATTTAAGTAATTCAATTAATTCCGATACTACACCAACAATTTTACCAGGAACATCAACTAGTAACAATTTAACATCAATAGAACCATCTGAATCACCAACTATTCTAACTGAAAATAAGCTTACAACAAGTTGTAATATAAAACAGCAAAATAAAGAAGAACCAGAAAAATCACCAATATTAGACTATGATGAACAAGAGGACGATGAAGATGAATGTCCTAATTTTTCAGTTTATTCATCTGAAACTATGCAATTAACTAAAGGTAATGATGTTGAAAGTAGTAAAAGTGATAATGCCAATAATGATAAACATCATGATGATGATTTTGATGAAAAAGAAGAAGATTTGGTACAATTAGGTGATGAAGATGATGATATATTAGATGTTAATATTAACAACAGTAATAATACAGAAGTTGATATAATTGATAAAAAAGATGATGAAGATAATAAAAATCGTAAAAAAGATGATAGAAAAAAGATAGTAAAAATAAAGCAAAATGAATTCGTGAAAAATAACAAAAAAAATGTGTTAGAATTATATGATGATAGCGATTGGGATGAGTGGAATAATGAAAAAACTGACGAGGATAAGCCAGTTGATGATATTAATGATACAAATCTTAACATAAACAGTTCCAATACAAATATAAACGTAAATGATAATATTGCAATAGATACAATAAATGATGACTTGAATAAGTTAACAGAACTGATTAGTGATGAAGATGACGATGACGATGAAGCGGATATAGAAAATGACGATGAAAGAAGTTATACACCATGTCTAGATGAAAAATTAGATACAGAAAATACAATAATAACTAATCAATCAAACAATGATACAAGTTTACTGAGTGATAAAGAAACTGATGATATTGATGTTCCATTAAATAATACAATAAAAGATACAGAGCAAGCTGCATCAACAAGCACAAGTGGTATTGCCGGAATGGAAACGGAAATGATTTCCGATGAAGAAGAAATTATATTAGATGATGACCAGCAACAATTAAACAATAAAGTAAGTCATATATTTTTTAATTATTTATTATTAACATTAATAAATAATATATAATATTTTAGAAGAAGGAACAGCAAACAACGCAATGCAAAGATGATGTGAAAAATGATTCAAAAAAGCCTATTAATAATAAAAGTGATAGTAATAAAAAAACGTCAACAATGCCATCAACATCTATGTCAACGTCAGTTGATACTTTTAAAAAAATAAGTAAAAGTACTAAAGATCGAAATTATCGTGATAAAGATAAAGATAAGGAGAAGGAAAAGGATAAAGATAAGGATAAAGAGAAAACAAATAAAAGTAGTAATAGAAAGAATAGTCGATCAAAATCAAATGACAAAGAAAATGATCGTTATGTAGATAATGATAAAATAAATAGTAAAAAGAGAAGTAAACGTAAAGATTTGGAACGTTATGATGTTCGAAATGTAATTGCAGATCGCCAGCCACAGACATATACTGATAAACATGGTAGAGAAAGACAGATACGATCTCGGTCCAAAAGTAGATCTCCTCGTGCCCGTCGATCAAATTCATCAAGTAAAGGACGGCACAGTTTGTCACGTTCATTATCACGATCACGTAGACGATCACATTCTCGTCGGAGATCATACTCAAGGGATCGTCGTTCAGTATCTAGAACACGCAGATCTAGAAGTCGATCACGTGTTAGAAATTCACCAATACGTAAAAGAAGATCGTCAAGACCGTCTTTAAATCGTGATTATTCAAAATCATTATCACCAGCAACAAATAAACGTGTTAATAGAAAATCACCTCTAAATAGACGTGAACAAAGAAAATTATCACGATCACCAAGTTTTTGGTCCTCAAAATCGCATAGTCGTAGTAAAAGTTTAAGTGATCATCGATCGCGTAGTAATAGTATTGAACGTATTCGCAACGAACGTAGCAAAAAGATTCACAAAAACCGAACATCAATGGATGCAAAATATGCAAAAAGACAAAAAACAGTTAAACGAAAAAATCCACACAGTTTAGAACGTAGTTTAAGTCCCTCACGGCGTCATACGAAAAAAGTGGCAACTATACCTTCAAACAGTCAATCAGTTCAAGATCAAAAACGACAAAATAAGCGACAAAAATTGCATACAAAACAACACCACATTAGTCGTTCAAGATCGCCACGTTCAATTAATAGACATTCCTCATGGTCAAATAGCTTATCACCACAACGTGTTCTTATAAACCATAACGAATCATGGACACCACCCCTTTTAAATAGTGCTCGTTCGAAGCCAATTGCTACTACTTCATCAGCACCAAATAATGGTCAAGAAAGTTTAACAGTAATATTGAAAAATAAAGATGTGCCACAATCACGAAATGAAAAGCTTAAGCGAAGGGAGAAGAAAAGAAGCAAAAGTGATCGTCGAAAAACTGACCAACCACAACAACCACAAACATCTTTAACAAAACGTGAAAGAAAAAGACAACGAGTGGATAAACATAAGCATATATCAAATCAAATAATAACCCCGTCCAAAGAAGTATTTGCTTCTGGCGATAATATATTAGTAAGTGTAAGCTTTAGTAAAAATCAAGAGAATAAAACTCAACAACAGCCGTCTCAATCACAACAACAACAAAATACAATTGTAACTTTACCACCAAATAAAGAGTTAATTATTACTAAACAGCAACAGCATAATGAACAGCTAAGGCATAGAGATTCTAGAAATGAAATTATTGATAACAAAAGTAATAATCGATCTAAGCGTTCCAGACGAGAGAAATCTAAAGATAAGATAAGTCAACATCATCATCATCATCAGCCGCAACAGCATCAATCGTCAATTAAAAGACATAAAAAAATTGATTTAAAACCGGTAGCAATAATTGATTTAGATCGTTCACCATTCAAAGAATTGACACCATCACCTAAAGCAGTTATTGTATTAAGTGATAGTGAACACGATGATGAGGATAATAATAATATTAATAAACCAATAATAAATAATAATAATAAAAATAAAACAAATATTAATGATAATTGTAATAAAAATTTAAACATTAATACTGATATGAATATTATAACAATTGATGAGGATATAAATATAATAAATGATCAATTAAATTTACCAAGTATAAATAATTTATATAATACTGATGATACAATATTATTAAATGGTCCTAAGACACCACCAGAACCAACAAGTCAATTAGTTAAATTTTCAATGAGTGTTAAATCAAAACAAACAAAATTACATTCAATTAATCCATTACATGATGCTAATGATGATGAGGAAGAAACTATTGATAATGAAAATGATAATGGTGGTGGTGGTGGTGGCGGTGGTGCTGATGTTAATGATGAACAAAATAATTTAAATAGTTGTAATAATAATAATTTAAATAATAATATAAACAATAATAATAATAATAATGTTAATAATACAAATAATAATAATAATACTATTTTAAATAATGTAAATAATAGTAGTAATAATAATAGTAATACTAATGCAAATAATTCAAATAGTAATACAAATAACGATTTAATTTTGCAACAACAACAACAACAGTTACAATTAAGTAAAATTGGTCCAAACACACCACCAGAACCAGCTCCTGTATCACCAGATGCTTATGATCCATTTGAACCAACAAAATCAACATCAGCATCACCATCATCTACAAATAATATTACTATTAATAATAAGGATAATTCATTAAATGATAATACAAATGAAAGTATAAATTCCACATCAACAAATGATAAGAATACTTCAATAAATTCAACAATGTATGATGATAGTAAAAATATTGCAATGAATACTATTGATTTAGTAATGGCATTAATAAATTCAAAATCAAATAAGCCAATAACATCAACACCAGTAACATCAACTGTAACATCTGTTGGACTAAATTCATCTTTATATGCCGATATTCCTGCGTTAAATGATGATTTAAAAGATAATAATAAAAAAATAGATCTTTTATCATCATCCTCATCTTCTTCGTCGTCCTCTTCATCATCGTCATCGGGTGGACAATTTACACAAAATGATAAAATTATAACCACATCAACAGCTACATCACATCCAACAACAACTACGTCAATGCATGGTAATTTAATAGCAACATTACCATCAGCATCTATTTCAACATCAACGACAACATCGTCAACGCCACAAACATTATCTGTTGCAACAGGCTTAAATTTAATTAATACAGGAATTTTAACCAAACAAATAACGGTGCTGAGTAATGTTTTATTACAAAGTGCTAAATTACAAGCGCAGTCTTTACAAACACCATCAACATCATCGATAAATAATAATAGCACAAATAAAAGCCCATTAAAATCCCAACAACAGCTCAGCCAACAAAAATCGATGAAAATGAATCAAACCCTTAGCAGTAATAATTTATTAAATAAAATGACCAACCAAAGGATTGGCTCTAGTGGCACAAATTTGAATAATAATAATAATAATAATAATCCAAATGATGATAATCTAATGGAAGCTGAATCACCATATTCACCAGATTCATGTGATTATGAAGATCTATTTGAGCCGCCCGTACATCATCAACCCTTCAATCCACTTAATCTGACAACAGGAATATTGTCATTATTATCGACAACCACAATAACACCAGCATTAACCTCGTTGGCAACATCAACAATGACATCACAATCATATCAACAACAAAAAAATCAATACAACAAATTACCACAGAATAATACAAATAATAAAAATAAAACAAATTTAGAAATGTTTGATAGTTTATTTGGAAGTACATCACCATTGCATAATCAATTACGTATGCAAAATTTGGCATCTCAGTCAACATCAGGAATGAATAATAAATTATTAAATAAACATAAAATTGGACAAAGTAGTAGTAGCAGCAATAGTAGACCTCATTTAAAAAAGACACCAGTTAAAGGTATTATTTATTTTCTCATTTTAATACATAATTATTTATTTATTTATTTATATAATAATTTTATTGAATTTCAGTTGTAAATAAACCTATAACCAATATGGCAGAAGAAGAACAATTAAGATTATTAGATGATGTACCTAGTTCCGCTGTTGAGTTACAAGTTAAAGATAAAGTAAGGATAATATGCTCAAATGCTGTAATTTGGATAAAATATTGTAAAAAAACATTTTTCTTTTCTTTTCTTGTAGTATTTACGTAAATTGAACAGACAAGAGCGTGTAGTTGAAGAAGTTAAATTAGTATTGAAGCCACATTATAATAAAAAACATATAAACAAAGAGGATTACAAAGAAATATTAAGACGTGCAGTTCCTAAGGTAATTAAAAAAAAATATTTTTCTGAATTTTATTTCGTACTTAATGAAAAAATTGTTTATTTTTCTTTCTAGATTTGTCATAATCGTACTGGTGAAATAAATCCAAAAAAAATTCAAGTACTAATCGAAGCATATGTTAAAAAGTTTCGACATAAAAGAAAACAAATGGCAAATGCTGCTAATAAGTAAAATATAATTTTTTTTTTGTATATTTTTTTTCTATTGAATGTTAAATTAATTAAAATTATATGTTTGTATAGGCCATCGTCTTCTGCAACAACAACGGCAACAAATAAACCTATGTGGACTTAAATAAATTAAATCAATTAAGTAATATTTATTTTAATTAAAGTGTTTTTTTACACCAGTAAAGTAAACATACAATTTTTTTTATATATCTGTCTATATATATAAAGAAAATTATTAAATAAGAAAAAATATATTTATATGTAATAATTATTACTTCTTTTTTAGCATTTTTAATATAAGGAAATTAAAAAAAAAAAAAAAAAACGTAAAAAAATCAATTATCTATGTGTATATATATTAAAATTTATTATTTTAATTTAATTTAATTATTATTTTTTTTTTTATGTTTATAATTTTAAAATGAGTGTGTATTTTATTAAAAAAAAAAAAAATAATAATAATAGAAGAATATTAATTATATATTATAAAATACAATAAATAAAAGCAGTACATTAAACATTAAATAATGGCAAAACATTTAAATTATATTCATAAATTATCTCTTGATTCATAAATTATATAAAACAAAAAAAAATATATTATGCAATACACAATTTATTATTTATATGTAGGATTAGTTATTGTAATTTCCTAAATTTTAATTTAAAAATAAAAATATATATATTAATTATTGAATGAAAAAGAAAAAAAAACATAAAATTTTTTTATTTAAAATAAAATGAGTTTCTTTACTTTAGCTAATATTTAAACCTTTAAATTTTTGATCACATTTTATGGTTATGTTTCCTATGTGATTATAGGTTGTGATTATACCTATTTGACAGTTGTCTAAAGAAAAAATTAACCCGAAATATGATTAAAAACAGTTTATTAGCAAGTAAATATAATTGATTAAATAAAATAACAAACTTTATTAATGATAATAAAATAATTAATTTTCAGTTAGACAGTTAAGAAATCAGGCACGATTATTTGTTACACAAAATCGTATATTAAATAATGCTGAACCAGATTTGAAGGTTAAGGAGAATAATGGTTTGTTCATTTGGTTTACTTTTAATTACTTTTTCAATAAAAAATAAAATGTTTATTTATAGAAGACATAGATACACAAATATTGTCACATTCGGACTATTTTAATGTTCATAATTTATTTACAACCAGAGATTTATTTAATGCAAAAGTTCATTATGGACATAAAGTCGGTTCATTAGATGATCGAATGCGTCCGTATATTTATGGTTCACGATTAGGTCATGTTATATTTGATTTAGATAAAACATCAATAAATCTACGTAAAGCATTAAATATAACATCTCATATTGCATTTCGTAATGGTTTAATATTATTTTTATATCGTGGTGCATTAAATGCACATTTGGTTGAGAAAACCGCAATGGAGTGTAATGAATTTTCGCATACACGTTTTTGGAGAGGAGGAATTTTTACAAATGCCGATGTACAATTTAAGTCTGTCACCCGTTTACCAGATTTATGTATTTTTTTTAATACATTAAATAATATAATGACACAACATATAGCTGTACGCGATGCCGCAAAAATGAATATACCTACAATTGGGATATGCGATAGTAATTGTAATCCAAATTTAATTACGTATCCAGTTCCTGGCAATGATGATACCCCAGAAACAATACAATTATATTGTAATTTATTTAAAGAAGCAATTATTCGTGGTAAAACAAAACGTGCCGAGTTTTATGGGCAAAAATAAAAACAAAGAATAAATAATAGAAATGTAAAAATAAAAACCAATGAAATAAAATAGTGATTAGTAAATTATGATTAGTTTTTACTTAATGATTAATCCTTAAACTTCCCAATAATCTACATATCTACATATAAAATGTGTGAAAAGAACACCATTGTTTAGAAGCAAACATTTAACATTGACTTTTATTTATGTTTTTTTTTTTTCATTTTGTTAAAATTTTTCATTGCACATTTATAAAACTACATTTTTACATCCATTAATTGTTTTTTTTTAATTTCTTAATCTAATAGATAATTGAATAGTTAGGGTTTTTTTTTTGAAATGTATTTCTGAAGTAATTGAAGTTTTAACGTCCTTCTCGTATTCTTTGTATTTGACGCTTACCAACGTATTTCATGCATCTAAAATTATAGAGAGAAGAAAAAACATTCATTAAATAAAAAAATTAATTTGGTATAAATAACTTTTCATTCTATACAATTTTGCTATATTTGGATAATATAGAGCAACATAAGTTAATAATGTTATTGGAAATATTCCAACCCATGTCAACTGAGTTTGATTTGCAATTGCGATTGCCATTAAATATCCACATCGTTCACTAGTCATGCGCTTATCTTGTGGCGTTGCTACTTGCCCAAATGTCTAAAAAAAAATATATATACATTTTTTTTGGTTTTATTATTGTTTAAAATTTAATTTTTAAATAAAAAAGCAATTAATTAATACAAAAAATAATTATCAACTTACTTCGCCCATATTTTCGGTGTAACATTCTTGTAAAAAATCAGTTAGGGTTGGCCCCGGGCAAAATAATGTTATCTTTATTTGTGGCATTTCAATTCTTAATGAATCAAAATATCCCTAAAAATTTTTTTTATAAATATAAATTAATTATAGAATGAAAAAAAAAAAAAAATCTTTTATTAATAATAATGAATTTTTTTTTAACTATTTAATCAACATGAATAAAATAAAATAAAAAACTTTACATGTAAAGCATGTTTAGCACCAGTATAACTACCAGAGAATGGTGCACCAACTAAGCCAGCTATACTTGATGTAACCACTAAATGTCCATTTATTTGATTTGTATCAAAATAACGTATTGCAATACGTGATAAATTTATAATTGAAAATACATCTAATTCAAATAATGAACGATCAACATCAATACTTATATTATGCCAATCAGCACGCTGTGAACGTCCAGCATTATTAACAATAATATCAATATGATTAAAGTAATCAAGAACAGCATTAAAATAATCTTGATGCTTATTTATATCTAACATATCCATTTTTAATACTAATATATCTTGTGTTTGTAATAAACCATTAGATACAGTTATACAATCTAATTTAACTTTATTTAATTCATCTAATCGTCTGGCTGATAACACTAATTTACAACCATTTTTAGCTAATTCTAATGCTAAACATTTACCAATACCACCAGATGCACCAGTTATCCAGATTACTTTATTACGTAGGGATGCTTAATAAATACAAAAAATACCAATTAATTAAAAATTGATAAAGAAATTAATTTATTCTGAACTTACATATAGGTGTACCAAGTTTTGTTTTAATAAATAATTCAACATCAGAATCAAGAACAACCCATAGTAAAATACTAATTAAGTAATAAACTAAAACGAGTATACCAATCAATTCAAATAGCCACATTATGTGCACCCTTTTTTTTTTCTTTTCTTTTTGCTATCTTTTTTTTATTTTTAAGTATTTTTATTATTATTATGTTTTATAAAAATTATTTTTTAATTGTGTTTAATAATTACTTTAAAATTTAATTAGTTAAACAACAAGTCATTTCACCTATAACAATAGATAAAAAAAAATTTTTTTTACAGATTTTTTTTTTAGAATTAATTAACAAGTAAATTTTGCATTAATGGTTGTAGTTTTTTTTTTTTCTTTAATTATTTTATGCAAAATAAAACTAAAATAACTAAACACTTTTTGATTAAAACTTGTTGAATTGTTAAAATATATCTTTTTTTTTTTTATTATTATTATTTGTATAGTTGACATGAGTTTAAAAAACAGAAGAAGAAAAAAAAAAGAAAGGAAAACAAATTTCTTTTACACCTATAGCTGGACTGGATAAGAAAATAAATTATTTTATATAAAAAGTGTATATAAATGTAAATACATAAACTTTACTTTACTTTTCTTTTTCTTTTTTTTTTTTGGCGAGCTGATATCAGGGCTACGAATAAAATGTATAATAATATTTTAATCAAAATTTGTATATGTATGGGTTTTAATGTTTAAAATATTTTGTTTGATAACATACGCGAGAGATACAGCAACAAATACCAAAAAAAAAACTTGTTGACATATTTGTCGCTCTCTTATTTAATAACCAAATAAAAAAATAATATTCAACACTAATGAGAGGATTTTATTAATGAATATTGTAAAAAAAAATGTTAAAATAAAATTTATTCTTCGTTTAATTATTTAATTTATTATCGATTATTATAAAAATTTATTATACATTTTTTTTGATATACGTTTAACTTTAAGTTGTAACACCAGCAAAAGGGGTATAAAATGAAAAATCTATTTATCTCATTTTAACATATGGTTACATATTATTTATATGACTAAGGTTTTTTTTGTTTTTGCAAAGTGTCAGAGATAATCAGCTGATTATAAAGTAATTTAAATGCCGATATAAAATCTGCCGTTTCTATAATATTTTCTTCAGTTTTACTTTAAATTTTTCATCTGAAACATTGCCGGTTTTTGTTATATATTTCTACCTACAATTAAAGTTTTTTTTTTTTTGCAACTATATTAGTATATATGACAAAGCAAATATATAGTTTTTTTTTTTTTTTTTTTTTTTTTTTTTTTTTTGTATAAAAGTTTTGTTGTTGCTTAGCAGCTGTGGGTTATTAAAATTATAAGTTTTTACTATAGAGTAGTATTATACTGTTCATCATAATGACGTAAATGTCAATTGTGTTTAGTGCTTAGATCGGTGAAGATCTATGTAAAGATTTTTAATTAAAAAAAAAAAACTTTTACTTTTTTTTGGTTTGAAACCGCGGTGGTTATTTTTTTTTCTTTTTTGGTTTGTGTTCATATGAAATTAAAAAATTCTTTTTTTAAATTACTAGAGGAAATAATTAGAATTTAATTATATAATTAAAGTCATAAACAAGTAAGGTTATTTTATAGTTTTTTTTTTTATTTATTTATTTATACATATTCATCGCGATTATATTTGTAATTTTTTGTTTTGATGCAAAATTATAATTTTTCTTTTTATTTGCTGATGTGTGCGCCTTTTTTTTAATTTTTTGTTGTAAAATAAACATATTGTGCACTGTTTAGTTATTATTAAATTAATTTTTAGTTAATTATGTGTAATTGTGATATTATAAAAAATTAAATAAAATTAATATTTGCTTTTAAAACTGAATTTTTTGTTTGTTTGTTTGTTTTTTTTTTTATTTATTTAACACGTGCTTTGATAAAATTGGTTTAAACTTGTCATTCCCCATAATACATCTATTTGTTAATTATTTCAAATTTTTGTTTAATTGTCCCAATTACATCAAATATTAATCTATAATATATTATTATCTTAATTTTAAAATAACATACATTTATTTATTATTTTAAATTGCTTAATGATTTTACTGGTTTTTTTTTTCTATCTTTATTTTCGTTTTTCTAAAGCCGTTAATCTAACATTGTTCTTGCAATAGTTTTGTGTTTGGTATTAAAGTGCCTTAAAAAAAACTGAGAAATAATATTTTTATTTTTTTTTTAATTATTCATCACGATGAAACTAAATACGTTTAAAATTCCTTGTTTAATTATTACTTAAAAAAATTACTTAAAAGTCAACAATGTGCCAATGATTTTAAATTAAAATTTTTATTATTATTATTATTATTGTTAATTAAGCCAAGAAAAAGTTTTATTTTATTTTATTATCCTCTATTGTAATAAAAATTGTTTTTGTATAGGTGATAGTGGCTATAATATAAAACACCGGTAATCAATCAATATTGATTAAATATAAAAAAAAAAAATAAAAAAAATATTAAATCAAATTTTAAATAATGCTTTAAAGCTTTAAATACTTAAATATTATTATTAAATTCAAGTTAAAACTAATTGTATAATAACTTTTACTGCTAGATAATAAACTTTTACGATAAGTTATTTAATTTTTTTTGGTGTTATTTTTGTTATCATTGTTTGTTTTTTTTTTATACAATATAAAATTACAAAAATCATGCTAACTTAATAAATAATCGTGATATTTAATTTTTTTTTTCTCTTAATTATTATCTTAATTAATTTAAATATAATTTAAATATAATTTAAATTTTCGATTTTTGTATATTAATTTTTAATGAAATAAAATTTTGCTTATTGATTTTTTATGTAAAAATCCCGTTTTTTTCTATTAAGATAGTAATTAATCATGTTATCTGTGTATAAATGACAATTTAATCACTAATAATTAATTTATTTTGATCTAAGAACTTAAAATATTATTATGTTTAGAATAAATAATTATTTTTAATTGTTTTATAAATGTATATAAATCATCAATCAATGTCTAACTGTAACATATAATAATTATTTATTTATTTTATATTTCTATATAATGTTTAATGTGTGTTAATAAATAATATTATTGTCATCAAGTAATTAATAATTTTTCGTCTCTTTTTTTTTTTTTAATTAATTATTTTTAGTTTATAAAAGTCAATTAAATTAATAATGGAATCGGTTAAAGGAAAAGAATTACCATCATGCCCTAGAGAGAAAACAAATATTCTATCCTATCTATTATTTTGGTAAATATATAATTAAATATTTATTAATAAAGTAAAAGAAAAAAAAAAAATTATAATTAAAAAATGTTTTATTTAAGGTGGGTACTACCAATATTTATTAAAGGTAATAAACAAACATTTACCAAAGATGATTTATATCAACCATTAAAATCACATAAATCATCTGTGATTGGTGATAAATTGTGTCAGGCATGGGATAATGAGATGAGAAAATTTACATTAAATAAAAATAATATAAAAAAATATAAACCAAAATTATTAAAAGCAATATTACGTGTATATGGTTGGAAAATATTATCATTTGGTTTTATGTTGTGTGGTCTTGAATTTTTATTAAGGTAACAACTGAAATATTCACTTTTTTTTTTTGCTGATTATTATGAATTTTCTATTATTATTATTATTATTAATTTAGATTACAACAACCAATATTTTTAGGGAATTTTATTACTTTATTATGTAATAGAAATGTCACGTAATTATTATTTTTAATTGATATTAATTAAGATGAGTCCTATACGTTGTTGTTAACAATATTACTCTTGTTTGTTTTTATTATTATAATTTTAATTAACTCTTTCATATATTATATTAATTAAAAATAATAATACAAATAAAAAAAAAAAAAAAAAATTATTATTTTATTTTCATTTGATAAAATAATAAACAAAGATTAACACATAATTTCCATATAAATAAATATTTAATTAATTAATGTTAATAAGAATGTTGGTTTTTTTTTTCTTTATACGTTTTCATTTCTTTATTTATTTTGGCCTATACATTCTTATAATTAATTACCTTAAAGTATTGATGGTTGTATTAAATACATGTGCCTTTTTTTTATATTGTATAAAAGGAATTTCTATTAAAATTATCACTTATATTTAATCATAATTATTTAATCATTTAAATACTGTGTATTGTTTTTATTATTTTCTTAGACTAACACAACCATTATTTCTTGGCGGTTTAATAGCATATTATTCAAAAAATTATCAAAACAATGCTATAGAAAATTATAATAATGATACAAATGTGCCTTTGAATAATACAAATAATCTAAATGAAGCATATTTATATGCGGGTGGTGTTGTATTATGCAGTGCTTTAAATGTTATCTTTATGCATCCGTATATGCTATCAATATTACATATTGGAATGAAATTAAGAGTTGCTACGTGCAGTATGATTTATCGTAAAGTAAGATTTTATTTGTTTAAATTTTTTATTTTTAAAAAGTTATTTATAAATTATTTATTTATTTATTTAAGGCGTTAAGATTAAGTAAGAATGCACTTGGTGATACAACGGTAGGACAGGTTGTTAATTTATTATCAAATGATGTTGGAAGGTTAATGATTAAAATATAATTAAAGAAACACTACACACATGTGCTAATAATGATTATTTGTTTTTGTAGACTTGACTTATCTGTTATATTTATACATTATTTATGGGTTGGACCATTGGAAACAATTGTTTGTACATATTTAATTTACAGAAAGGTAAATAAACTATAAAATGTGTTTTTAATAAATTTATATTTTTAATGACATGAGATTATATAATTTTAATAGATTGGAATTTCAGCTATTTTTGGTGTAGCATTTTTATTGTTATTTATCCCATTACAAGGTATTAATTAATAATTTTTATTATAATTAATAATAATTGTATTTAATATTAATTAATATTTTATAGCGTATTTGGGTAAAAAAACATCAATATTACGTTTAAAAACTGCATTACGTACAGATGAACGGGTTCGTTTAATGAATGAGATAATACAAGGTATTCAAGTTATAAAAATGTATGCTTGGGAGAAACCATTTAGTGAATTAATAGAAAAGGCTAGAAAGTATGCAATTATTTTCTATTTATTATATAACTTTATACATTTAATAATATTTTAAAATAATTTTAGAAAAGAAATACACGTTATACGTTATGTATCATATATACGTGGTATTTTATTATCATTTATAATGTTTACAACACGTGTCTCTATTTTTATAAGCTTGGTGTGTTATGTATTGTTAGGGAATATTATTGATGCTGAAAAAGCTTTTGTTGTTACATGTTATTATAATATATTACGTTCAACAATGACAGTATTTTTTCCACAAGGTAATTTCCTGTAATGTTTTTTTTTTTTATTATTTAAATTAATTACAATAATTATTTATTTCTATGATTTCATAAATAATGAAAAGGTATTGGACAATTGGCAGAAACATTAGTATCTATAAAACGTATTGAAGACTTTATGTTGTATGATGAAAAAAATAATGATATTAAAAATAATATATTAGTTTATGATAATAAATTAAATTCTGTAACACAACATACATTTGATACAACAATTACAACAACATTATCTACATCAACATTACAAAATGATGATAATCCATTTAATAATGATTATAATAAAGAATCGATTGTTGATGTGAATGGTATTGATATAATTGGTGACACAGATAATATAGATATTGATTTAACAAATGTAAATGCACGTTGGAATCCAGATGTTAATGATTTAACATTAAATAATATTAATTTAAAAATAAAAAAAGGTTCTTTAATAGCGGTTGTTGGTACCGTTGGTGCTGGTAAATCAAGTTTATTTCAAGCAATCTTAGGTGAATTACCATTAGAATCTGGTACAATAAAAGTAAATAGTGAAATATCGTATTCATCACAGGAGCCATGGTTATTTTCTGGTACAATACGACAGAATATATTATTTGGTAAAGAAATGAATAAGGAACATTATAGGAATGTTATAAAAAATTGTGCCTTAGAATATGATATAAAACAATTTAAAATGGGTGATAAAACGGTAATTGGTGAACGGGGACAATCATTATCTGGTGGTCAGAAAGCACGTATAAATCTAGCACGTTGCTGTTATAGAAATACAAATATATATTTATTAGATGATCCATTAAGTGCTGTTGATACACACGTTGGACATCATTTGTTTGATAAATGTATTAAAAAGTTATTAAAAAATAAAACTAGAATATTAATAACGCATCAATTGCAATACTTGGAGCATACAGATTTGATAATTGTTTTAGAAGATGGTAAAATACAAAATATGAATACATATGAGAATTTAACCGCTATGGGTTTAGACTTTGGAAAGTTATTACAAGAATCAGATACCCAAGGAAATGCTAATAATAATTTAAGTGATAAAAAAGCAAAAGAACGTAATAGTAGTGTAAGTAGTAATGATAATGTTAGTATTAAGTCATTGAACGATGACAGTGTCAATAATTTAATAAACAAAGATACAGATGATAATGATGAAAAAGTTTTTGAGGGAGAAATCGAATGGAAGGTAATTTATACTTGATTACACATCGATTATAATTTGAATTAAAAAACATAAAAAAATATTTTTATTTTTGGTTTTAGCTATATACCAAATATTTTAAAGCTGGTGGTGGTTTTTGTATGTTTTATATAATGTCATTATTCTGCATATTAGCACAAATAGCTGCATCTACTGGAGATTACTTTTTAACATTTTGGTAATTAGTTGTTATTAAATTTATTTTAATTTGTTGAGATAAATTTTTATTATTGTTTCTATAATTAAAGGGTAAATAAAGCTGATCAAAATGCCCAATTTGTTGAAAATGGTAGAACAAGAACAGGAACCGAAACGATAGATAGCTTATCGAATTTTTTTACAAAAATCTTTTCCGATTATAAAAATAATGAATATATAGATATTTATATATTTACAGCAATAACAGTTGCAACAATTATAATAACAATATCACGTAGTTTTATATTCTTTAATGTTTGTATTAATTATTTAATTAGTATTACAAAATATGCATAAGTTTTTAATTATTTTTATTTTCTTACTATTTTTTAGTTGGCAATGAAAGCATCAAAGAATTTACATAATCAAATGTTTAATGGAATTTCCTATGCACATATGTTTTTTTTCAATACAAATCCATCGGGAAGAATATTAAATCGATTTAGTAAAGATATGGGACAAATTGATGAAATTTTACCATCAGTTATGATGGATGTTATACAGGTAAATATCCAATCATAATATTCCAATTAGAAACTAAAGAATTGTTTTATTTCTAGATATTCCTAACGTTAGGTGGAATTGTAATTGTCGTTGTTATTGTTAATGTTTGGCTGTTAATACCTACAGTATGTATGGGAATCCTTTTCTATTATTTACGTTTTTATTATTTGAAAACATCGAGAAGCTTAAAACGTATTGAAGCAACGAGTACGTTTATTTAATTTATATTTTAATTGAGTGATTAATAGAATTTTTTTGTATTTTTGTAGCCCGTTCACCGATTTATTCACATTTAACAGCATCATTAAATGGTTTAACAACAATCCGTTCATTTAATGCTGAGACAATATTAATTAATGAATTTGATAATATACAAGATTTGCATTCATCAGCATTTTATTTGTTTTTATCAACTTCTCGTGCTTTTGGATTTTGGTTAGACATTCTATGTGTTATCTACATATTTTTCGTAACAATTAGTTTCTTCATAATACAAAGTAACGATATGTATGGCGGTAATATTGGTTTGGCAATAACACAAGCATTAGGAATGACCGGTATGGTACAATGGGGTATGCGACAATCAGCTGAATTAGAAAATACAATGACATCCGTTGAACGTATTGTTGAGTATGAAGATTTAGAGAGTGAAACCAAAAACACGGATAAAAGTTTAGTTATTAAAGAGTGGCCAAATGATGGTATTATTAAATTTGATAATTTATCGTTAGCATATAAAAAGGATTCAAGTGATTACATATTAAAGAAATTAAATTTCAATATAAAAAAATATGAAAAAGTCGGTATTGTTGGACGAACTGGTGCTGGCAAAAGTTCAATTATTAATTCAATATTTCGTTTATCATATAATTCTGGTAATATTTATATAGATAAATATAATACAAATGATATTGATTTATATTATTTGCGTAAAAATATAACAATAATACCACAAGAACCAATTATCTTTTCTGGTACAATACGTTTTAATTTGGATCCATTTAATCAGTATAATGATAGTAAATTATGGGATATATTAGATGAAATTAAATTGAAAACATTAATACAGAATTTACCAAATAGTTTATATACAAAATTAAATGAAAGTGGAAATAATTTAAGTATTGGCCAAAGACAATTAATATGTTTAGGCCGTGCCATATTACGTAATAATAAAATAATAATAATGGATGAGGCCACATCAAATATAGATCATGCAACAGATAAATTTATACAAAAATTTATTAAAGAAAAATTTATTAATTGTACAATAATAACAATTGCACATCGTTTAAATACAATTATTGATTATGATCGTATATTATTAATGGATAATGGAGAAGTAATTGAATACGATACGCCATATAATTTATTAATAAATAAAAATACTCTGTACGAAGGTGTATTTAATGATATGATTAAACAAACTGGTCAAAATAATTACGATTTATTATTAAATATAGTTAAAGAGGTAAATCATAATATAATTTTTTTTTTTATTTAAAAAAGTTTATTAATTAACTTTTAATATTTTAGAACCATGAAAGACGTATAAATACATCAACAACGACAACTAGTTGTGGCGATGATGATGATGATGATGAAAGCAACATTCCTGATATAAATAAGAAAAAACAATCATAAAGTGCTTTAAAATTGTACTTACAATAAGTGCATTGCGAATTTATAAATTAAAAGTGTACTTAATTAATTTAGATTACGATTCACCATACACACAAACCCCGTTCTATCATTAAATTCTTAGTTAAATTTTATTTTTACACATTTTTATTGTGTATTCAATTATTTTTGCTCTATTTATTGTACTTATACCGTATAATGTGATTATTACACATTATTTTCATATAGTATTTTAACATAATTTTTGTTCTAATTTAAAAAAGTTTTTTTTTTTTTTTAATTAATTTTTTTCCGAGGTTTTTGCCTTTGATTTGTATTATATATGGCTATGCTATAAAAATTTAATGTTTGTTAATTATAAAGTAAATACACAAATCTTTTCAAAAGAATTATACCAGTTTTATTTTATTTGTAAAACTAATTTAGATAGGTGGCAGTGTGAATGAAGAAAAGAAAATAATATAAAAAAAAGAATGTTTGTTTAGACATTAGTGGAGAGGAATTTCTGCACTGACATCATCAACATTGAAACTGTCAAATAAATAAATTTACCAAAACACGAAAAAAAATAATAATAAGAAACCAAAGTAAATTATAGTTTATATTTACTTTAAAATAAATAAATTTAATTGTGTTATTAAATTAAAGATGAATTCTCTTGATTTAATTGAAAAACGTATTGATTCGTTGAATAATTTACTTGGTCCTATGCCAAGTGATGATGATCGTAGTGAAAATTTAACCGATTCTTTAATATCAGCAAATACATTAATATCGAGTTCGATTAGCGGAAGAACAAATATCAATAATGTTGTAAAACGTCAAAATGAATTGGAAAACTATTTGAATCCAGACTTTTTGGATGAGCAAAATTTGATAAAATCAAAGGAAGTTTATGTAAATACCATAGCACCAGAGTTAGCTGGTAATTTTGAATTATTAGAAAAAATAAAAGCAATGGAAAAGGAAACATTAGGTGCAGAGAATTTCCGTAATATACCCGATTTTAATGAGAAATTTAATATAATGAATGACTTAGCATCGGAGCAAAAGCAAAAAAATGATTTATTACAAGAGAATTTATTACTAGCAATGGAACGTTATAGTGAAATACAAAATAATATAAAAAAATCATTACAGGATATGAATCAGCGTATTGATGTTATTGAAACAAAGTTAATAAAGAAAAAACCAAATAATGATATATAAAACACAAAACAGTTATTTATTTAATTTTTTATTATTAATTTAATTTTTGTTTTTTTATTGTACTGCTGTTATCAGGATTTTCCACATTATCGTCATGCTCCGACATTTCATCATTTTCTTGATAAATATTTATATATAGAATAAAAAAAAATAAATTTAATTAATTAATTGATTTAAAGAGCTATTTAAACATAAATAAAAAATTATAAAAACTTTATACCTGTTTGTTTTTTTGTTTTACTTAGTTTTTCATTATTTATTATATCAGTTAATATTGAATTTGTTTTCTCTTTTACATGCTTTAAATCGGTTATTAATTCCTTTATTGATGTATCATTTAATATTAATTTTTCATTTATTTTATTTTCATTTGTCACTATGTCTATTGTTATTTCCATTTTATAATTTTTTTAATTTTAATTTAATTTTTTCCTTTTATTTATCATTCAAAATTGAATATTTATTATTATTTTTGTTGTATTATTCAATAACATAACCTTATTAACTTCTCCTTCAATAGTAAATAATTGTTTTTACTTACTTTTGTTTTGGAACAAGGAAACAAATGACAATTGTATAAATGAGAAAATATATTTTATATTATTATTATTATTCAATTGTCACAAGTTTTAACTATAAAATATATGTATTCGATATAATCTTATCTGGCAATATAAAAGACAATTATAAAATTATACCACATTTAGCAAAGACACATTTAATGTTTTAATTTGAATTATACTATTAATTATATAAATATATTTTATTATTCTTTTATATACATAATTAAACTATTTATAAATATAAATTATTTTTTTAATACTAATATTAATATTAATTAAATTTTATTAAAAAAAAAAAAATTATATTATTAATTACAATCGACTTTTAATAGAGGCATTATAAGCGGTATAGAGATTATTATTTTTTTTTTATATTTTAAAAACCGTTTCTAGACGCTCTGTTATATTTACCATGATTTTTGACATTTCAATAAATAAAAGTAACTACCCCCTGTCATCTAATATAAAAATACACTGGAAATAAAAATTTTAATTTGATTTAATTCAATTAAATGCGCATGCGTGTATTAATAAATTTTTAATAAAAGAATAAAATAAAATTTTTATTGTTTTACTTGTTCAAATTTTTTTTTATTTCTTTACATTTTCATTCAACATTCGCATTCATTGAGTTAAAATTGGTGAAAAATAATAATTTAAAGTGAATAAAACAAAAAACAAAAAACCGGAAAATATTGATCATTTTTATATAAGAAAATGTTTCGTTTTTGTTGTTGTTGTAATTAATCAATTAATTAAATAAATGTGAATAAATAAATTATTAATGAAAGTCTGTTGTTGCTTTTTTTTTTTTTTTACATAACAATTCGATTTAATTTAATTGTTTTGTTTTTTTTTTCTTTTTCAATTAAGTGAAATAAAAAACGAACGATATTTCTCTGTTTTGTTCTGCGCTTTTGTTGATTAAGTTATCGTTATATATATTAGTTCAATTAAAATATTTAAATTGTATAAAATAAGAAAAATAAAATATTGTTTGTGCGAATTTTTAATGTAAAACTAAAAATAAAACATTTTTATTTGTGTGCTGCGCTTTGCCTGATTTAAAGTCAACAAATAAAAAAAAAAAAAAAAAAAATTCTTGCTTGTTTACGTTTTTTTTTCTTCTGTATTTAAAATTTTAAATTAAATTTAAAAATTAAAGAAATAATAATAAAAAATAAAAAATTCAATTCGAAATCTGTGTTTTTATATTCAGTTCTAAATTTATATACAAAAAACCCGGAGAGAAGAAAGTGGTGAACGAAAATTTTTTGTGTTCAGATGACTTAAAAGCATAAAGTTTATTGATTTTAAATTCTTTTTTTTTTTCTATTTTTATAAATAAAAAAGTTTTGTGTTTTGCCAATACATGGTGTTAAAATCAAAATCAAAAATATTGCTGGAATTTTATTGTGTTTAATAAATAATAAGGAAAGGAAAGGAAAAAAAAAAGAAGGTGTTTAGTGGTTATAGAGAAAAGTGTTTTTAGTGTTTTTATTTTAATTATTACCAATATTTTGTGGTTTATTAAACAATAAAAATGAATTAAATCGATTAAACTACAAAAGAAACAGTGAAATAACAAGAGAAACAAACATAGTTATTTGTTAGAATAATAATTAATTGAAAATTTCTATCACTTTTAATTAATTTGAATGAAAAATAAATTAAATTCATTAATAAAAATGAAAACAAAATTAATTTCATTAATGTGGCGTGGTTCTGTGTCAGTTGATCCAAGATTTTCAGCTGTTATGCTTCCATGGTCTATTGTTGATATACGTAATCGTGAATTTTATAATAAGGTAAATTTTTTTGTAACTGTATATAGAAAGAAGTAGCAGCATAAATCAATAGTTTAACAATGCAATGCGCTAAATAAATAAATTAAAAATAATAAACTGAAGAAAGAAAATTAAACTGAAAACAAGTGAAGGTCGTTGAATTATACTAATTTTCCGTTGGCTTTTTTTTTTTTTTATTACCTTTTCGGTTGGTTACTAAAAAAATTTTTATTTTTGACACGAAATTCTTTTTCTGTTATTTGAATTCTGCCTTTGTTCAAGTGTGTGCATATTGCAGTCATTCGATGACTTTACTTTGGTTCTAACACTCTGGTGAATCTTTGAGAAGAGTCAGTTGTTCAGTACTTGACGAATTACTGTATTTGTAATTTATGTCAGTAAATAAATAATTCCTGCTTTTTCTTTCTGTTTTTAATAATTAATTAATTAATTTGTAATAACAATGACTGAGTTTATTTACTGAAACACCTTTTGCAATTATTATTTTATTAATATTAGCTGATTCTTAACTGGTCAAACAATATTTTTAATTAAATTTAATTTAACGACAAAAACACAAAGAAATCGTAATCACTTATTTCCTCAAAATTATTATTATTATTATTATTATTTATATCCTCTATAAAACGATGATGAGAGATTGTTAGCTAGTTTAATAATGCATCCATCTAATACCACACACTCCTTGTTTTATTTTGATTATTTTACTGATGCTTACTTTGTAACAATACAAAACGCAAATAATTATACATTTTTTCTTATTATTAAAATTATGTCTGTATTACGATTATTATTCATTATTCAGGTCACACCCGTTTAACAGTTTATATTTGTCGTTTATTTTTTTATTTCACTTTGTTTGTTTTTATTTTACCTTTTATTCAATATAATCAAAATTAAATACAAAACAATAATAAGAATAATAAAAGAAGAAAGAATTTTATTATCTAATTACAATAGATAATCCTGTAAAAACGATAATATCTTGGGGGTGGTGACTAGGGTTGTTTGGTATTTTTATTTCTTTTTTCGCATTTTTTTTTTATTATTACTTGATTGATTAGTTTTCCAATTTTTCTTTCTTTATCGCTAAAGATTTGTACTTCACGTTATGTCTCTAGAGTATTTATTACAAGAGAAAAAAAGGAAAACTTAAATAAAAAATCCAACTAGATGCTTAATGAAAAATTTTACAAAAAGTGACAAAAAAAAAACTGATTGTAAACCAAGATTGTTCCATTTCGCGAAGTGACTGCTATTCGTTAACTAATCTACCTGTCAGTATTGAAAAAAAAAATTTAAATCTCCAAAGTTTTTAATTAATTTTCACCTTTCTGCTCTTTTTTTATTTTTTATCTACTTGTTAAATCACCGTATTTCAATAATTGACCTACAATATTGCCGACTTTCTGGCGTATTTTTTAATTAATATTTTCCTATACTATATTTTCTACTCTTTTGTCGTATTATTTATTTGCATTTCTATTTTTAATCATTTTATCAGTTAATTTAAATAATCCTTTCTCTCTTTTCACCTTGTTTATTACTTGAATTAATTGTTTTTCGATTATTTATTTTTGAATTTATTATTACAGTTGTCTGTTGGTGTTGAGAATGGTCTATTAGAAGCATATAATTCAGATTTTGAAATACAATTTACACACAGTGTTAAGTATATTGTTGGAATGTGCAAGTAAGTATTTATTATTTATATGAAATTTTCATTATGTAAAAGTAATGTATCTTTTTCTTTCTCTAGAATAATAACACGTCCAAATAAAAATGATAATAATAATAAGAATAAATATCCCGATTATACTATAATATCAGTAACAAAAAATTTATCACGTTATGATGGTAATATTATGGAAATATGTGGTATACAAAGTGGTTTAGTATATTTAGTTAAAAATCCACGTGATCCATTATTACATATACATTTGTATGAAAGTGATTCTATTGATGAGGTAAGCTTTAGTAAAATTTTTTTTTTATTATATTATATTTAATAGTACATAAAGCAATGTGTTCCATTTGATAACGTTAAGTTAAGTAACATTATTGACATTTATATACATAATATGTATATTTATTATATAATAATTATAATGTATATGGAATAAATTTAAAATTATTTTTCCCCTGCATTTTTTTAAAAAATAATGTGGCGTCACGCAATTTTCTATTTTATTTTATTTATGATGTTTTAATAATGAAATAACGTTTCAAAAGTGACATATTAATTGTAATATGTCACCGGAATGTATGCAAAACGGTAGTCTTAACAAATTACATTGATAAAAAAAATATTTCGATTTTTTCTTTGCATTGTTATTGATTTTATTGTTAATACAATAACTACATTTATGATTTATTTGTGGAAAATAAATTCTATTGACTATAACTATTAACATATAATTAATTTGTTTATGTTATTTTTATGTGATTTTATTATCATAATATAAATAAGTAGACAACCTACAGTATTATTCAAATTATATTTCCTATGTGCTTCAAAGTTTTTTTTTTTTTAGTTTTGTCTTTGTTTTATTACATACTAATGTCCTTATTAGTAGTTTGTAAAATATTACATAATAATTAGATTATCTAATAAATAATAAGTATTTAAAGTAATATGAGAATAGTCTTATTCAGTGATAAATCCATTTTTAATAAGGTTAATTATCATTTGAAATGGATATTTATTTTTGGTTGAAGTTACCTAAAAATAGATTGAAAAAAAAAAAAAAAAAACATTTTTTTTTAATAAATTGTGAAATTAAATAGGAAAATTTATGTTTTTAATCATAGTTTTTTTTTTAATCAAAGTAAAGCAGAGTAGAGTAGAGAATAAAATAAAATTCAAAATCATCTCTGTTTTGTGTACCCTCTATAATTTTATCATTATAGGCATGATGGTAAATAATGATTTGTCGTTGTCTATTATTATTATTATTACAACTATTGTTATTATTAAGATGATTATTTAGAAAACATAAAGACAGTACAGTAATGAAATTAAATTAGAAATCAAAAAAAAAAAAAAAAAATAATAATAATACTACTCGTGTTTGTTGTGTATAAATTAAATAAACAAGAAAAATTAATGTGAAAAGTAATAATAATTTATATATATATATATTATTTTTTTTAAACTTGAATGTTTGCCAATAAAATTCTATATACACCATGTCTCATAGTTATGTATTTATATATATATATACTATTTTTGTTATTTTTCATTTCTTTTTGTTAATTATATTACTTGGAAAATTGTATCTAGAAAGAATTATATTTTAAGTCTTAATATAAATTAATTTTATTTACAATTGAAAAACCGTCGAATGTGTATTCGACTCACTCACTTTTGGGTGTAAAACACTTGCGTTGCTTAATTAATAAACAAATTGTTTAGTTAAAAGTACGTTTGCACTAAATTGTTAAATTATTAACTTAACTCTGCTATATATGATTATACAATAGTTTTATTTATATATATTTTAGTTTTTCTTCTATGTTTAATAATTTAAACATAACTATATCTCTCTAATTGTGTTTGTGTAAAAATTAAATTAAATTAATATAATTTTTAAAGTTGTACAAATATGATGTTTAAAATCACCACATGTAAACAAATAATATGAGAAGAAAAAAATAAATAATAAAATGAATAAAAAATTCAGTTAATAAACAGCAAGTACAGGAGTAACAAGTAAAAAAAAAAAAAACCGTGAAACAATAGTGTCGCGAATAACGTTTGTGAATTTTATATGAAAAAAAAAAAAAAAAAAATGTTATTTTGATAATGTATTTTCTAATCAATCGTTTAGTGTATTAACATGTGTTAAATAAAAAAGAAAAAAAAAAAAAAAAAAATCTATGCCAAGGTTTTAAAAAAGAAAAAAAAAATTTATTTTTATATTTTTATTGTTTTTCTTTTATTTAATTTAATTAAAAATCAATTTTTAAATAATTTTTTTTTTGTCTTAATTTTCTATTTTTTTTGGTTACATTACGGTGTACTTAATTAATATTTTAAATAAATACAAAATTTACGTTAATTAATTATTAGTGAATTAAAAATTACTTTCTAATAAAAATGTTAAATGTTTTAAAAGTGTTTTAGTGTTGTGTTGATTGTTTTTTTTTTAATTTTAAATTTTAATAATAAAATTTCATAATAATTAATTAAAGACAAGACAAGACAAAAAAAAAACAATATTGCGTGATATTTTCTTTTAATTTATATATTATAATAATAATAATAATAATAAAAAGGAAATTTAAAAATAGATAGAAATTGAAATAAATAACAAGAAAAAACAAAAAAAAAAAATTTATCAAAATGTTTACGATGCCCTTGAATCGAGAGACTAATTTGTTTTCATCAATTAGTGATGCATCAACATTAACTAGCAGGAAGACAGTATGTTGTTTTGTTTTTTTTTTTATAAAATTCTATACTAATAATTAATTAATTTACAAAAAAAAAAAAACCTAAATTCTAGGGTGATATGCATGTGTTTTAATAAAAACAGGTAATCGGTAAATTGTGTTTAAAATCAAACTACAATCTACTGTGTTTTTGACGACAGTATAGTATGACATTGTATAGATCTAGGCGTAATTTTTTTTAATTAAACACACGAAACTAAGCAGATTTTTCCTTCTAATTAATTAATAAACATAAATTAATAAGTAATTAATATTTTTTCTACTGTTTGCAACTTTTTTTTTTTATTATTGATTTTTAATTGAAGAAAAATTCATTTATTTTTTTTTCTATTTAATTAATTTTAATTACAATGTAATTTTTATTATTTGATTTATTTTCGGTGATTATTTTTATTATTGTTTTGCATATTAAATACGTTTATTTTATATATATATATATATATATATATATATGTACATATTTATTTAAAGAAATTAACGTAAACACACAAGGTTATTTAACTTAATATTATTATTATTCTATTATAAAAATATGCATAAATATGAAAATATTTAATTAATGTATTTTTCTTTTTTGTATTAGTTTTTTTTATATACTTGTACATATGTTACATTATTTATTTGTTTATTTACTTGATTATTTACTTATTTTTTATTTTTTTTTTTATACGTTTGTGATTTGATATATAAATATTTAGTATTTCAATATTCATTGTTTACATATTTTGTATTAAAATTTTTTGTTTTTTATCTTTATAAAAGAAATATTTTTTTTTATTAAATAGTTTTTCAACGTTAATTTTAAATAAATTAATTAAATTTTCACTACACTGATAGACAAATTTTTCCTTTTTGTGTGTCGAAATATCATCTCCGATTACCTACCTTGTTAAGTAGATTATTGTTGAAATTGCATCAAGGGTTATTCCTTTGTACAGGTTATTCATTTATCGAACAAAAAAAAAAAAAAAAGGCGTTTTCTATTGCGTGCTTTATATAAAAAAAAAAAAAAATTTAAAACAAACAAAATACCAAGCATATTAATTATCAAACGTTGATAAAGTAAAAGAGATGGAACATGGAAAACAAAATAAACATTTAAAACCTTAACTCAAGGTATGTTTTATTGTAATTTATTGTGAGGAAAATGTAAAGAAAATTGGAAAATTTTTAATCACAATTTATTAATTAGACTATCCTTTATCTAATAAATATTTATTTTCGCACATTTTTAACTGAATTATAATTTTAATATGGATTTTCTTATAATGTAAAGTAATGGAATTTTTTTTTTTGGGACATACTGATTTTCATAACAGTTTTTTAATATCTTTTAATTGATACCAAATTCCATCCTCTACCTCTTCTAGATTGACTTGAGAGTCTAAGTCAGTCTTTTCTTTTTTTTTTATATAATAAACGTAATCAATTATTAATTATTAACACGATTATAGCTGGTTTTATTTTTGTTCTTCTCCAGTTATTTATTTGTTTGACTCTTTTCTATTATTATTTATTAATTAATATTTTCTAAGGTTACATTACTACGGTATTTATGCTATTCTAAATGTATTTTACATAAATTATTCATAGTGTTTCCTTGTTTTAACTAACACTTTTAGTCAATTCCTTTCATTTCCTGTATTTAGTTTTTTTTTTTTTGCGATCAATTATCAATGGATAAAAATCGATTTAATTAATAAATAATTAAAATTATATCATTTTTGGTTTTTATCGTTTAATTTTAGAGTTTAACCAAATTTCCACCTCAATAACTTTTCGAAATGTTTTTTTTTTTGATTGATTAACAAAATACATAGCACAGATGAGTACAATTTTTATGTGTTTTAGTAGTGATGGTAATTAAGAAAGAAATATTTTTAATTTATTAACAAAAATAAATAAATAAAACAAATAAAGAAGATCACGCAATGATCACTCATAAATCACATGTCTTCATCGTGAGTTATTTAGTTGCTGCTGTTGTTGTTGTTTCGTTTCATTTCGTTTATAAAACATTGAGCAACACACATTTAATTCTTTCTAAAGAATTGATTTTTATATTTATCTTAGCAAAATTATTTTGTATTCTATTTGGCGGCGAGATTTATCTGTATGTTTCAACATATACAAAAAAAAAAATAAAAATAAAAAAACGCGATTTTGTCATTATTCTTCTAAATATTTTATTTTGTCATTTTCTCTACTCGTTATTATGATGATGTTTAAATGATAAAAATAAATTAATAGAAGGATCCGCCAACAAAATAAACTCATTACAGAAAAAAAAACAAAAAAATTAAGCCAATAACTTATAGTCGATCCTCTCATAATAAAACGAAACGATAATTTTATTCATCTTAACTAAAATGATTTAATTAATAAATCACTAAAAATAAAAATAAAAATTTCTTCGCAATAATTCTAATAGAAAACAATAATCATCAGGTTATATTAAACAGGCAAACCGTGTGTTTTATGTATCAAATCGTGATGTGAAATAATAAAGAACAGCAAAACAAAGTGATCACGCTTAACTTGAATTAATTTACCTGATCAAGAAGTAAATGTTTTTTTTTTTTTTTTTAAATCTATCACAACCTAAAACTCTGCGCGTCATTTAATTTTCTTTATCTTTCTATTTTGTTTTTTTTTTTTTTTTTGTCGGTGTACATTGGAATAATAATTTCTATTTCTAATAATATTTTTGCCTTTTGTCGTCAAACAGTCTGACATTGCATGCATAAAAGAAATGCTTTAAATGCGTCATGCGACTATCTTTAATGATTTTTAAACGTAATTTCTTGGCTTTAATTAAGCTATTCCCATATAATTTATTAATAATAATAATAAAAAATCATTTACACTAGTAAATTGTCTTAAAAATAGATTTTAAATATTTCACCTGTATCTATGCAATCTGTGCTAATTCGTTCTATATTTCACATTGATAATTTTCTTATTTAATTAATTTATTTATAAATTAATTAACAAAATATTTAATAAAACAATGTAAAAAAAGCTGCTACAAAAATATTAAATTTATATTTAAAAAAAAATTTTCGTTGTTTTTTTGATTTATTTTTTGGGGCCACCAAACTTTAGTTAAAACGCGTTTTGAAAATAAATATTTTATTGAGCTAAAAATAAAGAGAAAAATAATTTTTTTTTTCGTTCTTCTGTTGCTATTCCTCCTTTTTGTATGTTTTGGATGGATTGAGGAATTTTGTTGTCTGTGTCGCCGCTTAATATTTCTTTCTTTCTTTATTTTTTCTTTTTTTTTTTTAATAATTTTATTGCATGACTTATTTATTTCCGTGTTTTTAAGAGTAACCAGCATTTTGGTTATCATTTAGTTAATGAAAAATTTCAGTTTGTGAAAAAGATTGTAATGGTGGTGATAGGTGGTTATAAGAAAATTATTATTAATGGATCAGTTGGGTCAGTTTATAGGGTTTTACTTTACGGAATATAAGTTAATTCGAGTTAATTCACTTGTGAATTTTTAATTAGTAAACACATTTATATATGTTGGTTATTTATTAATACGGAATTTTATGTGGAATTTAATTGAATGATTATTTACGCACGTGACATGGTAATATAAAAGTCCACCTGAAAGATGTAAGAACTTTTATCATTGTTATCACTGTGATGATGGTTTTTATTGTTATATTTTGATAATAAAATTCCAACAAAAGCTATAAAGAGGAAAATATAAAAATATTTTAAAGAACTACAGTGGCTTCTCGGTTTATGTTGTTATTTCGTTATATCTATATCTATAAAATAACCATAAATCTCTGTAGATTTACATTTTTTTACTTCATTATTATAGTTGAAAACTATTAGGAAGACTACATATACTTTATATTGAAGTAGTCTTATTTGATGATTGCTTTAAACTGATTAGACTTTAATTATGCAAAATTTAGTTTGTTGGGCATAAAAATATGTCCTTAATTGATTAACTTAGAGCCACATGTTGTTGTTGTTTCATATGATTGGGAGATCAAGCTAAAGACATTTCTAATGAAAAACAATCCTAAATAACCATGAATGATTTCGCGGTCGATATGCTAAAGTGCAATTAAGTTTATCAAATGACGTAATGATTGTTAGTCGACAGTGATTATAAATGATTCTCAGTGATACATTGTAAGGAGGAGTGACTGTACATATTTTACTTTAAGTAGGGATAACAATTCAATACACATTTTTATCATCAAAATTCGTAAAAATTCTTTGTTTTATTATTTCGTTGAGTAAATTCAAATCAATTGATATAAACAAAAAAAAAAACAATTAATAAATAAATAAAAAGAAAAACGAATTAAAATCACAATAAAATTTATACAAACAAATTTTAATTAATTGTTAAAGATATTTCAATATAAAAGAAAGTTAAAAAGCAAAGCAAAACAAAGAAGAAGAAGAAGAAGAAGAAGACAAAGAAAAAAACAACTTTTATTATATTGACATTGAAATTATTAATTAATATAAATAAATAATTTTTATGTTTTACAAATTCAAATGGCGCCAATACATGGTTTTGATTATTTAATAAAATAAAATTTTTTTTTTTTTTTTTTATATAGAAAACGAATAAAATTACAAAATTAATTAATTAATTAATGAACTTTGTTGCTATTTAATACCAAACATATGTATATTTATATAATTAATTAATAAATTAATAAACAATCATCAGTATGGATTATATAAGCAATATAAAACGTTAATGATAATATTTAATACATTATTTTTTAATTAAATTTCATTATTACGATATTACGTAATTTTTAATTAAAATTAATTTAAATAAATCAAAGTAATTACTAATTATTATTATATTAATTTTTCGGAGGAGGGTACACACAAAAAAACTGAGTGTTATCCAGTCTTTAGTATTAATAAATAATAAATAATAATAAAAAAAAAAAAAAAAATAAACGATGTTTGATAAAGCGCGTAAATAGCTAATTAACTCGTTTTATATTACAAAATTTTATCATCACACAAAATTAACATTTAATTATCCAATATTAACAAAATTATTTCTAATGATAAATGTAATTAATGTGATAATAAATTGAATTTTAATTATAATTATAATATAATATTATATTCACCTAGGTCAAGGTGAACAGGTGATCTTAACCTGTAATTTAATTGGTTTTTTTTTTTTTTTTTTTTTTCCTTTTTCTGTAATTTACATTTCTTTAACTAATTAAATCGTTATTAAACATTTAAAATTATAATTATGAATGTTTTTTATTCTTCTATTAATAGATGAATGAATTAATGCAACAGATGCGTGATCCGGTATTGAGTATGGGTGGTTCGGTTGGAAATATACCGCATAGTATTGTACCGCCAACATCTACAAGACAAACATTAACAATATCAAATGCTGGCTCCTCAAATTCATCATCAAATAATGATTTAACATTACAAAATGTATTACGTGGCCATGGTATACAATCAACACCGGCATCTAATTTAAAATTATCAGAATCATTACGGGCTGCTTATCATGATGGTAGTCCGAATTTAATATCATCAACACCACCACGAATGTCAATGTCGAAAAGTTATACAAGTGGATTAAATCAATCAGCAGGGACTGTATGCTAAAGTTTAATTTCGTTTAAGAATTTATTAATTAATTAAATTTTGATTTGTTCGTAGATAACGTCAAATAGTATCAATGGATCATCGAATAATCTATCATTATTAAATGATATTTCAACAAATCACTCACAATTATTCGAAGTATTATTTATTGGGAAAATCCGTGTATCACATCGTCGTGTACCATTTACATTTATTGATGATGCATTACCGAAATTTAAAGATGCACAACGGATGCGTCTACAAAATGCTGAATTAACACGACAAGTAAGCTAAGAGGAGTAACCAGAAATAAAATATTTATCTTTCTCTATTTTTTTATCTATTTATTATCATAGAATTCGACATGTAGTGAGGATGATTCAAATGAATTAATAAATCAAAATATTGAGACAAATAATAAAAAAGTGATACAGCAACAATTGTCAACAGATTCCGATGGTACAATACCAATAATAAGAAAAGCACCATCAATAACAAAAATTATATCATCATCCGAAGATGATGACTTTAGTGTTGATAATAATAATAGTGATGATACAAAAGAAAATACAACGCCAACAATGGTACGTCCAGAGAAAGTATTATTACGTGGACAAAGTCAAGTAATTTTATCAACAGCAAAATATGAGTAAGTAAACCAAAAAAAAAAATAAAAAATTATTTTCTTTCTTATTTCCCTCTTTTATTTTCTTACTTCTTTACTTTATCTTCAATTTATTAATTACATCAGTCCAATAACGCAACAACAACAGCAACAATCGCCACCAGAAATTCAACCAATTTCTCAAAATATTGAGACAGCGTAAGTAATATAAAAATGCTGATTGCCTAATAAAATTGTTTTCTTGTCTGTTTTTTTTTTTTTGCAACTTAATAACTTTAGTCACACTAAACTTGATAAAATAATTTAAGTGATGTGTAGCTAAGCCGTTGTACTTTAATTACTTAATTTTCTATCATTGTTTCTAGAATTATTTTTGTATTTAGCTTTAGATAAATGTTTTCACTGGAATTAACAAATGTGTTAATAGAGCATGACATGTTAGAGATTCATTTTTTTTTTGTTTAAATGTTCTTCTCTATTATTACTAATAATTAATTAATTAATTAAATGAACTAAATATTAATTGAGTTATGTTTGTTTTTTTTCTTCTTCTTAGAATACCGAAACAACGTGATCGTTCTGCATCAATTGGTTCAATACCATTTACAGAATTAAATCGTACAATGGTATTTCTAGTTGGTAAATCTGATCTACGTATTGTTAGTCCTGATCGTAAACAAGTTTTATTGTATAAAGAGTTTCGGGATGTTGCCAGTTGTGCACAGGGGCATAAGAATCAAGATCATTTTGGTATAATTTGCCGAGAGGTAAACAGTGAAGGTTTTATCGGTTATATATTTAAATGTCAATCAGAATATGTAGCTGATGATATTGTTGCGGCAATATCACAAGCATTTCATACATGCTCCGAACAGAAGAATAAAGATAAGCAAATCTTATCGTGTGAACATTGTCCGATGTTATGGTATCACAAGTTATGTACCGACATTGATGGGTTAAATGATAAAAAAGCTCAAACGTTAATATTCCGGCGAATTTGTACATTGACTGAGGAGGAAGAGAATGACATTTTAGCGAAATATATAGGTGCTGAGGATAATTTAGAGCACACATTAGCTGAACAGAATCAATTTATTATGATGTTATTGCGAGCCCATTGTGAATCACGTCAACAACGTCATGTACACGATACAGCCGAGAATCGTTCAGAATTTTTAAATCAATATTTGGGTGGCAGTAATATTTTCATGAAAGCGAAAAAATCATTAGACTTTTTCATTAAAAAGAAGCACAACGCAAAAGATGAGCAACAGACAACAAGTAGTAGTGGGAATGAAAATGAGAATTACATAAACGATAGTGGAAAGAATAAAATTTCAAATGATAATAAAGTAAAAAATGGCTCTAGTCCAACTGTATCAAGGCAAAACTCCGATTTTACTGGACCCCCACAGTTGAAATCACCTATGATAGATATGTAAGTTGTTTTTTTTCTTTCTATTTATTACGATTTAATTAAATATTCTAATCGAAAAAAAATATGTTTTTGTTATTCGAATAGCTTTATGAAAGTTGGGAATAGTCCAAAAGATGGACAAAATCATGCTGGTTCATGGCGTCAAGCAATACTACACCGTGTTGTTACACCATCAAAAAATAATCTACAAACACCTGAATTATTATCACCTTTGCGTTATCAACGTAAGTATAATAAAAAAGTTTAATTTTCCTATTATTATCTAATTAAATGTTAGTTGCTAGCTGCTTTTTCACAAAGTAATTAAAGAATGCGTATTACTAAAGCAAGCATATAGCATTGTAATAAAATAATAAATAAGTCTGCAGATATTTAATTAATTTTGTTTTCCATTTCATTTTTTTTTTATTCTGCATTGTTTAAATAGAACAAAATAAAAAATCTATTAAAAAGTCTCGTGAAGATTTACGTGAATTATGGCGTACAGCAATTAAACAAATAATTTTATTATCACGTATGGAAAAGGAGAATGCACGTTTATTAGAGCGTCAAAATGAAAATGAAATAAAACGTATTAAATTAGAATATGATGAGATAACACCATGTGATAGACAATCCGCTGAAATGTGGGAGAATTATATTGAAAATGAATCACGTATAACAACGAAATGTGATCGTAAAGTATTATTACAAGCAATTAAAAATGGTGTACCACGTACAAAACGTGGTGACGTATGGATGTTTTTAGCTGAACAATTTAATATTAGTTCGGCACCAATTGATAAGAAGAAATTTCCAAAATATAATATACCGTATCATACATTATTAAAGGATTTAACGGAACATCAACATGCAATATTTATTGACTTGGGCAGAACATTTCCGAATCATAAATTTTATAAACAGTCTTTAGGTGTGGGACAATTATCGTTATTTAATTTATTAAAAGCATATTCTATATTAGATCCTGAATTGGGTTACTGTCAGGGACTTGGTTTTATCTGTGGGGTCCTATTACTACATGTAAGTTTTATTACACAATACGTTTTACAATGCGGTTGAATTAATAAGTTTTTATTTACATTTTACAGTTGGAAGAAGCGGAAGCTTTCGAAATGTTAAAACATTTAATGTTTAGACGTCAAATGCGTACAAAATATTTACCAGATATGAAAAATTTCCAATTACAATTATATCAAATATCACGTTTATTAAAAGATCAAATACCAGAATTATATGATTGGTTGGATACAAATGAAGTATCACCAACATTATATGCAGCACCATGGATACTCACTGTTTTTAGTTCACAATTTCCATTAGGTTTTGTAACGCGTGTCTTTGATTTATTATTTTTGGAATCAAGTGAGATTATATTCCGTGTTGCAATTGCATTATTGGAGGTGCATAAAGATGAATTATTAAAACGTGATAATTTTGAGGATATTATGGATTACATGAAGAATGTTATACCGAAAATGAATATAGAAATTTTAGATAAAATAATGCGTGAAGTTTCTTTAATGGATGTACATAGTAAATTAGCAGAATACCATGTGGAATATAATGTTTTACAAGAGGAGATAACAACACAAAATCATCATATTGAAACGTTAAATCGTGCTAAGGAAAATAATCTGCATTTAGAACAACAATTACAGGTATTTTGTATAAAATTAAAAATTTACTTCGAGGTAAACTAATTCCTTAATTTTTTCTAGATTGCCCAAACAAGTATCGCTCATTTGGAAAAGACACGCCAACAACAGAATAATCAAATACAAAATTTACAATCACAAGTACAAAGTATTGAGGTTACTGTACAAACGCTAGGAAATTTTTTAACAAATTTAATAGAAAATAATCATAATATTGATTTACCAGGTGATGTACGTAGAATTGTACAACAATTGAATGCCATCGAACAGCGTAATAATGTAAATGCAAATAAGCGTATTGTGAATGATCGTAAAATGGGTAAATCATTATCTGTAAATAGTAATTTAGGATTAAAATTACGTGTGCTAGAGGAATTAAATGAGAGTACAGAAAAAGATATGACAAGCCCTAAGAAAGAGCAACAGCAACAAAAACGTGTTCCATTCTTTGAGAATTCCTATGAACAGATACGACAACAAAAGGCTTCAATGAAACTAAATACAAATAAAATAGAGAATTCAGAAACTGGGAGTGATAATAAAAAGAAACACGTTGACTTTAAATTACCGGAACATGTTGAAAAGGCAATAAGTAATATGAAAAGTCCAAATGATTATGATAGTGGCATATCAACGCCAATAAGTCCACAAAAATTTGCTGATGGCACTGATAATAATGAAGGTACACCAAATACACCGACAACAAATAATAAAATAATAAAAAAGAAATTAAATGAGAGTAAATCAATGGTTAATTTGCAACAACAAAATCATAATATAAATGATAGTGAAATGTTAGAGAATTCTAATGAGGATTCAGTTATGAAATTTGATATGCACCCGTTAAGTAATTGTAATGATGTTAATTTCTCATTTAATGGAACAACGACCCAATTGAAAACGTTACGTCCAATACATAAGCGTGCTGGTAATTTATCACGTACAGTTAGTGAACAGGATAATAATAGTAATAATATTAGAAGTTAACTATTCTCAAAAATAATGAATATGAGAAAAATTATTTAAATAATCATCTGCCACACCCTCATATAAATTTACAAGGATTTAAAGCTTTGTTATTAAATAATATTGATTATCCCACCTTTTTTTTTCATTATTTTTTATTTAAACAAATCTTCAAACGTTGCGTCTACAAATGTTATTAATTAATTAACGCTAAGCTATACAGTGGGAATCAGTTATCACAATAATAGCTTCCGATTTTAATTGTTATTTTTTTGTTGTTGTTATTGTTCTTGTTATAAATACTAAATAACAAACCAAACAACACGAAATAACATAAGGAGAACACCATTGCAGCTTCCATATTATACAAATTAGTCTTTAAATAAATAAAAAAAAAAAAACACAAATTTTTTTTTGCACCAGATTTTTTTGAGCCATCTACTTTTACAAAGTTAAAAATTGTCTTAAATTAGTGAAACGTAATTATTATTAGCTAATTAAGTTAATTATAAATATTGTATATGGTGCTTTGGTCTCTAGTGTGTAATATTAATACTCATTTTCTTTCTTACAACATATCAAAATTTGTGTTTATTTTTTTTTCTTCTTAATTATTCTTTTAAATTTATTTTAAGTAATCATGACTAATACTAATTACAAGATTAAGAAATATGTAGTAAATTATAGATTGGCTACATATTACTAATTTAACTTCAATTAAATTATATTTTAATTAATAATAATTTATAAACTGATATAAAAATTGTAATTAATTTAATTTTTTATTTATTAATTAATTTATTAGTTTTTATTTATTAAAAAAAAAGCAAAATATTAATCCTTGTGATCTTTGTTAATAAGTAGTAATTTATTATTATTATTATTATTATATTATATATAATAAAAGAAAAAAAGAAAAATAAGTAAATAACAGGTAAACAACGGTAAACGATGAATAAGTATTAAAATTATTTAATTTGTTTTTTAGTTATTAATTAATTATTTGAATGAAAATAATTATTGTTTATAGTAAACTAGAAAAGTAAACAAAAATAAGAGAATTAATGAGGTTTTGGTGTGTTTTAGTTTGTGATATAGATAAATTAATTAAAGTAATTAAAAAGATTTGTGTTTTTCCATAAATAATATATATATATATATATACATATATATTTTTAAAATTCTAATGCCAATAAAAAAACACCAAAAATATAAAAAAAAAAAAAAAAAAAACACAATACGATTTCACTTAATTTATAGTTTGATAAGGGTGAATATAATTTTTTTTAAAAATTAATCAATTTAGTTTTATCTTGTGGTTTTTACTTATTTTATTTAATTAAGTTTACTTTTAGAAGAGATTATTGGCTTTGTTTTTGAGTTTTATAATTAATTTATTATTTTTTTTTTTTTGTGAATAATGTTCGTACTTAAATACGAGTAAAACATGACAAAATGAAACTAATTTATATTCAAATCATTAAAAACTCTAAGGTCGTCCTTGTGACCTGTAAATTTGGTATGGTAGCTTAAGCTATTCACTGGTTAATCTTAACTCAATCAAAAAAAAAAAAACCCCTAAACACGCCAATTCAAAATAAATAAAGAGAAATGAAAAAAAAAATTAATATAAAATAAAAAACAAGTTTAAGGCTTTAAAGCTTAAAATGATGATGATTAGACGTGATTATAATAATATTGAATAGTAATTATATTATATAAACAGTTTTTTTTTTGCTTTGATTGAAATATGAAATTATAATATATAATATAAGGGTAAATAAATAAATAATTAAATGTTAGAAAAAAAAAAATTGTTTTTTGAAAACGTTTTAATCATTGTGAAGGTAAAGAAAAGCTGAAAATACTCTGGAAGATAAGTAATTAAATAATCTATAGGCAGTATATGTGGCAAGTATAAAGTCAAGTTGACTAGTTAGTTTAAAGCCAAGTTAGAAGGTAAGTTTGAAATCAAGTTGGATGGTTTGCCAAGTTTGCTCTTAAAATCTACACTCTATTCTGAGTCCATTAAACTAAAACGACATAAATGCTCTATAACACATATAGCTGTTGAAAGGTTTAAATTTATCGACACATTTGTATACCAGTTTAACTGTCACTGAAATTACAATGACAGTTTAACAAACAAATATTTAAAAGTTGGTTATGTTTGTTTACATATACGTTGTTTTGTGTTTAAAATAAAATTTAATTAAATTTAAACAAAATAAAATGATGGGTGATGTACCTAAGGAAACTCCTAAATCACCTGTAAATGTTAAAGGTAGTAATGATTTAAAAACAAACAAAAATATGGAGAGTCGTAAAAAGAGTAATAATAATAAAAATAAAACCTATCGGTATGGTAATTATGATAGGTATTACGGATATCGTAATAATAATAAAGAATTCATTGATCAACGAATAGAATTATTTAAAGAAAGACCAGATATATTTAATAATCATGATATATTGGATATTGGATGTAATAATGGTTTTGTAAGTATTGAAATAATTAAAAATTTCAACATAAAATCATTAACCGGTATTGATATAGATAGGAAATTAATAGGTGAGTAGATTTTTGTGTTTTAAAACATTCCATAAATGATAAAATTTAAATTTTATAACATTTCAGGTCAAGCAAAATGTAATTTAAATAATTTAATAAAAAAATATGAATCAAATATAAATGATAATAGAGAAAATGATATAAAAACCGACATAAATATAATAAAAAAGGATGTAAATTTTTTCAATGGAAATTACCTATTAGAAAATGAATTATTATTAGATTTGGAAACAGAAAAATATGATGTTATATTATTTTTGTCAATAAGTAAATGGATACATTTAAATTATGGTGATAATGGTTTAATTTTAACATTTAAACGTATTTATAAGCAATTACGTAAAGGTGGTTTGTTTATAATTGAATCACAACTATGGTCAACCTATAAAAAACGTAAAAATATAAATCCGGATATATTAAATAATTATAAAATGATTAAATTGAAACCGGATAAATTTAAAGAGTATTTATTAAATAATATTGGATTCACATCGAATTATAATCTAGATATGATAAATCATCAAAATAAAGGTTTTCGGCGACCAATTGAAGTTTTCATTAAATAAAATAACTGAGTAAAATGGTTTGTAACTTAACTATGGGAACTCACTAAATTCACAACCAAATGATGATAATTTTTCGTTTTTTTTTTTAAAATTACATTTAATTTATTTTTTTTAGTTATATAAATTACAATAATATTAGTTTACAAATTAAGTATTAGTTTTAACTACTTAAATATATTTATGTATAAAATAAAATAAAATTAAATTACCATTAAATGATTTTTAATTTATTTATTTTTAAATGTAATAATTTACATTTTAATTATATATATATATATATGGCAGTTTGTTTGCATTTTATTATAATTATTATTATTATTATTTTAAAAACAAAAAAACATACTACTTTTTATAATCTATTTTAGATTATTTATTTTCTTTTTTAATTATTGTATTTAATTTTGGACAATTTTCAGTCTCAATTATGACTTTATAAAATTACTTAATTATTTATTTACTTTATATTTTTTCCTTTTTTGTGACAAAATGGCCATCTATGAGATAAAATAAATATATATATATATATATATATTTTCTTTAAAATTTAAATTATTATTATTGCTGTTTTAATTACTTTTAAAATTCATTAATATTTATAATTAATTAATTGAAAAGTATATATGATGTATATATTTTACTAAAAAATATTAACAATTGATTTAATTAAAAAAATAAAATAATATTCTAAATAAAAAAAGAAAATATTAAATAAATTTGTCACATTAATTTGATTTTGTTAATTTTTTATTGGTGGCAAAATTTATTTTTAAATTAATTTATGATATTATTCTGTTATGTTGTCCGTTTTTTTTTTATTATTGAACACACTATGGACCACACAATAAAATTATATTGATTTAATTTAATTTATTATTTTTACAATAAAAACAGTTTTACAGTCACACTCACACGACAAGTTACTTTATTTCAATTTCTTAAAGAATTTTAATATTTTTTTTTTGTTTTATATCTTAAATTTAAATAGGGCAGTTTAATTTAGAAAATTATAAAGAGAGTAATAAACATAACAATAAAATAAAAACTATTAGCATGATTTGTAAAAATCATTTAAGTATATAAACAATATTTATATTACAAAATAATAATAATAATAATAATTCGAATAAATTAACTTTTAAAAACGTTTAGAGAAAATTGTACGTAATTTATCGCGTGTTTGATAAATATTTTTCTCATTATATACATTACAAATTGTATTTAATGTTGTTGAACCAACATTTGATGATGATGATGATGCTGATACGGAGGATAATGGTATTGTTGTCGATATCGGTTTTATTTTTCTATTATAATTTATTTGTTTATTATAATATCATGTTGATGATGGTACCGATGGTGCAGTACGATCATTATTATGATTACGTTTATTGTTTTTATTACTATTGCTACAATAATTACTGTAATTACTATTACTACCACAACTACTACTATTACTATTATTTATATCAATTGATGAGGATGATGATGATGTTGAAGATGCTGATGATGATTTAGTATTGGATGATGATGTAATTCCAGTTAGTGATACTTTTGAATTTATATTATCATTAGACCAACCCCATTCTTTTCCTTTTGGACGAAATTTTGATGATTTATGCTGTTGATTTTGTTGTTGTTGCAATTGATATTGTTGATAATTTTGATGGTCCTTTTGCTGTATATCTAAATTTCTTTTAATAAATTCTTCATCATTTTTTGATGATAAATCATTATCATTACTTATCGTATCATATTCCCATGTACGATCACGAAATTTCTTTTTATAATGTTTTTCTGATGTTAATAATTTTGTTTGTCGTTGATACTTTAATGGAATTTTTAATGTATTACTATTATCATTACGATTGGCAGTGGTATTTGTACTCGTATTATTATTACTATTATCATTTTTTACTTTTGATTGTGATAAAGGTGGTGTTGATGAGGGACTCGGTGTTCTTGGTATACCAACATCACTTAATGGTGGGCTTTCAACAATTTCCGCTGGTGATGATTTAATAATTGGTACAGTCATTACTTTTAATTTTGATTTATTTAATTCAACATCTTTATTATTATTATTATTATTGCTGTTACTTTTAGTATTACGTGAATAATTATTTGTTAAATTTGCTGACGACGACGATTTAGCTAAATCAGCATTTGTTTCCGATGTAGAAGAAGCCGGTGATGTTGATAAAAATTGTTTTGAATCATTCCCTGAATCTGATAATGTATTACAACTGTTTACTCTGGAAACTTTTTTTGAAAATTTTCCCTGATTTTTTGATGACGACGATGATGATGCTGCAGACGTTGATTTTGTACTGCCTACAGATAATACTGATTCTGTTGTTTGCTTTGTTGATGTTGAATTTCCATTACTATCACCTTGTATAATTGTATTATCATCAATTGAACGACGTGTTTTATCTAATTCAGTTGAGGCAAATGCTACAAGGCGATCAAAACCAGAGCTAACACGGTCCTGCCAATGTGATTCATCTTCTATTTGAACATCATCTATTAAGTTTTTTTTTTTATTTTTTTTTTTTTTTTTGTATGCAGTTTAAGTTTTAAATTAATTAAAAAACATAAAGAAACAAACAAAAAACAAAACAAAAAACCAAAATTAAAAAAAAAAAAATAAATAAATTTAAATTATTTCTTTTATATTCAAATAAAATTGCTTTCAATTTCTCTTAATCTACACAAAATAATTTGCATATTTTTATGGGATTAACAAAAAAGAAATAATTTAAATTAAAATAATAAAACAAGATACCCTTTTAGGAACAACAGAAAGGAGGAGAACAAAATACAAAAATAATAGCGTGCAACAACATAATAATAATAATAATCAAAATAAAAATAAATTGTAGTGTTAAGAACAGTAAACACACAGTAGAGTATAGTAAGTGTATTAAATTTTTAATATATATATTTTTTTTTTGATAAAAAAATAATTTTAAAAGAGATGTCGCTAGTAATACAAAAGAAAATAAGAAAAGTTAAAAATTATATAAAAACTAATAAAACTATAATTAAATATTAATTACTAAAAAAAAAAAAAAAACAAATTAAATTAATAAAAAATTAAAACTATAAATAAATGTATGATATATAAAAGAAAAACTACACTAAATAAATTTTTTGTTTTTTAATAATATGTATATGTATATAATTTAATTTATCGGTCGTGGTACCTGTATATCATCTGCAATTTTTTTGTTTTAATTAATTTAATTAAACATAATTAAAAATTAAAAAAAAAATTATTATTCATTATTGATAATATAACAACAAATATTTTTTTATGTGTAAATTGTAATTATTAATTAATAATAAAACTTTTAATAAAGCTTTTATTATTTATTGGGAACATATATCACAACATCAGAATGAAAAATTAATTTTATTTACTAAACAAATATCAATTGGGGGGAGAAGAGAAAGAAGATTGATAATAATAATGATTTATAATAAATGTGAGCCGCACAAGCACACATAGTAATTAATTGAATAAACAATTTTTCGTTTTGTGTTTTCTTTCTTCTTAATTAATCAATCATATATTTATTATTTTTAAAAAAATAATCGTCTAATGTTAAAAGTCAAATATATTGTCTGGTAAAAAAAAAAAAAAAAAATTGTAACAACAAACTAAAATTAAAATTAATAAAAATAAAAATTGTTAAAAAACTTAATAAAAATACATAAATATAACAACAATAAAATATATTTTAAATTGTTTTTATCTGTTTTCGTTATTTTTTTTTCATTTAACACAATTTAATTTAAAACAATATATGTATAGTATATAACAAATAAATAAAATTAAAAAAGAATTAAATTAAAATTAAATAAAACTTATGACTAATTGAACAAATAATATATAAAATTTTGGTAACAAATTTATTTTATTTTATTTTTCTATAATAATTTATTTATTTTTATAACAATTAATAATTAATTATCGTTTTTTTTTTTATATACAAATATTTGCGCCTTTTTCATTTGAAGCACTATGAAACACCTTTTTCTGATACATTTAATTTTTTATTTTTTTGTCAATTTCACGAATTATTGTTGATTTTTTATTGATGGATGATGGATAGATAAAATTTCAGTTTTTTTTTTATATGCTGCTTACTCTATTTGTTGCTTATCATTTGTTTTTAATTATTTCTTTACAGTAGTTTGCAGAGTAATAATAGTAATAATAATAGTTTAGAAGAATAAATTTTATCGTTCTTTCTGGTTGTTGTTTATACATAAAAAACATCATCTCATCACACCATATTTCAGGAACATAAACATTGTTTTAAGTAAACTTAGTAAAGTAAACATTTGTTGTTGGTATAGTAATAAAACTTGTAGTAATAGTTGATAGTAGTAGGAGTAGTAATAGTTGTAATTGTGGTTATTGTTGTCGTACGTACATTTAGTAGTTATTTATCGGTACTTAGTACATATTACACATTGTTGAATATTCTGTTGTTGTTTTTATATATATTTATTATTATTATTATTATTTAATTTGATATTTGTACTTATTTAAAATTTCGTTTTTTTTATTAATTTTGTTGTTGAACAGGTACCGCGGCCTGAGACCAATTAAAAGGGATATTGTTTTTGGATTTCTATATATTTTTTTCTTTCTCTTTTTTTTAAATTATTTTTCTTAATTCTTAATTAATAATCAAACAATTAAAATTAATAAAAGAATATAAAAAAAAAAATAATAATAAATAAATAAAAAAAAATAAGAATAAAACAAATAAAAGCAAACAATATTTAAAATATATAAAAGAAGAAAGAAAGAAATAAAAAATTTAATCAGTTCAAATCAAATAAATTTTATTTACTTAACTATATTAAATAAATTTACTAAAATATGTAATTAATTAATTAATTATATAAATATATGGTACTGTAAATGTGTAACAAATGTTTAAATAGTGTGTTTTCTTCTTCTAACTAGTAGAAAAGTTATTTAAATTTTTTTTTTTTTATTAAACATTTTAGGCTAAACATACTAAAAAAAAATAATCAAAATTAATTTAAATTTAATGATACAACAACAAATAATAAATTAAAAAAAAAATCTACATGCAGTATTAATAAATCATGTATATATCTAATAAAATATTACGAAGAAAATAAATAAATTAATTAATTAAAGTAACAATAATTATAAAAATGGTATTTAGACTAAATATTGAAGGGTGTTTAAAATATTAAATATTAAAAAAAGAAAAAAAAAGTGAACACAATAATTTTTGTACTTAATTTTTATTAATTATTATTAAAATTAAAATTTAATTTATTTATTAATTCAAATGAATGCATTATAAAACAAACAAAATTTAATATTTAAACACCCTTATATTACTTTCAAAGTGTCTAATAAAGTGCAAAAAAAAAAAAAATTTTTTTTTTTTTAAATTAAAAATATAAACTATCTACCTTACACAATTATGTAAAAAAAAAAATTAAATTAATTTTTATAAAAAATAGTAAATTGAAGTAAAGAAAAGCAAGTAATATCTAAATAAAAAAAAAATTATTTCTTTTCAAAACTTACCGTCATCAGGGTTTTGACGATGTTGATTTTGCTGTTGATGATGAAGCATTTGCTGTTGTTGTTGATGATGTTGTGGTTGATGATGATGATGATGTTGCTGCATTTGATGGCTATGCCGATTATAATGCATTCTATCATCTGTTGTTAATGAATTTATTTCGGGATTCATTAAGGTGTCGATTTGATTATTCGTGGGTAATGAAGATGAATGAGCAATACCTTCATGCATATCATTATAATGATGAATTTTCGAAGGACGTGGATTTTGTATAATTGGCGATGTTCGCTTTAAACAACCTAAAATCATTTACACACAAATTATAAAATAATAATAATTAAAAGAAAAAACTAAAAATTCACCTTCAGTTTTAATTTGGGATGCTTGTATTATTGCTAAATTAATATTATTCGATGTTGATGTCGTAGCTGGATACGTTTTTATTAATTCACGTTTTTGTCTTTCGTCGCGCTCTTCTTTAATATTTAAAGAAGCAATCACTCGTGCTTGTAATGATGCAGCCAATCCTTAAATTTAATTAGGAATATATTAATAAAGTTTTTTTTTTTAAATCTAAAATCATGTTTATTACCTTCTAATGGCGGTGGATTAGCATTTGAATTATTACTATTATTATTGTTACTAGAACTTCGTGATTTTGTATCATCACTACTCAATTGTTGATGTGCGGAAATATTATGTTGCTGCGATTGTGGCTTTTGCTCATCAGTAAAATAGGATTCTAAGTATGGCTTCATTTCTGCCCGTGGTAGTGCCATGTATGATTGAGCTGTTGGCTCAACACTATTATTTATACGTAAACTATTACTAGATGATGAAATAACATTGCTATTAGGAACACTTTGGTGGTATTGTGATGATGAAGTTGAAACAGTATTCCGAGATGATGAAGATGTTTGATAAATTTGCCCAAACGGAGGACCACTTGACATCTATTTTGAATAAACAAAGAATATGGTAAAAAAAATATTGATATGAACTTGTTACAATAAAAGCAAATAATACCTGTGCAGCTGACGAACTTCTAACGGGTTGCTGCTGACTAATTGCTTTATGATTATAGGCAGCATGTGCTAATGTAGCTAAATTACTTTGCCCATGCAAATGGACGGGCGATTTTGATAAATCACGAGATTTAGATTTAGTTAAATTCTGATGTTGTTGACGTTGATAATGTATATTATCATCAATAACACGAACACTAACACGTTCTGGTCTTTGGATATTTGAATTAATAACAGCTGTATTGGCGTTTGATGCAGATGATCTCGATGTTACTGGGGGAACAGTATTCATTTGGTTTTGTGAGCTAATAGGATCTGTTATTGTGCTCATATTCACAGCTGCATCTATTATGCTTTGATTAGAAATTTCTAATGTGCGTTCAATTTCTAATGAGCGTTCAATTTCGCCGGTTACTAAATCTCCAATTGTCTTCGATGCCATAACCGTTCCGGATGGAATTTGTTGTGCTAATTTTTCTTGTGATAAATGACGTCGCAAAGCCATTTTTGCTGGTGACACTTGTGTATAATCTGGTTGTGATGATGATGATCCAGGTCGACTTTGTGATGAAGAACGCTCTCGATAACGATCATTATTATTATTATTTCCATAATAACAATTATCAGCTGAACTTGATCTCATTTGCATATCATCCATTTGTCCACGTTCATATCGTAATGTTTCAGGAGCTTTAAATTCACCTTTTAATTGATCACTTCCCCGATGTAAATATTCTTGTTGATGATGATCTTGTCGAAGGTACACAATATTACTAGTTGGACTTATTAAATTTTGTGTATTTGAGGAACCAACATTTGAGGAAATATTTACTGACAAATTTTTAGCATATTGATTATGAGAAACAGAATATTTGGACCCTGGTGATAATTTTGAAGTTTGATGTTGTTGCTGATATTGCTGGTGCTGTAACTGCTGCAAATGTTGGTGTTGTTGATGCTGCTGCTGCTGTTGTTGTTGATGTTGTTGTTGTTGCTGCTGTTGATGTTGCATTTGTTGATGTTGATGCAATTGTTTAAATGAAGGCATATGTGATGGATTAAATCCACTAGGCATAGATGGGGCAGAATTTATTTGATGATGTTGTAAATTGCTTGCTAATGCAGTATTAGACGCATTAACTATAGCTCCTTGTTGATTTAAACTATGCGCATTACCAGAAGACGAATACATATAACTGCTTGCAGAGTTTGTATTATTATTGTTTATATTCACTTTATTAGAAATTTGATTTGGAGTTGGCGACGTGGATGGAATACTTGATGTAGTTACAAGTGGCTTACTTCTATCTTGTGTCACAACCGTTTGTTGAGCTTGTGCCTTTCTTTGCTCTTGGTCTTCATTTAATACAGAGGTTATTATACTTTTTAAACGATCTTCAAAATTTACAACCTTTGGTGATTCTTGTGCTACTTTAGCTGTTGCATTTTTGGTTATTGTAGTTGCTGTATTAACATTTGTTATTTGTTGGTGTTGCTGTGGTGATGGATGTTGCTGCTGCTGTGGAACTGATACTACAGCATTAAATGCTTGTTGTGTACGATGTGCATGCATATTTTTCATCATATTAGATGTTGGTGCTGGCATAAGTGTACTGTCATTACCAGCTGTTAAGGCATTCTTTTTATCGTGCATTGTTTCCTTATTATGCTTTGATGTAAATGAATTACCACCAGCAGCTAATAACTTTCCAGCCTCAATTTGTCTTCCAGTCTCTAGAATTTTTTGTGCTAATATTTCAGGATTATTTTCTTCAATTTTACCTATGTCTGGAACATCCGGCCATTCTTGAGATCGTGTTCTATGTTCGCGACTCTTTCTTTGAGTTTTTCCAGTACCTATATTAACAGTCGAAATATTTGAATTACTATTACCTCCAGTACTACTTGTTATTGCAGATTTTGTAACAACAGCATGTGGTACATATGATGATGTAGTTGGTACTGTAGGTGGTGCCGTTATAACTATTGGAGTTGCAGTTACAATTGGTACACTCACTTTTTTATCCTCTGTAGTTTTTTCAATTAATATTAATTCATTTTCTAAAGTAGATACTTGAGCATGTAGTTTTTTACGATGTGACAATGTATTTGCTATTTCTTTTAGGACTAATTCATGTGAAGTTGCTGGTGTTAATTCAAGACCATTCTCTAATAAACGGTGATCATTTTTAATATATTTTTCTGCTATTGTTTGTACATGCGACACAACCAGAGTCTTTTGATCTTGTTCAATTGCATTAACTTGGTTTTGCAATTTAGCAGCCATAACTTGTAATTCCTTATGACGTCCAACAATTTCTTTCGCTTTACATAATAAATCATTTTGACTGGTCGTGCTGATTCCTAATTCATTCATACGAGCTTTCAATAATGCAACACTGTCGTCGATTAGTACACGAATTTGTTTCTCTAATTGTCCAGCACGATTTAATAATTTTTGATTGCGTTCCTTCTCTTTAACTATTTGTTGATTTACATTTTCTTTATGTGTCGGTGAACGCATTTGTTCTAAAACATTCATAAATTGTGTACGATACATGTCTAGTAATATTTGCAATGCATATGGAGTTTCAGCAGGCGCTGTAGGTATTTCCAATTCGTTATGCTGCATATCACCCGTTAATGAAGTTAATTGTTGATCGATACATCCAGGAGCGGGAGGTAACTTTTTACCTATTATTTCAACTGATGTACTTAATAGTGTTTGGCTATGCAATAAATCCAAGCCAACAATTTTCAAACTTCTTCGTGCTTTTCCCTTTTTAACACGACCACGTTTCTTTTGCGCAGCTACAACAGCTTTATTATTATTTGCTGACTTTGTACGGGTCAATTTTCTTCTTTTCTTTGTTGCTGGTTTACGAACAACAGCAGTAATAGTTGCTACGGGCACTACTACCGATGTTCCATTATTATTTTCTTCTTCAGATTGACTACTTTTTTCTTTTGAACTACACCAGTCAGACCATGCACGTCGTGTTGTCGGTCCTGTAACTTCTCCATCACTTTCAGAAGTTGAATCATACATTAATTGTTTATTTAAGTCCCGCTTAGCTTTTTCTCGTGATGCACGAGTGTTTGTGTTTGTTACATCATTATCACAAACTTTTTGATTTTTCAAACGTTGAAAATAACGTTCTAATTTTGTACGATCAATTATATGTAAATAATATGATACTGGCTTTCCAGTCCATGATACAGAACCCCGTAACGGGGACATTTCACTCACATGCATTATAGTACCAATATCACTTAAATTACGATCTGTTATACGAAAATTTAATGGACAGAAACTTTTGGATGATACAATTTTAGCTCCATCGCGTAAATCAGCGAATAATTCCTTTAATTGGTGGTCAACATTAGGACCAAAAGCAAAATTATTAACAAAGACTATAGTAGCTGAATTTATTTTTTCACGATGTTTATCAGCTAAAAAATCGCCTTTGATTAATTGATAATCGCCAAATTTTTTGCCAAACCATCGCATCCATGTACGAAAATGTATATCCATATTTTCTGCATATTTTGAAGGTACATCAGCACGTTCAATGCCAACACAGATTTTTATTGGTGTTGCTGCAGCCATTTGTAGAACAACTTGACCAACACCAGAACCCAAATCAATAAATACATCATCTGGAGTAATTTCTATTTGATCAATCATTTGACAAATTAAATCGTAAGATGTTTCTCCATAAACCTCTGGTGAAAATGGTTCATATTGATTTAATTTATCTGGATCTGAAACAGCTGTATTATATACTTGTAATAATATATAACGTAATAAACCTCTAGATGGATACTTATTAAGACGTTGAGCAGTCAATGATGTACCCTTTTCCTAAAATATTTAATTGTAAACATTGAATATATTCTATAATTAAAAATATTTCTATAATTACCAATGCATTTATACTGTCAATTGCTTTATTATATCTATCGCACAATTCTTTCATTGAATCATAACTCGTAGTATCTGTTTCATTCAAATCTTCAAAAGATGTTTTTATTTCGGGTAAATCATCGCATACCCAACGTATTGTGTCTATTATATCAATCCCTCCGTCGTGTTTATCAGCGCCGCTACCAGTTTGTAAAGGCCATGAATAACGAAAAGCTTCCGCACCGGCAGGTGAATTTAATTTTAAATCTTTTAATTGTGATGTTGCCATTGTTTAAATATATTTTCGAATAAAAAATGTATAAATTTATTTTAAAGTCACTTTCTGTTAATCCTCTTTAAATAATTTATACTGAAAAATAAAAATATAACAAAACATTATTATTAATTACTTGAATTCGATAAATATTTTATTATTATTATTCCATCTAATCAATTCATTTTTCTTTTTAAAATACATTAACCTTTTCTAGGAAAAGAAAATAAACAAAAAATAACTGTCATGGCGTCGTTGTCGTGTCATAATCTAGGTCTTCATATAAGGAAAAGACCCCATTGGGCGTTATAATTATATTATTGATTTTGTATAAAATTAAATAATTCAAACATGCTACTACGCTTCTGTTAATGCTAATTAAATTTAATAATTTTGGTTTGTCATTATTAATTTTTATTTATTTGTTTTGACAAATGCAAATGTGTTTTTTTTTTTCGCTTCTAATTATTGTCATATGACTTGGAAAGTATATTAGAAAACATTATAAATGATAATCTATGCAACTGTTTAAATTTATTATAAAAGTGAACTTTGTATTAAATATCAAATTAATCAGAAAAAATAATTATTATGAACAGGTGAAATGTAAACAAAAAAGAAAAGTTTAAGAGGCACTGGCTCTTTAATGTGGAGAGCATTGTAGTCTGGGTATTTTTTTTTTGTTATTTTCATTCATACAAAAAATAATCAATAAAATGAAGTTCTTAAATTATTAAAGCCTTTGTTCAGTTTTGTTCATGTTAAATATATTTTATAAGAATACACTAAATTAATATTAACAATAATATAATATTTTGTAAATTATAATCACTCACTATTATTAATTATTTAATAACATCACATTACTTCACGCACGTACACACACGCACACACAATTGCACACATAAAAAAAAATTATTTTATTTTCTTTAAATTTTACTACATTATTAATCATGAAACTTTTATTATTTGTAAACTATAAAAAAAAAAAAAACTATAAAATTAATAAATATAAATAAATTGTATAAAAAAAAATAATAATTAAATTTAGTTTTAACAAAAAATTAAAACAAAAATTCTGTGTTTTTTTTTTTTTTTTTATTGAATGATAGCGATGCTGATTTCTACGGACATTGACACAATTTGTGACAAAACCTTATTTTTTATGCGATAGTAAATTTAATTTAGTTCTAGTGTTGCTACCTTTGAAGAATTGTGACAAAATATTTATTGTGGTATAATGTTAAAGTGGTATAAATAGTTAATGCAACAACCATAGTTAGCGAAGATTTTTTTTCTTTAGCAAAAAATATAAAAATATTATAAACGAAGATATTTAATTAGTATAATATAGAATAATAATTAATAATTTATTAATGACAGTAAATAAAAAACTTTATTATAATTAAATATGTTAAATATGCTACTATCAATATAGCGTAAAAGAGATTGAATCACTTCAAAACATTTATTTAATGTTCATCTACTCAAACTCATAGTTCATGCATAACGAATCAAATTAACTATAATTGATTCAAAACATATTAATCTAATATATAATTTTCAGTAAATTAAAATAATAAAGTGCATAGCCAATTAAATTTTCTTTTTCTTTTTATATTCTTATCTTGTTTGTTATTGTTTATTTTATTTTAATAAAAATGTATTTCATCAAAATTTAAAATATCAAAATTGATGAATCGTTTAGTTATGTAGTCATGCCCATGTAATCTAACTATTATTTTCTGTTATTATAATGTTTTTTTTTTGTTTAAATGTTAAATTTAAGTAAACAAATTAAAATTTTTATTTAATCTTTGACTATCTAACTATTGAATTAACGTTATTAAACTGATGTTATTTAGCTTTAACACAGTTTTATAAAAAATGAAAGATTTGTCTATTTTAATTGAATTATAATTCAGTTTTTTTTTTTTTTTTTTTATTATATTTATTAATTTTTAGACTTAGTAAAATAATATTACAAAGTTACATCATTGTAACTTAATTTATTGGTTATTTTTATAAGATTATTAACATTATCTTCATAATAAATTATAAAAATGTTTTCCATTTTATATAAACACAGCATTCTTGTTTTGTTCCACCCTCTACGCTGTCTTTTGTTTAACATTTTTTTTCTACATTTATAACAAAGTGTAAATAAATCGTAAATATTTAATTGTAATTACTTAATTAACCATATTATAGGCCTTATAACCGTACCAAAAAATATGTATAAGATAACTGTTACGATTAACTAAAACGTTTCACTTTTATTTTTTTTTTTTAAATAACTATTAATGCATTGTAATGTTAATGTTAATGTTTCTGTAAATAAAACATTAGATAGCGAACTTGTATACAAATTAATTAATTAATTTTCTAATCCAATAAGACAAAGCATGTTGTTAAACATAATTCAGTGAAAGACATTTTTTATTATTATTATTATTTATTATTTTTTTCTTTTTCTTTTAATTCATGTACAATTAATTGTTTTTTTTTTTTTTTTTAATTCATTTTATTCATTAATTATTATCAAAATATACAAAAAAATAAAATTATTATTATTACAATTAAGAATAATTAATATTATTTGATAAATTTTTTAAAAATGATTAACATGGCGAAAATTTATTCTTTTTTTTTATTTTTTTTAATGCATGTTGATGTTTTACATAAATATTTACTTTTGTTTTGTTTTGTTATTTTAAGTTTTTTATGCGTTCTTTTTTTTTATATATTTAAATCTAGATTTTTTATTTATTTTCTTTTTTTTTTTTTCTTTTTATATATGATAGTGGTAACTATGAGAATGGATAATTATAATACTTGCAGAAATAATACTGTTGTATGTGCCCCTCGTTTCATCTAACCGAATGGTTTTGTTGTGATAGAGAAATATTATAGAAATATGATTTGAAAAGATTAAAAAGTTATGATGATAAAGTGAATTTTATACTATCTACAGGAAATAGGTTAAAGGTGTTTCTGATAGGTGAAGACGGGTTGTAGAAAATACATATGTATGTCGGCCAGAATTAACGAGTTAAACTAAATCGTTGTGGTAAATTTAATTTTATTGCCGTTTTGGTGGTAAGTATTCACGATTCGGTGCTTGTGCGGATGGTAATACTGGGAATTGTGTATCGCTTTGTGTTGGGAAACTAGGTCTTTGAGATGATGGGAATCCAGCTGATGGTGCACTGGGGCCTTGAACACTTGGGAATCCAGCTACAGGTCCTGTTGGTCCTTGAGCTCCTGGATATGTACCTGATGGTCCAGTTGGTCCTTGCACACTTGGGAATCCAGCAGATGGACCGGTTGGTCCTTGTGCGCCTGGATATCCAACAGATGGGCCACTTGGACCTTGTACACTTGGGAATCCAGCGGTGGGGCCAGTTGGACCTTGTGAACTTGGATAGCCAGCAGATGGGCCACTAGGTCTTTGAATACCTGGGAATGCGGCGGATGGACCAGTTGGAGTTTGTGTGTTAGGATATGTTGCTGTTGGTCCTATTGGTCTTTGAGATCCTGGGAAAGTTGTAGATGGTCCACTTGGGCCTTGAGCACCTGGATAACTTGTGGATGGTCCTTGTGAACCTGGATAACTGCCAGCAGGACCTTGCGAGCTTTGATCACCTGGATAACCAGCTCCAGCGTTTTGTGATTGTTGACCAGTTTGTGAATAATCATAAATGTAAGCATTATTTCCATATAAACTTGAAGCTGAGTTACAGTCAAATTGGTTCCACCAAACACAAACTAAATGTTCTTGACTGAATATTGTTCCATTGGGGCATAAGAAATCAAATGTGCGGTTCAATGCGCAAATATGGAAAACTTGACATTGTGCTTCGATATCAGCGTAATATCCTGGCCATTGTTGATTGTTACAGTCGAATGAAGTTTGTGGAATTTCGGAATAAATTGGATAATCTGAACCTGGTTCACCGGGAATTGCAGAATAATCACCACCATCGTAGCTTCCATCATTATCAGAACCCTGTGATCCAAATCCTCCAGTTTGACCGGTTTGTCCAGCGCCTGAAAATTGACCTGTTGATCCACCAGTTGGGAAAGATGGGCCTGATGGTCCTGTTGGGCGTTGAGCTCCTGTTGGGAACTGTGCTGTTGGTCTTCCAGCTGGAAATTGTGCTCCTTGAGGATTAGATGGGCCTGAACCGAATGTTCCGGTAATGCCTACTGATCCTGTTGGTCCAGTTGGTCCGACAGCACCGAAAGAACCTGTAGATCCTTGTCCTGTTATTCCAAATCCTGTTTGTCCCTGACCGCTTGCTGGATATCCAGCTGTTGGTTGTGTACCTGGTCTTTGGCCAGCTGGTCTTTGTGGAAATGCTGTTGATGGACGTTGTGCGCCTGGGAATCCTGTATCAGATTGAGGACCACTTGGATATTCATCTGATTGTGGTCTTATTGGTAAACCGGTAGATTGACCTTGAGGATAGCCTGTACTTCCTGGACCAGAAGGAAAGCTTGGTTGGGGTCGGCTTGATTGTGGATAACCGGTACTATCGCTGTAACCTGGTGTTGTTGGTCCTGTGCCAGTTGGGAAACCAGATGATGGATATCCACCACCAGTACTTGGTGATGATGGGAATGCTCCTGTAGCACCTGGACGTCCTGCAGATGTACTACCTGGTCTCGTAGTGCTTGGTCCTAATGGACTATCTGGTCGTGGATAATTATAACCGTTTTGTGCCTATAAATTAAATTGAATTATTTATAAAAAAAATTTGCTCTCAAATTTCAAAATATCTTACCCATGCTGTCGCAGTGATGGCCAAAAATACTGGAAAAAGGGGAAGAAAACAAAAGTTTATTTTAATATTATTATGAATTATATGTCGTGTGAATAGTAAATAAAAGTGCATTGCCAAGTTTTTATAATCTTATCTAATTAATTTTTTTTTTAGGTTTTGGTTGTCTTAAAATGAATAAGCAAGTTAAGTTTGCATTTACATTTATGATTTTATGTGTTCTGTCTTTGGATAAAAGCTTCTCTTATGAAATAACCTGGTGTCGCCCCAACTGAATAAACATTTCTTGTGTCTTTTTGTTATGTGCTTTATAGAGAAGTGACTTGAAAATAATTAAAATAACAAAAAAAAAAAAAATAATAATAATTTACAATAAAAGATGAAAACAAATGAATAAAGTACAATAGAAAATGAAGATAATTAAAAGCTATTGTTTACAGTTTTAATTTTGTTTGCTTTTATTTTTATGCTGCAGTTCTCTTATGTTTTTTATTATTATAAATGAATTTTCTAAAATAATATTATTTATGCTCATTTATCCATAAAGTTTGCATTTTTTATAATTTTTTTTTTTTTGTAGATTATAAATAGTGATAAAAACACAACACAAAATATTATGAAATAATATAATTATGAACCACCAGCAACATTAATTTAATGATACATTTCCTAATTTCAATATGATTGTGACAGTTCATATGTAAAGTTCATTAAGTGATTTTGTGTGAATTTATTTATTTTCAAGAATAATTATATAATTAATTTGTGTTACTTTTGAAATGATTTTAATTAATTACTTAATTAATTAATTAAAAATAATGAAAAGTACATTTATTATACCATTTATACATACATACATTTTTGATGTTTTGTAAAAATAGTCTATAATTCTTATACGATATAATCCAAAAAAATTATTATATCATCATTTCGTTCAATTAATCTATCGTAATAAGATATAATTATGTAAATCAATGCATTTGATGCGGCTTTCTTTGTATGATTAATGTAATGACAACCGTTGACAAATAATACTTTTTATATCAAATCAAAGAAATTTCTGTTAAATAATGGACATCATTGTCTATCATAATTATGATTTTATATACATATATAATAAAATTATTATTTATTACAAGTGGATGAGATAGCAATAAATCAATAAAATAAAAAATAACAATTGTTGTTACAACTTTTCATAAGAAGTTTCTTTACAACGGAAATCCGATGAAATTTTATTCTTTTTTTTTTTTAACAAATACTAATTATTATTAAAATTATTTAAAGCTTTTATCGTTTGTTTATATAGTAAAATAATAATATTTTCGATTGGTATAATTAAATTGACCGACAGATAATGATTTTAATTCATTTTTATAAGTTTACGTAAGGCTAATTGTTAGTAATCAATTTGTTTGTTGAAAAATCATATAGATCCTTAAGTTATTTATTTTAAACATAAATTAAAAACTATTACTCACCAATAAAAAAGGATAATTTATTCATCATTTACGTTTCCTTTATTTTCCAAAAAATTAATTCAAATGAAAATGTTTAAACGAGTTCAACAACAAATAGAAAAAAAAAATCTAATTAAAAAAATAAAAAAGAATTTTTTTTTTTTTTTAATTAAATTAAAACTTAAAAATCACAATAAAATTCACAAATTAAATTCGAATTCACTTATAATCTCACTGGTATATCAAATTATTATATTTTCTATAAAATTAATTTTTGTTTAAAAAATCACTTTATCCTGATTTACTAATCGTATCTTCTTACCTCGTTGTTTTTTAATAATTTATTATTCAAAGTTTTTCTTGATTAATAAATAATTTTATTAAATTTTATATTGTTTGTAATCAAACTCAAGTAAAGGACTGATATTAAAACATAAAAACTTTTTGCTATTTATACCTTTAATAAGAAAAAAAAAAAATTTATTTTCATTTGCATCATTTTCACTTCTTATTCACATTTGAGATGAAAACTCGGTAAATTCATTTTAATTAACAAAAAAAAAAAAAAGAAGGAATCTGATTCAATGTATTCCCGCTCTCCTTAATTATTTTTAAAATCATACGAGTTGCTTCTAAAGCAAACAAAATAACACCCACTCTATTTTTTTTTTTTTTTTTTGTTCTGTATTTTGTTAATAAAATAGTAAAATAACAATACGCCAAGTAAATCACAAGTATTAAAAGTGATTTTTTTGCAATGAAAAATGAGTAATTTTTGTAATATGAATGAAATTGTTTTTTAGAGAAGGTAATGGAGAAGGTGGAGTAGTGAAGACGTAGTAGGAGTTTAACGTAAATTAAATTTAAAATAAAAACATCATAAGATGATGCTACTATCAGTGTTTGTTTTTTTTTTTTTTTGTAAAACCCACCATCACAAGCAACCACCACCAATTGTATTTTAGTGAAAGATTTGTCTCTCGCATATTTACAATTTTTTATTTTTTTTGTAAACAAATCTTGTTTATTTATTTTCTTTTTTTTTTGTTAATTTAATGCTCATCTTCATTATTATTATTATTATTCATTTGCAAATTGTTGTTGTGGTTGTTTAAAAAAAAAAAAAATAAAATAATGCTGTAATGTTCGTAATGCTTCAATTACTTTTAGCGGCTAGTTTCGATTGAATAATCACAAAAATAAATAAAACAAAAACAAAAGTGAAAAAAAAAAAAAAATCAACAAAGATTAATTTAATGATAGTTAATGGTTTTAAGCTATTTTTTTTTTTTTCACTATTATATTATTTAATTTAAATTATATGTGTAAAGTGATTGGGATCCTTACCACAAAAAATAAGAAAAACCACTGTTGGTAATATTCAAAATTAAAATTAATTGCGAATTGTTTTGGTGATGATATTTAACCTATTTATGGTAATAAATGATTCAATGGATTCAATTTTGAAGAATAATTTTTTTAATTAACTTATCGAATCGTCAATAGACATTAGAATTGGAATCCGTTTCGAAGAATTATGATTTTGTGAGCGCTTTACATTGCACTGCAAAATTCGTGTATTAATCAGGATTTGTAGTTTGTTGCATTAGTTAACTGAAATATATAAACGTAAAACACTCAAAAATTGCATTAATTTCATGACTTTAAGATCAATTTACATTAATTTTAAATCTGTCACATTTATAAATATCATTAATTCATCATTTAAATTTATTTATTTATTTATTTATTAATCCTGTTATGCATATTTATGTTCAATTTTTTTGGTTACTTATCCTATTGCATAATATTGCTTAAATGTTATTTCTTCGTTTTTATTTTTTGTAATGTTATTACAGCAACTGTTTTGCAGATTTTCACATATTAAGTTAATTTTTTTTTAATTTCTTTTTTTTTTTTTTTTGCATACTTTATACGTTGAGTGTTAAAATATGTTTTATATTTTTACGATAAAAATGTAAATCGATTTATATTTTTTATAACAGTTTAACAGCATAAAGCTTAAACCGAATTTATAAAGTGTAAAAAAGAAATTTTTTTAAAGTAAAGTAAATTAAAGTAAATAAATTTTTATGTGATGAATGAACACAAAAAATAGAAAAAGTAATTAAAACAGAGTACCTTGAACTATTTATTGTTAATAACATAATATCAGCACGCTAATGACAAGAGTAGAAAATGTATTTAATTATTATTTGATTAACTTTAATGTTCTATTATTAAACGTGATAAAAAAAAAAAAAAAAAAAAAAAAAACATAATAATTAGAGATTTAATAATTAATATTAGAACGTTTACCGGCTTTACGATATTATTAACGATCAACTATTGACATTGAGTAAAGTAAATGCACTTGGCTATTACACGTACAGTAAAAAAAAAAAAAATAAAACGTAAAAAAGAATAATGATTTATAGGGATGTTAAATAATATTATATATTTTGTGGTAATGTTATAAGTATGTTAACCTTTACAAGATAACTATATTTAAGTTTAATTTTCTTATCATTATTAATAGACAAATAGTAATAAATCTTTTTATAGATATTTATCATCTTTTGTGTATATGAAACATGTTTATAATAACTTAATGGAAATGTAGTAAAATTACTTTTGTTTGTCATTAAATTAATGTTTATCCATAATTAAAAATTAAATGGTAAATGCCTGTTATGTAATCATGGTTATGACATTTCCAACTATATTCCTGTAATCATTAAAATTGCAACAAACATTAGCCGACAATTTTAATAAGGATCGAGGAAATATTAACCTACTCATTGAATAAAATAAAATTAATTAAACTATGCTCATTAACTTATTTACAATCACCTTTATATTAAAATTGCAGCAATGACATTTTCTATACTTTAATAATCAATTTAATTCTAATCATAATTAAAATAAAAAATATAAACGAGAAGACTAGAGATTTATGTATTTAATTTTATTTTAATTTTAATTAATCTCTATCTTCTTGAAATTATAATTAGAATGAAGGAAAAAATCGAATTTATTATCATAATTATGTCGGCATCTTTAATTATTATTTCAACAATTGATTCATAAATATTACTCTCAAGTTCACTATCATTTTCTATTGTTGAGGTTTTTTCTTCTTCTTCTTCTTTTTTTGTCAATATTGATTTAAAAATAATTAGTGGTCGCTAGTTGCAAATGAAACAGAAGTCAAACATAAAAAAAAAAAATACTTTCACAGTGTTTGTTCGTTAAATAAACCAAAATGTAAATAAGAAATTTAATTATATAATAATAATAATAATAATAAAAAAAAGATGACGACGGTTTGTCTTCAGTATATCGTTAGGTTTAATTGGTTTAATTTAATTCATTATTTATGTGTTTAAAGATTTTTAAATCTAAATAACAACATTGTTAGCAAAACTAACAATATTTTAATTAATTTATATTTATATAAGGTTATGTAATTTAATTGTAAATATATTAAGAATAATATATATATTTATTGTATTTTATTAAATAATAATTAATCAATAAATGTAGATAAACAATCAAAACAATTATTTTGCTACGGTAATCTTCTTTAAATTTATCTTAAGAATTAATTTTTTTAATGTTATAAAATCGTTGATTAATAAATATTCTTAACAAGTTAATATCAGTATGTTATGCAGCATAAGTAACATGGATTAATTATTGGTTTTTGTTAAAGTTTGTTGAAATATATACATATATATATGAACTTGAAGAAAATAATAAAAAGGAAAAAAAGTTAAATAATTATTGTGTAGTCATTGGTTTTTTAACATAATTATTTTATTAAGAATACTTTTTTTTTTTTATTATAAAATGATTAATTGTTTTTACAATGATTATTATTATTCATCTTTTTTGCTATTAAGATCTGGTTGCTTATTAAACAACAAAAATACAAAAAAAAAAAAAGAAAAAAACTCCAAGAAATATTGACAGGCTAATGGTATTGTTATAATTAAAAAATATCTACATAATGTGTAAACATGTGTATTATTAACAATTTTATGCTTTTTATAAATTATTTAAGTGAATAAAAATAAAGAGAAATGTAAGGAAAAAAAAATTTAAAAAAAATATGACAAGAAGCCAGTAGATTTACCATAAATAACAATAAAAGAAATAATTTTCTTTTATTATTATGATAATTAGTTTATGATGATGATTTGATTCATTAAAATAATACAAAAGAACCGTGGAAATTTACAATAAAAATAAAAATAAAAAATAACATTTTTTTTTTACATGCTTAACATTATTAATTCGCAAAATTAATTTGATTTGATTATTATTATTATTATTATTTATTATTTAATTTTGGTCAAAGTCGTCTATTATTTGCTTGAAGAATTTTTTTTTTGTCCATAAAACATTTTTTTTTTTAAACTAAAATCGGAAATAGTTTTAATAATTGTTATTTACTCGGTATATTAAATCGGTGTAATAATGAGGTCAAGGTTTATTTAATTATATAATAACTATAATTAAATTTTTTGTTTTTTTTTTCTATTCTTCTTCTAATTTAAAAGAATTTTTAACAAGGTAATAATTATTATTAAAGAAGCGGCATCGTTGAATTCACTTCTAGTCTTTTTTTTTTTTTTTTGGTTGGTTGATATTACAAAGAAACCGTTTATGAGACCACTTAATCTGTAACAAAAGACACAATTTGTTTTTTTTTTTTTTATTTCTGTGAATTATTTTGTTGTAATGCAATTTATTGAAATAAAGGTCCATTAAAACTGTGAAAACTATTTTAACATAATTAAATCAGGTTTGTCGCTTGTTCAAGTCATTTGTTTTTGTCAACATTGTACACAAGTTAATTGTTTCTGTTTAATTCATTTATAACCATAAAGAAATGAATATAGACTACACGTAATTAATTGTAATACATTACCTACGTAAAATATTACAAAATGCATTTAAAAGTGTAAAAAAAAAAAAAACACACAAACACCTTCAAGAAAACGAAATAAATAAAATTTTAATTTTAATTTTAATTGTAAAATTCATTCACTGTTGAGGTCAATTTATTTATTTATTCATAAAAAAAATCAATTAATAACATATTTAATTAACCATTTCTAATTATTTATTGACCTTTTTGTCTGCATTTAATATAAAAGTGTTAAAGTGTTAATGTTAATTGACATTAGAACAAATAATAATAAAATAAATAAAAAAAATAAAGCTTTAATTATATTTAATTAATTTTTTTTTTTTTTTTTTGTAAATCAATTATAGTGATGATATCCATTTATATATAATTTAATTTTGATTAATGCTTTGTAATTTAAAAACTTATTAATTTTTTTTTTTAAATAAAAGTAATTTCTTTTGTTATTTTAATAACATACAAAAATATTTTAATTAGTAACCTCACCCGGTTTAAATTACCATTAAGTCAATCAATAAAAAAAAAAAAAAAAGAGGATTTTTCTATTATAAATTTTCATTATTAAAAGGTAATGAAACGTTAAACATTTCTAACCTTTACCAAATGTTTTAAACATTTTATTAAAATAAAGCTTTAAGCTTCTATATTTAAAGTATTTTTATTATTAACTATTAATAATTATTTAATAAATTAATTAAATACAGGGCATCGTAATAATTTGGTGTTAGTAAAGGAATCAACAAAAAAGAAAAAAAAAAAAAAACTTTTCAATCAAATTTTATTTTTTTTTCTATTGCTTTTAAGGTTATAAAAAATTGAATAGATCAGTTAAACTTCATTGGCGTTAAAGCACAAAACAAAAGCTCGGTAAACATATAATATAGTTAATTACTTTACAAATATTTTACTCATTTAAATAAAACGTTGTAAATATTCATAAAACGTTTAGTTGATCGATTATTATTACAGATGTTAATCATTTTTGTTAATTTAAAAGAAAAAAAATAAACATTTTTTTTTTTTTTTTTTTTTTTTTTTTTGCTTAATAATTATAATGTGAATGGGATGAGCATAATTGGTTGGTTTTGTTTGTTTTTTTTTTTTTTTAATTCTTTTTATTTCTTAATCCTGGTCAAGGTATAGATACTATATTGCACATTATGTGCTGTACTTTCAATTACGTAATTGTAATTTGGTGTTAATTCGGTTATTTTGCACTTTTTTTTTATTAATTATTTTATTTTTTTTTTTGTATACCATGCACAATATTTAATAAAGGACTTTTCGCAATCGTTAAGTGTATCCGTCTTTTCAACTATTAATTATTATTTCGTTTTTTCGTTACTTTGGTTCATTTTCTAGATCAACCTAGAGTTTTTTTTTTTTATTTTTCTCAATCTCAAGCAGCAGAACCAGAATACAGAAGATTTATGCAATAAACTTAAAAGCATGTCATTACTAAATGTATACTAAATTTGTAAAATATATTCAACAAATTATCATAAAAGGTCATCGTATTACAAAAAAAAAAAAAAATAATAATAATAATAAATTAGTTAATAAATCTAAATTAGTTTAGAAAAAAAAAAAAAAATGAAAAAAGATTATTGAAATCCCATTAATAACTCGTCTGCCTTATGTTATATAATTGCCTAATAATTTTTTTTTTTTTTTGTTAATTTATTTAAAACCAAAATTCTATAAGACGTAATAATATTTAATAAATCATTTTAATTTTTGCTAATTTTATCATTAAACTTTCATCGAAAATCATCATTTTTTTGTGTTTTTTTTTTTTTTTTCATTTTGCAAAAAAAAAAAGATTTTTTTTTTACCCTTTTTATTTATTGCTTTTTAATTTAATTTCCGTGATTCAATAAATGACGATTTTTTTTTTTTTATAATAATTTTAATAACAGAATTGATGTTTATTTATTTCTTTTTAATTTGATTTAATTCTTGTCAAAAACATTTATTTGAAAAAAAAAAGAAAAGTTTTTTTTTTTAGATACTTTGAATGAAAGGGAAAAAATTAAATTTATTATGATGAAATTTTTTCATTTAATCAAATTTACTTTCATTTTTAATTGAATTCAATTCAATTTCAATTGGAAAATGAAATAAAAAATACATAAAGTAAAAAGACATTATTGTGATAAATAGTTAAATAGAGAAAAATAATAATAATTTTTTTTTTTTTGTTTAATAAGGTAAATACATGTCACTTTTATTTGTAGTCTAAATGTACTGATATCAGGTATTTATACCTGAATAACTCAGTCAAATTCTTTATAATTAAACAACAAAAACTACTTGATCATGTTTAAACGAAAATAATATTTTTCTTCTTGTTAAATGATCTCATATACTTCTCGATCATAAATACAAATAGAACGATAAATAGAAATAATGGATAATATCTGCAAAAATCATAATACAAAAATAAAATTTAATTTAAAAAAAAAGAAAAAAGTAAAAAAAGAAAAGAAGTAAAACGAAGGTAATAATAGTAATAAAAAGTGAAAAAATATGACAATAGAAAATAATGTAAATATACATAATAAACTTATATAAACAAGAATCATCTTCCTTTTCTCTAATTTCACTCTTTTTTGCTTTTCATTTCTTTTCTGTTTATTTATTTAATATAGTAAAAATAGAAAAATTAGAAATACAATTCGTGATTTATAATTTATAAACCATTTATGTTTTTTTTTTTTTTTTTAATTTTATTTTTCAACTTTATGACAGTCTAAAAATCACGACAAAATACAGAATTTTTTTTTTTCTTTTTTGTAAATACATACATAAATGCGGTTTTTTAATTAAATTTTATGCAAATAACAGTTATAATTATATTACAAAGTAAATTATTATTTTAATAAATCAAAATTATTACAAGAAATGTGATTAAACAGAAAATCATGGTGCTATATGTAAATTTGTTTTGATTCCAGTGAGACTTCACAAACAAAATAAAAGTTTCTTAATAAACTTTTTTCTTTTTTTTTTTTTGGTTTAATGTAACAAATAGCTATTTCAACAATAATACAAATAAATCAAAGTAAAAAACACCAAAAAAAAAAATAAATAAATAAAAAACTCGTAATAAAAGTAAACAATAAAAAGTGATAAAAGAAGAAAAAAAAAATTGACATTGAATTAATCGTTGTATTACTAACAAAAAACAACATTAATGCTAATTTAACACAGTAAAAATTACATAAAAATATATTCAATGTGCATCGAATTATCAACAAACACACAGCCGAAGAGTGTGTAATGTAATCTTAATGTAATTATTATTACACAATACAAGAAAAGAAAAGAAAAGAAAAAAAAAAACAAAATAAAAACATATTTTACATTTGTTTTTGCTACTTAATAAAAATTTATTTCATTCAAATTTTTTTTTTTTTTTTTTTTTTTTGTTAAAAGCGAAATAATAATCTACAAAAAGAAGCGAAAAAACGAAAAATAACTAGCACAAACCTTTCATTTTAAAGAAATTCCAAACCGATCTCTTTTATTTACTTGTTGTTAGTTTTTTTGTTTCTTCGATGTTATTTGTTGCTGCTTGTTGTTGTTTGTTGTTGTTTAAGAAACCATATATGTAATCTTTAATAATACAAATAATAAATAAAAGTAATAAAGAAGATGAAATACAGTAAAACACATTTGTTTATTAGATAATAAAACAATTGAATATGGTAAAGAATAAGAAGAAGATTAAGAAGATGATGATGAAGGAACAAAAACAAAAATACAAAGTTAATTGTCTCATGAACAGCAAAATAATGAATAATGGTGAAAAGAAACAAAAATAAATTATAATAATAGGAAAGAAGTCATGAAAATAAGTTACACAGGTAGTGAGTAGTATCCGCGTATATTATCTTTAATTATTTTTTTTTGTCTGCTAAAAGTGCATTAGTTCAACGAGAAAGTGATAGCTTAAGAGAATTTTTCTTTTTTTTTTTTTTTTTTTTTTTTGTTATTATTTAATTAAATCATTTTGTTACATTTTTATTACTTCATATAAGTCGTTTTCTGTAATATTTAATTAAAATTCTATGTGAAATTAAAAAAAAAAAGAAGAAAAACTGGGTGAATTATTAGCTAACTAAAAACGTACTCAGTTTATGTTTGGTTAATGTTAAATCACCTGTTTGCCGTGTCAACTAATGACAGTAAGCATAATAAAAGTAATTTAATTTTTAATTAGTTTATATTAAGGAAATAAATCATCATTAACTGATTATGCTTTCCTTTAAAATAAAAAAAAAAAATTTGTAGACACGATTCTACATAATAACAACAACAACAACAACAGCAAAAAATATTAAAAAATTTCATGTTCACGTTTAATGAAAAGAAATGTTAATTTTCACTTAAGAAATTTTCAAATATCTATGAATAAAGAAACAAATTTAAAGCACGATAAACGGAAGATTTTTGTTGCTGTTGTGATGCTAACAAAAAAAAAAAAATAAACAGAAATATGTCTCTCATCTTCTTCTGCTAAATAAAATAATCATGTGTGAATAATGTGCCTTTTTTTTATACATTTTATAGTTATTAAATTACTCAATACAAATATCATTGCATGTTAAAATAATTTATAAGACAAAAAAAAAAAAATGTTTATTTGCCTGGTGTTCGTTTCGCATTTTTCAGTGCTACAATCATAAAAATACAAATTAACACAGCAGCAGCAGCAGCATTTATTACAAAATTCATTAAAATTTTAATTCTTTTTTATTATTATTATTATTACTAAAAGAAATAAATTTAAATTATTATAAATTGATAATTTAAGATATTTTTTTAGCTATAATGAATCAAGGAATAAAGAAATTATGTTCAATGTCGAATATTTTATTTACAAACATGTTTTATGTCTGCATATGCAAATTAAATCATTTTTTATTTTTTTATTTTTATTACTTAACACTTTATTAAACTGTATTAGTAATTTATATAAATAATTTGTCAATTGATTGTTAAAAACAGTAATTAAAGTGGTAAGAAAGATAGTAAGACACAAAAAAAAAAAAACTATAAGCGCCACAAGAAAGAATTAAAAAAAAAATGTCGAAGGTTAACATCAATTTTGTAATAATTGATAATCGATAAAATTATCAATTCGTTGCCCTCAATATAAATCAATAAATTGATTATTTATGAATAGTTTATTAAGCATAAATGCTTTCTATTGTTTTATTGCAGATTTTTTATATGAAGGAGTGAAAAAAAAAAAACCCCCCATAAATAATAAAACGGATTTAAACAAACTAACGAATAAGATAATTTAACTCAACGAATTAGTTAATTTAACAAACAGACAAATAAAGATAAAACACAAAAAAAAAAAAAAACGAACAAAATTGCGTGATGAACTTTTAACACCAAAAAAAATTAAATTAAGCAACAAAATCTGAAAGAAAAACCTCAAAGGAAAGTGACTTAAGTATCTTACATCAAATGAGTTTATTCATATGGGTTTATAAAAACATTTTTTTTCTTTTTGTATGACATATTTAACACGATTTTTATGTAATAAAGGAAGAAAATTATATTATTAAATTATTTAACATCATGATAAGCATATTAATTAAGTCATTTTTTAAAAATTTAATTTTGAACTGTTTACGTAAGTGATGCTAAGTTTTGCTTTACAAAGTTTCTCTTAATTACAAAAACCAAACCAAACCGATTCAACATTGAAGAATTGTTCTTAAATATTAAATAATTTAATATACAGACAAGAAATGAAAATGAAAAAGAAAAAGAAAAGAAAAGAAGTGAAAAAATCCATTTAAAAAACAGACAAGGAAGCAATATGACATGAAATGTAATAAATGAGAAAATAATTATTAATTTAACTCCATTTCTACATTTTTCATTTTTATTGTGTCATAATTTTTTAGTAGAACAATTGATTTCTGTATTTTTTTTTTCTCGTTAAATATTTTAAAAGAAGAAGAAGAAGAAGAAAACCTAAAAATATAAATCATAATCTTCTGCTTCTTTACTTTTCTTATTTATTTATTTATTTAAAAGATGTAAAATATTATTAGTATTATTTTGAAATAAAACTAAAAATGTCACAACCATGGAAATGCCATCTGTGTGTTTTCTGTGTTTAAACGTTTCGTAATTGTTAAGAATTCTTGATAGAAATAAAAATTGAATTATTTTAGAATGTTAGATATGCAATTAATCTTTAATCTCATGACTACAATGTTGATTCCTAATAAATATTTTCTTAACGCGTTAATAATTATGTTTCTGAATTCACTTCAGAATACTTTAATGTGTGATAATGAGAAAATTGTTCTATATATCACGCGATAACAAGTTTCTTTTTTGACAATTCTTTAATGCAGCACGTTCCATTCTTAACTAACAAACTAAATTGTAGAGAAAAGCTTTTAGAATGACAACGCACAGTGATTATATCTCGCGATGAACAACTTTCTTGATACAACTTTAATACACAGTGATTATATCTCGGGGCGACAACAAGTGTCTTATAAGAGCTTCAATGCAGTACATTCTGTTACTAACTAAAATAACCTTTATAGTAGAATAATTGTGTAAGAAAATCTATTGCATTGAATTAAATAATTAGTTATTTCACCGGACTTACTTAAGTAATAAACTTTCAGTGACTTAATAATAATAAAACTATATTCACAGAAAATTATTCAATTAACATCAAAAGAATTTATTATTCTAATTAAAAAAAAATGTTAAAACCTAAAAAATAATTAATTAATTAAAAGAAAAAGTGAATTGAATGCGTGAATTAATTAAAGACGAACTATATACATATATGTTACATTACGTTACGTAAGTTTTTATGCGTTTATTGATATTTTAATTAAATTATATTAAAAATTCGTGATTTTATAATTTAATAAAAATATATTCATTTTATTATTTTTTTTTTTTTTGATTTAAATTAATTGATTACACGAATGTAATTTTAATAAAACAAATTTAATTATTTTTATGAAAATGGGAAAAGAACATAACAACAACAACGATGCTAAACAGCAATAGCAACAATAATTTTGTGATTTATTAGGTCACTTTGGAATGCATATTTTTGCAAAATGCAAAATCAAACTATACAAAAGAATAAATAATAATAATTTAGAAAGATATTCTTCATAAAAAAAACTTAGAGATAAAGATGAGACACAGAGACACATAAGTGATGGGAATTCTTTAGTTCCTATTATTAATAAATCATTAATTTTCTATTATTATTATTATTATTATTACCAAATCTAGTTATGAATCAAGAAAATAATTGTGGCAAATTGTATTTCATTTCATTTCATTTCGTTTCGTTTTTTTTTTATTGAAATTTTGTATTTTTATTTTAGATAATTACTATGACAGCAATATGATTTGGATGTGATACACTTGGCCGATTTATTTGAATCATACAGTTTGTTATATTACACAAAAGTGTATAATAGTGAAAAAGAAAAGGAAATTATTATGATAAAAACCAAAAATTGTTATTACAAAATATGATTCTGTTAATCGTTAAGTGTTTTATGGATATTTTCGTACTGTCGTTCATTAGTATTTATATCTTTCGAATAATTTAACACATAAATAGATAATGTTTTAATGCTGAAATGTGTTGTAATAAAAATCATTTTAAACACTGTACTCAACACTTTATTATTAATAACTATAATCTAGATGATTAATAATCAGCATTTAACAAGCATTTAACAACATTTAACACAACGCTTACAAACTATACATTTAAAAAGTTACAATTTGTAATCAAAAGTACTCTTTACCAAGCTTAATACTATTAATAATCGAATTAATATCCTTAAAAAAAAAAAACTTAAAACATTTAGGTTAAATTAATTTTTTTCGTAGTTAATAAATTAATTTTTATTGCAACATAATTTGTATGTGTCTTAAAGAAGCTTTTTTTTGTTCATCTTTATTTAATTTAATTTAATTTTTAACTTTTTGGTAAAGAAACAAAAATTTTTTTTTACGAAATAATATATTAATGTTTTTTGTATTGATTTAAGCAAAAGAAGATGATGGAAAAAAAAAAGAAAATTAAATTAATGGGGAGAGCGAAGAAGAAAACAAAAAAAAAACAAAAAACACACACAATTAAAATGATTTATCAGTTATTTTAGTAATTTAACCATTTTTTTTTTGTGGTGGTTGTTTTGTATACTAGTCCTCGGATAATTACAACATATTACCCAAATAATGTAAATAAATATGAGAAAGTACATTAATATCACTCAATTATTACGTATAAAATACATGTTAATGCAGTAAAACAGCAAGTGATTAAAAATATGTTTTGTTTTTGAAAAATGTATTCCAAGGTTTTTTTAAAATATGAATAAGCAAAATATGTTGGTATGGTGATTTATTCCTTATCAATATTATTAAGTAATAAAAGTTATCCGTTTACATAAACCGCTTAAATATTTATCATTTATAGTTAAATGACAATTATGTATTATACGATTAATAATTAGAATAATAAACGTTAACCGTATCGACACCATATAAATACCAGTTAAAATTCAATAAATCACTGAACAAAGAATTTATTGTTATTGCAATAAAATATTTAATGATTTATAATCGTTTTTTTTTTTTTTTTTTTTTTGCAAAGCATTTATTCGTGTTGTTAAATATAAAAAGAAACAAAAATTAAATAAAAAATTTTACACCAAAAAACCGATTTGTTAAAATCAATAAAGAATAAGAAAAATTAAGTAAAGAAAAAATAATAAAAAAAAAAAAATTATCACATCAACAGATCAAATTATTAATTATTTATTTCATTAAAAAAAACAAAAAAAAACAAACAAATTTTAAATTAAAATCATATTGCGTGTGAAATAAATTTTCATAAATTATTTTTTTTAATCTGTCAGTTTAAAAATTGTATGTAAAGCTTTTGATGTTAATATTCTACTCTGTCATGTCGCTTGAGTAAATTAAATATAAATTCCATTGATTGGTTTCTTTACATTCTTAATGGTGATTTTATGTTTCTAATTTCTATATTTAAACAGGTAGCAAATAATCGAAATTATGTTAAATATTTCTTAATTAGACCATCTGAAGAAAATGTTTTATAAACTCACAACAATTATGCAAAACAAAAAAAAAATAAATAAAATACTTCCTTCATACTTAAATAATCGTTTCTGTAACAAACGTGATAAATGGAAATAAATTTGATCTTTATAAATAAGTAAAGACAACAAGATGAAGAAAATAACGTTTAAAACAGCGAATAAATAATTGTATAACAGGCAGGAAATATATGTCACAGCATGACATCAAACATGTTGATTTTTATTTTGCAAAAAAAAAAAAAAAAAAAAGAAATGATAAAAAAAAAATACACAAATTGAAAATTCTTCTTTATTCAAAGTTGTTATTTCTCGTTTCTTGTCGTTATTGATAAAAAAGAAAAATAATAAATAAATAATGCTGCAATGTAATAAATTATCCATCATCCAAGTTTAATTATAAATCTCAACAAGTATTTATATTCTATGCTGTTATTAGTTTTTTATAATTTCTTATTTAATTCAGTCAGTCAAGTCTTTAATAATAATTTATGCGTAATAAAGGTTAATATTTATTATAGATTTTATATAAATCAATTAATATGTTGATGATGAGGTAAACATCATGTATGGTTAGCACATAGAAGAAAAAGAAAAAACTCATTAATACTACCGCTGATAGGCAAGTAACACTCATTCAAGCATCGTTTAATCATTCAATAAGATAAAAAAAAACTTTCTGTATTTATTAATACATAAATGAAAAATTATTTATTTATTTTTTTTTTACAAATCTATAATTATTGTTCATTTTACATATATATTTCTTTTGTTTTATGTTTTTGTTAATGTTGGCAGTTAGATAATAAAATAATTATCGTTAAATTTTTCTGTTGATTTTATTAATAAAATAATTTTTTGTAAAAGTAACAAGAAGACACATAAATTCCTTTGATTTATGCATTAACTGATTTTTTATATTTAATGATAAAATTATTTATTATTTTAAGCAGTTATGTAAGGTATTTTTTTTTTTGTTTAGGCCCGTTGGCAGAAATGAATTATAGTGAATTTAAGTTTTACATAAACTTTATTTGCTTAGGCATATATTATTTTTGGTTGTTTATGAAGTGATATATTATGGCAAACCCGATGTTTAAATGTGTTTAATTTGGAATATTAAACTTTACTATCTGAATACGTTGTATTAAGGACATGGCATCATAACATTTAATTTAGGTTTATTGAATTATTCGTTGCGATCTGAAAACGTTTCAGATTAATAAGAAATAGTTTTTCTTAATGTCCATTTTTCCAATGTATTTATCACCATCATTCCATTACCAATGGTTACTATTTTGCCCTGATAAGGTAAAAATTAAACAAATTATCTCACAATGCAAAATAACATAAAGTAGCGATAAGAAATCTTTAAAAATCAAAAAAACTTCACCTATGTAATAAATTGAACATTGCATGTTGAAAAAAAAAAAAAAAATCAAACTAAAACTAAGTATTATTTTATCAATGATTATATAATTTAATTTGATTATAATATTTATATAACAACCTGTTTAAGTGACCTATTGCACTTCTAAATAAATTGTTAACAAAAAAAATAGATTATTATTACAAAATGCAAAAACTATTTAAACTGTCAATCAGTAAAATGTTTCGCTTTTTATTTTACAAAAAGAAATTAAAAATAAATAATTTACTACACCCTGTATAAATCAGGAATACATGTTTCACTATACTTTTATCTTATACAAAATATTAATAACAATTATACATTGGCACATGTAGAAATAAGAAGAAATTTTATTATTTTTTTTTTATTAAGAATTAAATAAAACGTGATGTTTTAAAAACACACTTCAAATCTCAATCATCAAATCACACATAATAATAATATAAATATAAATATAAATGAAAATGAAAGGAAATAATGTAATATAATTTAATTTAATTGCATATACATATGTACATTATTTCAATGCAATCACTCTTTACTCATCTTCAAAAACATACACAAAAATGCAGCAAAAAAAAAAAAAAAAAAAAAAAAACAAATAAATAATTATTAATATTATAATATAAAAAAAAAATTGATTTTGTCACCGTCAATTATTAACTTTATATTACAATTATGATGATGAAATAATTTAATTATAATCTGCAATGAAAATGTAAGAAATTTTAAAAAGAGAGAAAAAGTTGTCTGATTTTTCAATAATTTTAATAAATAAAATGTGTAAATAGTAAATATAATTAAAACAAATTAAAAATAAATCAACAAATTATTATTATTTTTTTTTTCTCCATCAACAACATACAACACTTAGACAACATAACTCATTTTAATTATGCATTGTAATGTGTTAATGTTAGTTTTACATGGAAATTATAATCAATTAAAAAAAAAAAAGTTTATATGAATTTGAAAGGTTCTAATTTAAAAACGTGATAAAGCATAACCGTTTGCATATATGCTGGCGAAAGTAATCCTTTTAGTCAGTGACAAGCAACTTTATTTCTTTTTTTTCCTTCTATTTTTATATATGAAAACATTAATTAATATTTTGCATTAAATAAATAAATAAAAAAAAAACGATTTTATTCAAGAGGTTATGAGGCTATTTACCTTTCTTTTATTCACTCAATCTGTATTAAATTAAAAAGATTTTTAAAACAAATCAATAAATCCATTAAACACGAGAAATGATAAACGGAATTAAAAAACGAAAAGAAATATGTGTCATAATAATAATAACGTATTTGTATATTAATTTTATAAAACGTGATTTACTTTTCCTTTTGTTTTTAATTATTATATAATTTCTTTCATATTTGATTTCTTGTTTTATTTTAATTAATGAAGTAAAAGACCTTTTAACACCATAAAATTATTATTATTATTTTTTTTTTCTCTCTTCTTCATCAGTTAAAATAAAATCCCGCATTTTAAACATATTTTTGTTTTAAAAAATTTTAACGATGGTTTTAAATTAATTAAATTAAAGCAAAAACAAAATAAAAATAATAATAATAATTTTTGTTAAATATAACTAAAAACATTTGATCTTTCTAGTTTGATTAATGATTATTTTCATCTTTTTTTAATCAACTTAATACATAATATTTAATCTTTTGCATTATTTAATTAATTTTAAGAGGTTAATGCACAACAAAAATAATAATTATGAAATGCAAATATGTTAAAATTATAGACAGATGATAGTTAAAAACATTAAAAAAAAAAAATAATTAAAGTTAACCAATTTAAAAAAAAAATAACATTTATTTCAATTTTTTTTCTTTCAATTTAATACGTAATTAAGTAATTTAAAATAATTAACTTTAATTCATAAATCATAAACAAATTATTAATAGATTTATGCAAAAATAAAAAAAAAAAAAATAATAATAATAATAGTGGTCGGTTATATGTTAATTAGTTTATTTAAATTTATCGCGAAATTAACTATTAAAACAACAAAATGTGTTTTAACGCTTATTTACAATCATGGTAATAATGTAAACCACAATATTCATTAATATCATCATTAGAATTATAACAATTATGATTACTATCATGTAAAAAACATAAATCATTATTATTATTATTATTGTTATCGTTATCATTATCATTATCATTGACTTTATTCAGATTATTATCATTTATATCCGTATTATTATCATTATTTACTTCAATCAATTCATTATTATTTTCAATTAAAAACTTATCAATTATATTACATTGTAAATTAAATAAATTAATAATAATATCCCTTTTCTCATTATTTATTATAAAATTATTCATTTGACGTTTTTTTCTATCATTATTTTTATTAAAAATTTTCTCAACAATATTATCATCATTATTATTATTATGTTTTTCTTTAATTTTTTTACATTTTTTCTCCTTATCATATATATAATATGTATAGAAATTATATAATTTCATTTTAAGAAAATTAATTATTGTATAATTATAATTATTTAATAATATTAAAAAATAATCATTATCCCTTTTATTTTTAATTATAGTAAAATGATAACATATAATTGTTATTAATATATTAAGAAAATATATATTAATAAATAATAAAAATAATATATAATATATATAATTAATAAATTGATTAAAATATGTTAAATAATTTGAAAAATATTCTTTTATATCAATTGTATCATTAAAACTAAACATAAATATAATAAATGATAACATTATATTTAATATATTATAATTATATAAAAATTTATAATTATATAATAATATAATATAATTATAATATATAATTAATATAATAAATAAAAAAAATATTGTTATAATTAATTTTTTTATTATTATATGTATTGTTTTATTAATTATATCGAATATATTGAATATTTTTAATAAATACCATAAACGTAATATTGCTATAGTTATTAATATTGTTATAAATAATAAATATAAATTATTTATTATAATAATTATTGTGAAATTTATAAATTTATTATTTTTTGTTATATTTAATTGTATTAATAATTTTTCAATATAATCAATACGTATTATATAAATAATAATATTTATTAAACTAATAAATATAATTAATATATCAAGTATATATGAGAAATTTATAATTTTATAATTTAAAATTAAATTACGTAGAATTTTTATTATTAATATATTATATATGATAAATATAGAATAATATTTTATTTCATTATTATGTAAATAAAATATTAATTTTATTGTATTTATATTATATGTGGTATAATAATTACCAGCTATTGTACGTTCAGCTGTTAATGTGATTACATTAAATAAATTTATATCGATATTATAAAATGTTATATCAATAAATATAGCACGAGTTTGACGATCAAACCATTTATTATTATTTAAATAATTTAATATAATTAATGAATTATTATAATTACGTCCTAAATTAACAATATAACCACCACCATTATATATATTTAAACGTCCGTTAAATATTAATGATTTTGTTTCTATAGAATTTTTATAACACCACGGTTCCATTACACGTTGATACTCTTTATAATAATAAAATTTACGATTATCCTTTACCCATTTTGGATAAAAACATTCTGTTTCCTCATTAAATTGATTGTATTCCCTGTAACAAGTTTCTTGTGTTATATTTTCTAGTGGTTTCGGTACATTACAAGATGTTTCTTTAACACGTTTTTGACGTAAACGTGCAACACCCAAGATTTTTACTCTTTTCTCTGGTAACCAACCAGCACCATCCGTTATTAAATCACCATTATATAGTTTTCCTAAATTGAATTAAATACGTTGGTTTAATGAATTATTTTAGAGCATTGATAGTAGCATCATTTGCTACAATATTAATACATAAATAACACTTACCACTATGTAATACAGGTAATAATACATCCAGTAGAAATTCATTAAATCTCTCATCATTATTAATCATTGAAAATTGTTTTAAAACATCATCATTTATTGAATTTTTGTTAAAATATATTAAATCTAATATATATTTTGTACTATAATATGAATAAATATTTTTTATTTCAAATATAATTATTAATATAATTATAATTAATGTTATATATAAAAATAAATTATTTATTATTATTGTATAATTTATTTTTAATTTTTTCTTTATTAAATTTTCATCTTTTTTTACTTTTTTCTGATAGAAATTATTTTTATAATTATTGAATAATATTTTATAATAATTATTTATATTAAATATAATACGTTTATTAATATTAATAATTTCATTTTTATTTAAATTAATATTATGTTCGTTATTTTCTGTATTATCTGTACTATTATTATTATTATTATTATCACCAGATAGAAATTCTAATGGATTACGTTTATAAATCATAATTTGTATAAAAATATTATTAAAAATCTTTATTAATATAATTAAAAAGATAATAATAAAAATTTTAAATAAATTATTTAATGTAAATAAATAATTAAATATAAATATAAATAATAATAATATTATATTTACTATAATAAAAATAATTAATTTTTTATTATAAAACATTTTTTTTTTTTTAATTATGACATATTTTATTTATATAAATAAAATTTTATTCAATAACAATGAATATAGAAACATAATTATATAGGCAATAAGTAAGCATATAAAAAAATTAATAAAATAATTAAATAAAAAATTAAGTAATATAATTAAAAATAATAATAGAAAACATTGTATAAAAATTATTTCATTAAAACTAAGTAAATGTATAAAATTTTGATTAATTAAATTTTGAAAAAAATTTATAAAATTTATATTATATAGTATATAAGAGTTAATTAAATTTTTTTTATTACTAATTAATTTATTTGTATTATTCAAATTTATAAATAAATCATTTATTGAATTTAATTCTTTATAAATAGAGAAATTATATTTTTTATTATTTGTAACATCTTTGATTAGAATTGTTTCAATAAAAATTGTCTTTTGACTACCATACTCATTTAAGGATAATTGAAGTTTTGTTATTTTACCTAAATAATTTATTGATTTCATTAGAAATCGATTGATTGTATTCTTCTTTAATAAACTCTTATACAAAATTTTATTATTATTTAATACGTGTACATCACTTGCAAATAATTGTCCATACAATTTTATTGATATAAATGATGTTGTCGTTATATTACCTATTTTCATTGTTATTATATAATTATAATTACTATTTGGATTATTATCACATAAATATATTAATTGATTAATATCCTTTTTATATTTATTCATAAAATAATTTTTTAATAATAACAATATTATAATTAGAGTAAATATAAGAAAAAAACCAACAATAATCCAATCAGTTTTTATTATAAAATCATTTAAATTAATTATATTATCATATTTTATTTTTGTTTTATATAATTTTGCTGTTAATATTGATAAATGATTACATTTACAATTAATTATATTTTGATTTGTTAAATTTGTTATTTTACAATAATCAGTTGTCCATTTTTTTATATTAATATCCCATGTACAACATACACCACTGTATACCAAAAATTCATAATTAATTTCTAAATCATTATTAGAATCATTATTTATTATTAAAAACATATAAAGTTTATTATTTTTCTCTATTATTTCTCTTGTTATTATTTTCTTATCATGTACATGATAACAATTTTTACTTTTTAAATTATTTAAATCTTTTACTGTTTTAATTATATTATTATCACGAAAACATACATCTATTGAATGTGTTAATAATGTAAAATTAATAAATAATCGTGAATTAAATTCTGTCTCAATTAAATAATAAGGAATTTCTTTTCTATTTGAGATTAATTTACCACTTGTTATATTATCATTTTTAAATGAATTAACACGAATATTAAAATGATAATAATTTTGATTAATATTATTACCAAAGATAAAACGTTTTAATCTCGCTATATTATCCATTAAATTATTATTTTTAAATTTTATTTTTATTTCATTTAAATTTAAATTATTTTTATTTATATTTAATTGAAATATATTACAGTTAATCGGTTGATCGATTGGTAACCACCAAAATATATTCTTTTTAAATTTTATTAATGTTATACCAAAATAATAATTATATTCTTGTATTAATTCATAGAGATATTCTTTGGGAAAGAATATTTCTAAATCATTCGTTTCATTTAAATATAAATCATTTAGTTCATATGTGTCTAGTGAAAATGTTTCTAAATTTATATCATTTGTATTAATTTTAATTGTTGGCTCATTTGGTAGCAATAAATTTGTTAATAAATTTGTCATTTCATTTAAATTATTCACAAAAGCATTACTTGTTATTTCATTATTTGTTACAATATCAATAATATCATTATTTAAATCTTGATAAATTGGATAATTTTCATAGTATGCATTCTCTGGTAGAAAGTCATCAATTAACTCTATCACTGGTAAATCGATAGTAGATTGAATTACTTTATTTAAAATTTCTAATAATGATTTTGTATCATCTAATAAATCATCTTTTATAATGGAATTAAATTCATCTTTATTATTATTTAAATTATTTAATAGTTTTGTTATTTTATTTATTATTTCACTAGCGGCTAATGATGTTGTATGATTTAAAAAATCCGGTAATAAATTATTTAAACAATTTCCTACCTGTGTTAAATGATTTAATGTTAATAAATTGGCCTCACTTAATATATTTAATATTTCATTAATAAGTAAATCTTTTTCATTATTATTTGTTAATTTCTTCATATGATTCTTTATTGTTTTAATTAATACAGACGCTAATGTTAAATCATCTGATTTAATTAGACTTTTTAAATTTAAATCATTACTTGTATTACTTATTAAACCTTTTAATGTCTCATAATTATTCTCTGGTAGTTTGTAATCAATTATACTTATCGTTAGATTATTAAATATATAAACATTATATACATTTTCGATTTTTATTTGTATTATTGATTTTTCTATATTATTATAATTAAAATGCAATTTTATTAATTTATCAGTTGTACTGTAGATAAATTCATCATCTTGATAGATACGATAATTTATTGGTTCGTGGTTTGTTGTATACTTTGAACAAGTTATATTAAATTCAGTGGTAAGTGCTATACCTGTATTTGGTTCAATAGAACACGTACCATCTTTAGGAGCTTCAATTACATTTAATTCAATAATATTAAATCCTTTAACGGAGTCTTCTGTTATATCGACACGTATTTGAACATTTTTATAATCTTTTAAATATCCTGGCTCAATTATTAAACTACGTTCATTACCCATTTCTTTATTATCAGGTAGTAATAACCATTTTAAAGTATATTCTTTGGTTTTACAATCAGCACAAGTTGTCTGTAAATGTACAACATCATTGGGATTGGTTAAATCATTAAAACAATTTCGAATACACCTGTAAATCATTAAAACAAATTTATTAAATTTCTGTTAATTAAAATTATGAAAAATATTTCTCTCACTCAATAACAACATTTAATATATCATAATCAACACAATGTATTTCTTGCCATTTATAATCTTTAAGTTTTGTATATTTTGATTTTACCTCCAGTGTAAAATTATATTTCATATTATTTGTTAATAGATTTTGTGTTATTTTCAATATTGGCTTATTACTTAAATAATTACCACAAACATTTTTACTATTATTTAATAATTGTTCATTAATCATAGTACAACTCCAATTAAATAATAAATTATTTATACTATCTTTTGGATAATATGGATCTAATGATTTATCACCATTTATATAATTTATAATTTTTATATTTATTTCACGTATTTTGCCACCACTTATAATTCCTATTGGTGGTCCTTTCAGAATTTTTACATAACACTAAAAATTAAAACTATTTTTTTGCTTAATAATTAAAGAAAAAAAAAAATTATTTACACGTGATATTGTTGTACCAAGTTTAATTATTTGATTCTCATTATATATTTCTTCAACACTTAATTTAATAACATACATTGAATGGAATATATCATTTATATCATTAAACCATAGTGTATATGGTTGTATTTTTAATAATCTTAAATTATTTTTATTATCAAATTTATGTAATAATTCTTGAACAGCAAAGAAAAAACATAAAAATTAATAACTATATAAGTTATAATAATAAAATAAAAAACAATAAAATCTAATCCCTTTCTCTCAATAAACTAAATATTCACCTATTAACACCTTGTTATTGATATTTTTAATGGGTTTTTATAAAAAAAAAAAAAATTATGTTGTAATTTAATTAATAACCGATTGTTATAATAATTATATTAAATTAAAATAAAATATTAATAGATGAGTATGAATTTCATAAAGTTTTTTTTTTGTATAAAATGTAATTAAATCTTTTTTTTTTTTCTACTTTATCTGTTTTTTTTTTTTTTTTTTTTTAATTTTATTATACAATGCGATGCAGATTTATTCTACAGTAATAACTATTAGATAATACATTAGTCAAACAGCTTACTTACTTTTATCTAAATAATCATGTACACTCCATTCATATTTTAATTTAGATTTATCACCACAACCTGGCTTTATTATTGTGTCAATCGTATTCAGATGATTAATATGTAATTTCATCGGTGATTTTGGTAGCTGGCTTTTAAAATGAATTAAATTATATATATTTTTTATTATTATTAATAAACTATAAAAACATCTTATGACATTACCATTGTTTGTATTCAATTATTGGTAAGCATGCATCATTTTTTGTGTACGTTAATAAATAAAATAATTTTTTATAATAAATTTTCCCTGTCATCGTATTCGTTATATAAATATTAAAAAAATTTGTCGATATATAAATATTAAATTTCCTTATCACATAATAACCATTATCATTATTATTTAATAAATTAAAATCATAAATATTATGATTTTTTAATATAATTTTTATATCTTTTGTATATTGAAAAAAGACGGGACCTAATTTTGGAAAGCTTGTACTCTCGATCGCATAATTATTTGTTATTATTTCAATATTAGATTCAATAGCACCCATAGATTTCATAAAAATTATAATATATTCATTTTTATTTAATTCTATAATATGATTATAATAAATATTTATATTATTAAATAATATTTCATTATGATTTTCTTGATTAAATTCAATTGTACAATTTTGCCCTTGATAATTACCCAGGCAATCACAATAATAATTATCCAACATAGATCTAATAGAAGAAATAATTTTAATTAATATAAATTTTAATATAAATAGGATTTTGATTGGTAACATACGTGCATTTGCCACCGTTTAAACAAGGATTATTATCACATTGATTAACGAATTCATTACAATAAACACCTTGTGAAAAATTTTCAACACATTTGCAATTTTTTACATTATTATTTTTATTTAATAAACATAAACCATGATTATTACAATAATTATTATCACAATAAATATTTTCTGTTGTAATTTTTTTAAGAAAAATAATTAAGAAAATTAATTTAATCATTTTTCTTCCCAACAATGACTTTTATATGATAATTATAAATTTTTATTTTTTTTTTTCTTCTCTTTACTTATTTCTTGTATGAACTTGAAATGAAGACAAAAAACAAAATATTCCATTAAAAGTTGGCCATGAATATTTAATTTGTTTTACATTTGTGGTAGGTAACAAGCAAAGTAGTAATTAAATTAAATAAATATAAGATAATTATAGAGAATTTGGTTCATTATCCGCATTTTTTCATGTGTTCATACTTTTCTACGGTAAATAAATAGTTTTATTGATTTTTTTAATTTAAAATTAATTCTGAAAATTATTCATAAGCGTTTTATTTTTTTTTTTAAGTGTAAATATTCCAAAGGCCAACGGTACTTACAAGGGGTCAATATTCATCTACAGTAATATTTTTTATTGAATGCAATAATAATTATTGCATATAATAATTTAAAAATTAATTATTTTGGTATTAAAATAACCAAAAAAAAAAATCATCTTATTTCCTCCTATTTTTTTTTTTTTTTTTATCTTTTCTTATGCTATTATAAAGCAAATACAAAAACTATAAAACTCAAAAGCACGATAACGTGATAACCTTCTCATTACATTAACAAAAAAAAAAAAAAAAAAAGGGAATTAAAGTGATTTTATAATAAAATTAAAACAAATAAAAACAATTGTCATTTAGTTTAATTAAATAACATTTAATTTTACATGACAAGAAATGATTGTAAAAATCAATCAATTTTATATATCCTACAATAAACTATTGAGTAAATATTTCATAAGTAAATAAAAATCATTTAAATTGCAATTAATGTCAATAAAGAATTTTACTTTTTTTTTTATTTTTTTAAAATAAAAATAAATTGTAGGTAGACAAATGTTTTATAAAAAATGTTTGATTAGTATAAATCGTTAATAACATATATTTTATTGAAACAATACTATAATTATCAATTGATGTAAGAAATCACAGATGTTTTACTCAAAAGTCATCATGGATGAGTGTTTTTTTTTTTTTTTTTTACTTTAATTATCGAGTTTTAATGTTTTATTGGTAAAAAATCATTTTCCCAGTACCACACAAAAAATTCCATTTAGTAATATTGCAAGAAATAAATTTTATTTCACTTTTATTGTATTATATTACGGAATAGACTATACACATCTAGTGATAAAATTTTTTTTTTAATGATTTATAACACTATTTTAATTTGATTATAAAATAAAAAAAAATTATTATTTTGCAATAAGTTTAAATAAAGAAAAAAAAAAAAAAATTCCTAAATGAAGATCATCAATATTTACAATGAATTTAATGGTGAATTTTTTTTTTTTCTAAGATTATTTTTTTATTTCGTTTTCTATCCCAATTTAACGTGACTTTGGATCATGGTTTATAAGACAGAAAATTAATCTATAGCAGAAAAACACAGTAATGAAATATAATTCACGATATAAAGAATTTTTTTTTTTTTTTTGAATTCTTCGTTTCATATATTGAATTACTTTGTGTCATATGAATTATTGAGTTTTAATTTTGATTTTAAATTTTTTTTTAATGTAAATAATGTGTAATTTATAATCCATTATATGTTTAAAGTCTATTTTAATAGTTTTTTAATTTCACTAATTCAAGTTTAATAAAAGAAGATGAAGAAGAAAATGAAAAAAAAAATGAGCAAAAATGATGAGAACATTTAATAATCAAGGACATGAACTAAATTATTTTTTACTTTTAAAGAAGAAAAAATAATTTAAATTAATATTTCTAAAAGATAATTAATTTATTACTCATCATTATAGTGAATAACTAAATAACAATTACTTTACTATGAAGGTCTTAGCTGTTTCTAAAAAAAAAAAACTTTTAAACTGATTTAAGTGAAATACAAATTAAGGTAAAATATAAATAATAAACTAAAAAAAAAAAAAAATGTTTGTTGACTTAAATGTTAATGACTTTTAATTATTTTATTGTATATAAGATATTATGTAAAAAGAAATAAGGAATTAATTTGATTTAATGATTATTTATACATCACCTTTCTCTTATTAATTAACTAGATAATTCTCAGGTGTTCAGTGCATTGTGTCTACAGTTGTAAAAATATTTATGATTAAATTTCTTTATTTTATAGATAAATGTATGTCTTTATCTTAAATAAACTTTCAAATAGCAAATAAATCTAATTTTATAAGACTCAGATACGCATAATAAATAGGTTATGCAAATTAACTGCAAAAGTAAAACAAGGTGAGCAAAATCTCTTCTGAATAAATAACAAACTGTATTTACAATAATAATCTTCTATATTATCAAAACGGTTTGATTATTAATGTATAAAAGACTGATAAAAATAATTAAAGTTCATCAGTTAATTACAAACGAGAGTCAATTTTAAGGTAATATTCCTCAAGTCATATCATGAAGAGTTTATATTTTGTATTTGCTGGTAAGATTTTTCTAATTATTCAAAGTAATTAAATAAAATTAATCATTTCAATAATAATTTTAATTACAGTATTTGCCGTAATTACAAATTGTCACAGCAAAGAATGTCCAACATTTTGTCCAGCGATCTATCAACCTGTTTGTGCTGTGAATAAAATTGGTGTCCAAATGACATTTGACAACAAATGCACTTTAGACTCTTACAATTGTTACAATAAGCGAGGTATGGAAAAAAAAAAAAAAGATTCTTTAATTACAAAATTAATTTTAATTTTTTTTTTTAGATTTTAATATGGTTGCTGATGGTGAATGTAGTCTCGTCATATAAATTTTAACGCTTAACAACACCTTATCAAATTAATCAAAATTTACTAAAATATAAATATAAAAAAAAATGTTCTTTATATGCATCTGATTATTAATAAATTAGCTAAAAAAAAAATTGTTATTAGAAGTTACCATCTTATTGATTTTAAAAAAATTGCAAAAACCTGTAAGGATGAACTAGAAGCAATAATTTGTGGACAGTCACCATTAGATGCTAATGTCGTTATTTATCAATAAGTATGCATTAGAACCTTATAATACAAAAAAAAAACTCATTTTGATCAGGTACTGATTTTGTCCTGAATGTTTGTATAATAAAAAACATTTTTGATTTGAATTAATTTTTATTGTTAATCCAGATGCAATTAATTAAATAATACATATTACAATTACTTACTAACAACAATTATTTATTTAATTTACTAATTAATTTCTGAATTAGAAGAGAAGAATAAATATCATATCGTATTTTATATTAATGTATATACAAATACAATGTATTTCTGTTTATTTTCTTATCATTTTATTAAAAAAGAAAAACAAATACAAATATGAAAATTTTTTTTTTTGTAAATATTTACATTAATAAATGTCTTTAATCTTTAATATTCTTATAAATTAAATTAATTATATTCAGTTATGGTAGTTTATAATAAAAATAGAGCAAGTTACGTCTAAAATTTTCTGCTGTTAAAAAAAAGTCAATAATGAAGTTTTTATTCGTTTTATTTGCTGGTGAATTTTGAAATTAATTTAATTTTCATTGTTAATTTTGATTAATTGATAATTATAATTAATTAATTTTTTTTTTTTTGTTAAATAGTATTTGCTGTTATTGCTATTGTTAATAGTGAAGAAGATTGTGGACGTTGCCCATATAATTATGATCCGGTGTGTGCTGTCAAAAAATCAGATGGTGTTAAAGCAACATTTGGTAATCAATGTGGATTAGATTTATACAATTGTATGAATGGCGATGGTAATTTATTATTATTATTCAATATTTTAATTTAATTATTATAATTTGTTTAATAATTTCTATTTTAGAATATGAATTTTATGCTGAAGGAGAATGTCCGACAGTTTGATAAATACTTTATCTGGTCTTTAACTGGTTATTGTTTCGTGTTTTTATTGTATTATTAATTTTAAAAAATGTAATAAAATTTTTGTTACTCTCTTTTAAACAATAAAAATATTTTTTTATTAATTAAATGCAATTAATTAGTGTGTTTGTAACAAAATATTTTAATTAATCTTAGTAGAACAAAAACTAGATGAAAAAATAAAAAATTGTATTTCTGATTAAATACAATTAAATCATTAAAATTAACATAAATCGTTGTTTTATAAAATTTATTGCATTGGTTACAAAATTATATAATACAAAACTAAGGTCAATGCCAAAGTTAAGTGAAGTTAAGTTAAGTTAAGTAAACAAAAATTGTACTTTCTGTTTTCACTTTTTCAACGATTTAATCAGCAATTTTTTTTTTTTGGTTTGTTTTTTTTTTTTTAATATGAAATAATAAAATTCATTCAAAAATATCAAAAACACAAATTACGTAAAAATAACTTTGCAAAGAGATTTCATAGGAAAAAAAAATTAATTAAGCTATTTTGTTTATCAATTATGTAAATTAGATTTTTCTTTCGATATTGTCACATGTTTGTTATTTATTAGATGAAATAAAAATAGAAAATCATGTGAAAATTAAGACTTTTCATTATTTCATGTCCACACCAATTCAATTTGAATGGATAATTATTTTATTAATTTAAATAATTTTAATATAATTATTAATAATAAATTTGCATATTTTGTCTTTTAATATAAATTAACAGCAATTCCATGTTAAACATTCCAAATTCCATTACAAAAATGAAAAAAACGATTGTTAAATTTATTTAGTTTAATTCTATCTAGACTAATATTAAATAATTAATTTTATTTGGGTTAGAATTATAATAAATTCTAAAAGTCTATAAAAATTAGAACGTCATCGATAGATAATTATCATGATTTAATATTTTAACCTTATTGTGCTTTTTTTTTTTTTTTTAATTAAATGTATTAGTAATAATTTAGTAATTTGTTATTATGTCATTAATAAACTTTCGCGGTATTGTTTAATTTATTAAGGAATAAATAATAATAATAATAAAACATAAATTATTCTCTGGTCTCTCACCATGTTCAGCTATGTATACGAAATAACGACGAGAAATATATAAATCAAAATGACAGGCATATAGTTGAGCTTTTGTAGAAATGGTAAAGTGATTTTAATAGAAAAGTTTTTTTTTTAATCTCCTTATCTTTATTTGTGGATTAAAGTTCAATTTGGTTTTATTTGTTGGTTGTACAAACTGTACAGCGAATACTCATTAAAACAATTCAAACGAAAGCAAACCATAATACATAATAAAAGAATTTTATTTCCTCATTTTGTTTAAAATGAGCTTTTACTGTAATTTATAATAATTAGTTTTAGCGTGAATTTAAAAGACGTTAAGGTAATTTTATGTAATGCAGACAAACGATGTAATTGTTTTAGTTTTATTTTTGTGTTGTTCATCTTATTTAATTTAAATATAAATAAATATTTGTTTTTGGAATTAATAAATTTTTTTTATATAATTTAATTAGATAATCTAGATAATCAACAGAAACCATAAAGAAATTCACACAAAAATTTAAAATATCTCCATACAACATAATTAAATAGTGACAAAGCGAGAGAAAATTTAATTTTCTGTTTTAAGTTTAATTAAATGTTGGAAGAGGTTTTAATTGAACTGAAGTAAACGTGCAACAGGATACAGATACAATTTTGTGACTGATGCGATTATATTTTTGAAGAAATAATTAAAAATTATCAAAACAGGAGTAATTGATTTTGTTGCAAAGACATATTGAAATACTGTTTCCTTATAACCAATTTCGGATTTTAATTATTTTTAACAAATGATAATGTTAAAATGTTCTTTATTACTCAATTATAATCCAATAAATGTCTATTTTAATTATCTTTTACGTTTTAAATTATTTTACACATAATTATCTGCATGAATGTTGTGACGTTGTCTTAATTTAATTTAATTTTTTTTTTTTTTTTGCCTTATTACAGTATAATTTTTCACACAGTTTATCGTTTATTCATCGTGTACATTTCATTTATTTGTTGGGTTTTTTTAATTTTATTTATTATTATTATGTCGGTGTATTACAAAATCACTGTACACTTATTAAGAGTATTTTTTTTTTATATATATTTAATTTCTTGTACTTTTCTTCTTATATTTATGTTTATAATAGTTTAACCTACTACACCTTTTACGTTTAATAAATGTTACAATAATATTTAATTAAATTTTAGAATAAGAATAATAATTATTCTATAATTTTTATATTCTTTTGATTGTTATTAATTTGATTATCAAAAAAAAAAAAAAAAAACGATTAAACATTATGAAATGGATCAAATTATTAAAACTGGTGAAATATATGAATATCGTTTTAAAGGTTGCATGCCTTTAGGCGATTTTATATAAATCTCATAACTTCATTTCAAATCATTTACTGAATTTTTACCTAAAAATCGTATTCTTTTTTTAATGTTTATTTTAATTAGATAGTATATTTTGTAACATACATTGTAGTATCGTTTTAAATTATGAAAACTTGATTTACTGACATTTCCATGATATATTTAATTAAAATATAATTGAATGAAAGTCGTGATAACAATATAAAACTAAAACAAAAAATCTCCAGACAATATTTTTTATACTAACAAATAGACTCGATTCAAAAATCAAAAGAACACAAGAAATTAATTAAATAATAATCAAAATAATGTACTTAGTGAAATACATAATTTTAATTATAAAGAAAATAGGTGAAATTTTAGTTATAAATAGTTTTATTAAAACATAATAAAAAAACATTTAATGTTCATCTTTTGTTAAACCAGGACAATTTTTATTTAAATCATTTTCATCAGTATATCGAATGCCACACCAATTGCAATATAAGTAAGTTGTACGAAGATACTGTATTATCATTTCTATTTTTTCTCCAGGCTAAAATATAAATATAAAAATAAATTCCAAGATATACATTTAAAACACAAATATAACTTACTGAAAAAATATCCTCCTCTTCTTCAACACTAGAATCTGACTCTGCATCGGAACATTGTATATTACGGTCAGGCCAAAACCATGAAGTTGGTGGATTTTGAATATCTTCACGTAAATCTAAACCTTCACATGCAAGTTGACATTTTCTTAAATCGATTACCAATCGTTTTTCTGTAGCTATTTGTATTAATCTGTTTCGATATTCATCTGCAGTTAATCCACGCGTTTGTGTGACCGCTAATAATTTTTTATTTCTAATTTCAATTTTTCTATCATTTAATTGTTTTAATGCTGCTTCTCGTCCTATCAAAATGAAATTAATATTCATAAGAAATTTGGTACAACACATAATAGTTCTATATCTTACCTAAGCCAGCACGATCCGTTTTTATTGTTATTCCAATGGGCTTAGTTATACCATTTGATTTTTTACCAATTCCTTCGCCTTTTTTATAACCCATTTTCGCTAGCATTGCAAAACCTTTATTATCAGAACTTATTTCTTTGTTTAAGCCACTCTCACGTAATTCCTTTTCTATTATTGTTTTTGATTTATTTTTTAATTTTATTTCGTTGTCATGCTTTTTAAAACGCAGTTTTGAGTTTCTGTTGACAATTTTTGATTTATTGCCCGGTCGCGAAATATCGTTACTACTGCTGAAAGTTTAAAATATTAGAATAAATCATAATTTTATGCAATCTTTATTACCTTTGCCCCAAAAACTTATCAGACATATAATCATCTTCATCTGATGACATTTTTCCGACTTCAATGTTCTTTTTGAAAATTGAATTAATTTTATTTAAAACAATATATATATTTTGACAGCTCAATTTTGACGTTTTAAAATATAAACAATGTAATGTGGTAATACCTTTATATTAGCACATGGTTTGCCATAAATTTATTTATAGGATAAATGTCATTTATTATTTCTCTACTTAGCACATGTCTTATTGTAATATTATTATAACCTCAGAAAATTGTTAGAACCGGTGCAAAAACTTAAAGAATTTTTATTTTAATAAAATAATAAATAATGGCAGTAGTAAGTTATAAATAATCACAATATATATATTAGTGTGTTTTAATTAATTTTGATATTTTAGAAAAAAGTTAAAATTAGTGCCACAAAGCGAAATCAGCACTTAAAATCGAAGAAAAAATTTGTTAAACCCAGCAAGAAAAACGCTGATAATGAAATTAAGAAAAAAAAATTATCTGAAAATAAAAATGGAAAGATATTCAGTAAGCCTTTGGGTAAATCAAATCAAAAGAATAAAAAGAAATCTGGTGGTGGTGCACCGCCTTTACCAATGCCACTTGAAGAAAATATCGATGTCAATGACATGATGGAAATGATGGATGCTGATGATATTAAATCTTTACATTTTAATCCGATTTTAAATTGTAAAAATTTAAATTTTTTCGATCATTCAACAAGAAAACCTAAAATGCCAAGGAAACGAAAAAAGACAACAAATGATAACGATCAAGAAAACGATTTAAGTGTTTTTGAAAATGAATATGCTGGCCAAACTGTTGTAGAAGAAGCTGATGGTAAAGAACTTGTTCAATTGTTACCAATTAAAAAGAAGGACGGTAAAGTTGTTATGCGTTCGACACGTATAAATTTGAAATTATTGAAAGAAACACAAGACGCTGAGAAAAAACAGAACGAGGAGGAAATTGAGGATGATGAAAATGAAATTAATGAGGATGATAGTGAAAGTGATGAAGAAACTGATTCAGATAATGATGTTATTGAAGATAATTATGAAAATAATTTAAATGAGACAAATAAAGTTTTAACAACTGCTGAACTTCTAATGGAGAGGGATTTAGAAATAAAACGACAAAAATATCGTATTGGAATTATATGTTCTGGTATTTTAGAAAAACCAGATGACAAAATGAAAAATTTTGAAGTTTTATTTAATTTAATGGATAATAAACAAAAAGATGGTAAAGTAAATTTATTAAAAGTACGTAAAATAGCAATGCTGTCAATATTAGAAGTGTTCAAAGATATTGTACCAGAATATCGTCTTGGTGTTGTTGATTTAAAAAGAACTAAAGGTTCGTATACATTAAAAATAATTGATTTTTAAATCTTGTTAATTTTCTTTCTACTTAAATTTTAGTTAAAAAATTAACATTGGAACGGGTTACATATGAAAATCAATTATTGGATCAATATAAACGTTATTTACAAATGCTAGAAAATTTAACGAGCAACTTAATTAAAGATAAAAAACCAAAATCAAAAAAGAATACAATTAATTTAAAATTAGCAGAAATTGCAACAATATGCTTATGTGATTTACTGCAATCACATCCATATTTTAATTTTTCACAAAATATTGCACAATTATTAGTTTATTTATTGAATAATTTCCAATCGAAGAAAATACGTGAAAATGTTTTTAATTGCTTTACAGACATTTTTAGAACTGATAAAAAATTAGATTTAGTTTTATATGTAAGTATAATAAAATATATTTTAATTCTTATTTTATATAATTAACGTTTAACCGTGATTACAGATTATTCGACGAATGAATCAATTAATAAAAACAAAAATAAACACAATAAATGTAATTGTACTAAGGACCTTACTATCGTTAAATATAAATAATAATGTTAATTTGTATGATGAGGAGAAAAATGAGACAGAAATGAAGAAAAAGATGCTGCATAAAAAACGTATAATAAATTTATCGAAACGTGAAAAGAAACGTGAGAAAAAATTAAAAGCAATTGAGAAAGAAATTGATGAAACAAAATCAGAAGAAAATAAAAAGAGTTTAAATGAGAAATTAACAAATATTATAAAGACATTATTTATTATATATTTCCGTATATTAAAGAATTATCCAAACAGTAAATTATTAAGTACAACATTGGAAGGTTTAGCAAAGTTTGCCCATGTTATAAATATTGATTATTTTTCGGATATTATAAATATATTAAATAATTTATTGGAAAATGGTAATTTAGAAAATCGTGAACAATTATATTGTATTGAAACAGTATTTAAAATATTATCCGGTTATGGTGAAGCATTAAATATTGATCCGTCAACATTTTTTAAGCATTTATATAAAAATTTATTATATATTCATGCAGGTAATTTAATTAATTCTTTTTACATTAAAAATGTGTTAGGTATATCAATAATTTTATTTAATATTTATTCTAGGTAAACATTATAATAATTTACCAATTATATTAACAACGTTAGAAAATATAATTGTTAAGAAAAGGAAAAATATAACGCATCAACGTTTATTAGCATTTATTAAACGTGTCATGATATTAAGTTTACAATTATTACATAATGGTACATTGGGTTGTTTATGCATTGTTAAAAATTGTATGCAAGTAAGTAGTTTAAATTAATTTTAATTGCTCTGTGGCTAGTTTAAACTAAAGTTTTATATTTAATTTTCAGTTAACATCGACATTAGATGTTTTATTAGATACTGATATTACTTATGGTAATGGTAAATACGATCCGGAATTAAATGATCCGGATTATTGTAATGCTAACTGTACAGCATTATTTGAATTATGTTTATTAATTAAAAGTTATCATCCAACTGTTAGAAAAATTGCAAAGCATATTATAATTGGTTTACCATCAATCGGTGAAGGTAGTTTAAGTACTGATTTAAGTAAATTGTAAGTATATAAATAAATTTCAATTAAAACTGTAATTAAATTAATAAAAAACAATTTAATTTTTTTTAGATCACCTGAAGCAATGTTCAACGAATTTGATAGTGCATTAATGTCCTTTAATCCAGCAATACAATTGCCAAATAAAACAATTCTAGGCAAAAATAAAACTATTCAGCATATATATTTGGATCAGGAATTAAATGAACAATGCAAAAATCATTTAAAAAAAGTTTCACAAAAAAATATCAATACATATAATAATAATAATTTTTTGAATTTTTATTATGATTTGACAATAAAAAAATAATTATATAATTAATTCTTACAACAGCATTGACAGCAATGATTATTTTGCTGATGTTTCATTGTTGATGTTGACAAATCATGTAATTTTGATTGATTCTTTATTTTATTTAATAAATTTATATCAAATTCAATTTGTTTCTCAATTATTTGATTATTGTAAAACATATCATTATGATTACTATTACTACTGCTACTACAATGATGATTTGTACAATTCATTAAATGGTTTTGATGACAATTCATTTTACATTCATTTATTTGTTGATAATTATTATTAGATCTGGAGATTAATGGATTGTAAGTAGTATCCAAATGGAAATGATGTGCCATTATATTATTTTTTATAGGATGATGTATATAATTCAAATTTGGATTATCAGTTTTCTTAATAAAATTACATTGATGTGACATTAAATGATTGCAATCAATATTTTTACAGACATGATGTTGGTCAAACAATGGTTTTTCTTTATGGTACTGATCCATAAAAGTTTCATTTTTATCATTAAATAATGTTCGACTCTTATTTAATTCCTTATACAGTTTTAAGTCACTAGGCGACTGACGATTTATTTTTTGTTTTGGTTCAACGCAATGCCTTTTACGTGATTTTTGTTTAATGTCTTCACAATCAAATAATTTAAATGATTTATCTTGTCTATCTGATTTATAAACCATGGATTGATCATTTAATTTTTGTGAAAAATAATTTTTTTTTTCAGATTTTTTATTATCTTTATTGCTTTCAAAGAAATTATTCTGTTGAAAGGCATCGTCATTAGAAAAATAAACTGAAGAAAGATCAAGATCAATTTGTTTTTCTTCATCTTCATACTGTGTTGATAAATCTTTAAATTCTTTAATAGAATTGATATTATCCATTTTTGGTTCAACTATATCTTCTTCTTCATCGATGTTAAAAATCTTTTTATCTCTTCGATTAAAGATATTTGGTATACTTTTATTCATTTTATTTGATGTACTTTGTTGATGCCTCTTATTTTTAACATTTTTTTTCTCTTTAGGATATAAATTATGTTCAATTTTCTTTTGTAATCTTTTGTATAATTTGGATTTCTCATCATTACTAAATGAACTAAATTTTTTATTTGATTTTAATATTCTGCTCCATAGTAATTTTTTATCAAGTAAAATATTATTTATTTCCTTTTTATGAGTAGATTTATTCAATATTTTATTGCATGGAATTTTATTTAAGAACATTGTAATATCCTCTTCGTTTGTAAACTTTTCAGTATTTGAATAATGATTTAAATGTTCCGATTTATTTAAATCATTTGGAAAGTTATCTTCAACGTAAGGACGTTGGTATTTCGGGATTTTATTTAACCATAGTAAACATAAATTAATGGATTTAAATCTATTGGATGTATTTTCCATTTCATTTGTGTCAATAAATAATTTTTGTAAATCTATTTTTAATTCGTTATTATTTTTATTTTGTAAATGATCATTACTTTTTGTTAGTATATCATTATTAAAATTAGTTAAATCTTCCTTTTCTTCATACAATAAATTTTCAATTACATTTCTTTCCATACCCGAGACATTATCGTTTAATAATATAGCAGTATTTTGGTTTAAATAATTCTCAGCAAATGTGTGAATACATTTTTTTATACAATTTTTAACAATATTATCATTATATATATCTAAACACATTATATTTATAACGTAAATAGGATGTCTTCTATAATGTTTCGATAATCCAATTGATGCTTTATTCTAAAAAGTAAAAAAAAAACATAATAAATACTAATCTATTAATAATTCTTTTGATTATATACTTTTAACTGCTTCACATCAAACTTATCAATATGTAGTAATATTTCATTGTTAATAAAATTATGTAAACTATTATTATTTGTTGCTTGTAGTTTATTTATATAAATAAATTGTAAATTATTTTTTAAATTCAATTTTGCACACAGGTACGTCTCAACAGTAATATTACTTTTTTTACATGATACGTAATGTATATTACACATTTTTAAATTAAATAAAAATTTAAACTTCTCACTTAATTTATCCATTCTACAAATAAATAATAATTAAAGTGTTTTTATAAATGAAATAGTAAATATATACCCTTTTGTTGTAAACGCTAATAATGGCTTTGTAGTATCCCGTAATGTAAATGTTATTTTATGATTTATTAGAGATAATATTTCTATAACATGTTTTATTTGATCATAAGTAGAGTATGTTACTTTTTCTTTCGATTTGTTATAAAATATATTAGATAATGTAATCTGTAAATATTAATTAATGTTCAATGTAGTTATTACTTTACGCAAAAACCAATTAAAATTATTAACTAACAGTTGTGCCCTGGCATGTTCTAGTTATATACAATTTCTTTGCACTATTATCTAAAAAATAAATGCTACCATTCTTAAATATCTTTATATAAGCATTTTGATTTGGTTTCGGTAAACTTTCAATAACAACTTCTTCACACAAATCGATAATACGTGATAAAAACTCACCACGTTGCCCATAATACATTTTATCATTTTCTTCTTTATTCACTTCAAATGCGGATTTATTTGTAAAATACCTGTTGGATAGAAGTATTAATTATTAATTAATAATCAAAGTGTATATGGAAAATATATACCGATCACCAATTGTTTTGATATTTTTCTTTGAAATACCGAGACCATTGTCTGCTACTTCTAACCAATTTTTTGCTAAATTTATCTGCACTGTAATTGATGTACTTCCAGCATCAATTGAATTTTTTACCTAAAGTGAATTTGTATTATTTAAAAATTCAAATATTATTACAAAATTATTACCAATTCAGATACACAAAAAGATGTATCGTTTATAGAAACACGTTCTTTTAATCCTAGGATTGTTTTATCTTCAAGTTTTTTTAGTGTGCTCATTATAAGTTTTGAATGATAACTGTTTTTATGAAAACGGCAATGTTTATAGATTAAAGCCGATAAAATTAGATTTTTATTTTAACACACTATTAACAAATAGCTAAAATACGTAAATTTAAAATAAAATATATGTTTTTTATATATATTTTTTACTTATTTATAGTGTAAAAGAAAATAAATATAAATTTATTATGTTTAAATTTGGACATAAAAAATGAAATTAAGAAAACGGAAAAATTAAACAAATGATTTATTAAATCTACAATAAAAAATATTCAGCAAGAATGTAGTCTCCAAATAGTTTAGTCTTTTGTATTAAAATTTGAACATATGTTACACAATATTTTATAATCTATACAAAGTGAAATGTCAAATTATTAGCCAACATGATAAATAAATGTCAATATAGATAAACAAATACATAATTTAGTGTAAAATAAATGTTTTTTAAAAGATTTTTATCTAATTAGAAATAAATTAATAAAAATGAATAGCATTGGATGGGCTATTTTATTTAAAATGGGTTGTTTGTGTAGTAAAGAAACAATAACCATAAATGGAACGAAGTATATTGTTAAAGAACATATAGCACAAGGGTAGTATTTTCAATTATAAATTAAACATATATTAATTATCCTTTTTTTATTTATTATGTAGCGGTTTTAGTTTAATTGATTTAGTTGAAAATAAAACGACAAAGAAAAAATATGCTTTAAAACGTATAACATGTCACAGTATAGAAGATGAAAAAATTGGTTTAAACGAAGTGAATGTAAACAAATTAATAAAACATCATAATATTATAAAATTATATGATTATATGCTAAGTGGATCAGCAGATATTGTTATAAATACTATTAGTCAATTATACATATTATTACCTTATTACAAAAATGGATCGTTAATGGATCATTTACAAAATCGTTCGAAAAATAACGATTATATTAACGAAAAACAAGTGCTGCATATATTTTTAGGTATATGCGAAGGTTTGAAAGAATTCCATGATTTCAAACCCCAACCATTAGCTCATAGAGATATAAAAACAGCAAATATATGTTTATCAGATACAATGGAACCAGTTATTGTAGATTTAGGTTCAACAACGGAAGCTAGGGTTCAGGTAGTTTTAATATTAAAATAATATTATTGACTATTTAAAAAATAAAACCCTTATTTAAGATTTGTGGACAACAAGAAGCGCAAAAATTACAAGAATTAGCCGAAGAACGATGTTCAATTGTATATAGGGCGCCTGAATTATTTACAGTTCAAAGTTATTGTACTATAGATGAGCGAACAGATATATGGGTTTATTTAAAATTTAATCAAATTAAAACAAGTTTATTGATTTTTAAAATTTAAATTTACAGAGTTTAGGTTGTGTCTTATATGCTATATGCTTTTTTAAATGTCCGTTTGACTATGTTTACGAAAAAGGCGATAGTGTAGCTTTAGCTGTCTTGAGTGGCAATGTGATATTTCCAGATTCATCTCCATATTCTGAAGTAATTATTTTATTGAATAGTATTTATACAAAATTAACAAATTTTCTTTTATTCATAGGATATGCATAATTTAATATTGTTTATGCTAAGACTTAATCCAATGGAACGTCCATTTATATATAGTGTTATTGAAAAGGCTCATGATTTAATCGCTAAATTAGAGAACCGTGTTTGATCAAAACCGAACTTATATAATTTAAAATTTTACATAAATTATTCATTATAACTTAATTAAAAATATACAAAACAAAACAAAATAACGATCAATACAAATTTTACTACTAAAGTTTTTAACTATAATAAAAAATCGTTTATAATAAAATTTAAATTATTTGTTTTAATTTTCCTTTTCATATTTGGTTACATAACCTCTAATACTTTACTTGTCAAGTGACATAAAAATAAAAATGGACGCTACTTCACAAATTCGAAATGTAAATAACCCGATTAATTAATTAAATAGATTTAATAATTATATTGTTTTTATATTTTAGTTTAAAGATTTTTTACAACTTTATAATAAAATAACGGAATTATGCTTTTCTTCATGTGTTGATAACTTTTATAATAGAGGCATATCATTAAATGAGGTTAGATATTATAAGTTACCTAATTAATATAAATACATTAATAATCTTTTCCGCAGGGTACATGTGTTGATCAATGTGTAGCAAAATTTACAAATGCTAATCAAAAAATAATGCATGTTTATGTTGAAGTACAGACGGAAATTAATTTACGTCGTATGGCTGAAATGGAAGCTAATGAAAAATTGATACAGAGTAAAAATATTGCAGCAGAAAATTTAACCGTTGAGAGTACGCCAAATATAGATAATAGCACAGTTTTAACGACATAAGGAATTTAATTAATATTATATTTAGTTACTAGAAAATAAAAATAATGCCTAAAAAAATTTGTTTATTGTTATTAATCGGAATTCCGGGATCTGGTAAAACAACATTTGCTTTAAATTTATGTGAACGTTTTGTGGAGAACTATAATATAATAAATTTAAATTATGACCGTTTGGTCAATATAACTGAAATATGTAAAGAAAAGGGAATATACAATTTATTCCGTAAAAACATTTTAAATCTTACGGAAACAATAATAATGGATATTCTTTTTAATGATAATAAGAGAGTGGAGCTTATTAAAACAACATTTAATAGTGATTTGGAAATTAATTTATTTGATAATGATAAACCATATGTTATAATTTTGGATGACAATATGCATTTAAGAAGTATGCGATACAATTATTATAAATTAGCTAAATCATTAAATTTAAGTTATATGCAAATATTTTTCAATATCGATCTGAAATTAGCATTAACAAGGAATAACAACAGGAAAGAAGCCAGTGTAATACCTGACGTTATAGTTAAAAGAATGTTTATAAGCTTGGAGAAACCTTTCCTTAAAATAAATAAATGGGAAAATAACTCGATAATAATTGATTCTGTAGAAATTGACGTATTGCAAATTAATGAATTTATTTTAAAATGTCTGTGCAACCCTGAAATCCCAACAGAATGTAAAGAACATCATTTGCATTCTTGTGACCAATCAAGGATCCATCAAATTGACCAACTTTTACGCAAAGAAATATCAAACAGTGTAAAGAAAAACAAAGATCTAGGTGTTGAAAATATTCAAATGTATGCAGAATTATTAAATGCCAAGCGAAAGCAGATTTTAAATGATGTTAGGCAAAATATTATATTAGATTCTGAAAATGTATTAAAATTCCTTGAATAAAACTATTTCACTTTTAATGGAAAATAAAACCAATTATCCCTTGAATAATTTAATTATATTCTTTTATTTAGTGTGTTTACAAAATTATAATCAAATTAATTGTATGGGAATTTTTTTTTAGATTTTTTTGTTATTGATGATCCATTGTTTAGTGTGGTTTCCTTCTGAACGAGCATCCTTAAAAAAAAAAGAATAATTGAATTAAAAAATTGCCAATCTTCATTTTCGTTTGAAATTTACCTTCTGTGAGTTTTGCTCTTCCACCAGTAGGTTGGCACAAAATTGTGGAGCAACCTGCACATACAACTACTCCCTGTGCATGACTAAATACTGTGGTTATTTTAAAACAACCGGGGCATTTAACGTCCATAAAATATGAATTTGGATGTTGCACCAAACGTTTCAACTTGTGTTTACGTTTTTCCTCAGCAGGTAATGGATGTAATAAATCCTTGGCGAGCTACAAATAAAGAAAAATATTTTTATGTTATTTTTAAATGGCGGACAAAAGTAGGGTTAAATTGACAATTAAATGTGTTTTATAATAATTTTAATAATTATCACGTTTTCGTTAATGCACAATGCAAAATTTAAACATTATTGAAAATAAAAGAATACAATATTGACTTTTTAACAGTTTTTCAACATAAACATTATAAAATTGCAAAACATTATGAAATAATTGACATGAATGCCATGTGTACATTTCACATATATAATTTATATGACCAAAAGTGAAATAAATCTACAAAATTTTATTTCCAAAATATTATTCACATATTCATTATCAATTAAAATCACTTTTAAATCACAAAACTATGCGAATTATATTTTAAATTAATTATTTTTTACACAAAATTACCCACCGGCATGATAAGACTTTAATAGTTCACTCGGAAAAGGAAGAAAGAAACTTTTCAACACAATCGTAATGAAGTTTATAGCAAAATTGCTCTAGTCAAATATAAAATGGCTGAAAACTTAACGACATTTATTTGGTGTAATTTTATTAATAGTTTTTAAAAATAAAAGCATATTTTAAAATATAAATAAATTGCATTATATAAATAAGATTATTTATTTACAGGTTAAATGATATTAAACAAAAATGATTAAATTTTGTATTTAAATTTAATTTTTTAACAATTTTAATGGTGAGTACTGCCATAGTAGATTTTCATTTCGTCAATTAATATTGAAAATCGTCGATTTTGCGAACATTTAACACTGCCTCTACCATTCAATACTGAAACTAAGTAATATTTATTAAACTTTGCCGTGTGAAATCTATAAAAATTGACATTTGAATGTTTGGAAAACAAAAGAAATTGCATTTTCCAAAAATGCCGGAGAAAAAGCAAGTTCAAGAAGTTAAGCGAGATGATGGTGTTGAACTGGAAAATCAATTTATATTGCGAATTTTAGAAGTATAAATAAATATTTAAAAATTATGTTTTATGAGTAAGGTTAGAATTTGAAAATTGTTAATTTCAGGAAGAACCTGCAAAAGAGTTACGTGAAGCAATTCAGACTGGGGCAACAAACTTGAAAGATAGATTATCAATAAAAATGGATAACGAATTACGTTTTGGTGAAATACGATTTGATCAATGGTTTTTACATGCAAAAATTATGGATTTACCAACAATTGTAGAAGCATTAAAAACAATTGATACCAAGAGTTTTTATAAAACTGCTGACATATGCCAAATGGTGCGTTTTTCTGTCATATTAATATAAAAATAGAAAAATGAATTCCAAAATTGTTTTGTGTTATAGATGATATGCAAATTTGACCAGGACCTGCAAATTCAAGAAGAGGAATCACCAAATAAAAATAAAAAAAAAGATCCAAATAAGGTTGATAAAAAATATTTGTGGCCTCATGGTATAACACCTCCATGTAAAAATATAAGAAAACGTCGTTTTCGTAAAACATTAAAGAAAAAGTTTGTGGAAGCTCCTGAAATCGAGAAAGAAGTTAAAAGATTATTGCGTATTGACAACGATGCTGTAAATGTTAAATGGGATATAATAACGGAAGAAGAAGAAAAAGAACATAAGCATAGCATGTTTAATCAGATGAACGATACTGATCAAAATAGTGATGATAATGATAATGATAATATGAAAAATAGTGATGATAAAATGAATGATCAGGATATTAAGGATAATAATAAGCCATCAACAAGTGGTAATATTGTGCAAAAAAATATACACGATGTAGGGGAACACGATATATTTGGTGAAGAATTATCATCATCAGACGAAGAAGACAATAATATAAATGTTGAACTTGATGAAACAAGCAGATTATCGGCAGATGATAGTCGTTTATCTGATTCAAATTCTCTACAAGTATATGTTACAAAAATTATAATAACTGAAGCAAATCATAAATTTGAATATTTTTTTTAGGGACAACAATCATCAGATAAAATATTAACTGAATTCAATAAAACAATGTTTAATAGCCCTCGTTCACATAAAAATAGAGGTAACTTGGATAATTCTTCTCATCGAGAAAATCGAGGTTATTACGATCAGGAACGTCAAGATTCTGATGATGATTATATTGATCCGGAGGTAATTTTTTTTTATTATACCAAATAGAAAAATAAATCTATATACATTTATTTTCTTTTTACTAGCAATCAAAACACAATATTGACTTAAGAATATCATTACTAAAACAACAGTTAAGTGACATAAAAAATCAAAAGGCTCAAAAAGAATTAGAAATATCATCGATTGAGAATCAAACATTACGTCAACGTTTACAGGATACATTAGATAATCTTATGTCACAAATGATAGAAAAGGAAATTGAGGTGAATTTGTTATTAATAATATATGTTTTGAAACTGAATTTTAATTATTTTGTTTTGTTTTAGCTTGGAGATCTTCAATCAATGTAATTTATGTACTTTTTTATTTATGTATAATAATAATAATAAACAATTTTAATTCTTAAATCAATTTAACTTTAAAGTTTTATTATTTATTATAAATACACAAAAATTACATTTGGTTAACACATTTTTTTTTATTATTTTACTTAACATCTATAACAAACTTTTACTTTCTATTCTTTTTGCTACTTAATTTTAAATTAAATTTAAATAACTTTCTTTCATAATAAACAATACTTTCATTTCTTTTTTTTTACAATACATATGTAAATACATATGTAATACACACATAAACGATAGATTAAAAGAGATTCATGTTAATATTTTTTTTTTTTTTTAATTAAAAATTAATAAATAATTAAGTAATATTAAAAAAAATATCATGTGACCCTCATATCACTTATTAAATAAAATTGATCTTAAACGAAGGTCAATTTTACTTTATAATGTTTTTACGATCTAATAACATTTGTATGTAAATATATAAGTACGTTCCCACCGATAATAATTCCGACATTATTTACTGTCCGTGTATTCGTTCAAAAATTGTGTAAATGTAAAAAAAAACAACAACAAAAAATCAATAAAAACAATTAATATTAAAAATTCGATTTAATTAATTTGTGATCTTAATAATTTTTTTTCTATTTATTTTATTTTATTTTTCGTCACTTTGTTTTAAAAAAATCTAAATTTTTATAAAATATATATTCATTTTTATCTAATGAATTTTTCGCATTAATTATATCATTATTAATTGCAATTTTTAATTCATCTAATGAATTAAAGTTTTGTTCATCACGTAAAAATCCAATAATACAAACTTTTAATATTTTACCATATAAATCGGTCTTGTATGGATATAATATGTGGGTTTCCTGTAATTAAAATAAAATAAAAACCACCAAGGTAAATATGTGGAATACAATTACATAGTTTTCTATTTCGCAATTTTTAATATAATTAAATAAACAAAAATACGTTTTTTTATAAATTTTTGCTGACTAATTTAATATTAATTATATTTTTAGAAAATAGCTCGAAGCGTTATTTCAAAATAATCTAACAATTGCTTGCAAATATAGCTAATAGATAAAAAAAAATATTTACAATTAATTAATTTTTTAATTTATATCTATCTCGTATGTAAATAGTTAATTAAATTGATTTTTATCTATCACTAATGTTATTGCCGAGTAGTATTAAAAAGTTGTTACACTCAGCAAAAAATTATAATTTCAAGATAAGATAAATTAAAATAAATCAAATGTGGGTTAATTACCATTGATTTTTCTGTATTATTATAAAAGGGATTCCAACCAATGCTCATAACCATTTTATGTACATCACCGTTATCAACATTTGCCCAACCAAAATATACACCAGTATTTATGGCCTCTGGTAATGATCGAACAACATGTAATGGGAAATTTGCTACAATCATATAAAAAAAAACAATAAATATCATTATGATGAAGAATATTTCATTGATGCACCTGTTGGTATTCCAAGTTCACTGGATCCTCTTCCAAAACCTTTTATTATTTCACCAACAGCACAATGTGGTAAACCAGCTTTAGACATATTCCCATTAAGTATGTTTCTCATTTTATAAAATCTTTTTTAAACAATAAAACAAATAAATAAATCACATTTAAAGGTTTATTTAATAAACTTTTTTTTTTAAACGAATCACATGGAAAACAAATTTAAACTAAACTATAAAAAGAATATAGAAATAAAAAATTGAAATTTTTTGTATTGTATAACCCATTTTCAATATTTACAGTGTACTAAACGTCATAGCAAAATGTTTTTTCTTATTGGAACTGTCATTATGACATATTGAATTTTTAGAACAGTTAATGTTTAATTCTTATTTACAATAACTTAATTTTAAGTTAACAAAAACACTGAATTTATATCAATAATAATTATTTATTTCATGTTTACAAATCATGAAACTTGTCATTATGTTGTTATTTTTAGTACAAAGAATAAGTTTGTATTAAAATGTCGAGCTGTCATCTTGTCAGCAAATGTATACGGTCAGAATATGTCATTTATGTAAAAGTCATAGATATTGCACAAATTGGCGTCTACAGGCGGTTTAATTAGGTGATTTTTATATATTAAAATTGTTTTTTGAATATTTAATTTTGAATAAATCTTAAATCATTGTACAATAGTTCAATTATAAATTATCTGTGAACTTGTATTTAATATATTAGTTAAAAAATTGTTTTTTTTATTGTGTTACGATTAATGTTTTTCGATCGATAATTTCTTGTCAATTGGTTATACAAAAAAAAAAAAAAATAATAAGAAAAAGAAATAAATTAGTAAAAAAGCTGTTTATTATGCTAATTAATAATAAAAAATTTTAAGTGTAGGTTTTCTTGAATTGAAATGGCACATTCAAGTCATCCAGAAAGAAGTATTCATGAAATGTTAAAAGATACCCCATCAATGAATGAAAGTAATAGTGCAATACATTCCGGAACGGAGCCTAGGGGTTTAAAACATCCAACTAGTTTACCAATAAGAAATGCATCAGGTTTTTGTCATTTTTTTTTTTTGAAAAAATTAAAATATATTTTCTATTTAAAAAATACTAACAAATGTTTTGTTTATTCTCATATGAAGCACCTGCTACACCTGTTTCCACACCATCTCAAAATGGTGATTCAACATTTATTAAAAATGGTGCATCGAAAATTGACTCAATTAAAAATTGGAGTATATCAACATATAAATGTACCAGACAAATAATGATGGAAAAATTGGGAAAATCAACACGAACCATTGATTCTGGTAAAACTCATTGCTTTATTAAAACATTTTTTTTCATTTTATTTCATTATAATAATATTTTCTTTTTTTATTTTAGAATTAGAAGCACAAATTGAACAACTTCGTGATACACAACGAAAATATTTATCAATACTACGTTTAACACGTGCATTAAGCTCACATTTTCATCATGTTGTATTAACACAACATGCTTTAGCCGAAGCATTTTCAGATTTAGCACAAAAAAGTCCAGAATTACAAGAAGAATTTTTATACAATTCAGAAACTCAACGTAATTTAACAAAAAATGGTGAATTATTATTAAATGCATTAAATTTCTTTACATCATCTGTAAATACATTATGCAATAAAACGATTGACGACACATTAATTACAATAAAATTATATGAAACGTCGAGGTAATTAGTTTTTTTTTTTTATAATATTCCTTTAACTTCCTAGTTATGAATAAATATTTTTCTTTTTAAATAGAATTGAATATGATGCTTATCGTATGGATTTAGAGAATTCAAAACCAGAACCGACAAGTCCTATAACTGAGGAAGCACAATGTAATTTTGTAAAACACAAGGAACAATATGAAAAATTGAGAACAGATGTATCGGTTAAGATGCAATTTTTAGATGAAAACAGGGTAATTATTGTTTTAAAGTAAATAGAAATTGGAATCTCATTTCTTTATTACTTTACAGATTAAGGTGATGCACAAACAATTGGTTTTATTACATAATGCAGTGGCTGCATACTTTTCTGGGAATGCACAAGCATTAGAGGGAACATTGAAACAGTTTAATATTAAAGTATGTTTGTTTATTTATAAATAAAAATATATAGATTTACCTTAAAATTTTATTCTTAATCATTATAGCAGTTACGGACACCAAATTCTGGTACATCTTCATGGCTTGAGCAGTAGTTATTGAACTTTATTTAAAATAATTAAATTAGAAAATTTGGCAATTATATAATTTTTTTTTTAATTTTTGAGTAAAAATTTGGAAACAAACAATATTGCATTAAATGTGAATAAAAAAAAAAATAATAAAAAAATGTCCGAATAGAACAAAGTAGGTAGGTTAAATATTTATTTTTTATTATTAACGGATTATATTATATACAAGATATATGTATAAGAATAAAATAATAATTATGATTTATTTATTAATTAATATTAATATTAAATATGGACTAAGAGCAATGCTTTAATAACATTTTTAATCATTTTATATTGCCTATTTGTCTGTTTTATATATAAATATAGCAAAGGGAAACGTAATTGCGCGCTGTTTGTCGTTAAAACCAATTTTAATTTTATATTTTACTAAACTAGTCGATGATATATATTTTGAAAAAAATAAAAACAAAAAATTTTTTTCTATTTTTTATTATTTTTTCCTCTCACTGATAATTATTGTGATTTAATTTTTTAATAATATATATAAAAGTGACGAATGTGTGTACCAAAATGAAAATGAATAAATTATTTAAATGTATACTTAAATATATAAATAATAAAACAAACATTCATATTACTAAATTAAGTTAATAAAATTAATAAATTAAAAAATAAAGCAAACATCCACCCTTAAAACTAAAAGTAATTAATAATAAATGTCTGATGAAACAAATAACATAACATAAACAAAGAAAAAAGCTTAATTATATTTTTTTTTATTATTATTATTTATTAGTATTCTATGTAATTATATTATAATTTTTTATACACAATTAATCATAACACTTTATAAAACTTAAAATACATAAATATAACGATTTGTAATTATAATTTACACTTAAAAATGTAGAAAAAAAAAATAAAGAAAAAAAAAAAAACAAATAAATTAATTCTTTTCAAATGAAATTTCTTTTAATTTATCCTCTAGTAAATTTATTTCATCGTCATTATTAAACATATCCTAAAAAAAGAATCTTGATTAGTGTTTTTCTTATAAAATTTATAAGAAAATAATATTTAACTTACTGCATCATAAATAACTTTGATAACTAATGAACAACTTGGACATGTAGCAATTTCTTCTCCAGCAATTAATTCATCCTGAAATTATGAATATTAATATTTTATAGGGTTATGTTGATGTTATTTTAAGGTTAATCAACTGACTTTGGTCACTTCAAATCTATCACCACAAGGACATGGATAATAATATACTTCTTCCTCCTCATCATATTCAAAATCTTCAATTTCTACTTCATCATGATAAACTGACATTTTTAATTATCATATTACATTTATAAAAATTTCTTAAAACACTGTTTATTTATTAAACATTTAACTTTTAAAGTGATTCAACATTGTGTATTTTTATATTTAAAAAAATATATATAAATATTACTAAATGTCAGTGGTGTGTAACAATTTTATTTTTTTATTTCGTTAAAAATTATGTCATAATAAAAAAAAACTTAACGATTAATTTAATTGGCACTTTAATAATCACATGATCTATATAATATATGTTTACGTGAAACGTCAAATAAATATACCTTTAAAATTATTAGAGTAATTTCTTTTTATTTTTGATGTTTAATTTTTATATATAATTAAAATAGCGTATTTTTTTTAAACAATGGACAAAAATAAGCGTGATTTAGAAACAATAATAAGTTCACAAAAAGAACAATTAACACGTTATGAAACAAGATTAAAAGGTAAATTTGAAAAATTGCAATATAAAATTATTTAAGATAGAACCTAATTATTTAATTGAATTCGTAGATGTTGTTACCGCATATAAAGGTCTTTTGAAAGAAAAGGAAGCCCTAGAATCTAGTTTATCAGCTTTAAATAATATTAAAGCCGTAGAAACAGTGAAAGCAAATGAAGAAACATCTGATGATGTGTCGGGAAGTAGTAAAGTAAACACTCATGTGGATAATAATGAGACAATTGATAATTTAAAATTACAAATATCAACATTAATGAATTCATTAGCAACACTGTCTGCAGAGAAATCACGTATGGAATCATCATTTCAAGCTGATAAAAAACAAATACGTGCTGATTTAATTAGTAAAGATAAATTATTAATTGATTTACAGGATAAATTAAAAAGTATTATTATACAAACCAATAGTGACGTGGAAAATTATAAATCAAAATTAATTGTTGAAAAACATGAACACAATAAGGAAATTAGTGATAATATGTTAATGATAAAAGAATTACAGAAACTATTATCAGATGAAAGACACTTAAAAGAAAATATCGAGATGCAATTGAATAATTTGAAACAGCAATTTACTGAAATAACGAATAATGATGAATTATCAAATGAAGTAAATTTATTAAAAATAAAATTAAAAAAGTATGAAACTAATGAAAATAATGCTAATGCAACGAATACCATTAACAATAACAACAATATTGAAAAATCAAATTTATTATTACAACAATTACAAAATGAAATATATTATTTAAAACAACAGCATGATATTGCAATTAAAACTGAACAAAAACGATCTTTAGATGCTGAATTAAATATAAAAAATTTACAAAAAATTCACGAAGAACGTGTTGTTAATTTAGAGACCAGATTAGCAGAACTCTCAAATACTGTTGGCACATATGATAGATTACGACAAAACGATCAAGAAAATATAATTAAATTAAAGGATAAATTACAAGAATTAAACATAAATATACCACCAGTGTTAACATCAACAAATGATAAATCGTTTGATGGAACCGATGAAACAGAAGTGAAAATTGAAGTGAACAATGAAACGAATGTGAATCAAATTATAAATGATATAAATAAATTAAAGAAATTATTAATTGAAAAAAATTTATTATTAAATAATCCTTTAGATATAAGTAATATAATAAATATAGATAATAATGATCATCATACATTATGCAATGATAATATAAATAAATTAAAAACAAATAATGAGAAGTTAACAAATGAAATCGAAACAATTAATAATTTAAATAATATTCAGAAACAGCATATAAAAAATTTACAAGAGAAAATTAAAGTATTGAATTATAATATTGATGAACAGGAAAATGAATTAAAAAATAAACAAATAACTTTGTATAATGAGTTAAAAAATGAGCGAAGAAAATGTAATGAGATAACAATGCAAATAGAAAATGATTATCGTAATAAAATAATTGATTTGGAACAACAATTACAAAAGCAAAGAGATCGATCATTATTATTATTAGATGAAAAAGAAAATGAAATAAAAATATTAAAAAATAATTTATTTATACCGATTGAAACGAATGTGAATGATAATGAAAATACACATGAGGATAGTATTGATAAAAAAAAAATGACACAATTTAATAATATTTTGAATAATACACCAAATGCAAATAATGCAAGTGAATCATATCATATGTTACATTATGTACATGAAATTGCAAGGAAGGATGTAGAAATAGTAGCATTAAGAAAAGCAAAACATCTCGCTGAAACAGAATTACGTCAAGCTTTACAGGATAAAGTCTCATCACAAGAAGAATTACATGATAAAATTTATAGTTTAGAACAACAAGTTGATAGGTATTGTATTATTTCTATGATTCCAAAGGAAAACAAATCGTTTAATAAATATTAATCTTATTTACAGACTAGAACGTTGTAAATCACGGGAAGGTGCCAATTTAGAATATTTAAAAAATGTTATATTAAGCTTTTTAGCAACTAGCAACAATGATGGCAAACGCCATATGTTAAATGCTATTGGGGCTGTTTTAAAATTTAGTCCTTCTGAAATAAAACAAATTAATAATTATTTGAGTAAGAAGTAAAATTTATATTATATATATACAGAAAGAATAAATTTATTTAATAAAATCCAGATACAGGAAATTTTTTTAAATGTTCTTTTAATACAGACGGAAATAAAGCGAAAAATTTAAAACGTTCTCCCATTTGATCATTATCGGTTAACATATTGTAACCGGTTTGTAATTGATCTTTAAGATCTGGTTTTGCATGTTCCAATAATATCTAAAATATTAATTACATGTTGGATTAATATATTATAAATGATAAATTAAAAATATTACTTGTAAACGTGTATCGCCTCCCATTTTTTTAATAAAACTTCTTTGCGTGATTGGGCCAAAAGTTATTAATTTGTCACCACTTTCTGCTAATGATTTCATTTGCTTAAAATCTACATCAGCTGTTAGATCCGCACTACCGGGCTCTACCAACGCATCATGTAATTTATGATTTTTAAATGCCTATAAAATAAATTTAATATATTAAAATATAATATTATTTCTTACAAACTGATATACTTACCCTAAAAGTATCCATTTTATCACCAAAATGGCCATAATCCATTATTAAAGCGAAACCACCATCCATTTCGAAACGTTTTCTTAAATGGTCAATTATTTTTAAAGAATTCAGTGATACTTCTATATGATCACGTGTTTCTTCTTTAGGAGGCAAGAAAATTTTCGTTATTACTGTATCATTCTTTGATAAAATAAATTTAAATTTTTTTTCATCTTGCTGATCAATATCTATTAAGACTTCCTTCCATACATCGTTATCTTTTTGTAATTTATGTATGGGCAGTGCATCAAAAAATTCGTGCGCTAATACTATAGTAAATTTATCTGTAGGAATATCTTCTAGGCGATGATACCAATATATTTTAATTCCGGATATTGTTTCTCCTTCACGGTAAAAATTTAATTCAGTTGTTTTTGTGTCTACTTCTTTATGAGTTGCACATAATTTTTCTGCTTGTAAATTACTTAAAAATGGACTTATTTCAACTAAATGTAATGATAATCCTTTTGATAATTTAAAATGACTGAAAACTCTTAAAACATCTTGGGAAAGTGAGCCTCGTCCTGGACCTAATTCTACAATTTGTAAAGGTTGAGGCATACCCACTTTTTCCCATTCATTTACGCACCATACCGCAACTAGCTGAAATTATTGTTCAATTATTACATTGCAATTAGGTTATCTTATAAAAAAATACTTCTCCAAATATTTGTCCTATTTCCGGGGATGTTATAAAATCTCCTTGTGTACCAAAAACATCTTTATTCATATAATAACCTTCATATGGATTTGTTAAAACTTGTCGCATGTAATCCGCAACTGTTATTGGTCCGGTCGTTGTGATTTTACTTCTTAAATGTTTTATTAATGAAAATTGATCTAAATTATGAGTTTCTTCTATCTTATCAGTATTTTTTTTTTCATTATTATTATTATTATTATTTTCATCAAATCTATTAACAGTTTTATAACAGTAATTTTTTCTATAAGATATTCTTTCAGAAAGTTGTGATAATATTTTTTTATGTAATATTGTTCTAAACATTGTATTATTGTATTATTAATTTAATAAAAATTTTAAAACTTATTTGAACTTATATCAATTACAAAAATATTAAAATCTTTATATAACCTAAAAATAAAAAATTATAAAAACTTAAAAAACAAACATAGCGTTCATAGTTTATTAATGCACTTGTTTTGTAGATGGCAATTCAATGGAATGCGCCTGGAAAGTGTGTGACAAAAACAAAAGAAAAATATAACGAGAAATGTACAAGCTGGTCCATTTAAATTAATTTTTTTTTTAACTAAATTTGTTTAAAGTATTTTAATTTTTATTATTTCAATTAATATTTTATTGATATTACAATATTTTATTTTATAAACTAAAGTAGTATATTGTTTTAAAAGTATTAAACTTGTTTTATATTTATTACAATACTAATATATTTCATAACATCCGATGTAAGTTGAAAAAGTAAAGAAAAAAAAAAGACGAAAATACAGACATATTTATAATTTAAAAAACAGCCAATATTGAGAAACGAAAAGAAATATATATATATATATTTAAAAAACAAGTTTTTTAAAATTTAAAAAATCTCCTGATTGTTATTGAATCAGGTGATTTTTAAAGGACAATCATTTTAACGAATTTTAAACTCTACATTATAACTGAGAAGGATTACTATCATCAGTATTCAAAAGGTAGCCGGTCTGTAAACTTCAGCAATATTACTAGTCAAATAAAATTATTACTAGTCGAATTTATATATAAACTAATAATTTAAACATAAACATAATTTAAATAATATAAAATTATTACAATGGCAAAACATAATGCAGAATTTATATTGGATGCCAATATTAGAAATCAAACTGATGAGTTAAATAATTTACTTGGTAAAGGTGAAGATCATACTTTACAATTTAAGAGGTAACGTATTATTCATTAAACTAATAAGTGGGAAATAGAAGTGTTGTTACTCAATTTAATTTCAGCAGTGATAATATAATATCTTATATGAATGGTCATGATTTTGATAATCATAATGCTCATGTGTCTTCTAATTTTCACAACCATAATATAAATTATCCGTATGACAACGATCAAAAATTAACTCAAGAACAGCATATAGATGAATATTTTAAAATGTTAACAGTTCAATCAGCATTAGAGCAGAACAGAAATTTTCAATTAAATACAAAATTATCATTAAATGCAAAACCATTTGTTCCAAAACAGTGCCATGATAGTTTTCTACCAAATACAGGTAATTACGTTAATAATATAAATAATAATGATCAACGCTTAAATCAACCACGAAGAATGATTAAAAAATCATTACCTGTTAATCCACATAAAATGGAAAATAAAACATTTATGCAAAATAATTTTCCATCAATTGATTACCAAAATGATTTAAATAAAAATGGTGGTTGCCTTAATAAAAAATATCATGTAAGTTGTATTAATGTTTGTAACGAATTTCAATAAATTATATAATTTTCTATTTTTCAAGAACACGTTTAAAAAATCGTATCAGTACGATAAGGATTATTATGAGTGCACTAGAGAGCTTGACGATGAGATAAATATAAGAAATTTAAACATTGGACCTCAAATGTAAGTTTTTAAAATTCATTTAGCGTGCTGTATGCTGGTTTTTTTGGTTATAATTTTATTTTCTGAAATATTATTGAAAGTTATTTATTTAATTGAATATTTTTCATTAGTAATGTCTCGAAGAGACGAACATTCGCCGTTAGCAAACGTTTTTTAAAATAATTTTAGTTTTAATTTAACTAATAAATATATAAATTAGTGAATAATGAAAATGAATAAATTTTTTAACAGAAATAATAAAACACCATCAATTAAAATGTTTGAAAAACTAAAATCATGCTGGGTACTTCTTAATTCTGTTATCAATGAGCATACACAGATTGAAACATTGTTAGCAACACCAGCAACATCATATAAAATAGATCAGTTGATTGAAGATAATTTATTTAAGAATAATAATTTGTATTTACTATTACAAAAGATAACAGAAATTCTTCATTATGAAATATATTCGGTAATTATTATTTAAATTTTTATTTGAAAAATTGTTTTAATAAAATTTTTTTTTCTATTTTTTTCAGTTGGAAACATTATTCATGAAAATTCAAATTATATTTTATGAATATTCAATTAACTTTATTGATGGGAGCAAAGAAATTTTATATGAACTAATGGAATGTTTCCAGAAGTTGAAGAATCCAAAAACTGTTCAATATTTACAAATGAATGCAATGATTAATGATCAAAGTAATATAATTAAAAATGTTATATAATTTTTAGTAAACTATTAAAATATTTTTCTTTTTCGGTTTTCTTTCAGCTGATACGAAAATAATTTTTAATAATTTTGATGATTTTTTAAATATTTTAAAATATACAAATTCTTATGTTTGGTCATTAAGAGAAACTTTATTAGAACATATAAATAGAATAAATCTATCTAAAAATGCACGTAATATATTTATTGGTAATTAATTAAATTATCATAAACAGTTCAATGTGTGTGTAAATTTACGATTGTTTAATTTAATTGAATTATAATTATAATTCATTATATTGCAATTATTTTCTTAATTAATCTGATAAATTTAAATATAGTTTTGTTTATAATTGTAATGTTATTGTTAATTGTTATGAATATGCAAAGTTGAATTATTATTTAATGTTGTTTCTGTTAATTTTTATATACCTTTTTGTTATTATTTAGTTGAATTTTTTTTGTGTTTGTTTTGTGTATGCTCATTTATAAACAATAATGTCTTTGGTTCTTTATTAATATTATTTATGATATATGTATATTTTTTTTTGTTTTTTTTTCGTTATAATAAAAGATTGAATGCTTATTTAAAATTGTTAGACAAAATGAATTGTTATTAATAATTAATAAGATTTGTAGTGCAATTAATTTGTATTTTCTTTCTGTTATTATTATATAAAATAAATTGTAAATTGATAACTAGTAGAAATAAAACAAATATATATATATATATATATACAATTTACTACTATACACAAGTTAACATTTATTAAAGAAAATTTATTATAAACCCAAAAAGAAGAAGATCCAATATTGTTCTATTGGAATAATAAATGGTACAATAAGAATAATAATAATAATAATTATATTTCCAAATATAAATCAGTAGCAGGTATATTATCAAAAATATTATTTATAATCTTTTTAAGTGCTTTACTTAATTCAGCAGCAAAAACGGTTTTCATATCATTTGTTAGTGTTATTGCATTATCATTTAAAATTTTATTTGTTGTATCACTGAGTTCTTTATCACCATTAAATAAATTATCAAAAAATAATGATGCACTAAAATAAATAAAATATAGTGGATTAAATAGTGAGTTTTTTTTTGCTAATTTAAAAATAAAATACTTTTTAAATTGAAATGAATTTGCTATTGTATCCATATATATATAATCCTTATTATTTTTCTTTATAAATTTACCAGTTATATCGGTTGAAATGATTATATCATCTAAAAAAATAAAATTATTATTTTTTATTTTTCATATTTATCACAGAATTAATCGATTTTGTAATTTAAAAAAGAGCAAACGTTTATTTTACCTAGAGTGCTTATTGATTTTCCATGTCCATTAATTTGTAAAAGTAAAACATTTCCTTTCGCTGTATAATTACTAACTAATTTTGTATATGGTGCTTTAAATTTCATATTAATAATAAATTTATTATCATTTTTACGGATCCTTAAAAAGACATTTTTTTTTTGTTATTAAATTATAAAATCAGTAACAAAATTATTTATGTATTTACTTTATTGCTGTTGTTTCAAAATTTTTTAATCCACTAAGTGTTGTATTTTCAAAGATAATCGATATTGGTATAGCATTATTTTTATTTGTATTTATTACTTCTATTTTACCAATATATAATGGATCTATAACTGGTAGATATATTTCATCTAAACCTTAATTAATCACAGGAAATAACGTTAAAACACACAAAAACACTATTGCTTTTAATTATTTTTTACCTTTATAATATGTTTTTAACACATGTGTAAATGCAAGTTTTAAACATTCGGTATCCGTAAAAGCACATTTTGGTAATGCTGTTAAATGATTTGAGAATTAATTAATTTTTTAGGCAAAAAAAAAAAAAAAACAAAACTTACAAGTATTTGCACAATAGATAACATTAAAAACTGATAATAAACTGAATAGAAATATTTTATTCATTTTAATTTTTTATTTTAAAATTCACTCCACTGAATCCAATAATAAAAAACGTTATTTGGCGTACTGGACTTTGTGTAGTATTTCTATAGTATTTATATACAGATTGATTCAAGGATAATACATTTAAAAAATTTACTAAATAATTGAGTGGGATTAAAAATGCATAAAAGATATAATAATTAAAGAAAAATAAAAAAAATAAAAACAATTAATTAAAGATATAAAGATATAAGATATTCATGGAATATTTTGTGTGTGTATTTGTGTTTATTTGTGTTTATTTGTGTGTTTAATTAATAAATAACTATCAATCAAGTATAATTATAATTAATATTCTATAATGATGTGGTGTTCTGTACGTTTGTTTGATTTATAATTTGATCTATATTAATGTAATGTTTAGTTACAGTTGGTAAGAAATTAAGTGAATTATTCGATTAGTAATAATAATAAATATTATTTAATTAATTATTAAAATCGTAACATTATTAGTACAGGTACAGAAGACTTTTTTTCTTTATATTTTTATTTAATAATTATTTCTATGAATTTTATTATCATTGAATTTATGTAAATTATTAAATGTTAAAAAGTAAATAATTGAGATTTTATCATATTTATGATAATTATTATAATTGATAAAACTTAATGATTTTATTGATGTAAAAAGGATAAGAATAATAATAATATAAAAAAAAAAATTATTGGTCTATTGCATCTATAATTGAGTGTAAGATTACGTCAATATAATCTCTCTGGTTACACATTTTTAATAAATTATGTAATTATAAACAATTAAATAATTTTAATTTCTATTCAAAATCAGTTTTCCGTTTAGTTAATAGAAACTAGTTTTAGTTATTTATTTATTTAATCAAAATGTTTGTTTTTTATTAGATAAATAATACAAATTTGTATATAATTAATAAAAACCGGTAATTGTCGATTATTTATTTATTACTATAAAATAGTTACACATTATAATAATTAATATAAAACAATGTAATTAGGCCAGGTGTATTTTCATTGTTTTAATGATTTGATATAAATCAAGCTGGATTTTTTACTACTTTTTACAAAAAAAAAAAAGGAATTTAATTTCAGTTCTAATCATTACCTTGTCATTACCAATGTGAACAATATTAATAGCATAATATTATTAATTTCTTCACTGTACTTTCTTTGATTAATTGCTTTTACAAACAATATTAATAGTAAGAATATAAATAATGATCTTATCAGTTAGTTATATTCTTATTTATTTAATTTTAACTGAGTTTTTAATTAATTAATTTATACTTTTATTTTAATTAAATCGTTTTTTTTTTAATAACTGATAATTGGATAATAAATAATATTTGCAGAAATTACATTTATACTAAATTAATTATATAAAATAAAAATAATAACGAATGACATTTTTTTGTTTTTTTTTTTAAATTAATTAATTATTAATTTTTAATTAATCCTGTTAAATTTCTAGGAAATAAAGTCATAAAAACACTTATTTTAATTATCAAATAGAAATACAGATTAACGATTAACGAGATTCATGTTTGATTGTTAAAAATGCAATATTTTTTTTTATTTTTTTTTTTCATTATTTTTTTTTATTATTAAATTGAACCCAACAAATAATGCAATTAAATAATGATTTAATAATAATAATAAAAACACAGACAAGATATTATTTAAATTCCTTTTATTATTAAAAATACTAATTATAATTAATAATAATTTCCTTAATCCATAATATAATAAAAAAAAAATAAAAATTAATTATTTAATTAATATAAATAAGAAAAAAAAAAAAAACAAATTATTTAAATCCTGTAAATAATGTTTTATATGGAACTTTGGAAAATACATTATTTAATAAATTTTTAATTGTATTACCAAATAGTTTATTTAATGTACCACGCATTTCTGTATAAATATCCAACCAATTATCATTAATAAATGCATTTGTATTATCCGATAATGCCTTATCACCATTAAATAAATTTTCAAAATTTACATGTAATCTGTTTTGTTTGTTTAATGTTTAATGTGGAGAAAAATATTTATTTATTATTTATATATATATATATATAAAAGAATTATATTAATACACTTACCGTGTTATATTTATTGATACATTTAATTTATCAACAAAAATATATTCGGTTGCATTACGTTTAACAATTTTTGTTTTAAATTTTAAATGATATTTTGGATTATCTAAACGATAATAACATTTACCTTTACCTTGTATTGGTAATACTAATATACGTCCATTTAATTCATATAAACTTTTAATCTCTGTACGATTTGATTTTATAAATATTTCATGTTCACCACCATTTAAATCTGTATCAAAACCCCTATAAAGAAATTGATTTGAATTATTATTATAATTATTATTATTATTAAAAATTCCATCATTTACGTTAATTTATAAACATCAAAGGTACTCAGGCCAAAAACGTTTAAATTCTTTAATATCATTTTTATATTAACTGGACCATCACCACCGTGATGTATTGTGATTTTATCAAGTTTTATTGGATCAATTGATGGTAGAAATATTTCCGGTGCACCTTTTGCTTTTGTATGTAAAACTAAATTCATTGTATCTTTTATACATTTTTGATCACCATATTTACACTTTGTTATACCATTCACTAGAAATAAAATTTATTTAATATTTATACATAATTAACACAATAATAACTTACTTAATTCTAATCCATTTATATTTATTATTAAAAATATTAATAAAAAACAAAATCTTATTAAATTCATTATTATTTGCATTAATTAAAGACACAAAATTTAACTCTATTAACTTTGAACGTTTGTTGTATAACTAATTTTGATTTTAATAATTCGCACAATATTTATACGCTTATTTATAGAAGGATTATTGATGGTGAAAAAGACCCAAATGAAAAAAAAACAACAATTTTTGTTTACTCTTTTAAACGCTTGTATAATTTACCTTTTTTTTTTTTTCCTCCTATTTACGTTTTAATATAAATATTTTTCTTGTTTTTTTTTTCTTTGCATTGCTATTAATAGTTTTCTGTTAACAAAATTTATGGCGTACATTTGTACTGAAACCAGATGCTATAAGCCATGGAAAATTTGCAATAAACAACAAAAAAAAAAAGAGATTTTATGACTATTTGATGACGTTATTTACAAAATGTTTATTGTCTTGAAGGTAAAGGTCATCCGATTATCACCTTTTTTTGTGGTGGTGGTGGTGGCGGTGGTTTTAGAATTTTTTTTGGGTGTTTGCATAATAAATCACCTTTGTCTACAATATCGAATTTATTTACGTTATCCAGGAAGCCTGATCATTGTAAATGTTAAAAAAATGTTTAATCTAAATACTGGGGTTGATAACATTACAAAAAAAGTTAAAAATCACGTAACCAATAGTTAAGGACCATCAAAAAAAAAAAAAAAAATGAATTTGCAACAAAAAATCTGTCATGTCAAAGAGATTAATTAATAAACAAAATAGAAGAAACAGATTAAAAAAGAAAAAAGAACAAATTCGTTCAAAAGCAAGGTTTTCAGTAATCTTGACCTTGCTGATGATTTTCAATCCAGTTTATAGATTTTTTTTATTCAAATTTAATCAACGTCAATTGTCAATTCAAAACAACGTAATCACAATTTGTTTTTTTTCTTTCGAAAAGTCTTTTAGCGATTATTTGTGTTTAATTAAATCCTAATATTTAAATTCGTTTATTTTTATTGACAATTTGACTGTTTAATAAAGGATTTTGTACATCAATATTTACATGTTAATTACGTTAAAACACGAAAACCTGTTGCTTTTTTTTTGTTCTTTTTCGCTAATAAATTGTAATGAAATTTGTGTTTTAAAGTCTAATCAACTTTGTTTTTTTTTTTTATTTTGTTTCTAATTTATTATAATCTTTGATTGTATATATTTGAACGCAATATTTGTTCGCTTAATAAAGATTTTCTCAAAACTAACAGAAAACTTTATAAATATGCCAAGGTACATGCAAAAACAAAAAAGTATTACTAAGAAAAGATTATAAAAGTAAAGCAAAGCGAAAAAAAAAAAAAAATGTCATACAGCAATGAAAACTACTTAATTAAATTACAAACAAAAGAAATTTTTATTTCAATGATTGCTTAAATGCAATGATTATTTATTTATTTTGTAAATTTTTTCTAATATTTTTTACTACTATATAAGTTTTTTTTCTTTTCATTATTTAAACTCCTTTATTTGTTGTTGTAACTTAAGATTTTTAATCATTAATTAATATTCATCAAACATATCAGCATATGGGACACGTTTAAAAATATTATTTAATAAATTTTTAACAATCTCACCAAACACTTTAAATAAAGTTTCCTTAATTTCATCGAATATAATTAACCAATTTTCATTCATAAATGCATTTGTATTTTCGGTTAATGCCTTGTCACCATTAAATAAATTATCAAAATTAACGTGTAATCTGGTATAAATGTGAAAAAAATAAAAAAAAAATTTATTTTGATTTTGATTTTTTTATAGAGAAAAAAAAAACTTTAAACCACCCACCTTTTAACATCGTATACAAAACGTAGTTTATCCACTTGCATGTATTCTTTACCATTTTTATTATAAGTTTTTGTTAGAAAACGTATTTTAATATTAGGTGCAATCGCTGTTAAATTACAACGTCCATTACCCTGTATTGGTAATATTAGAACACGCCCATTCATATCATAATCAGCAACCATTTGTATTGTGGGTGCTTTTAAATGGATTTCATGTTTTGTATCATGAATATTTTTTGCGAAACCACTAATAGAAAATAAAATAAAATGATTCAAATTTAAAATTTAATTAATTAATTCAGTTAACGCTTACACAACTTTATAAATATTACTTTTAGAAAAACCAATAAAATCGATATTTTTAAAATTAATATTTAAATTAACTGGGCCATCACCACCATGTTTAAATTTAATATTTGACACATGCAATGGATCGATTGGCATTAAATTTAAATCATCAAAACCACTGGCTTTTGTTTTTATAATTTTATTAATTGTATCTCGCATACATATCGGATCACTATACGTACATTTATCAACTTCAGTTGCTAAAAATAAAAAGATATTATATAGATATTATAATATTAATTAATTAAATAAATACACAAATCACAAAACTCACGAAATTCCCAGGATAAGCAACCGGCACAGTAAACGACTAAAATCAATAAAATATTTTTAATAAAATACATTTTTTCTGGTAAATTAAAGTTCTTGTTTAAAAAATGTTTAACGTTTGTAATCTCTAATCTGAACAATATTTAATCAACTTCTAATGTTATTGTTGGAAATATCCAGTGCTTTTATACTAAATTTAATCCTTTTTTGTTAATTATTATTACAATACAACAAAATGGACAATCAAAAGCTTTTAAAAATCCATTAATTTATCAATTAACACTTAATCTGATTGACATGTAAGTTATTATTACAATTAAATTTTTTTTAAGTTTTCTAATGAGACATTTGTATTATTCTGCTTAATTAATTATTAACAAAAATATGCATTCATGTTTCAGTAGCATGACATTTATTTGCGATATTTTAACTTAAATCTTATTTACACTTTACAGTCTACATTTAGGTGATTTTTAAAAAAAATTGTTTATTGGTATATTATTGGGTTTATAAAACGAAGTTGATTTTTCTTTGTAGATTTGAATTTATTAAAGCAATTTATTAAACCAACTTGAATAAAGTAGAAAAAATGCTGCGTTCAAGTATTTTTGTTGGTTAATCCAGTTAAATTAATATCCTGGAATAAAACTAGTGAAAATTAGATTATTTTCTGCACTACATTAGAGAGAAAGAGATTACATACAGTCACACATCAATTGCCAGTGTTGAAACTTTCTGTTTCGAATGGCAGAGTTTTCCCGATCATTTACCGTGTTAATAACACATTTATATGATCAATTCATTTAACAATTAAGTATAATTTTAACAATTGTGTTAATAAGTAGGTGTAACATTCTAGAATATTTAAATAAATGTTAAAAGATAAACTTTCTTTGCAATTATATATGAATTAACAGATTCTATTGCAATTCTATTCTACTCGCCTTGTTATTAACTTGTTATTAAGTTGCTAATTTTTAAAGAAACGCGAATATCCAAGTATAAGTATAACACAGTGATCTTATTTTACAAAGTCATTATAAAAAGTTACAAAATGAGATAATGCTACGAGCATAATCTACTTGCTTTTTTATTGTTTTACAAGGTAACTGAAAAAACTAATTAACGTTAGAAAACGTAGATAAATTTAATAGATAAAAAAAAAAACGATTTGAGCTAGTGTCATGAAATGTTATTTGCGAATCAAATTAATTAGTAAAAAAAAAAAAAAAATAATAACCATGATCATGATGAGATCATTTATCTAATTGTTTTGTCTAATTTGTCTTTAATAAAAATGCTTTAAAAATAAAAATGACAGCATTACGATTTAATTTCTTTAATTTAATGCATTTTAAAAATACATCCGAAATAAGTAACAACATTTTTTTTTTATTAAAGTCATAATAAAGTAATAAAGCTTAAGTAATTCTTAGAGTGTTGATTTCATTTAACATATCCTTTCTATTAAGTAATTATGCAGTTAAACCTGAAAAATATACTTGAAAAATTAATAAAGACAAAAAAATAAAACATTTGTAACAAATATTTGTGTTAAGAAAATTCTTTATTTTATATAAAAAAAAAAATTAATCAAAAATCGTTTGGATACATTTGTTAAACTAATAAATTCTTCTAAAATATATCATAAAATAACAAAAATTGTGCACCTTAGTACCTTAATTTATATATTTATTATAAAATCAACGAAATATAACGAAATAAAATAAGTTTTATTCCGTTTGGAACATATCATGATATGGTATTTTTGCAAAAACATTATTTAATAAATTTTTAATAACTAGACCAAATGCATCGAATATTGATTTTTTTAATTCATTAAATATATCCTCCCAGTTTTCATTTAAAAATAAATTTGTATTATCACCTAATGCTTTATCACCATTAAATAAATTACCAAAATCCATATATAAACGTGTTGTATTAAATGATAATTTAAATTTATCAATTTTCATATATTCTTTACCATTCACTTCTACCGATTTACTTGAAAATTTAATTGCAACGTCACAGTTTTCTGTTAAATAAATTGATAACATTTATTATTGTATTTAAATTTAATAAATTTGAATTAACTTACCAATTGTTAAATTACTTTTACCAACACCTTGTATTGGTAAAATCAGGACACGTCCACTTATTTTATAATCACTAATCAAACCTAAGCTTGGTGTTTTTAAATGTATTTCATATTTTCCATTATTTAAATCTTTTGAAAAACCACTGTAATAAAAAAATGAAAAAATTTAATTGAACGACAAATTTTTCCCTCAATGTGTTTACTTAGGTTTACTTACACAGTTTTATAAACTTTAGCATTTGTTAAGCCCAGCATAGCGATATTTTTAAAATTAAGTTCAATATTAACAGGACTTTCACCACCCTGTACAATATCAATAGCTTCAATGTTTAAAGGATCAATTGATGGTAGATTTAAACCTGTATGTCCTTTCCCTTTTGTACTTAATACACGGGTTATTATCTCTACTAAACATTTCTCATCTTCAAATTTACATTTTGGGATATCATTTGCTGCAAATTTTTTATAATAAACAGGAATTATTAATTTTTATAATTTTTTATAAGTAGGTAATAAGACGATTTTGTTTGTTAAACCAGATTTAACGCTAGATTTAAATACGGAGAATTCATAACCATAATAATGCATCTAATATAGCTAATAAGATACAAATCATCATTTGACATTGAATAAATAAATAAAAGTGTTAATTAAGTAATATAATATTGTCTACAATAGATGCAAATAAGTAAAATACAAAAGACTTCAACGTATATACATCTAAAGTACTTATCAAACAGTGAACCCGTTTTAATTTGTATTAAAAAAAAAATCATTTTTTTTTTCTTTTCTTTATAAATGAGTAAATAAATAAAATTTAACATAAAAACCTTGTCATTGCGACAAGGTGAAGGTTATTTATTTATTTATTTTTATTTTTATTTTTACTCTATTTTCAATAATAAAAATAAATAATAATAAACGTAGATATATTTTTTTTTGCTTTTGATTTTATTTTTTTAATGACAATTATATAAAAATGTTTATGAATAATTATGTGGTTAGTTAAGTAGTTTTTATTAATTAATTACTTCTTTTTTTTTTTTTGTTATTTAATGTAAAATTACAATTTTTTTACATTTTCGGTTTTATAGTTTTGCTATGCCTGCCCTTGGTTTTGTTTAGTAAAATGTTTGGGATTTTGTTTGTTATTACGTTTTTTTTTTTTTTTTGTTTGTTAAAACCTAAGTAATTTTCCTAAGCTATATAGAAAACATAAGAGGTTATTTCGTGGAATTAAATTTTAGTAAATTTGTCGGAAAAATTATTTTAAACAATTCGAATAACATTTGTAATGTAAAACATTTAAACTAACCTAGCGATAAAACATATTTTTAATAAAGTGTTTTAGTATTCATTAATGTTATCATATTAAAAACGAATAAATTCATTAAATAATTAATTGTAAAGTATATAAAATAAATAAAAACTCCGATACTAAGTTGATTTTTTCTTTTTTTATATAAATAAAATTAATTTCAATTAAGACGGTATAAAAATATTAATAAACAAAATTTATACAAATAAATTAGCATAAATTAAAATTTAAAGTGTTTATGGAATTAGTAGTTTAATATAAAACGCATAAATAATAATAAAGTGTCACTTATTAAGAGATCTGTTGTATGTTCGGTTGTATTGAAATTTAAAATTAAAAAAAGTAAATAAAATGATTTACGTAGTGTATTGTAGACATTTATACGCAATAAATGATCTTTAAACAGTTTTGCTGTTTTTTTTTTCTTTAAATTTAATTTAACATTATTATAAATGAAGGTTGATGACCAATTAATTTATTTACATAATCATAATAAATAGCGATAAATTAAGAGAGATTTTTTTTTTTTTTTAATTAATTAACAGACAAAATCTGCATACAATAAATCGTATTGTTTGTATTTGTTTCTAGGTATCACCTGATTTTATACTATTTTCTATTATGCAAACACTGTGTATGAAGATTTCTTTGTTATTTGCATAACACTTTACCACTTATTTTGGATAAGTCAAGATATATTTTTTTTAAATACTAATTATAATTGTGTAAACAAAAAACAAATAAATTTTCTGAAGTTTGCACTTAACTAATTCACTTAACTTAATAAACTAATTTTACATAAAACACTTAATTACTTACGGAATTTTGCTGATAATACAATATTAACAAATCCAAATATTAATAATAATTTCATTATAGTTGATTTTTTTTTTATGTCGTTTCCTTATTATACAAAAAAAAGAAAATAAATAAATTAATTAATGCCAGATGACCACCCTACTGTTTCAGGTGTAATATATGAATAACTCGAGTAAATTTAAGCCATCGTCTTTTATAGTTAAATTTCTTCAAGGATATCATGTCTATGAAAATATAATGTAATAAAAATATATAAAATTTAATCTGAAATATAAAAGAGAAGAGAAATAAATAACGCGAATAAAATGAAAAAGAAAAAAATAGTTTTTTTTTTCGTTTTTATTTGTATTATTGATGCTTTAGTCTCTAGATTTTTTTTTTTTTTCGTTCATTGTTGCGGTTTTAAACAAAAGTCAAAGATTTAAAATAAAATAGTAAAAGAAATTTTTGTTTGAAATTAATTAATGCGCTAAAGTAATGTCGCTTTTATTTAAAATTTATGACCTAAGTCACAAGACTTGGCATTACAGAGAATAAAGAAAAAAACAAAATTAATTAATTAAGGAAAACAAATACTGATGTACTTATCATATATAAAGTGATTAAAAGTTGGTAGATTAATACATTTTTGGCACATAAGGCCGGCTTTGCTACAGATGTTTTGGTGATAAAATAAAATATTTTCGCATAGCATAGATTATAATTTTATTATAATCGCAAAAACAGAACATGTCAAAAAATAAAAATATATATAAATATTAAAAAAAAAAAAATAAAATAAAAACACCATGCTACGGAGTAACCTTTAAATAAACAAATAGATAGGAAATAATAATAATTTTATTGTTACAAAAACAAAAACAAAACCCAAAAAAAAAAAAACTATAACCAGTTTAATTAATTCGGTAAATATAAAGTGTTCTAAGTACCCACAAAAAAAAATGAATAAGCGACGTCAAGTGGATATCTTGGTTGGTATCTTTCACTGTTTAAAACTTTGAGATAGGTACGAATTATGCTTGAATATTTGATGTCGAATTTAATTTATTAATATTTGTGTGTGCGTCATTGAAGTGTACAATGTCAGAGTGTCTAGAAAATAAAGATGTTTTTTTTTTTTTTTTTTTTGCCTGTAATTGTATACAATCTGGCGTAAATGTTAATACATTTACGGTGTGTTATCTTCGTATAAATGAAGTTTATTGTTTCGGCAGATCAAAAAGCAGAAAGCACATACAAAATTATTATTATAATTAGTTAAATTTCAAGTTTATCACCATGATCCTGAAATAATTAATATAACTGTAAGATAATAATGAAAATAACACAATCAGCTTTTTAAATAAATTAATAAAATTATATATATATTTTTATTTCAACTAAATTAACAAATACAAAAAAAAAAAAAAAACGAATATTTTTACATAAAACATAATACTAATAAAAACTCTTACATAATCACCGAAGAATATTAATTAATTAGAAAAATTTAATCAAGAAAAATATCATCATATGATATTTTCGCAAATATCCTATTAATAATATTTTGTAATATTTGTGAGATTGTTTCTTGTATTGATGGTTTTAATTCTTTTAAAATATCACGCCAATTTTCATTAATAAATAAATTCATATTATCACCTAATGCTTTGTCACCATTGAATAAATTTGTTAAATATAACGAGAATCTACATAAATTAAGAAAAAAAAAAATAAATAAATTAAAATTAAAAATCATAATGAATGAATGAATGGGAAAATTAAAAACAAATTTACTTTTTTGTATCGAAGAATAATTTGAATGTGTCAGTTTGTATATATGTTTTACCATTTTTCATTGTCACCTTAGGTGTGAATTTTATGTGAATGTCAACATTTTCTATAAAAAAAATAAAAATTTAATTAATTATCAATGAATAAACAAAGAACTTTTCAATAATAATAAACAAACCGAAAGTTAAATTGCTTTTTCCATTTCCTTGGATTGGTAAAACTAAAACGCGTCCATTAATCTTATAATTTCCATCAATTTTAATACCTGGTAAAACGGCATCAACTTCATATTTAGATGTTCTTGGATCCTTACCAAAACCACTATAATTTTTTTTTTTTAAATGTTTATTAATAAAAATTCTTTATTAATTATTTAAAAAAAAACTTACACAACTTTAGTAACTTTAGCATATTTTAAACCAATTAAGTCAACATCTTTGAATTTTAATTCAATATTTATTGGACTTTCTTCGCCTTGTATAATGTCAATAGCATTTATACGTAATGGGTCAATTGATGACAAACTTAAACCGGGATGACCTTAATTATAAACAACAGAAATTAATGTTAAATATAATTTCAATATATATATATATATATATATATATATATATATATATATAATATTTAACAAACCATCAGATACTTGTTGTACAATTTGGGTGATTACTTTAGTTAAACAATCAACATCACCTGCCTTACATCTTGGTAAATCGGATGCTAGAAAAATAACAAAAACAAAAAAAAAATAATTAATTTGCCGAAATTTATGCAAATGAATAGCTTAGAAATATTTTATTTAAAATATTTTAGACGAATTTACTTCCTCATTGACTGAACTTTAAATTTCATTAAACTTTATTTTAGAAGTTATATAATTTGATATTTAGTTAATTGATTAGCCAAATACAAGTTTTATTATAAATATTTAAATGCATCTAAATTAATTTTCATTAACGTTGTTAATTCACTGTATTATGGAATACACATTTTCCACATAAATTACATTCTTTATTCACACGAATTAATTCTAATAATTCTTTTTACTGTTGATTCTCATAAATATTATTATTAAAAAGAATAAAACTTACGAAATTTAGCACCAAAAACATTTGTTGTTATTGTTAAGAATAAACAAAAATAAAATAAATTTCCCATATTGTTTATTTATTTATATAATAAAACACTTAACACAATTAATAATAAAAAAAAAAACACTTTCTTCACGTTCTCTTGATTAATCCAAATGATTTAATATTTTATTTAATGTGTTTTTTGTTTTTCTTCGATAAATCTTACTTAACTTGTTAAATGTAAAGCCAATGGAACAGTGCAGTCTTTTCATAAATGTAACGTTTCTTTTATACTACGCATAGTACTCAAGGATTTCCGCTTAAAAACTTTAAAATTTACTTAAAAAAAAAAAAATGTTTCATCCATACGTTGTCACTATATATACGATTGATTATGTGTGTATTAATCTTGTTTAGTATATTTCATTAAATCTTTTTATTTGTATTTAAGAGAGAAAAAATTTATTTTTCATTTTTATTTTTATTTTGCACACCAATTGGTGGGTGTTTATTCATATTTTTATTTATTTTTATTACGTTTTGATAATAAATAAATAAATAAAAAAAAAAAAATCAAGGTTAAACCGATCTTGTTTGATTGATGGACTGGTTAGTTACTAGAAAAATCTTTAAGGGTTTACTTGGTGCAAACAGAATTATTGAATTATTTACGCAGTGATTTTTACGCATTATTTCAGGATTAAAAACTAACTTGGTTTACATAATTATTATCTAGTAAATAAAGGATTTAATTAGTAAAGCTTTATTTAATATTATAACGAAATATATAAATAATTTATTAAAATATGTGTGTAACCCAGAGCAGCTGTTTTTGTGTTTTAAAGCAAAAGTTTTACAATCAGACGACATTTAGATAAAATTCTTTTTTTCCTCTTTTTTTTATATTAATCAATCAAAACATCAAGTAAATTATGTTCATAAAGTATAAGTTTGTCTCAATGACATTGATTTAATATACAAAAAAAAACTATAGAAAATTAACAAAAAAAAAAAAAAAAACTTGTTTAACGTAGAATAGTAATTAATTAATTAGCTAATTAACAAAAAAAAAATAAAAAATTAATTTTTGTTTTTAATTTTTCTCCCCCTTTTATTATAGCTTTTATTTAATTGATTTAAAACAACAAGAAATTAAAAAAATATAAATAAATAAATAAAAAATATTCCATAGTTTTAGATAAAATTTTTTTTTTTGTTATTAAATTACCTGGAAGGTAAAAATTAAATAAACGAAAACAGTTAAAATGATTGTTTTTGTGTGTAATAAACAACTGTACGGTTGCCTCATTTTTGCTTTTTTACTTTATTTTACAACAACTTGTATTCCGGTTGAATTTAATTTATTTTGCTTAGAAAATCGATTATGATCCTTACGATAAAACAAAGCAAATGTAAAGTAAATTAATTTGCATTTGTGCTATGTAGGAAATGAATTTCCAAAATAAATCATTCCGTCACGTTTCATTTCGCTTTTATTTCTTCAGCAATAAAACTGCAAAAAATAAAAGTAAAGAAAGAATTTTTTTGTTTTAAATTTAATTTAATTTAATTTAATTCAAAACAAAATAATTTTGAATATTTTTTTCTTCTCAACTCACATCAAAATGACCATCAAGAGTTTATGTTCATGGTCAACAACAAATCATCGGAAGTTTATTTTATTTCATTTTTTTGTTTGTAAAAAAAAAAAAAACACTTAAAAATTTTGTGTTTTCGTTTCGTTTTCTTTTCTTTTTGCGGCTTTTTTTTTTTTTTATTTTTGATTAATATTTGTGAAATAGTTTACTTGTTGTATTCTCACTTTTGTCTCTCTATCAGGAGTTTTAAAGATAAATTTCTCATTGTTTTGTTTCATATAGCGAAGATTTATTTTTAAATGTGTAAACGTGCATGAAATATTGATAATGCACCGGAATTAATTAAATTAAAGAAAAAATAAATAAATAAATAAGAAACGAGACAAGAAATGACGTCAATAAAACGGGAAAACGAGTAGTAAAGGTGGAAATATGTATGGCAGGAAGTCAGGAAGTTAAATTACAATTACGACCTTTAGTCTGTTCGTCTTCAGTCTTTTTTGTTTGTTTGTACATAATTTTCAAGCATTTTTTTTTTTTCGTTTTATTATTTACTTAAATTTATTTTTATTACCTTTAATTAGCCGATCTTTGTTTGATTATTAATGATTTAAAATTTTATTTTTATTCGTATTTCACTTTAATTTTTTTTTTTTTTTTTTGTTTTTAAATCAAGGTAAATTTAACGACAAATTTTTCATCTCTTTATTAAATTTATTTACAACGATTATGTAATTTTGCAGTTGATTTCTATTTTCACAAAATTTGGTTAAATGATTGTTTAAAAAAAAAATACGAATAACATGAATATTTAATTATATTTTGGTCATTAGATTAATCTAAGATTTATTACGTATTTCTAAGTAAATACAAACATTTTTTATTTTTTTCGTTTTTTAATTACTTTGCGAATGTTTTTTTTTTTTTTTTTGTATTTAGAAAACTTTCATTTTGATTATTTAACAGCTTGAAAGTATTACTGAGATTTTGGGGATTTGTTTATATAATTTAAAGACGCAAATGTTCTAAAGCTGAGTAAACAATCTAAAAAGTAAAAGCCTTTACTTTGCATTAAACTCTGTTGTTTGCTGATAAATACACACGCAAATAAAAAAGGGGAAAAAACCACAAAAAACACAAAGTTCAATAAACATTAAAAAAAAAACTTTTTTTTAATTAATTAATTAATTAAGTAATTTGATTTAATCCATTATAAATTGAATGGTTAAAAAAAAAATAAAAACTTTTTTTTTTATGCCTTTGAAACAAAAACTTTTATATGGAGAATATTTTCTGTGTTTTCATTCATTATGCTTTTCTGTTTTTCCTTTTTCATTCATAAAAATGTAAACGAAAAAAAAATGAAAATTTATTGGAAAATAAACGACGACTACGACTACGACGACGACGACATTAAAAAAGCAACACTTGGTACCTAGTACGAATAGTTATTGTGTTATGAACAAAAAAAAAAAAAAAAAGGAAAAAACTTTTCTTTCATCATTTCATTCTTTTCAACTATAATTTATTGTATTTTGTTGTTAAACATCCTGAAAAAAATGTGATTCCGTTTTAATACGTTTATACACCTCCATCCATAAATACGTTGGAGTTTTGTCTTTGTAAACGTCGCGTGTGCTTTTTTTATTTTTATTTTTAACCTACCTGTTGCAGTATTTTTAGTTTTATTTACTTTGTTCACTTTTTTGATGATTGTTTTTTTTTCTGTTGTTGTTGAGGTGGAGAAACATTTTTTATTTTATTTATAACAAAAATATAATTGCATGACATTTTCTCATTTAGACTTTTTATTTATTTATATTTTCTTTATTTTCTTTTTATAAATATTTATTATTTATTTTTTATTCTTGGATGGTAACTGATAACAAATTATTTAAATAAAAAAATAATAAAAACAGGGATGTAGTCTGGTAGTCTGGGAAAGTTCAAGTTCACTAAGATTTAAATGGAACGTAAAAATGTATATAGAAATTCTTATGAAACATCTTGCAAATCAAAATCTGTAGTCCCTAAAACATTTATTAATTATTTTTATTTTTCTTTTATCCTTTTTAAACCAACGTCCACAAGTACCTATAATTCAATCCTTTAAATTGTCATCGTAGCTTAGGCTATTCATATGTAGAAATAGGTAAACAAAAAATTTACTTAAAAAAACTCTAAACGCCGTAAATCATACTTACCATGAATACGATCTCTATCTGTACAGGAAGAAAAAAATTTATAAATCCAATTTACTATGTCCTTGGACTTGGATTTGTAAAGTATAAAAATAATTCTGTTTACAGTATCTGCTTTTGAATTTATTTTTATAAAATGATTGACGTTAAAGGTAATGAACTTATAAATTGGTAAAAATCAATTTTAAATTATAAATCTCCGTTATCTATCATATAAATCTACCGACAATTTATTTATGTTTTTTTTTTTTTGTCTTAATGCTAATGAACGTTATTTATGTTTAAAACTGCGTAGATTCAATGACTTTGCATAAAAAAAAAGAAAACATTTGTTATTTGTTTATATTACCTAATACGGATCTGTTATTTCAACTATTATTTATTTATTGTCATCGTTGTCATCGTGGATTGTTTGGATATATTTTTTTTTCTCTCTAGTATTTTTTGTTATTTTTATAACATCAAAAACTTTGCCGGCATATTTTCCATTCTAAGCGTACGTATTTTGATTGTTTTGTAAAGGAAAAATGTAAAAAAAAAAAAAATTCCAATACAAAATTTTACACAACAACGACAAAAACAACAATTTTTACCCCCTTAACAACAAAATAAAATATTTTTTTTTTAATAATAAATAATAAAAAAGGAAATTTATTATAATATAAAATAAAAAATAAATTTTCGTTAGTTTTTCAGTCTTCAACGGATATTCAAAAAGGAAAGATCTTTCCGGTGTCTTTTTACTTGTCTACTATTTTCCATTGGTGTGAAATTATTTTTTTTTTTTGTTTTCCCTTGTTTTACATTAAAAGTAATGAAATTAGTTTAAAATCTGCTCAGGATATTCAGTGTTAGGATTAATAAGGAATACAGTGAGGATTTACAGATGGTTTCAATTATTAATAACACGGATTAAATGGATTAAACATCAGCAGTAAATAATTAAATGTGATTTTCAGCTTTATTAAGTTCCTCTTTATTAATTATTTAATTAATTATTGAAACAGTATTTGATTTAAACGGTTTTTTAGCAGGATTTTTTTTCCTTCGAGGAGTTACATAACATAGCATTGTTACGTAGAAGAAAACTTACGTAACCACAGAGATTATGTAATAGCGACTTTTTCGTATTACCAAATTCTTGTAAAGGCGATCGTTTATTAAAAATTAATAAAACAGAAAATAATGGATGGCACTAATGAGAACGGTGGACCTGATCAACGGTTTGAATTTATGGGCTCTTATGTCCAGAAAACATTAAAATTAAAACCCGAAAAATGGTTACGCGTAATCACGGTTGAGGAGCACAAAAATGTTTTAAAAGAATTTTTAGATCGACCATTGCCGATTATCTTGGTTATAATATTAACACCAGCAGCACAGTTGGTGCCCACAACGACATTCCCTTTGACACAGTTAAAAAGTAAGGGCGTGTACTTTATAAAGAAAAAACCATGCGAAGTACCAAGAGAAAACTGTGACAGCTATTTGATTGTTGGTGATTTGGCAACTCGATCAATTGATCAATTGTCTTCATTAGTGGATGAGGTGTTTGTACCGTTATTATCAAATCCGGTGAATCACAAAGGCTGGCCAGAAATGGTCGCACAAGATGTACAAAAGCATGTGCATAGTTTAAAAAGCACCGTTTACCAGGTAAAAGGTCAGGTTAGTGGACAAACCGTTCTACCAATGCCGGTTGGCGTTGAAAAGGTCATTAAAGCTGCTAAGGACCTACAAGAAAATACAGAATGTTCCGTTGATTTATATTTAAAAAGTGCCATCGAGGGTGTTGTTATTAAATGGGCAACACAAATAAATGATGTAATGGTTGAAAATTCATCGAATGCATTTGTACCTGGACAAAATCCAACACCAATTGTTGGTAAATTATTGTAAAATACGTTTAAAAAGAAAAGTTTTTGTCTAAAATTTAATTTTTTCTATTGGTTTTAGAAATGAACTTTTGGAATAATCGTATGAAGAATTTAAGTTATATTTATGAACAGTTGCGTCACGAAAGAGTTCGGTGTATGGCAATTATATTAGAATTTACGGATAGTGCATACTTTCCATGTTTTAAGAATTTATTTAAAAATGTCGTAACAGGTACAAATCCTATTTAGTTTAATATAATTTTTTTTTTTTTTTTTTTTTACAGTTTTTCACTCATTTTAATAATAATTTGTTCTTGTTTCTTGTTTATATTTAATCAATAATTTATTTATTTTTTATTAAAAAAAAAAACATCAAAAAGACAAATATTCCATGGAGGTGTTTAATACCAATTCTATTATTATTATTATTATTATTATTATTATTATTATTATTATTATTATTATTATTATTATTATTATTATTATTATTATTATCATTATGATACCGAATACCCTACTTCCATTTGTAATGTTTTTCGTCTTTATTTTTTTTATTCACTTATTTTTGTCGTTTCGGAAGGGTAAAACCGTTTATTAATAACGTTTATTATTTTTGTTTTTTTATGTTTTATTGTACATATTTATGAAATTCTGAATTATTTTATGCATGTAAAAGTATTAAGGCTGTAATAAATTTTAGATCCTGTCATTATTATTTTATTGTCATCAAAATTCCAGTGACTAAACATTAAATCGTTTAACCAATTTATTTATAGATTATTTTGATTACAAGCAGCTTTTCCAAGTTTGCAAAGCTTATAAAATACATTTATAAATTTTTTTTTATCAAATTACCACGATGATAAACTGTGAATAATATGATTAAAAATTATTTCAACCCTTTAAAAGAAAGCAATCGTCACTATGTTGAACATAATATTTATTTTCATTTTTTTTTTATTATGTCTGGATGGATTTTTATTGTCAATTTATCATTTCTGTTATAAAATAATAAAAAAAAAGGAAAGAAGAAAAACACGCAACGTATAAATAATGAAACAATAAAAGTTTTTTTTGTATATTCTACTCCGTTCAGGTTGGTGGTGTAGAAGCGTAATGAAGCGTCTTTATAGTGAATTTTTCTGTTGTTTATGTATATCAATCAAGGAAAACACATGTTGTTCATATGATGATGACTTTTTTATTCGTTTCATTCATTATCGTTTAATTAATTGATTAATGATGTTACTTCTATTATATTATTGAAATAATTTCACTGTCTAGTTTAATAACCGTTTAAAATACTTGAGTTAATAATATATATATATATATATTTTTTGTTATTGAATTTTCTCTTGTTATTAGCATTAGCTGAGTCAAAAGATATTACGTTATATTTAACGCCACTACAAAAACATTTTACACAATTAGAGGAGACAGAATTTTCAGAATGTCGACAATTATTAAAGCCATTAATGCATGTCGTATGTTTAGTATGGGCACATTCTCATTATTATTGTCAATCATCGAAGCTAATCGTTTTGTTAAGGCAAATATGTAATTTATTAATACACCAAGTAAGCTTAAGATTGGATTAAATACATTTTTATACGTAATTAACTTAAATTTGTATATAGGCTAAACGATATTTGGACCCATCGTCGATTTTCCATAGTGATATTGATGAGGCAATGCAACGAATATCGTTATCAATAACAATTTTAAAGAATTTTCGGACAATCTTTGATGAATACAAAGAGACGATTGGAACTTTTTTCACGGATCGACCACCGATCACTTGGACATTTCATCCGAATGCTGTGTTTGAACGTTTTAATTCATTTTTAGAACGTTTAAATACGATCCAGTGGTTTTTCTATACAGTTATTGAATTTTTAAAATTAGAAAAAGTTGAAATTGGTGGTCTTAAAGGTCGACAATTGAGTTCCCGTATAACGTCTGTGTCCTCAGAATTTAATCAACATTTCTCTATATTTGCATCTAAAACGTATGATGTTTTGGATCCAGATGATCCCTCATTCAAAAGTGATTTTGTGATATTTCAAGATCGTATACTGGAACTTGATTTAAAATTGGCAGCAATATTATGTCAGGCATTCGATGATTGTCATAATTTAGAAAGTATTTTTAAGTTAATATCAATTGTGGGCACAGTACTTGATCGTCCTAAGATTAAAGAAGAATTTACAAATAAGTATTCGGAGATTTTGAAAATGTTAGACGAAGAAATAGGAATGTGTGAAGAGATTTATGCAATGCAAATGGAGTATCATCAGAATGATGGACACATTTTTGTTGATAAATGTGGTCCACCAGTAACAGCTTCATTGCGTTGGTCTAAACAATTAGCTGGCCGGATTACAACACCGGTTAAAAATTTTCAAGCACTTCAGCATCCGTAAGCATCAGTCACTAAACAACTAGTAAAATATTTTGTTTGACATATCCTATTAACTTTTTTAGTATCAATCAAACGGAAGAAGCAACAGATTTAATAAATCGGTACAACATTCTGATTAAGAATTTATTAGGATTTGAATCAACTGTATTTGATAATTGGGTGGCTGAAGTTCCAGATCAAGTGAAAATAAATTTAAATAAATCACTAATATCACGTAATCTTGATAATCAACAGCTGATATTAAATTTTAGTTCACAATTATTTGCGATATTACGTGAGGTTCATTATTTAAAATTAATGGAAAAGAATGGTTTGCCAGATATTGGCATTGAATTATCTGAAAAAAGTGAAATTTATCGTTCTTATACATTGAATCTTGAACGTACAATTGAATGGTACAATAAAGTAAATATCACTCTTGTATTGAAGTAGTCCTAGAACCCATTAGTAATTGTTAAAAACTTATTTAGATACGAAAATATACAACAAAAGTTGAATTAGAATTGATACAGAATGAAATTGAAGTTATCGATGCACAGGTAGAAATAGGAATCATTGAATTAAATTGGAACTCTGAAAGTATTAAATTTTTATTCTCAAAAATCGAATCAAAAATTGTGTAATCAAATTTTATTTTAGATATCATGGATTATCTACAAAAGTTACGTGCACCTGTGGAATGTTTACAAAATCGTATGCAAAAAATTCAAAATAATTTATTAGAAATTCGCAATATAATGACGGCATGGGCCAAATTACCATTATTCGAGCGTAAAGATGGTAAAAAAGATGCGGTTTTGTGTTTGGAAGAGCGTCATGATCGTATGAACAAAAGATATTCAGAAATACGTGTTGCTTCAGAGAAAATACATTTGTAAGTCACCGCATAATATCAAATAAATTTTTGAGTCCTTGATTTTATATTTTTGATTGTAGATTACTGGAGGAGAATTTAAAGTTATTCGGAATGCAAGATAAACAAGAAACAAAAATCTGGAAAGATTATGTGGCTTTTGTGGATAATATCGCGTATGAGAATTTGTTATTAACTGTTGGTGTTAGTATGGGGTATTTGACTGAGAATATGGATCCTATGAATAATCTACATCCGTTATTCGAATCGCGTTTAGAGTTACGTGAACCAGATTTACATTTTGTGCCATCACTAGATCCAAACGATCCGAATGGTTTCAATCATCTGTTAGCCGGATTAATTGATGATATAACAGAAATGTCATCATTGATTCCACGTATGGTTGACAATTGTGACGAAACGTATAAAGATATAATAATTAGTCATGCGGATATTGTGGATATGAAACAAGAGATATTGGAGAATGTTGATGAAGTAGTTCATGAGGCATCTGAATTTTGTGGTGGCTTTGAAAGATATTCATATTTGTGGTATGAAGATCGGGAATTTTGTATGAATATATTTTTACAATTTGGGCGGATGTTAGAATCAGATGAAATTGAATTGGTAACCGGAAAAGATCCGGCTGCCCCAGAAACATGTCAACCAACTATTGAAGCCTTTCGAGAACAAATTGATAACTATGAATCGTTGTTTCAAGAAATTGAAAGGATCGAGCCTTTGCAGTCGTTTAATGCTTGGTTTCAAGTTGATGTTCGTCCCTTTCGACAGTCATTATTGAATATTGTTAGAAAGTGGGGAAATATGTTTAAGGAGCACTTAGTCGACCGAGTAACAAATAATTTATGTGACTTAAGTAATTTCATTAGACAGGCCGATGAGGGCTTATTGCAAACCGTAAAAGAAGGTGATTACGAGGGTTTAGTTAACATTATGGCATATTTAATGAATGTCAAAGATAGGGCCTTAACCACTGATGAAATGTTTGAGCCAATGCAAGAAACAATAGAATTATTAAAATACTACGACATGGATATACCGGAAGAGGTCAATGTTTTGTTACAAGAGCTGCCTGAGCAATGGGCAAATACGAAAAAAATTGCGTTAACTGTGAAGCAACAGGTAGCACCGTTACAAGCAACAGAAGTTGTCGGTATTAGAAATCGTATATCAAACTTTGATTCGCATATAACATTTTTTCGGGAGGTTTTCCGTAATTATGAATTTTTTAAATACGATTGTGATACTCCATATTTATTATTGGATCGAATTGATGGTGATATTATGAGGTTAGAACGTGAGATGAAAGATATACAAGATTCTGGAAGTTTATTTGAAGTAAATGTTCCCGAATTCAAACTGCTAAAACAATGTCGCAAGGAACTAAGGATGCTTAAAGTAAATGATTAATGATTATGATTTAATAATTTTAAATTATTATTTTAACTATCCTGAACAGCAATTATGGGATTATGTGTTTATTGTGAGGACCAGTATAGAAGATTGGAAAACAACACCGTGGCGTAAAGTTGATGTAGAGAATATGGACATTGAATGTAAAAAGTTTGCAAAAGATATAAAATTATTGGATAAAGAGATGCGTCCCTGGGATACATATATAACACTTGAAGCAACTGTCAAAAATATGCTAACATCATTACGTGCGGTTGGTGAATTACAAAATCCGGCTATACGGGAACGCCATTGGAATCAATTAATGACATCGACAAAGGTTTATTTTCTTTTACAATCAAATAATGAAAACTTTCGAAAAGTTAAATATGAATATCGCTTTGTAAATAACACTTTAAACGATGTTAACACTTTATTAATTTTTTTTGAATTATTATTTTTTGTATAATTTAATTATTTAATTATTTTTACCAAAGAAGCAGAGGCACAGAGTATTCTTTTGTACGTTTAAGTTTTTTATTCTTGAAATTCTTTATTTTGTATATATTCCAGAATTTAGCTGCGTTACCACCTGAAGTTACAGTAAGTTTTATTTAATGCTATGTAAATATGCGAAATTATTTTTTATAGAAAAATTAATACAAAAAAAAAAATAAAAAAATATTTTTTATGTTTTTCCTCATGGTTTTTATGTTTTTTGAAATAATTTTTTTATAAATTTTTTTTTTATAGACCAACAATGTTCGAGTTTTTTATTTTGTTAATTGATTTTTGTGATTTTTTATTTTAATACGAGATAAACTCGTTTAAATTAATTTTTGTGAATCTAGATAATAATTATTTTTTATATTTTTTTATTAACTTTCTTCTTTTTTCTATCTTTTTAATTATTATAACAAAGGTACAATTCATAATGGATAGTGAAACGACATTAGCTGATCTGTTGGCATTGAATTTGCATGAATGCGAGGAGGAAGTGAAGACAATTGTTGATAAAGCTGTAAAAGAAATGTCAATGGAGAAAGTGTTACGTGATTTGAATACAACATGGTCAGCTATGGAGTTTGATCATGAGATACATGGAAGGACAGGATCTAATCTGCTAAAGGCGTCTGAGGAATTAATTGAGACGTTAGAGGATAATCAAGTTGTTTTACAAAATTTAATTACATCGAAATTTATTGCACACTTTTTGGGTGAGGTGTCATCTTGGCAAAAGAAGTTAATGATCGCCGATCAGGTAATAACTGTGTGGTTTGAAGTTCAACGAACGTGGACACATTTAGAAAGTATATTTATGAGTTCAGAGGATATTCGTAAGCAATTACCGGTTGATTCTGATCGATTTGATCGTATTGACACGGAATTTAAAATTCTTATGAAGGAAATGTCATTGACATCGAATGTTATTCAAGCGACAAATCGTGATGGTTTAAGCGATCGTTTAGATACATTGCAACAGGAGTTAACATTGTGTGAGAAGGCATTGGCAGAATATTTAGAAACAAAGCGTTTAGCATTTCCACGCTTTTATTTTGTTTCATCGGCTGATTTATTAGATATTTTAAGCAATGGCACACAACCAGAATTAGTTGTTAAACATTTAATCAAATTATTTGATTCGGTCGCACGTTTAAATTTTACCTATAATACAGATGGGACAATTGAAAAGCGAACATTAGGTATGACAGCGAAGGATGGCGAGTATGTTGACTTCAATAAAGAAACAGATTGTAATGGTCCCGTGGAAGTTTGGTTAAATCGTGTACAGGATGCAATGAGATCATCGTTACGGCATTATATGTCCGAAGCTGTTGTGACATATGAAGAAAAACCCAGAGAACAATGGTTGTTTGATTATCCAGCACAAGTGTCTTTATGCGGAACACAAATTTGGTGGACAACAGAGGTTAACATTGCGTTCAGTCGGCTAGAAGAGGGTTACGATAACGCAATTAAGGATTATCACAAGAAACAAATATCTCAGTTGAGCGTACTCATCTCGCTATTATTAGGTGAATTAACAAAGGGTGACCGACAAAAGGTAATGACTATTTGTACCATTGATGTACATTCAAGAGATGTTGTCAGTAAGTTGATTCAGGCAAAGGTTGAATCAGCTTCAGCATTTCAATGGCAGTCACAGTTACGTCATCGTTGGGATGAAAAAGAACGCGATTGTTTTGCCAACATTTGTGATGCACAATTTTGTTACAGCCATGAATATTTAGGTAATACACCGCGCTTAGTTATAACACCATTAACAGATAGGTGTTACATCACGTTGACACAATCGTTACATTTAGTAATGGGTGGTGGTCCAGCTGGTAATTTTATCAATCTTTAGACATATTCGTAGTTGAATAATGGAAAATCTTTTTTGTAGGCCCTGCTGGTACTGGTAAAACTGAAACGACAAAAGATCTTGGACGTGCCCTTGGTATTATGGTTTATGTTTTTAATTGTTCAGAACAAATGGACTATAAAGTTTGCGCAGTTTAAAATCTATTTTAATGAAAACTAAAAACTAAAAATTTTGAATTTTTTTTTATTATAGTCTTGTGGTAATATTTACAAAGGATTAGCTCAAACTGGTGCATGGGGATGTTTTGATGAATTTAATCGGATATCAGTGGAAGTTCTCTCTGTTGTCGCGGTACAGGTAAAGTCTGTACAGGACGCAATAAGAGATAAGAAATCGTTATTTAACTTTATGGGTGAAATGATTGCTTGTGTCCCAACGGTGGGTATATTTATAACAATGAATCCTGGCTATGCTGGACGTACTGAGCTACCGGAAAATTTGAAAGCTCTCTTTCGGCCATGTGCAATGGTTGTGCCAGATTTTGAATTAATTTGTGAAATTATGTTGGTAGCGGAAGGCTTTCAAGAGGCGCGTGTTTTAGCTAGGAAATTTATTACACTTTATACGTTATGCAAGGAATTATTATCGAAACAAGATCATTATGATTGGGGATTACGTGCTATAAAATCTGTGTTAGTTGTTGCTGGGTCATTAAAGGTCTGTTGTTGATTACAATATCGGTTTTAGGTTATTAAAATATTTTTAATATAGCGAGGAGATCCAGGACGACCAGAAGAAGAGGTTCTTATGCGTGCCTTGCGTGATTTCAATATACCCAAAGTGGTAACAGATGATATGCCCGTTTTTATGGGATTGATTGGTGATCTTTTTCCAGCACTTGATGTGCCACGAAAACGTGACCAAGATTTTGAAAAAACTGTTAAACAAGCAGCATTGGATTTAGCACTGCAGCCAGAAGATAATTTTATTTTAAAAGTTGTGCAATTGGAAGAGTTGCTTGAAGTGCGTCATTCAGTATTCATTGTTGGTAATGCTGGAACTGGTAAAACACAAGTATGGAAGACACTATTTCGAACATATCAGAATATTAAACGGAAACCGCTGTATAATGATCTAAATCCGAAAGCCGTTACAAATGATGAGCTTTTTGGTATAATAAATCCAGCGACAAGAGAATGGAAAGACGGCTTGTTTTCCGTAATCATGCGCGAGCAAGCAAACCAAAGTGGGGATAATCCGAAATGGATTGTTTTAGACGGTGATATTGATCCGATGTGGATTGAAAGTTTAAACACCGTTATGGATGATAATAAAGTTTTAACATTGGCTAGCAACGAACGTATAGCCTTAACACCAACAATGCGGCTATTGTTTGAAATTTCAAATTTAAAAACAGCGACACCAGCTACAGTGTCCAGAGCTGGAATTCTCTACATAAATCCTCAAGATTTAGGTTGGAATCCGTAAGTGTTGGTTCAAGTTTACCAGTTTATTTTGTTAATAATTTTCGTTTTTTTAGATACGTCACAAGTTGGATTGAAACACGTAAAATACCTGCGGAAAAATCAAATTTGGTTATTCTTTTCGATAAATATATTCCGCCATGCTTGGAAAATATTAGGACGCGTTTCAAAAAGATAACGCCCATAGCGGAAATGGCTCATGTTCAAATGCTGTGTCATTTACTCGATTGTCTACTAATACCAGTAAATACCCCACCAGATTGTCCTAAAGAATGGCACGATTTATACTTTGTGTTTGCATGCGTCTGGGCATTTGGTTCAGCAATGTTCCAAGATCAAGCGATTGACTATCGCGTTGAATTCAGCAAATGGTGGATAAATGAGTTTAAATCGGTTAAATTCCCTATGGGCGGCACAGTCTTTGATTATTTTATCGATACGGAAACCAAACAATTTTTACCATGGAACGAGAAAATACCAAAATTTGAATTGGATGGTGATTTGCCACTGCAAGCAGTGCTGGTACACACTTCAGAATCAATTCGGATTAGATTCTTTTTAGATATATTAATGGTAAAACGGCACCCGGTTATGCTTGTTGGTAACGCTGGTTGTGGTAAAACAGTTCTAGTTAATGAGAAGCTAACAAGCTTATCTGAATCATATGCAATAACGAATGTACCGTTTAATTTTTACACCACATCCGAGATGCTCCAGAAAATTTTGGAGAAACCATTAGAGAAGAAAGCAGGTAGAAATTATGGACCGCCAGGGAATAAAACTTTAATTTATTTTATCGATGACATGAATATGCCAGAAGTTGATTTTTATGGCACTGTCCAGCCTCATACATTAATCCGTCAACATTTAGACTATGGACATTGGTACGATCGAAATCGTCTGACATTGAAAGATATTCATAATTGTCAGTATATTTCATGTATGAATCCGACATCAGGAAGTTTCACTATAAATCCAAGATTACAACGACATTTCTGTGTGTTTGCTGTTAGTTTTCCTGGAACTGAATCTTTAACGACAATCTACCACTCAATATTATCACAACATTTTGTTAACGCCGAGCAAAGATTTAATTCCATGGTTACTAAGCTTGCATTAAATATTGTACAAGCATCGCTAGCGTTGCATACAAAAGTATCCCAAGTATTTCTACCAACAGCAATTAAGTTCCATTACATATTTAATTTACGTGATTTGAGTAACATATTTCAGGTAAGCATCCAATTTATATTCCTGTGCTACTGGTATGTTAAATTATATATTACAGGGACTTTTGTTTAGTACAAATGAGTGCTTATCCACACCTACTGATATGATACGGTTGTGGCTTCACGAAAGTCATCGAGTTTATGGTGACAAACTAACAGACGATAAGGATATCGACAGTTTTATTAAAATGCAAACCGATATTGTAAAGAAATCATTTGAGGAACTAGACGAATCAATTGCTTTTGAACGACCAAATATTTATTGTCATTTTGCTAGTGGAATTGGTGAACCGAAATATATGACGATAAATGACTGGGGAGCTTTAACAAGATTATTACAAGAAGCGATGCTTTCTTATAACGATTTGGTTGCAGCAATGAACTTAGTATTGTTTGAGGATGCTATGATGCATGTTTGTAGAATAAATAGAATTTTAGAATCACCACGAGGCAGTGCGTTGTTAGTAGGTGTGGGTGGTAGTGGAAAACAATCTCTTGCAAGATTGGCCGCTTTTATTTCTAGTTTAGAAGTAGCTCAAGTAACTTTAAAAAAAGGCTACGGTGTTTCGGATTTAAAGGTAATTTCAAGAAAAATTTGAATGAATTTTGAAATTTTCTTAAAATTTTTAATACTTGCAGACTGAATTATCAGGATTGTATTTAAAATCTGGCATGAAAAATGTTGGAATTATGTTCTTAATGACCGATGCACAAGTGCCCAATGAACAATTTTTGGTTTTAATTAATGATATGTTGGCATCTGGTGAAATTCCTGATTTATTTCCAGATGATGAAGTTGAAAATATAATTTCGGGTGTACGAAATGAGGTAATATTTCCATTCCCATAGTTATATGACAAAATAATAAAATTTGTTAATAAAATAGGTGAAAGGTGCTGGTTTGGTCGATAGCCGTGAAAATTGTTGGAAATTTTTTATTGATCGGGTTCGTCGTCAATTAAAAATTGTTTTATGTTTCTCACCTGTTGGTTCTACATTACGAGTGCGCTCTAGAAAATTTCCAGCTATAATTAATTGTACGTCGATAAATTGGTTTCATGAGTGGCCACAAGAAGCTTTGGTTTCGGTTTCATTACGATTCTTGCAAGAATTAGATATATTAAATGAAGGATATCGTGACTCGGTTGCTCGATTTATGGCTTTTGCTCATACTTCCGTAAATACCACATCGAAAATTTATTTACAAAATGAACGACGTTATAACTATACAACACCGAAATCGTATTTGGAGCAAATAAGTTTATATTCGAAATTATTACGCCAAAAACATACTGAATTGCAAAGGAAAATTGAGAGACTTGAGAATGGTTTGGAGAAATTACGAAGTACTGCCTCCCAAGTGGCGGACCTAAAAGTTAAATTAGCTGTTCAAGAAATTGAATTAAAAGAAAAAAATGATGCTGCAGATGCCTTGATTGAAATTGTGGGTGTTGAAACAGAGAAGGTGCAATCAGAGAAAGCCATTGGTGTGTATTTCCCTTTTATTTTTATTTTGGAGTTATAACAAATTTTAAAATAATTTTAGCGGATGAGGAGGAAATGAAAGTTGCAATAATAGCCGATGAAGTAACGAAAAAGCAAAGAGATTGTGAAGAAGATTTGGTAAAAGCTGAGCCAGCACTTTTGGCAGCTCAGGAAGCTTTGAATACTTTAAATAAAGCAAATTTAACTGAATTGAAATCATTTGGATCGCCACCCGGTGCTGTAACAAATGTAACCGCTGCTGTTATGGTTTTATTGGCCACAACGGGTAAAATACCCAAAGACAGAAGCTGGAAGGCAGCAAAAATAGTCATGGCTAAAGTTGATGCCTTCTTAGACGCACTGATTAATTACGATAAGGAAAACATTCATCCAGAGATTATGAAAGCAATTCAGCCATATTTAAAGGATGCAGAGTTCGAACCGGAATTAGTTCGTAGTAAATCGGCAGCTGCAGCAGGTTTATGCGCTTGGGTTATCAATATAATAAAATTTTATGAAGTTTATTGTGATGTTGAACCAAAACGTAAAGCATTGGCACAAGCAAATGCAGATCTAGTTGCTGCTCAAGACAAATTAAGCCATATTAAAAGGAAAGTTGCGGTAGGTATCTTACAAATTAAGAATTCAGAAATAAATTTCATCAAATCTATTCTTCATTCTTAAGTCTCTGGAAGAACAATTAGCTAAATTAACAGCAGATTTTGAACAAGCTACGGCTGATAAACTGCGTTGCCAACAAGAGGCCGATGCCACTCAAGCGACAATTCAATTAGCTAATCGTTTAGTGAACGGTCTTGCAAGTGAAAATGTTCGGTGGGCTGAAGCTGTTGCTGAGTAAGTGAATAACCTTAAAGCGTCTATGAAAGCTTTTTAATTATTAAGTTATTTTGGATGCTCTATAGATTTATGGCTCAAGGAACAACATTACCTGGGGATACACTGCTTGTTACTGCATTTATTTCATATGTCGGTTGTTTTACGAAACAATTTCGCTTGGACTTGATGAATAAATTCTGGTTACCATTTTTACGTGCACTTGAGCCACCTGTACCAATAACAGAGAGCTTGGATCCATTGTGCTTGTTAACGGATGACACAACTGTAGCCATATGGCATAACGAAGGTTTACCAAATGATCGAATGTCCATTGAGAATGCAACAATTTTATCGAATTCAGATCGTTGGCCACTTATGATTGATCCACAGGTAAAATATTTAAAAAAAAAATTAATTTTACGAAAATTATAATCAAATTTACTTGTTTGGGAATTAGTTGCAAGGTGTTAAATGGATTAAACAAAAGTATGGGGATAGTTTAAAAGTAATAAGGCTTGGCCAGAAAGGTTATCTGGATACAATTGAAACGTCATTAACTAAAGGCTACACAGTTCTTATAGAAAATATTGGTGAAAATTTAGATCCCGTACTTGATCCATTGCTTGGTCGAAATCTGATAAAGAAGGGAAGGTAATCATGGTTCTTCCAAACATACGTAAAAATATTATTAAAAAAAATCTCTGTTCTAGGGCAATAAAAGTAGGAGACAAGGAAGTGGAATATAATCAGAATTTCCGCTTAATTCTACATACAAAACTAGCGAATCCACATTACAAGCCTGAAATGCAAGCACAAACAACTTTAATAAATTTTACTGTAACACGAGATGGACTTGAAGATCAATTACTGGCTGAGGTTGTTAAGGCTGAACGGCCAGATCTTGAAGAACTAAAGGCAGAGTTGACAAAACAACAGAATGATTTCAAAATAATGTTGAAAAAGTTGGAAGATGATTTGTTATCACGTTTATCCTCGGCTGGTGGCAATCTATTAGGTGACACAGCGTTAGTGGAAAATTTAGAGACAACAAAAAAGACGGCGGCTGAAATTGAAATAAAAGTTGCCGAAGCAAAAATCACATCGCAAGAGATTGATTTAGCGCGTGAACATTATCGGGCGGCTGCCGCACGAGCTAGTCTTCTTTACTTTATACTTAATGATTTAAATACGATAAATCCAATTTATCAATTCTCATTAAAGGTAATTTTTCTACTTCAGTCACATTATTTAATTTAACTTAAGTTTAAATTTTAAACTTTAAATTTTAATTAATTTGATAATCCCTTGCAGGCGTTTAGTGTGGTGTTTCAAAAAGCAATAGCAAAGGCGGAACCATCTGATGAAGTACCATTGCGTGTCAATAATTTAATTGATTGCATTTCGTATTCTGTTTTTCAATACACTTCCCGCGGATTATTTGAATGCGATAAGCTTATATTTGCCTCTCAGATGACCTTTCAGGTGAGCAAATTAACTTCGATAATCCTTTAGCCACTCAATATATTTTTTTCTCTTTAACAAAATCAGATTTTATTAATGAATGAAGAAATATCAACAATGGAATTGGATTTTTTGCTACGTTTTCCAATTAAACCACACGTTACCAGTCCAGTTGACTTTTTATCAAATTCTTCATGGGGTGGAATTTGTAGTTTAGCGTCTAAAGATGATTTTCGGTACATGGAATAAATTTGATGAAATATTTTTCAATACAACTGAACTTTGTTTAATTTGATTTCACAGAAATTTAGATCGTGATATCGAGACATCTTCGAAACGTTGGAAAAAACTAGTAGAATCTGAATGTCCGGAAAAAGAGAAGTTTCCACAAGAATGGAAGAACAAAACTCCATTACAACGATTATGTATGATGAGAGCGTTGCGACCAGATCGAATGACCTATGCTGTCGCGTGAGTTACAAAAACCTTAATTTATGATGGCAAATTAAATCCTAAGGTTTGATTTTCTGTTTTCAATAGTGACTTCATTGAAGAAAAACTTGGTGCGAAGTATGTTGAAAATCGAACATTGGAATTTGCAAAATCATTCGAAGAGACCAGTCCGTCAACACCTATATTTTTCATTTTATCACCTGGTGTCAATCCATTAAAGGATGTTGAAACGTTAGGTCGTTTAATGGGTTTTACTGTTGATAAGGGTAATTTTCATAACGTTTCCTTGGGCCAAGGGCAGGAAATTGTTGCAGAAACAGCAATGGATAAGGCAGCACAAAATGGACATTGGGTTGTCTTACAAAATATTCATTTAGTTAAAAAATGGCTACCAGCTTTAGAAAAAAAGTTAGAGCATTACGCAGAAGGATCTCACAAAGATTATCGTGTTTTCATGAGTGCTGAACCAGCAGCAACTGCGGCCGCGCATATAATTCCACAGGGAATTCTTGAGTCATCAATTAAAATAACAAACGAACCTCCTACTGGAATGATGGCTAATCTGCACAAAGCTTTAGATAATTTTACGCAAGAAACCTTGGAGATGTGCGGCAAAGAGGCAGAATTCAAAGTGATTTTATTTGCTTTATGCTATTTTCATGCAGTTGTTGCTGAACGAAGAAAATTTGGTCCTCAAGGGTGGAATAAAATATATCCTTTCAATGTTGGCGATTTAAATATCAGTGTCTCAGTTTTGTACAATTACTTGGAAGCAAATTCTAAAGTACCGTGGGAAGATTTACGGTATTTATTTGGTGAGATAATGTATGGTGGTCATATTACGGATGATTGGGATCGACGATTATGCATCACTTACTTAGAGGAATACATGCAAGCTGATTTAGTTGATGGTGAACTGTTTCTGGCACCATCATTTGCTGCTCCCCCAAATACTGATTACTATGGTTACCATGGTTATATTGATGATGTTATGCCTCCCGAATCTCCATATCTTTATGGACTACATCCAAATGCTGAAATTGGGTTCTTAACAACAACATCTGAGGAATTATTCAGAACTGTTTTTGAAATGCAACCACGTGACGCTGGTGCATCTGGTGGTACGACAGTGACTCGTGAAGATAAAGTTAAACAAATATTAGATGAAATAATGGAAAAACTGCCAGAGGAATTCAATATGACTGAAATAATGGGTAAAGTTGAGGAACGCACACCTTATGTTATTGTCGCATTTCAAGAGTGCGAACGCATGAACTATTTAACCAGCGAGATTAAGAGAAGTTTGAAGGAACTAGATTTAGGTTTAAAGGGTGAACTAACTATTACTTCTGATATGGAAGAATTGGAAAATGCATTGTTCTTAGATCAAGTGCCGGCTATATGGACGGCACGTGCCTATCCATCTTTACTTGGCCTTACCGCATGGTTTGTGGACTTATTACTAAGGCTCCGTGAACTCGAAACTTGGTCTACTGATTTTGTGGTACTAAAAATGGATAAATATTCAATACGAATCAAGTTTTATTATTATGTTTGTTTGGTTTTCAGTTGCCATCGTGCGTTTGGTTAGCTGGTTTCTTTAATCCACAATCCCTATTAACTGCAATCATGCAAAGTACGGCCAGGCGCAATGAACTCCCGTTAGATAAAATGTGCTTGCATTGTGATGTTACAAAAAAACAGAAGGAAGATTACACGTAATTATTGTTTTCATCCCTTTTTTATGTCTTTTGTGAAATTTATTTTTTTATCCTTGACATCAACTAGAACTGCACCACGTGAAGGCGCCTATGTGCATGGTATATTTATGGAGGGTGCTCGTTGGGACATTCAACAAGGAATTATTATGGAATCCAGATTAAAGGAATTATATCCAGCAATGCCCGTTATAAACATAAGAGTAAATAGACTTTTATTTACCTGATTCTTGAATTTATAACAAAATTTTAATTTTTATTTTTACTAAAGGCACTAACGCAGGATAAACAAGATTTGAGAAATATGTACGAATGTCCAGTATATAAAACCCGTACTCGTGGTCCAACATATGTATGGACGTTTAATTTAAAAACCAAAGATAAACCAGCTAAATGGACATTGGCCGGTGTCGCTTTATTGTTACAAGTTTAATTTAAGTTTTAAGTTTAATTAAAAAAACAAAATATTTTAATTGTTGCTTTCCTGTTGTTGTTAATCTGTTTGTTATACAAAAAAAAAAAATAATAATAATAATAATTCTCTGTTAAATCAATTTATTTGCTTAAAATTTATTAAAAATAAAATGTTATCAGATGCTAATAAAAGAGAGATTTTCTTTAGTTAATTTAATATGGGATTAGAAGTGGTCAGAATAATTTAATTTTTTTTCATATCTCGTGCGTCACAAGGACCTTCATGCTTGAATCTATATAAAATCCCTTTGGAATTTATTCAAATATGTTATTAATCAAATATTTATGAAGTAAAATAGTTAAATTTACCATTTTTTGATTGGCAATTATCCAATAGAAGGTGGCAATTATTTGAAAATTCCTTTACATCATTAGTTGATAAATCCATAGCACAAATTGGTTTATAAATGGTAGAACAATGAAAATAACAAAGCTTTGGTGTCTTAAATGTTTGTCCAAATACAAAGGTGACTACACGTATAATAATAAAACAATCTTAATAAAACAACCAAATAATAAGAATTAATTAAATTTAATAATATTTACGGATTGTTAACGATAATAACGTTAAAAATGATAATAATTTCATCACGAACATCAGAATATTACAAAAGGGAATTTTATAAAGTTTTGAATAATAATAAAATAATAAATTTTATTAGTTTTATTAATGTTATATAGATCTGCTAATTGATTAATTATAAATAAATTAAAATATTTAATCGTTTTATAATTTGGAAACATTTTTTTTTCCTTCTATTTTTACTGTACACTGCGGTTACAGTGCAAACACAAAGCATTGTGCTTGATTTATTAACGGTTTGTAACATGGATAGATTTTTTTTAATAATTATTTTGTTTATTAAATAATTATATTTTATTATATTATTTAATTATTTCATTGTTGATATATAATTATAAGTAACGATTTTAATTAATTAAAGTTAATTTTACAATTGATACAAAAAAAATGCAACAGAATTTTAAATTAATACTAGGTGTCACTAGTATTCGCTAAGACGAAATAAAAATGCAAATTTTTTAAAAAGAAATTATTTTTACTTTCGATTTTTATAATAAAATAATGATGGTACATACAGAGGTCATAAATAATATTTAATAGAATAATAAAAATAAAAAAAACATTGATTAACATAATCATTATACAATTTAAAAAAAAAATAAAAAATAAATAAATAAAGAAAGAAAACAATTTAAAAAAAAAAACATTTTATTCATTTTTTTGTAATAATAAACTTTAAAAATTCGCATAATCGAAGTTTTTTCAGCATTATGCATAATACATATTTTCTATTTGTTTTATCACTACGTAAGTAATTAATAAATAATTTGTAATTGTTTTATAATTAAATTTGTTAAATGTTTTAGTTTTTCTACAAATTTATGGTGATGAGAATAATTCAAATGAAATGGACGTATGTGGATTAAATTGTATTAGTTCAAAGCATTCAGTTTGTGCAGAGGATATTTCTGGTTACCGTAGATCATTTGATAATAATTGTGAAATTGATTATGAAAATTGTAAATATGGTGCAAGTATGTATTATTTTTTAGTTTTTAATTGATTAATTAATTAATTAATTAATTAAGCTGCTATTTATTATTATTATTGTTATTAATTGACTAGTATGCATTTCGGCGATAATTAAAAAACAAATTTTTTATTCATAGGTTATAGCATTTTACATGACGGTTTATGTCCAACAAGTATTACAATTTAATTAAAAATTACAATTTCATATGATTACATATGGTTTGTAAATGTTGTATATTTCATAATCTTTATTGAATAAATAATGAAATAAGTACAAAAAGAAAAAATTAATTGAGTTTTATTTAACAGCAAATAAAAATGAATTTTTATGTTTATATATACGAAAATTTTCCAAAGTTAACTCACACCTATTTGAAAATTCTATATTTCTTCTAATTGTGTTATTATTAAAGGTACATAGCCGTTTGTTGTTCTGGAAAATTACTACCAATGAAATTTATTGTTTTTTATGGTTAAAAATTAAATTAATCAAATACAATCAACGAAAATTACGATGCTAATTATCAGAATAACTTACCAACAAGTAATAATTCATAATTTTTTTTTTCAAATAATTAATTATTTTGACAAGCATTTTAAACACATTTTTAAATGGTGAAAATAAAAAATTTCTGTGTTTTAATTAATTATTAATGTCGCATAGAAAATCATTGATAAACGTATAAAAATATTTAATTATTGTTATTGAAAATTGATTTATTTGTTTTATTTAACAAAATAAAAAAGAGGAAAAAAAAATAATTAAATTACATGGATTCAAATTACAGGTCATTAAAAAGCTGTGATAATATCTTCACAACTTTCAGCTCTGAGAATCCGGAAATCTTAAACAAATAAAAATAATTTTTTTTTATTAAATAATAAATATAAAATAATTAATTAATAGATAAAACTACTCACTTGCACGGTTCACACAATTGTGAACATCTAATGAACAAATATTTTCAAAAGTTCGATACTGCAATACACCGTTTTGCAACGTTTCAACACCACAAACAGGTGCTAAAATATCAAAACAAGCGGTGTTACATTCCTCCGTTTGTCCAAACACAAAAGCACCCATCAAGCAGAATACTTAAAATTAAATCAAATTAAAATATTTTATTAAATAATTAATTAATTAATTCCAACTAACCAACAAGAGAATATTTTAGAAAATTCATCGTCTTTATCGCTTAAACCGTTAATACTTTGTATTACAAAATGTTAATTAAATTTAATTAATAATTCATCTAGTTCAGACTATTTATATTGCACATTGTATCATTGAAATTTTAAGTCAGCGTTCGATTATTAAATAATTAAAAAAAAAAAAAAACTTGAATGTCAAGAGCGTAAAGCGCAGTTTATTAACATTTTTTTTCTCCTATTTAATCAACATAAATAGTGACAGGCTTGGAAATAAACATGAATAACGAATAAAAAAAATGAGAAACTTTAGGTAAAACCCAAGTGAATGGAGTGGATATATAAAAATATTCAAGATAAAACAAAATGATTAATTTTATTTATTCTTTTAATTGAGATGAAAGCGTTTTAATCATTAATAATTAAAAAAAATATTTTTTTGTTTCCTTGCTGCAGTCAATTTGGATCATTATTCTTACTCTGCAAATCAATCAAATCGACGATGACGATGTAATGTAAAAAGTAATTAAAAACAGTAAAGGAAGTGGTTAAGTATTTTTGAAACGGAAGCAACCTTGTCTTTATGATTCCTGTTGTTATTGTTTAAAATTATTATTTCTATAAAATGCTTAAATAATATAATGCAGTATACTCTACAGGAAGTTTCTATAAATTCATATGAAACACGATTTAAACAATTTGTCGGCACGATTTAGGAAACCATTGACCAGTGTATAGAGCTAAGCATTATCTAATATCGCATTGTATTCAAATGAAATAACAAACAAATATAGAGAAATTAAAAATTATTTTATTAATAAAATGTCATATATAAAAAAATAAAACAAAAAAAAAAAAAATTAAAATATTGCAACTTCTAGGCATCTATTAATTCATCTTCGCATTCTCCTCTATTTATAATAACGAAATCTGTAATAAATTGAAATAAAAATAAAAAAAAAATAAATTAATTCAGAAAATATATCGAGCAAGCAGGAGCTAAAGGGATACTAACTTGTTCCTTTTTGACAATTATATATACGAAGTTGACATGAATTACTAAATGTTTTTTTAGCATCTGGACCAACAAACTGATGAAAAACAGCACAAACAGGATCATAATTGGCAGGACATGCTTTAGGACATTTCTCAAGTTTTGCACTGAAAACGACTCCAATCACACAAACGACTAGAATTTGAGGATTCACATAACCAAACAAATTAAATGAATAATGAAAAGCACAAACCAGCAAATACATAAAGAAGCGACTTCATTCTTAATAAAATAAATCTTTGTGAATTTTTTAATAAATACTAATTAAAATTATTTACTCCACTTAGCTTTTTATAGCGTTACTGTCAGGTGGAATTCATTTTTTTTCTTTTTATAAATGACCTAAAAAAACATTTTTTTTTTATCTCTGCGGATATATTTTTTGCTCGTTTATTAAAATTAATTAAACTTAGATTATCTGTAGCCAGGGTTGGGATAAATTTTAATTTTTTTTTTATATAAAACTCAATGTTTACAGATTTTTAATTTATTTAAAAAAAAAAACAGCTCTGACTTGTTTTGAAACGCTTAATGGCATTTAAAGTCACTCAAGTACATTGTAAAATATTTTTTTAATTTTTTAATTGACTTATTCGTTTCATGTGAAATGTCATTAATAAAACTGGTTGAGGTTTTTATATAAACTCCACACATAATTGCGTTCAAAATATATTTTTTTGCGAATCTGTTCTGCATTCTTTAGTAATATTCTTGCTAAGTTTAGAGTTCGCAATCTTCTCAAAAAACCCTGAAACCTTGTAATTGAAAAGCCAATTTGTTGCCTTCTGAATGACCCCACAATTAAACAGAAATAGAAATAAGATACCAAATACGTGAATCATTAAAGTTGATTTTTTCAAATACAAATTAAATTTGTATAAACTGTTTAACTTTGCATAAATACAATCAAGTGTCGTCTTCTTCCCGGATTTTAAATTCGTTTTGAAATTTATGTGTGGATCAATTCTCTTGGCAAAATGTATTATTGACAACAATAAAAAAACAACAATTTATATTATTTATTTAATTAATTATAACAGAAAATTATTATAATTCTAAGGTAAGGATATTCAAGAGAAAAAGGAGAAAAACAACTTTGTTACTTTTTTTTTAAGCCATTAATGATGCAATTTTATTTAGATAAGTGAATCAGCAATTCACAAAAATACAGTGGTGCTTTTGAAATTAATTATATTACATACAATATATATTTGTGGTTATAACATACAGGTGTTGCTTAGTCGTACAGGTGATTTTTGAATGTAATATTATTCCCCAAAATATAAGTTTTCATAAGCAATCATCATAGGAAACGAATACATATTCTTAAATAAATAAAATTATGTTAAAAAATCATCAATTTTCATTATATGCATTCCACTTACTGTAATTGCTAAGACAATTATACAATTTATAAACGCAGTAATTTGGATATACTTCACGAACACCTTCAGGATTTGTAGCACAAACTGGCATATACTCCTTGGTACATTTTGTAAGACAAGTTGTTCCTCCAATTGCATTATTTGGATAAAATGCTATTAATGAAATTACTTTTTCGTTGTATGCAAAAAAAGCAAATTAAATTTTATTTTCATTATTAATCATGGTTAAATGTGAAATAAATTAAAAATAAATGGAATAAAAAATAAAAAAGCCACCTACAAGCAAATAAGAAATAAAAAAATTTCATGATTGATAAAAATCGAAAACTGAAAAACAGGAAAACTTTCAACACTTGTCACTTTACGAAAACTCACTAAAATTGTGATTTTTTAAGTTCAAGACTTTGAATTTATGTGAATAAATCTATATTTTATATTGAATTAATTAATTAATTATTGTTGCTTCCATTATAAATTTATTTATTCGAAATCAATCAATTTGTAAATTAAATTGAATTTTAAATGCATCAAACCTGCATGAATAATTTTTTTTTTAATGTAAATTGAAATTATATTATGGAAAATTAATTATACATTATATATGGATATGCAGACTGCGAATTAACTGAATAATGTGCATCCCGAACTTTCCAGTCCTTAAAAAAAATCAATAGATTTACTCCAAAATGCAATTTTATTTAAAAAAATAATCAATTATTGACGCCAATACACAAATACATGGAGATAAGATAAAAACAAGGGGGAATTTCACTCGTAATTAAAACTAATTCATCTCCTCTAATAATGTAACAATTTTATTCAATTTATTTCCGATTAAACTTAATTAAATTAAAAAATATTCAATAATTATAAAAGTATGTTTGGTAAAAATATTTTCATTTATAATTCTTGCTAAATAATAGGAAAAATGTTTGAAACAAATCTCACAGATGTAAAACATAAAAACAGAATTTCTTGTTGGTCCACTAATGTGGTTTGGTAATTCTTAATTTCTAATAATTCTTAATAAATAATAATGATTTCTAATTATTAATTAACTATTTTATGTAAGTTTTTCAAAAAAATTAATTAATGAATTAGTAGGATTCAGTGTTTTCTTGAATCAAGAAAGAGACCAAACCCAGCGTCGATAGTATCGAGAGTATCGAGAAACTATAACCACGACGCTATTAAATTACAATCTTGGAAGTAATTGGTCATCTTCACATTCTCTAACCATCTAACAGGTGGAAAACAGCACAAACAGGACCATTTTGTTTATTCCTGCAATCAAATACGTCGTCGTGATATGGTTTATTAAAACTGTGTTAGTACCTTTGAAATATAAAACGTTTTACACCGAATACTACCGAATATTGCATTGTATTGTAAATAATTTATAATGACATAACTGAAGTTAAAGTTAGAGAATGAGACCTTGGTCCTTAATATTTCATTATTCCTTAAATGAATTAATTAACCAAGAAAGTATTCTCGGTAGTATAATGCGTAGCGTAATTAAATTTGGAAAAATTCAATAAAATGCACGAAAAAAGTTGACTAAAAATAGAATAGCGGAAGTAAAGTGGTCTTGTGATTGCTGAAAAAATATTTTTTATACATAATACTGAAATAAATAAAAAAAACACAAATTTATATGTATTTATAAAAAAAAAAAATAATTTTATTATTTATTCATTGATTTCTAATAAACAATTTAAACTTAAATCTCTATCGGGAAATGGTGATATTGGCAAACATAATTTTGGTGTACGAGTTAATACGTAATCTAATAAAGAAGAATAAAATCAAAACATGAAAATAAAATGAGATAAACAGATAATATTTACTTGTATTATAAAGACAATTATGCAGATTCATTTCACATTTATTGTCGAATGTCATATATCTGGATTTACATCCCAAACGAATAATAACACCACAAACTGGCTCAAATACGTCGGTACAAATTATATCGCATTTTTCTGGTTTGATTACTCGACTGGAGACAACAGCACCCAAAGCACAAAGTACTTTAAAATAAAAAATTAAATTAATTAATTATTAAAAAAATATTATTAATCAGAGATTAAAATGCACAGACCACCAAGTAAATAAACGATTGACTTCATTTTTATTAATTAACAACAAATGATTAAAATATTTTATTTCTTACCCATTTATAGGCTTATTCGCGCTAATTAACCTTTAAAAATATAGTTTTTTAATTTTTTTAGAACCTTTTCAATGAACTTTAAGTAAGAATAAAGAAAAACAACTTTGATACATTTTTTTGCTTTTTTTTAAGCCATTAATGATGCAATTTTATTTAGATAAGTGAATCAGTAATTCACAAAAATACAGTGGTGCTTTTGAAATTAATTATATATATATACATACAATATATATTTGTGGTTATAACATACAGGTGTTGCTTAGTTGTACAGGTGATTTTTTAAAGTAATATTATTCTCCAAAATATGTTGCGCAATCAGCATAAGAAACGAATACATATTCTTGAATAAATAAAATTATGTTAAAAAATCATTAATTTTCATTATATGCATTCCACTTACTGTAACTGCCAAGACAATTATAATATGCATAAGTACAGTAATTTGGATATGTTTGACGAACAGTGTCACCAGTTACAGCACATACTGGTGCATACTCTTTGGTACACTTTAAAGTGCAGTCTCCTCCGATTGCATTATGTGGATAAAATGCTATTAATGAAATTACTTTATCGTTGTATGTAAATAAAGTAAATTAAATTTTCTTTTCATTATTAATTATGATTAAATGTGAAATAAATAAATAAAAAAGCCACCTACAAGCAAATAAGAAATAAAAAAATTTCATGATTGATAAAAATCGAAAACTGGAAAACAGGAAAACTTTCAACACTTGTCACTTCACGAAAACTCACTAAAATTGTGATTTTTTAAGTTCAAGACTTTGAATTTATGTGAATAAATCTATATTTGATATTGAATTAATTAATTAATTATTGTTGCTTCCATTATAAATTTATTTATTCGAAATCAATCAATTTGTAAATTAAATTGAATTTTAAATGCATCAAACCTGCATGAATAATTTTTTTTTAATGTAAATTGAAATTATATTATGGAAAATTAATTATACATTATATATGGATATGCATACTGCGAATTAACTGAATAATGTGCATCCTGAACTTTCCAGTCCTTAAAACAAAATCAATTGGAATTGGTGAATTTCACTCGTAATTAAAACTAATTAATAATGAAACAATTTTATTCAACTTATTTCTGATTAAACAATAATAATTATAAAAGCATCTTTTTTAAAAATATTTGCATTTAGTTATTGTGGTTGGCACTTGCCATTGCTAATGAATTGATACTCTTTGGTGGATTAAAAAAAAAAAAGTAAAATTGAATAATTAATTAAAAATATAAAAAAACTATTTTATCATATTTACTATAGCCGCTTTCACAGTTGACAATATCAAAGGCACATTTATTTCCAAATGTTTCATAATTTTTATTTGGACTTTTACCACAAACTGGTCTATAGTCGTAGGTACAGATTTTATTGCAACGCATTTCTAAACTCTTGCAGGAGCAAATTGCAATTAATACTTATATGTAAAAATTACAAAAAAACAATTAATTAATAAATTAATTAATGGAATAGAATAAAAAACGATGATAAACGTACCAATAAACAGTAAACAGAGAAACTTCATGATTAACTTGGCAAAAACTGTATAAAACTGAGATAAACTTTTAAGAATTCTTCTCATTTATATATCATACAGAAAGTTTATTATTATTCTAATTCAAATTAAATTTCTCTTTTTCATTGAACATTTATTTATTCGTAATTATCTCGCGCTGGTATATCAATTTGTATGGAAAACTGAATTCGAAATACTTTATATTTGCTATAATATTAATAAGCAACCTTAATTTCTAGTACTAGAAGTCCAAAAAGAAGTTTCATCTGATCACAATTAGGAAATGAATTAATAAATCGAACATATTTACGTGGATTGTTCACGTAATTACAAATCTAAAAAGTGAATGTGAAATCAGTAAAAGTTAATTAGATTTAAATATTTCTACTCTTCTGTAATTAACGTAGAGCGCAGTTAAATTTCTCTATAGTGATAGAAATTTTGTAAAACCAACTATGACTATGACCAACGATAATGTAAAGTAAGGAAGTTGACTGCATTTCTGCATTGAATCCATTTGTAGGTACAGAGCTAAATATTTCTTGCTAAATAATAGGGAAGTTTTTCAACAACAAATCTCACAGAAATAAAACATAAAAATAATAACAGACATTTTTTGTTGCAATTTGTTTATATTTATAAGGTCCTATCACTAATGTGGTTTGGTGATTCAGAAATTCATGATATCACACCACGACGCTATTAAATTATAATCTTGGAAGTAATTTATCCTCTTCACATCCTCCTTGATTTACAATAACGAAATCTGCAATGCATTGATGAGAAAAGCATGAGATGAAAATAAAAATACAGCGAGCAGTAACTATAAGGATACTAACTTGATTTCGTCTCACAGTTATGCGTATCCATTGTACATTCACTGCTAAATGTTTTCTTAGCATCTGAACCAACTAACGGATGGAAAACAGCACAAACAGGAACATAATTGGAAGCGCAGGCAATAGGACATTTCTCAAGTTTTGCACTGAAAACGACATCAATTACACAAACGACTAGAATTTGAGGATTCACATAATCAAAAATCTTTTTTTTCAGAATAATAAATGAATAATGAAAAGCACAAACCAGCAAATACATAAAGAAGCGACTTCATTGTTAATTAATTAATTTTTTTCTAATAAATCCTAATTAAATTGTTTATTCCAGTTGGCTATTTTATAATTTTTAATGCCAAGTGGAATTCATTTTTTTTCTTTTTATAAATGATCTAAAAAAACATTTTTTTTTATCTCTGCGGATATATTTTTTGCTCGTTTATTAAAATTAATTAAACTTAGATTATCTGTAGCCAGGGTTGGGATAAATTTTAATTTTTTTTTTATACAAAACTCAATGTTTACAGATTTTTAATTTATTTAAAAAAAAAAACAGCTCTGACTTGTTTTGAAACGCTTAATGGCATTTAAAGTCACTCAAGTACATTGTAAAATAATTTTTTAATTGACTTATTCGTTTCATGTGAAATGTCATTAATAAAACTGGTTGAGGTTTTTATATAAACTCCACACATAATTGCGTTCAAAATATATTTTTTTGTGAATCTGTTCTGCATTCTTTAGTAATATTCTTGCTAAGTTTAGCGTTCGCAATCTTCTCAACAAACCCTGAAACCTTGTAATTGATATTTTTTTTTACAAATGATCATTCTAGAAAATACTTTGAATACGTGTAGGATAATAAAATGTCTAAGTAATGAAAAGCCAATGTTTTGCCTTCTAAATGACTTAGCGCTTATCAGTTGTATTGACCCCACAATTAAACAGAAATAGAATTAAATATTCTTTCCAAATTTTTCATGTTTTTTATACTTATACTTGGTCATGTTTTGATCGTTTTAATGAATTAAAATTCTAATAAAAAAATATTCTCCTATAATTAATTAATTTTTAATAAATAATTAAAAAAGTCGCATTTATTGTATTTATGCCAACAATTTATTTTATTAATTCATTTAATTATAACAGAAAATTATTATAATTCTAAGGTATCTGGAAGTTTTGATCCACACAGTCCGCTATCATCAACAACGTAATCTAATTAAAAAAAAAAGAGAGAATTGCATTAAAACCTATAAAATTATTAAATAAAATTGAAATAAATAAATAATTACTTGTTTTATGTACACAATTATGTAAATCAAGGAAGCACTCGTTGCTAAAAACCATAGTTTTTATTGGTTTTCCACGGAATAAAATTACACCACAAACTGGCTTAAATTCTAATATACAAGCCGCAGCGCATTCTTCATCGCGTATTATTAGACTGGAGACAGCACCCAAAACACAAAGTACTTTAAAGTAAAACAAATAAAATTAATTAAAAATATTATTAGTCAGAGATTAAATTTAAATTAAACAAACCACCAAGTAAATAAACGGTTGACTTCATTTTTATTAATTAATTAATTAACAACAACTGATTAAAATTTTTTATTTCTTACCTATTTATAGGCTTATTCGCGCCAATTAACCTTTAAAAATATTTTTTAATAATTTTTAGAACCTTCACACTAAACTTTATGTAAGAATAAAGAAAAACAACTTTGATACATTTTTTTGCTTTTTTTTAAGCCATTAATGATGCAATTTTATTTAGATAAGTGAATCAGTAATTCACAAAAATACAGTGGTGCTTTTTAAATTAATTATATTACATACAATATATATTTGTGGTTATAACACAAAGGTGTTGCTAAGTCGTACAGGTGATTTTTTTTTCTTCAGTAAGGAATCAATAGCAATCATCATAGGAAATTAATGCATATTCTTGAATAAATAAATTTATGTTAAAAAATCATTTAATTTCATTATATGCATTCCACTTACTGTAACTGCTAAGACAATTATAATATGCATAAATACAGTAATTTGGAAATGTTTCACGATAACCTTCAGCATTTGTAGCACATACTGGTGCATACATTTTGGTACACTTTAAATTGCAGTCTCCTCCGATTGCATTATGTGGATAAAATGCTATTAATGAAATTACTTTATCGTTGTATGTAAATAAAGTAAATTAAATTTTATTTTCATTATTAATCATGGTTAAATGTGAAATAATTAAAAAAAAAGCCACCTACAAGCAAATAAGAAATAAAAAAATTTCATGATTGATAAAAATCGAAAACAGGAAAACTTTCAACACTTGTCACTTTACGAAAACTCACTAAAATTGTGATTTTTTAAGTTCAAGACTTTGTGAATTTATGTGAATAAACCTAAATTTTATATTGAATAAATTAATTAATTATTGTTGCGTTATCAATTTGTAAATCAAATTGAATTTTAAATGCATCAAACCTGCATGAATAATTTTTTTTTTAATGTAAATTGAAATTATGTATGAAAAATTAATTATACATTATATATGGATATGCATACTGCGAATTAACTGAATAATGTGCATCCCGAACTTTCCAGTCCTTAAAAAAAAATCAATTGATTTACTCCAAAATGCAATTTTATTTTTAAAAATAATCAATTATTAACACCAATACACAAATACATGGAGATAAGATAAAAACAAGGGGGAATTTCACTCGTAATTAAAACTAATTCTTCTCCTCTAATAATAAAACAATTTTATTCAATTTATTTCATATATTTAATATTAATATTCAATATTTAATAATTATAAAAGTATCTTTGATAAAATTATTTGCATTTAGTTATTGTGGTGGGCACTCGCCATTGCTAATGAATTGATACTCTTTGGTAGATAAGAAAAAAAAAAAAAGAAAAAATTAAAGAATTAATTAAAAATATAAAAAAACTATTTTATCATATTTACTATAGCCGCTCTCACAGTTGACAATATCAAAGCCACATTTATTTCCAAATGTTTCATAATCTCCATTTGGACTTTTTCCACAAACTGGTCTATAATCAAAGGTGCAGGCTTTATTGCAATATATATCCACACTTTTGCAGGAGCAAATTGCAATTAATACTTATTTGTAAAAAAGAAACAAAACAATTAATTAATAAATTAATTAATGGAATAGAAAAAAAAACGATGATAAACCTACCAATAAACAGTAAACAGAGAAACTTCATGATTAAATATTCACTTTAGACACTTGGCAAAAACTTTATAAAACTGAGATAAACTTTTAAGAATTCTTCTCATTTATATATCATACAGAAAGTTTATTAATTATTTTTTGCTTTTTTAAATGGTTAATTATTAATATGTAAAGAATAATGTAATAATTATTATTACTATTATTACGTAAATTATATAAGAAAAAATTAATTGCGGTAATTCAATGGAATTTGATTTATTCGTATATTTTGAAATATGATTTATTTGTCTTAAAAAAAAAAAATGAAAAGATTTATAACTTCCTTTACTAGCAATGCCGAAATTTTATTAAATTTATAATCTTAACTAAATTGCATATTATTTGTATAAATAACTAAAAACATTGCACAAGAAATTCAAATAAATAAAAATATTATTACTTACACCTAACATCTTAATATAATTTTTTTTTTTTTTAATAAATTAAAATAACCAAGCTTATTAACCCTTAAATCACTTCACCCTTAGAATTCTCTTAGAATTAATATTGTAGCAACAATTATATTTGGCATGAGTTTTACCACACAGAGCCACCAAAATAAACTAATTAATTAATTAATTAATAAAATAGATAAGACTACCAATAAACAGTAAACAAGACAATTCAAATTAGATTTATTAATTTATTTTACATTAATTTCATGCTGTTAAATGAATTTGAAAAGAAAATTTTAATTGGAAAAACTGTATACCTGTTATAAGAATAACAAGCAATAAACATAGGGAAGTTGCAAACTTTTTTTTTTTTAAAGCTAATGTTTTGACCCCAATCTAAGGTCAAACAAATAATTATCTAATATATATAAATGAAGTAATAATGTAACAATAATAAACACTTGATATTAATAAGATTCGAATTAAATAATTGTAATTAAATATTGCTCAAAATTACGTGACACTAAATATTGTTTGATTAAAATTGTCAAGTAAGCCTATAATGTGGGAACACAAGATGTAGAAAGTTTCCATAAGAAACTTTACACCTAAATTTTTAAACTCAAATTCAAATAAGAAAACCCCTGCCCCCACAATAAAAACAATAAGACTAAGTTTATATTTAATGAGTCCCCCCACAATAAAAAAGCAGCAGACAAGATTAGACCAGGAGTCAATCAAGACTTTTGATATAAATAAATAAAATTCATATATAACGATTTAAGAAAATAAATGTCTTTTAATCACGAACAAATACAGATTGAAGGAGGAGAAAACAACGTTGGTTAAAAGTTAAACATTACATTTAGTGCGAGGGGACACTACACTAAGAAGAATCTCTAAAAACACATCAAACAGTTTTTTTTTTGTTTAAAATATCCTTTTACAAAAAAAGAGCAGTTCTAGGAAGTATTGGGTCGCTAGTGCATGTGCCTTTTAAATATATTAATAAGCTAGATAATGCGTATTTAACTGAGTAATTTTCTTATGTGTTAAACTCTATTATGAGAATAATTTTGTAAAAACATACAAACTTGGATTTTTTTTTATAACAAATTCCTCCTTGTTTTTGATTTTTTTTACAGCTTTTTTACTCTTTTGTTGGGGAGTTTCAGGAGAAGGCTGGGTATACAGAGTATCATTTCGCTTGTATGACGCAACGTCACTGATATTTGTTTTCTTTAAATTTCAATTTTGTTCCATTTGATAATCATAGATTAATGCCAAGACATCAAATGACATTTCTTCAAAGACTAATCAGATAAGGTAAACAAATAGTATTTTAGTACGTTAACGTAATACTCGTTATAATTAAATCAAATTTTTGTATAATAATAAAATAATTTAATTCAGTTAATAATAGTGATACTGATACATAATATAATATATAAATTAAATGTTAACAGAACAATATTTAATAAAAAGATAAAATCCAAACGTGGTAATGAATTTTACTTAGAATGTTTTCTTAATGAATATTTTCTGCAAGTGTTGTAATCAAACTCACACCTATTTCTAAATGATTTAAAAATTCTGTTTGGATTTTTACCACAAACATGTTTAATACCAAGTGGACAATATGTATTGCAATCCTTTACTTTTCGAGGAGTAAATTGCAATCAATAATTATTACAAAAAAATAATTAATTAATTGATTAAACAAATTTTCAAAGTGAATGTGAAATCAGTAAAAGTTAATTAGATTTAAATATTTCTACTCTTCCGTCATTAACGTAGAGCGCAGTTAATTTTCTCTATAGCGTTAGAAACTTTGTAAAACCAACCATGACTATGACCAACGATAATGTAAAGTAAGGAAGTTGACTGTACGCTGTATCAAGAGAAAACGGCTGAAGAGAATTTCTGCATTGAATCCATTTGTAGGTACAGAGCTAAATAATTCTTGCTAAATAATAGGGAAGTTTTTCAACAACAAATCTCACAGAAATAAAAAAAATAAATAAAAACAGAAATTTTTTGTTGCAATTTGTTTATATTTATAAGGTCCTATCACTAATGTGGTTTGGTGATTCAGAAATTCATGATATCACACCACGACGTTATTAAATTATAATCTTGGAAGTTATTTATCCTCTTCACATTCTCCTTGATTTACAATAACGAAATCTGCAATGCATTGGAGATGAAAATAAAAATACAGGGAGTAGTAATTATAAGGATACTAACTTGTTTTTGTCTCGCAGTTATGCGTAGTCATTGTACATTCATTGCTAAATGTTTTCTTAGCATCTGAACCAACTAACGGATGGAAAACAGCACAAACAGGAACATAATTGGAAGCGCAGGCAATAGGACATTTCTCAAGTTTTGCACTGAAAACGACACCAATTACACAAACGACTAGAATTTGAGGATTCACATAATCAAAAATCTTTTTTTTTAGAATATTAAATGAATAATGAAAAGCACAAACCAGCAAATACATAAAGAAGCGACTTCATTGTTAATTAATTAATTTTTTTCTAATAAATCCTAATTAAATTGTTTATTCCACTTGGCTTTTTATCGAGTTACTGCCAGGTGGAATATATTTTTTTCTTTTTATAAATGATCTAAAAAACATTTTTTTTATCTCAGCGGATATATTTTTTGCTCGTTTATTAAAATTAATTAAACTTAGATTATCTGTAGCCAGGGTTGGGATAAATTTTAATTTTTTTTTTATACAAAACTCAATGTTTACAGATTTTTAATTTATTTAAAAAATAAACCAGCTCTGACTTGTTTTAAAACGCTTAATGGCATTTAAAGTCACTCAAGTACATTGTAAAATGATAAATAATAATAGTTGAAAAGCAACATTATATATTTATATCAAACAATCTAAATGTATATCTGGGAATAGTGGTATTGGATCGCATAATCCAAAACGATCAACTTCGTAATCTAATAAATAAATACAAAAATTTAAGAATAAAACCAAAAATATGTGAAATATTAGATAACAAAACGATAATTACCTGTGTTATAAAGGCAATTATGTACATCGAGATCACATTTGTTGCTAAAAGTCATATATCTGTTTCGACACCCCAAACGAACCATTACACCACAAACTGGCTCAAATTCGGCTGTACAAATTGTATCGCAATTTTTTGGTGGAAGTATAACTAGACTGGAGACAGCACCCAAAACACAAAGTACTTTAAAATAAAACAAATAAAATTAATTAAAAATATTATTAGTCAGAGATTAAATTTAAATTAAACAAACCACCAAGTAAATAAACGGTTGACTTCATTTTTATTAATTAATTAATTAACAACAACTGATTAAAATAATTTATTTCTTACCTATTTATAGGCTTATTCGCGCCAATTAACCTTTAAAAATATTTTTTAATAATTTTTTTTTTTTTTTTTAACTTTTACAATGAACTTTATGTAATTAAAACAGCTTAAACATTGTTTAAGTCATTAATAATTTATAGAGTTTAATTTAATTTTTATTTTCATTATCTACTCTTAATTAATCCAAAAACTGAGTTAAATGATAAAACATATCATAATTTGTATGACCTCCGCTGCAGTTCATAACGAGATACACAATCCCACCCAACTTTACCATAGATATTAATTAAAAAACTTAAATGCAATCGTTAAAATTTTATTTATTTAAAAAAAAAAAAAAAAAATCAATCTGAAATTACATAAATTCAATTTGAAAGAATATTTATTTGTACATTATTAAGCATTATCAAAAATATCTTCACAGCTTCCTTTTCTGAGAATCCGGAAATCTTAACAAAATAAAAATTTATTTTTTTATTAAATATAATAAATATAAAATAATTAATTAATTGATAAAACTACTCACTTGCATTATTCACGCAATTGTGAACATTTAACGAGCATTTATTTTCAAAAGTTCGATACTGCTTTACATTGTTTGCCAACTCCTCAACACCACAGACAGGTGCATAAATTTCCTTGCAAGCAGTGTTACATTTTTTCGTTTGTCCAAACACAAAAGCACCCATCAAGCAGAATACTTAAAATTAAATCAAATTAAAATATTTTATTAAATAATTAATTAATTAATTCCAACTAACCAACAAGAGAATATTTTAGATAATTCATCGTCTTTATCGCTTTAATCGTTAATACTTTGTATTACAAAATGTTAATTAAATTTAATTAATAATTCATCTAGTTCAGACTATTTATATTGCACATTGTATCATTGAAATTTTAAGTCAGCGTTCGATTATTAAATAATTAAAAAAAAAAAAAAAAAACTTGAATGTCAAGAGCGTTAATTAAAATTTAATAAAATTTCTGTTTTAACAATTTAATCATCAAAATAAACAGGTGATGGATAACAAAATAAAAAAATCAGCAAAACTTTAGGTAATACCCAAGAGAATTGAGTTGTTCAAAACGATAAAAAAAAAAATTTATTACATTTTTTAATTACATTAGATGAAATGCAATAAATGATAAAGAATTATATCGATTTATTGACGTTTTATTCATTAAGAATTTTATCTAAATAATTAATCACTTAATTAATTAGTTAAGTTAAGTTCATTATCATTGTTGGCAATCGTTGCTTATTGAATAGCATAAACATACCAGGAATATTATTGTTCAACGATACAGTCGATGTAATTATTATTCGTTATCAGTTATGCACATTACTATTTTGTAATAATAATAGAAATAAAAAAAAAACATTTATTCATTTATAAAAAGAAATCATAAAAATTCTTTATTAATCAATTTATATTACAGATGGATTTATTTATCGATGTTAGTCACATACATTCACCTGCGTATTCAACGGTGTAATCTAGAAAAGAAAAAACCCCAATTAAACCTCAACTACAATTGCTACAATAAAACCAATGATTACTTGTATTATGAACACAATTATGTGCATGCAAATAACACTCATTACTAAATGTCATATAAATTTTTGTATTATCCATACTCTTCCGTACACCACACACAGGATCTTCATATGTTAGACAAGCTGTTTCACATTTTTTTCGCGTTCTGGCAACAGCACCGAAAACACAAAGTGCTAAAATATATTATTTAAGTCACAATAGGTAATTAAATTAAATTTTTATTATTTTCTACAAACCAAGTAACATATAAACAATTGACTTCATTTTTATTAATTAATTAATTATTTAATTATAGCTAATTAACAATTATTTTAATTACAACTAATTAAAATGTTTTTTATTCTTACCTATTTATAGCAGTTTTTAATTAATTATTATTATTATTTTTTTTTTTTTTTCGTTTCTTTACATTTTATTTTGTTGTTTGAATAATTTAATTAGCACTTTTTTTTAAATATGTGTGTGTGTAATTAACGTCATTCAATTCAAGATCACATTCAATCGTTTATAATTGCCTAGTGAATTAAAAAAAAAACATACAAAAATGTTAAAAATTCCCAATTAACAAAATTTATCGTAGAAATTCCAGAAAAAGAATATTTCGGAAAGAAGAACAAAAAAAAAAAAACCAATAAAAGCCAATTAAATATTAATTTACCATACAAATAATAATAATAATAAAAAAAAACCATTTATTCAGTAAAATAAAAAAAAAATACTTAACTAAATTATAATAAAAAAAGAAAAAGCTAAAACTAAAGTCATCTAAACATAATTGCGAATCTCCAATTTAACAAAATGCTTTGTTGTCAGTTTTATTGTGACACCATACTGTTTTTTAATATTTTCCATTTTTTGTTCCGTTGTGAATTTATATTTCCGTAGAATCTTCGCGAGTGCCGTTTTTAGGAAAAACATTGCGTATCGTTGTCCTATACATAATTTTGGGCCACCACCTAATGGTACATAGCTGTAAGGATGACGATTTGTGATTTTCTCAGGTAGAAAATTATCTGGATTGAACTTAAATGGATTTGGTCCCCAAATATCAGGGTTTTCATGGACATTTGTAAATAAAAGTAAAATTAATCGTCCTTTCTTAATGGTATAACCATCTGAAATGGATTAAACAAACATTAATCAACGAATTAATGTGAGAATAATACAAAAAAAAAAGAAGTTACTTGATAGGGTTATATCTGAATTAGATTGTCGACCACTTAGTGGAACTGGTGTAAATATTCTCATTGTCTCTTTAATAATCATTTCTAAATATGGTAATTTACTGATGTCATCACAATCAACAAATGATTCCCGTTCAGAAAATACACTATGTAACTCATGATAGGCACGCTCTTGTATTTCAGGATTCATTGCAAGTAATAGTATTGCATTGGCTAATACCGATGATGATGTTTCTGTTGCTGCGCCAATCACAGTATCACAATGATCAAATAGATCTTTTTCAGTTATTTTTCCACTTTCATGCAGTTTTAGTAATTGCTTAACAAGTACTTGAGGCTTATTGTAAGCAATGTCATCATCTTCATCATCCACACTTTGTTCATCCTTGTCTTCTTTACTGTATTCCTCTCGTTTACCGGCTATCACCTATTTATTGAACATTTATTAATTATGTTAAAAACGAATTTATTGTTTTATTAAATATAAAAAATTTACAGTCCCCGTCATTTTATAAATATTTTCAAAATGCTTCTTTTCTTCTTTGAACAAATTTGTAAATTTGTAAATAAAATCCGGGTGTAACATTAAATTGGACGCACGTGCAAATAAAATATCAGGAATTCTAATAAATGAAAATTAAATAATAAAAATCATTTTCCATGTATAACTAATCAAAATTATCTAACTTATTAGCAGCATCTAAATATTTTTGATGTTTTCCCTGTTGCACCTCACTATTCCAACCAAAAGATGTTCCACAAACCGTATCCAACGATAATCGACTAAAATATGGTCCAATATCAAACAATTCCTTATTATCACTAATTACTTTAATAAAAATATCAATTTTCTCATTAAAAATCGGGAAAAATGATTGCAAAACTTTTAGATTAAAACTGGAATTCAAATGTTTACGATGAACTTTCCACATGGATTCTTAAAAAAAAAAAAAAACAAGAAAAACATTTTTTTCTTTTGATTTTTTTTTTTTTAATAAAAATTAATTTTTAATCACCTCTTGCTGATATTAATCCAGCATCATTGTGTGCAAATGAATAAACGTGTGGCCTATCAAGTGCTGCATTTAATACAATTTTCAAATCTTCCGGTTTATCAACAAATACATGGGTAAAACCGAATGCATATAAAAGTCCTGGTGATTTAAGACTTCGTGTCAATTTCTCATACATTTGATAAATATCATTTTCACCGATAAACGATTTTTGTAAAATGAAAAAAAATTTTATATACGGTAATGATTGATGGTAGAAATCAATGAAATTTTTATATTTCTTTAATACAATCATATATAAAATAAAAATTATTAACAAAAATTCTATAAACATTTTTTTTTTCTTCTTTTCTTAAACACTTTATTTCACACGGTTTTATTAATCCAAATTCGTATATTGCTGGCGTAATATTCCATGTAGAACTGATTAATCAAAATTTTATTCTTGCTCTTTTATAACAGTTTTTTGTATTTTTATTTTTTTTATTAAAATCTTTTAACAATTTCCTTCCAAAATTTATTTTTGATTACTAAAGATATAGAAAAAACCAATGACCGAAATTTAGACAGACATTCATTAAAATCACTTAATAGCGGGTATTAACAATGACAAATTGAATTGTACTAATGAACAAGAAACATAAATTTTTATTGCCCAAAAAAAAAAAATCACAGGATGTTTAATGGATTTTAGCGATTAGACAGACACGAAAAAAGCTCTTAGTCAATGCTATGCAAATGTTAAAATAATTTTATTTCGTCGATAGGTTACATTCGATAATGTTAGAAGACAGGGAAATTGGAATAATTTTTTTTTTATTATTTACTTAGTTACTCATTACAAACGCCAGTAATAAAACCAACAAAACGATTTTTTTTTTTTTTATTTAATTACTTAATAATAATAAAAGAAACAAAGATTTAATTTAATTTGTATTTTATTGTATTCTGTATACACACCAGAAAAAAAATTAAACAAAATTATCCACAGCAATTAAAAAATATAAAATTATATTTTTTCCACACTAAACACATAATCACGTTTATGCAGCTTGACATAATGTTTTGTTAATAATTTTGTTGTTACCGCATGCTGTGTACGGATATTTTCCATTTTCTCCACGGTTGTAAATTTATATTTACGTAACACTTTTGCCAGTGTGGTTTTCATAAGAAACATCGAATATCGGTGTCCTTAAAAGTTGTGTAAAGTTTATTAAAATAACAAAATTACAAAAATTTACTGAAACAGTTTATTACCAATGCATATACGTGGGCCACCACCAAATGGTATAAAACTGTATGGATGACGTGCTGCTATTTTCTCTGGTAGAAAATGATCTGGATTAAATTGTTTTGGATTTGGAAATGATATTGGATTTTCATGTAAGTTTGTTATTAAAACGTGAACTGTATCCCCCTTTTTAACAAACAGACCATCTGTAATAAGAATTTAAAGTTTTCGAATAAATCTATAATTGTGATGATGAAATTTACTTGATAACCGAAAATCTGATGTCGCTTTCCTAGCAAATATTGGAACAATTTGAAAGAGACGCATTGTTTCCTTGACCACCATATCTAAATACGTTAATTTACTGATGTCATCGTGACTAACATAAGACTCCTGCTCCGGAAATGTATTTCTCAACTCTTGATAAACACGCTCTTGAATATCAGGATGCATTGCAAGTAATAGTATTGCATCAGCTAATACCGATGCTGATGTTTCTGTGCCAGCACCAAGTATTGTATCGCTATGCTCAAAAATACTTTTCTCAGGTATTTGACCCTTATCAAATAAATTAAAAAGTTTATTTATAAAAATTTGTGGCTTATTATAAACAATATTGTCATCGTCATCATTTTTAATTGTTTCATCTATTTTCGTTTCTATTAATTCTTTGTTATAATCTTGACGTTTACCGGCTACAACCTTTTAAAAGCGAAACATTTTTTTTTTTTTTTTGTGTTAAAACAATTGGATACTAAGAAATAATTAAATTACCGTTGACGTCATTTTGTAGAAATTATTATAATGAATTATCTCATCCTTATACAATTTGGTTCTTTTATAAATAAAATCAGGATGTAATAGGATATTGCTTGCACGTTTGAAAAAGATATCAGGCAGTCTAGAAAAATTGATAAAAGTTTTTATTGCTTAAAAAAGGAAAAATAAATCAAGAAAATACTTATTAACAGCATCAAAAAATGCATGGTGTTTTCCTTGTTGCATTTGACTATTCCAACCGAATGACGTTCCACAAATGGTGTCCATTGTGAATCGTGTAAAATAAGGGCCAATATCAAACGTATCCTGGTTTTCACTTAGTTTACTTAGAAGAATATCATTATTACAATTAAAAATAGGAAAAAATGATTGCAGAACTTTAATATTAAAGCTTGAATTCAGTAATTTTCGATGTACCTTCCAAATCGGTTCTTAAAATAACAAAAACCTAGAAAATCACCGGATAAACGGATAAACTTTAATCACAAGAAAATATACCTTGCGCTGTTATTAATCCGGTTTCATTATGTGAAAATGAATAACATAGTGGCCGTCCCATTGATGAATATAAAACCGTTTGTATATCCTCTGGTTTATCCACAAATGTATGTGGCACAATAAAAACATTCAACGTTGATGGTGATGGTAATTTTCTTGTTAAATCCTCATATATTTGGTAAACCTCTTCAAAAAAAAATAAAAAAAAAAAAAATAATAATTTAAAAAAACAAGAAAAATTCATTAACACTATTTCCACTACCATTGTCATTAAAAATAAAAATTTTTATTAAATTATAATAAAACGTAGCAAAGGCATAGATTTTGGTGATTTCCAAACTATCAAATGGATTCTTTGGTTTTGTTATGAAAATTAAATAAAAAATTAACACCAACAGGATTACTTCAATAAACATTTTTATTTTTCCTTGATTTTTCGCCTTATTTAATTAACACGAGCCCACTTTTTATTAATTTTAATTCAAAATTTAAACGAAAACTAACTTTTTTTGTTACATTACATCAACTTTTGTACCTGTAAAAATGATTTTTTTTTTTCATTTTTTTTTTGCACTATTTGAACTCTACTTATGTAATCGTTTACCCGACAAATAATTCATCATAATTAATGAAACATAACCACTTTTATATACATAAAGCAGGTAATTAAATATTTATTAAAAAATACATTTTCATGTACAATTAAAAATAATTAAAAGATTTGGCATTCAAAAAAAAAAAAAAATTAAAAATATTTTTGTTAACGTAGATGGATCATTTGTTGGTTTAACATCATCTTTACCGCTTTACATTGCTGCTTTAACTACTTTAAACATTATTAAAGTTTTTTTTAAAATATTTTTTGTTATTTCAAAAGTGTCTTTTCTATAAGACAAGCCCAAATGTCTACCGTGTGATGTTCATAGGTTATTTCTCACCGGAAGGTCATTTATTTGTTTTTAATTAAACTTTTATTAAAATCGCATATAGGAACATAGGAAGTACATAGGAAACAAGTAAACAGTTTGATTATATCATCCACATCTAGGCTAGGTAAGAAACATGCAAAAAAGATTAAAGCTTTTAAGTAATGCATGCTAAGCACAATTTTGAGTATAATGGCTCAAAAAAAAAAAAAACGATTTTTTTTAATGTTTTTTATTATAATAAAACAAACAAACCGCAATTATTAATATTAATAAATGTCATTTTGTATTTAATTTATGTTTATTTCAGTAAATAATAACCGAAAGAAATATTTTTTTTTATTTTTTTTTTATTAGAAAATAATTCATGGTCATTAAGTCATATAAAATGCAACAAATACCTGCACTAAAAATAAATTAAATAAAGAAGTAATTAATCAAAAAAAAAAATTATTCATAATAGTCACACACGAATATAAACAAAGTAATAAAAATAATTGCAGCAAAATATATCCAATTATAATCAGTAGGATTGTGATTTTGTTTTATATTTTCAATTTCATCTTGTCGCATCTTGTCACTGCCGTGTAACCGTTCCGTTAACATTCCATAACAAAATTCTAAAGTTTTTATTGAGCTACATTCACATTCTAGATTCATATTATTTTGTCGATAAATTAATGATGGATATTTTACATTTATAATATTTATATACTTTGTGTTATTTATTTCAATTAAATTATTTGGTTCACGTTCTAATATAAGAATTGATTTATCACTGGTCGTAATATTAAATTGTGTACACAGTACAAACACTAAATATGTATCTTCAAATGCATATTCAAGTTTCATTTCTCTGATTAAGTCTGATGAACATTTAGCCTCAACATTTTCTGCATATGATAAGTTGTAAACGTGTTCGGAATCCTTTTTCATTAATATCAAAAGTAAATTCTCTGTAAATTGACCACAAGTAATTGTCATCCGTGTTGAATGGATTTTTGTATAAAATTTATATGAAAAACAGTCTAACGAATCGTACATAGCAAAATAGAATGGTGTTATTGGATAATTACTCATTACTCTAGTATAACCAAGAATTTTATACTTAGATTCATCTGAATAATTATAATCTATAACAGCCGTTGTATCCTCACATTTTCCATTAACAATTAACGCCTGAACTTTAAACAAATTTATTAAAATAATAATAAAAACGTGAATTAAGTCCAGCGTCTGCATTTGCTTTCGTTTTTGTTATTTTTTAAAACAATTTAAAATAAACTAATGAAATTTTATAAACATCATACTGCTTATATACTGCTTATTAAATTTAATAATAATAATAATAATAATAATAATAAAAAAAAAAAAAACTTGATAAAAACTCTTTCACTGTAATTAGAATATCCTTTTTTTTTTTTTTTTTTTAATTTTACTTTTAATGGTTAAATACTTTTGTATCTACTAAACTGTTGTAGAGAATAATTAAATGCATCGGTTAACGTTTGTTGTTGCTGGTGAGAATCCACCCTTGTTAAACTATTCCATTTATTCCTATTTATAATTATAGTAATTCATTATTTATTAATATTGATAGTAATTTTGTATTATTTCTCCATAAAAACTCTTAAAAGATTTTTGTATTTTTGTATTTTTTTTTTCCTGTTTTTAATAGACAGTTAGTCTGGTTTTTATGTTATTACATAATTGAAAAAATATATATATATATATATATATAAAAATCGTTAAAAATGCACTAAAATCCTGATATAAAATATAAACAAGGAATTACATAAAGTATTAATACTAATTAATGTCATTTTTACTACACTTAAGTATTATAATTTATGATATAGAAAAGATACACCGAATGTGTCATTAAATGTGAAGATAATTCATGGTCATAAAAGTAATTTAATTAAAAACTACAAAATTTAAATACACAAATAGAATTTTTTTTATTTATTTATATATATATATATATATAATATACACATGCTTTGTCTACAATGATGTGCTTAAAGCTATTACATAAAATGTTAAATCTGCGATCAAGAGACAAAATGAAAAGTAAATAAAAAAAATTTCTTTTTTTTTTTTTTTAATCAAAAAAGTCACAAACAAATATGATTAGAGTAATTAATATGATTGCAATAAAATATATCCAACGACGATTTTTATTAATTTCTGCTTTTAATTTTTTAATTCCCTCATATTGCAGTTCTTGAAGCAATGTATTGTTGTACAGTAGACTATTAGCAATTACATCACCACAATATTCAATTCCCTTGATTGAATCACAAAAACATATCATCACCATATTCTTGTTTCGATAAATAAGATGAGAAAATTTTTTATTAATGTCATTAATATAATTCGTTCGGGTTTCTACATTCATTTTTTTCGAATCTCTTTCTATTATAATGATCGAATGATCACCGTACGTTCCATTAAATGATCTGCACATCAAGAACACTAAATAAGTTTTCTGCAGAAAATAGATTTGCATCATTTGCTTTATTGGATTTGTATAGCATTTCGATTCAACCGAATCTGAATATGATAAATTGTAAAAATTTTCTGATTTCTCTTTAAGTTGTTTCAGAAGTTGAGCATCCACAATAATATCCGCACAAGTAATTGACATATGATCAAAATCTTTTAGCAAATGATAGTTGTATAAATAACAGTCCAATGATTTGCTTTGTGTAAAGTAGAACGGTGTTCTAGAATCAATATCTTCAGAATCATTTTGTGGAAATTGATCCAATACTTTTAATATATTTGCACATTTTTCAGGTTCAATGACAGCCTGAATATTTTTTAAATAAAATCCAACAAACAGTATGCGTATTAATAATTTAAAAGTCCCCATTTGTTTTAATTAAGTTATTAAAATAAACTGATATCATATTGTCAGCTTTATGCTGCTTTTATAGATGGAATTAGAAAGATTGTTATCCGGAAATTAACTGTTTTAAAATTTAATAATAAAATATCATTTGTGGTGGAATGATAAACAATTTAAACATTAATTATAATCATTTATGATCATATCACAATTTAATTATATATTTGATGTAAACTTATTCGGAATTAAATTACCCATTAAATTTTAATAGGTTTTTCGCTTTCATTTGAACTACATTTGAAGTGTGGTGATTTTTATGTTAATTAATTAATCCCCGTTCCTAATAAAAATATCAACCTAATAGCATTATTACACCAAAAGCTTATCAATTATCAGGTTTTTTTTTTTTAATTTTTTATTAATAAATCGTCAGATTTTTATATTTTAATTAGATTAATTAAGTGTTGTATTCACTTTTAAATTCATACCTATGGCGTTTCGACTGTTGAAAAGGGCTTTAAAATTTATTTAGGGTGTCAATAAAGATTATTAGATAACAATTAAAGTAATAATTCATTTAGATTAACAGTTAAATAGCAAACTAACGATTAATCATTAAAATTTCAAAAGTTTCTTTTAAAAATAAATAGCAAACTAATTGTATGACACAAACACGTATATTTATATGTGATAAAGAAAATTCTTTATTTATTCAAAAAAGTCACAAACAAAAATGATTAATGAAATTAGAATGATTGCTGCAAAATAAATCCAACGATAATTGATTTTAACTTTTATATTTTCCTTCTTATCATATTGTTTATTGATAACGGACGGTTCTGCTGGACTATATGTTATTGTTCTACTACAATACTCTAAAACTTTGATTGAATCACATACGCATATTGTATTCAGTTTCTGATCTCGGGTACTTAATGAAGGATATTTTGCTGCAAAATCATTAATAAAAACTCTTCTATCCTCTGTATTTATATTGTTTGGTGTCTTTTCTAATATAATGACTGCCCGATCACTTAATGTTTCACTAATTTGTGTGCACATCTCAAATATTAAATAAGTGTCGTCGATTGAATCAATGAGTTTCATTTCTCTTATTAACTCTGATGAACACTTGAATTCAACTGTTTCTGAATATGATAATTTATAAACGTGTTCGGTGTTCTCTTTAATTAATATCAGCAGAAGTTGACCCATATATATATCAGAGCATGTTACTTCAAGACGAGTAAAATTCAATTGAGGATAAAACATATAGCTGTAACACGCCAAATTTTCACCAGGTGTATAGTAAAAAGGTGTTATTGGAATTTGAATCAATAGTGTTGTAAACCCCAATATTTGGTACTCGTATTGATTTGAGTAAACATGATCCAAAATGGGTGAGACTTCTTCACAATTTCCAGTAACATATATTCCCCGAATATTTGTCAAAAACAGTGAGTTGAAAAATCCGATTACAAACTTTAGTCTCATCATTTGATGGTTTTAAAATAAACTGTATGGGTTCTGTAGTTAATCAGGATGTTTATATATAATAAATAATCTATGCACCTACACACACGCACATATAAAATAACTGATTTAAGTGGTTAATTAAAATTTAATTAATGAAAACATTTTAAGCGATCTCTATAGATTTTATTTGTGATGGGAACTTCTATTTCGTGTTTTATATTTTTTCAGCAAATTAAAAATAATTTTAATTATTATTCTCCAATTATGTTTAGTAATTATTTATTAAAATCAATCGATAAATTCTAGGTGTTGTTTTACCTCACGAATAAAATTCTGATTAGGTAAAAATTATGGAATTAAGCAGTTTCGGAAAGGAAGAAACCAAAAACAATCACATTGGTTATTCATGTACTTGATTATCGTCAAGAAAAATTTCTGAGGTTTGTGGTTTGTGGTTTTATGATTAAAACAAAACGTTGTTTAAAGATTTGGTGCTTTCTTACTCATTCTGTTTGTTAGGTCAGCTTTGCTGTACTTTTGATTAATTTTTTTTATCGATGAATTAAATTATAAATTAAGTGGATTAGCCCAAGAATAGTGAAGTTTACTGATCTGAGTAATTATAATTAATGACGAATATGCTGTGTATTAAAATAATTTATTTTGAATTAACGCACAGTACAGTACAGTACAGTACAGTAATCGGCTGATTATGACAATAAATGAATGTTCAGTATCATATCGCAATTACTTGCTAAATTATTTAATTAAATTATATTTGAAGCATACAATTATTTTGTAGTCTACTGTAGTACTGTAGTATAATTTGCGGAGTTTTTTGATTGGTAGATTTTGGAATGAACATTTGAGAAAACAATTTTTTTTTTTTTTTTTTATCAAAATAATTTATTTTACGTAAATAATTAGCTTAGATATAGACAATAATTTATTATAATTTAATTAAATTTAATTTTCTTCTAAAAATAATGTTTCTATTCTATCGTTTTTCAATCATAATCATGTGCTTTTGATTTAATTTCGCTGTCACACCCATTTCATATGAAAGCTCCTCCAATTTTAAATTTGTTTTAAATCTATATTGGCGCAATACTTTGGCCAAGGCAACTTTTAATACAATTGTTGCATAACGATAGCCTATGCAATTACGTGGTCCCGCACTGAATGGTATATAACTGTATGGATGCCTTGTGGCTACGTTATCGGGTAGAAAATTATCTGGATTAAATTTATCAGCATTTGGACCCCAAATGTCTGGATTTATGTGTACGCTATATATGTAAATACCGATTGTTGAACCTTTTTTAACGACACGATCTATAATTAATAAATTGGAAAAAAAAAAATAAATAAAAATTATTCTCTATGCTGTGATTTTTATTAAATTTATTTAATTAAATTTACCTTTGAGTTGTATGTCAGCGGTAGCTTTTCTAGCAATAGCAGGTATTGTTGGCATTAAGCGTAACGACTCTTTAATCACCATATCCATATAATTTAATTGACGTAAATCTTCATACTCAACATCTGAATACTTATCAGGAAACACTTGTTCTAATTCCTCAATAACTTTATCCTGTATTTCTGGATGTATTGCCAATAATAAAATTACGTTTGATAAGCCGGTTGCTGTTGTATCGGTGCCAGCACCAATCATTGTATCAATATGCTCATGTAAATGTTTATCATTAATTTGATTTGTATCCCGTAATTTAAATAATTGATTTATAAAGATTTGTGGTTTTGTCACAATAACATCCTCATCTTTATTCATTTCCACTTCATTATTATTCTCATCGCTTATTAACTTATTCTCTCTATCATACTCCTCACGTTTTATATTTATAACTTTATTTGTCATATCGAATGCGGTTTGACAATGCATTTTCTGTTCACGATATAAATTTGTTATCTTATAAATAAAATCAAAGTGTAGAAATATATTTGAGATACGTTTTAAAGCTAATTCTGCCATTCTGTTAAAAAGAAAAAAAAAAAGAAAAAATTAAATTCATTGAAATCAATTAAAAACAAAATTTTTATTGTTTTTTAATTTTTAATCCAACTTACATATAAATCGCTTTAAAATATTCAGCATGTTTTCCCTGTTGTACACCACTATTCCATCCAAATGATGTTGCACACGTTAAGTCTAATGTTAATTCCGAAAATTCATTAAACACATTAAATGGACCCTTGGTTAAATTTTTCTCTAAATTCTCCATTAAAATTTTTACTTTTTCATTAAATATCGGCATAAATGATTGTAAAATTTTATTATTAAATGATGGATTTATTAATTTTCTATGTACTTTCCATAATGATTCTATAATAACATATAAACAAAAATTAATTAATTAATTAAAAAAAATTTAATTTTCAATACATACGTTTTGCTGTCACTAATCCACTTTCGTTTAATGCAAATTTATAGAAATATGGTTTCTCTAAACAATTCGTTGATGTTAAAATCACTTGACAATCCTCCGGTTTATTTAACCATGTATAACCACTTTTTTGTAACACAAACGTTTGTATACTTTTATAAAATAATTTTATATATCTAATTGCAATAATTATTAATGCACACAGTATTATATAAAAAAACATTTTTATTATTTTTATTATTTTTATTAAGAGAAATTAAATTCTATATTATTCACTTGAGTAGTATATTCCTTATGATTGTTAATACAGTTTTAACAATAGTATTTATAGTGATTTTTTTTTTCATATTTATATACTTATGAATGAATTAATATTTTTACACTATTCATATGGGATTTTCCTTAAACCACATATAAATTTCACTTTATAATTTTGTATTTAAGTTACAACTATAATTTCTACTATAATTATTAATAATGCTGTGATTTCTATTAACGTAAGCATAATTATAATGGGTTTTATATGTTCGTACTTAATTTATTGGTTTTTAATATTCGTTTGTTCGTACTTAAGATATTTACATCATCTCTGTGTAGAAGTACAAAGTTTATAGAAAAAATTAAAAAAATTAGAAAAAAAAAAAACCACAAAGGTTTATCAAAAATTTAATTTGGTGTTAAAGCTGTTAAATTGTAATTCCGTGGTTGTTTAAAATAAGTTAAAAAAAAGTTTTTTTTTAAGTTTAGTAATGGAAAACACTTAGATAGAATTTATTAGTCAGTTATAATAATTCCAATTGATTGTGAATAAATGTGAAATTGATTAAGTTGAATTTATTGTATTTTATTTAAAAGATACAAAATGTTAATTATGGCATACATAATGTTAACAGCTGCTATAAGTGTTACTCCATTTTTATGATACTGTGTCAGTTCTTTACACGTTAGTTATTACCTTAATATACAAACATTTAATTAGTTAGTTGATTTTATAGTCATCAGCTAGAAGAATGTCCCATCTACGGGATGGGATCGTTGGATGTTTCGTTCGTTGGTAATTTTATCTGCATATAAATCATGCAGTTACTGTTCCATCACCAAAGTGTCAGTTCTTTGCACGTTAGTTATTGCATAATACACACCTAAGACACATATTTGATTAGTCTGTGGATGAATCGTTCGTAACGAAATCTTCCAGGATGAATCGTTCGTTGTTGATAAATCATCTAGCATCAACAATTTTATCTATATAGTTTCAGTTCTAACCTTAATATGCACACATTTGATTCGTTGTTGAATCGTTTGCTTTGTAAATCGCCTGTCTCAAGCTTCTGCTCTAACACCAAATTCTTTGCAAGTACTTTTATTTACATTGATTAGTAATTATATATTTCCAAGACAATTATTAGCTAACATAAACACGTAACCGTTCAATATGAAACAATTATTTTTTTTTTTCTTAAATTTAAAACCGCTTTTGATAAAGACTTCGTTATCTCACACACGTAGATACAGTAAAAACCTTTTATTAATCAATTAATTAAATAAAATTAAAAATGCGTCATAAGTTATTTTATTTTTTAATAATTTATTGAAGTAAATCTACTCATTTATGGCGAAGAATTAACATAATGGGTTTCCCATAAATGATTTCTTATTCTATGGTTTTGATAAAAAAAAAAAAAAATTTTTTTTATTACAAATTGGAAATTATTTTTTTTATCTACATTTATTACATAAATTGCCATTAATCTGCACTTGACATTGAAAATCATTAGCGTTGTTTTCATTTTTATTATGACGATTTATTAGATAAAAATAATATGAAAGCATTTTTATGTATTTATACTGATTATGATCGTTGTTCAGTCACTTCCTTATACTTTAAATGTCAATTTATTTAAATTTTCTTATCAATTTTAACAATGAATAAAAAAAATTATTATTTTTTTTTTTTTTGCAAGATGCACGAATTAGATTTTTCTGTTGTTCTACAACCAATGCATTTGCATTATTTTTTTTTTTTTTTGTAATTTCTGGACTTTTTTTTATTGATGAAAGCAGTGCAACATTTTGCTTTTTTAATTTTTTATTAAGTTCAACGTTAATAACGTAAATTAAAAATTTGCTTTTGCTTTTTATCATTTAGAACATTATCCTTGACATATCGTGTTTATCGGTAAATGCATTTAGTGTTAAATGTCCCATAGACTTAAAGGACCCGGTTACATCGCATACATATTATGGTAAGCCCTCCATTGAGTAATAAAAATTAATAAAAAAATTCAAGAGAAAATCAGGAAGTAGATTAGGGTAACAGTTACGGAATAAAAATAAATAAACTTTAGAATAAAAGGTAATTAGACCAGTTAGACAATTTTTTTTCTGAATTTCCATTAAAATTTAATGTTTTTAGCTCGTTTATTGCAGAAAAACCACATGCATAACATTTATCGTTTAATTTTTAATAAAAAAAAAAAAAAATTTATTACTTTTTTATGACATTATATATCTAAATTTACATTTTTTTATCTTCTACTTACATAAGAATTCTTTAATTTTTGTCATACACATAACCTTGACGTTTATCTACTTGTTTGTTTATTGATTGATTTTCTATCAATTTTTGTATAAATAAATCTAGATTTTTGGAAAAAGTATTAAATGTTCAACAGCATTTGTCGTGATTGTTCATCATTGTGGATAAATAAATTAATTATTGTGATAACGTGATAATGATTGTATTCGTAGTGATTCTAATTACCTTGTTATGTTTGTGGTTGAAATATATTTGTGATCAAAGAAAGTATTACGCATTAGCTAGTAAGCTAGCCGGACCTCCCGCGTATCCGATAATCGGATGTATGCTTAGTTTTTTAGGAAACTTAGAGGATAATTTTACAAAATTATTAAATGTAGCAACGCGTTATACAACCCCGATGTGTCTCTGGGTTGGTCCAAAGTTATATCTGTATATTGATCGGCCAGAACAGATTCAAGTGATTTTAAATTCTCCATTTTGTTTGGAAAAGGAAAAAGTTTACAAATTTTTAGAGCCAATATTAGGTGATGGTTTGGTAACGTCGGATGGTGCTAAATGGAAATATCATCGGAAATTAATGAATCCTTGTTTCGGGACGACACGTTTAATTGGTTTTATGGAGACTTTTAATGAGGCAAGCAAAATCTTAACGGATCGTTTAGAGAGTGATGCGATACAGAGAGATTCAGTGAATATTTACAGTACTCTGAGTGATTGCACTTTGGATATGGTGTGCAGTAAATATTTCTTTTCATTCAAAATTGTTTTACCGGATTTTATATTTATTTTGTGTATTTTAGAAGCAACAATGGGTGTTAATTTAAATTTGCAGAAAAATGAAAATTCAGAATATTTAAATGCATCTGTGATGTATGTATGTATTGTTGCACTGATTTGATTTTTAATTATTTCGTCAAAATATTTTATCACAGTGGTGGCGAATTAGTTTATTATCGAATATTTAATTTCTGGATGCATCCACAGTGGATCTATAAGTGGACGGATAACTTTAAAAAAGTACAAAATTATTCGAGAATATTATTTTCACTTCCCTGCAGTGTAGGCGAACACAATAAACATTAATACAAAATTCCAAATTATAAATATTTTTTTTTTTTTGGTTTAAAGATCCTTAGAAAGCGTAAGGAAGAAATAGCAAAGGATGAGCAGCTGTCTGCTTCTTTTTTAAACGAATTAAATGAAGACGAATGCAAAAAGACACCACAAATATTTATAAATCAATTATTGAAATTAAAAATGCAAGGACATCGTTTATCTGATGATGATATCCAAAGTGAAATGGGCACGATGATACTTGCTGTTAGTAAAAAAAACTGGTTATGGTTTTCCTAGAATCATTGAATGATTTAAAATATTTACAGGCAAATGAAACATCGGCAATAACGGTTGCCTTCACAGTATTGGCTTTAGCGTTTCATCCCGAGATACAGGAACGCGTTTACAATGAAACCAAAGAAGTTTTTCCAACAAATGATTCTAAAGTGGAATATGAGGACTTCTCAAAATTGATTTATTTGGAAATGGTTCTGAAGGAAACAATTCGGTTTTATACTACAGTCCCTGTGATTGGACGTAGAACAATAGGTGAAGTACAATTGGGAGACTTGACAATACCTGCAGGTGTTGGAATTTTTATTGGCTTTCATACGTTACACAGGCATAAAGATATTTGGGGTGTAGATGCTGATGAATATAATCCCGATCACTTTTTACCAGAAGCAGTAGAAAAGCGACATCCGTACAGTTATTTACCATTCAGTGGTGGTCCACGGAATTGTATTGGTCAAAAGTATGCAATGATGTCAATGAAAACGATGATGGTCTACCTAATACGAAAATATCGATTCACAACGAAATTAAAACTAAATGAATTAAAATATGAAATAAAAATTACATTAAAGCTGATCAATAAGTATCTTGTGGAACTACATTTGCGTGAATTTCCAACACAATCTTAATTTTTTTTTTTAAGATTTCTACAAACTAATTGAATTTAATTTTAATTAATTTTTTTATTGTAAAGCTCAACTACATTAATTTAGTACAAACAGTTTTTAGTACTTTGTAAATTACGCTACATACATCCAGGCGCTATAATTAAAAAAAAAGTTTGCATGAACGATTGCTATCGCTAGAACGGGAAGTTGATGTTTTCTAATTATATTCATGTAATTTAATTATATTTCTTAATAAATCAAATTAAAAGATAATTAGTATCATAACTTGTATATACTTATAGCTTTTGTATGAACGATAATATTAAGTAGATAATAGATAATTCACTTCATACCTTTTTATTTCCTTTTTTTTTATTTTTAATCATAATAAACGTTTCCGATAATTATTGCGGTTAAAATAATTATTATAAATTTATTAAATACTACAACCTATGAAATAAAAATTAATTATACATGCGATTATAGAAATTATGTTTAATTAAAAGAGAAATAAAATTTAAAAAAAAAATTGAATTTTTTCGCCTAAATGCACACAAACTACTGTAGCACAAAATTTATTTATTAATTCACAACAAAAAAAAAATGAATTTTTATTGATTATGTGGGTGTATCACCAAAGCAAAGATTATATAAGTTATTTGAATTAAAACAAATTATTTTTACAAATATAGCTTCGGCTAATGGTTAAAGAAAGCAGCGTAAATTAGCCTCTCTGCGAAACCGTGCTACAGGGGCCGGTGCAGTCGTAAAATCTATGAGAAATAAATTTGGTAAGGATCGACCTTTAATCTGCTTATCTTGGGATTATCAGTGTATTAACCCTCCTACTTGCTGTAAATATTACTTAATAAAAATGCGACTAGAACCGAATTCACAGTATTTGATTAATAATGCAATAAAAATTATGAAATTATGATTAACATGATCTACGATTAAGAATTAGAATAGAAAGTCTATAGTGGCACCTGCACCAAAAAAAAAACCGGCACCGGCACCTTCAAAATTCATACTTTGATTGATTATTACATGACATTGAAACAAGTTTAATTGTATTTAATTCATTTAGCATCTGACATTGCATGTTTGCAATGTTACAGTGAGTTTTTCATTTAATATTTTTAATAAACGAAACCGAATTATTGTAAATAATAAAATATTTTTCTGTATATAGCAACAAGTAAATAAATAAATACACAATTTTCCAGCATATTTTCATCCGAAATTTATTAATTCTGGTCTTTAAACTTCACTACAAATCTATGCTAAGATTTTTTTTTTCTTCTTCCTTTTTTTGTGTGTTGTTGTTTTATTTAAATAAAAATAAATAACAAAAATATGAAATCCACGTTAATAAACAAACAATAATATTATTATGTTTAAATAAATCTATAAACAAACAAACAAACAAAAAAAAACAAATAGATACACGAAAAGGTTATCGGATACAGCAGCATCCAATCTTTTTATAAAACGCTAAATTATAAAATAGTTTTGTTACTGCGTTGTGAATTTTTAATCATTGCGTCACTATTGTCAGAAACAGTACTTGCCTCTAAAATTTATTTTTGCTCTAATTCTTTATTATTATTATAGAAAAAAAAAAAATTGTTTTAACAGCAAAATAAATAAATCAAAAAAAAAAAAAAAAAAAAAAAAAAGCGCCCGCCTTATCAAATGCCAAAATTAAGAAAACATCAACAACAACAACAACAAGTGATTTTTTTTCTTATATAAAGCATAAATGCGATTTATGTATTTTGTTCAGTTTTATTAAAACTTTCATTAAGTAAACAAGTAAAAGTGTTGTCAAACATAATTCTATAAAATGTTAAGAGCCGATGGTGTATTTCCAGCACGTTCTGAGGGTATATCAGCTGAGGGAGTACGCGATCAATATGCTGATGGTAAAGCAGCAAAAGTATGGGAAATATTTATTGGTGATAAACAATCGCGTACCGATAATTATCGTAAATTTTTAGTTAAATTATTACGTGATAAAGGTTGTAAACGTATTTTAGATGTTGCATGTGGTACAGGGTGAGTAGAACAAGATTAATTAATTAAGAATGTTTGCTGATTTGCTAATGATTAATTAATTATTAATTTTTTTAGTGTTGACTCGATTATGTTATTAGAAGAAGGATTTGAAGTTGTCTCAATCGATGCATCTGATAAAATGTTAAAATATGCAAAAAATTTACGTTGGAATCGCCGAAAAGAGTCTGCATTTGATAACTGGAGTAAGTATGATAAATTTTTTTTTTTATTTTAACCGGATATTGTAATTCTGATTGATTGATTCAAAATTATTATTATTATTATTATTATTATTATTATTATTAATAATAATAATAATAACGAAAATATTCATTTTGTTTATGCTTTTCTATAATCAAATAACATTTAATGACCTTTTTGACCAAGCCTATTTTCATAAAAAAAAAAAAAATAACAAGCATATCGTTTATACCAATGTTTGAAATAAAATAACAAAATAAATAAAATTATTTTTATTATCCGCGATAAGATTAACAAAATTGTTGTTTATGCTGGTATTAATCGTTTTTATTTTTTAGTTATTGAAGAAGCCAATTGGTTGACTGTTTATGATGATATTAAAACAATAATTGGTAATGGCTTTGATGCGGTATTTTGTTTAGGTAATTCATTTGCACATATGATGGATAATTATGGTGATTTACGGGAACAGAAACAAGCGATAAAAAATTTTGAACGTTGCGTTAAGCCAGGTGGTTTATTGTTAATTGATCATAGAAATTATGATAGTATTATTGACAGAGGTGAAACACCTGCCAAATGTATTTATTATAATGTATGTGGATCTAATAATTCTTAATACTTTTATTACAAAGCGTTTTACTGATTTTTCTTGTATATTTACAGAGTAGCCACACAACAGATATTAAAACTTCGGTACTATTTACCGGTGGTAAAGCAGCAATGGTTACACTAGACTATCTAATAAATATTGGCACAGAAATAAGGTAAAATCAATTAAAATATTCTACATTCACATTCAACTAATTAATTTAATTTAACTATAACTATAATTTCATTTACAGTGAATTCCGTTTATCATATTATCCACATCGTTTAGCAGTTTTTAATAAAATTTTAATCGATGTATTTGGTGTAAAGGCAAAACATAGAATTTTTGGTGATTTTAAAGAAGTAACAGAAATTGAAAATCCTGGCTTTTATATACATGTTATGGAAAAAGAATAAAAACTAATAAATTAAATAATTTACAAAAATACAGAAATAATAATTTATGTAAATTTTATTTTTGCCATTTAAAAAGAAAATGTAGAGAAAACTGGTTTCAAAAAATGAATGAATGAATAAATAAATGAAATAAATGAAATAAAAATAATTTTCTTTAGCATTACATTAAATAAGTTAATTGAAATATTATATCAATATAATTATGTTAGAATAATATAATTAATATATATTCTAATTGTTGAAAAGGAATGACAATTTGTTATTAGCTTAACCTTGACATAGTAGTTTAAATATAATTATATTTAACGTTATAAATAGATAAAGATCGAGTCAGATTGTTTCAAACGTTGCATAGATTTTGTCTAGACTAAGTGAAGCATTTTGTGTGTGCATTTTGGATAACAAAAAAAAAAGTGTGATAACGTGATAATGATTGTATTCATAGTGATACTAATTACCTTGTTATGTTTGTGGTTGAAATATATTTGTGATCAAAGAAAGTATTACGCATTAGCTAATAAACTAAATGGACCACCCTCGTATCCGATAATCGGATGTATGCTTAGTTTTTTAGGAAACTTAGAGGATAATTTTACAAAATTATTAAATATAGCAACGCGTTATACAACCCCGATGTGTCTCTGGGTTGGTCCAAAGTTATATCTGTATATTGATCGGCCAGAACAGATTCAAGTGATTTTTAACTCGAATAAATGTTTGGATAAGGAAACAGTTTATAAATTCCTTCAGGTATTGGGTGGTGACGGTTTAATAACATCAGATGCAGTTAAATGGAAATATCATCGGAAATTAATGAATCCTTGTTTCGGGACGACACGTTTAATTGGTTTTATGGAGACTTTTAATGAGGCAAGCAAAATCTTAACGGATCGTTTAGAGAGTTATGCGATACGAAAAGAACCTCTGGATATTTTTCATTATTTAAGTGATTGTACTTTGGATATTGTATGCAGTAAGTGGCTTAATCCATTTGTGATGTGAAAATATTATTTTTGGATTGTTTTCTAATTTTTTTTTTTTTTTGTAGAAGCAGCAATGGGTGTAACAAATTTACAAGAAACAGATTATTCTGAATATTTAAACGCAACGGTGACGTTAGTTAATTAATAAGTTAATTTAATTTAAGTACTGTGTTTAATTATTTAATTTTAATTAGTGGATTTGAGTTGGCATGCTATCGAATATTTAATTTTTGGATGCATCCCCAATGGATATATAGATGGACGGACATTTTTAAAAAGCAGGAACAAAATTCAAAAATTTTGTTTTCATTCCCTAGGAACGTGAGTTTATAGAATTATTCTGAGGTTTTCGGGATGATTTTTAATAAATTTTATCTCCAAAGATTCTTAAAAATCGCAAAGATGAAATTGCGAATGATGAAACTTTACGTGCTGCCTTATTAAACGATACAAATGATGATGAATGCACTAAAACCCCACAATTATTCATTAATCAACTGTTGAAATTATCGATGCAAGGATATGATTTCTCTGATGAAGATATCCTTGGTGAATTAAGTACAATCATTCTTGCTGTATGTTTAACTTAAATATCTGATTGCATGTAAATAAAACTGCTCTAATAAAATATAATTTCTAGGCAAATGAGACATCTGCATTGACACTGGCCTACACACTATTGGCGTTATCGTTTTATCCCGAGATACAGGAACGCGTTTACAATGAAATCAAAGAAGTTTTCCCAACAAATGATTGTAAAGTAGAATATGAGGAGTTAAGTAAATTGAATTATTTAGAAATGGTTCTGAAGGAGACAATGCGACTGTACACTATTGTTCCTATTGTTGGCCGTAGAACTAGTGGAGAAGTACAATTAGGAGACTTGACAATTCCTTCAGGTGTTGGTCTAGTGATTGGTTGCTATTTGTTGCATCGACATAAAGACATTTGGGGTGATGATGCCGATGAATATAATCCTGAACATTTTCTACCAGAAGCGATAGAAAAGCGACATCCGTACAGCTACATACCATTTGGTGGTGGTCCACGGAATTGTATTGGTCAAAAGTACGCTATGCTCTCAATGAAAACGATGATGGTCTATCTTATGCGAAAATATCGATTCACAACGAAATTAAAACCAAATGAATTAAAATATGAAATAAAAGTTTCACTGAAACTGGTCAACAGGCATCTAGTGGAACTACATAAACGCGAATATTAATTTGTTTGTTTTCCTTCTTTTTATTTTTATACATCCACAATGTCATTATAAGTTTAATTTACAAAAAAAAAAAAAAAAAAAAAAAAAAATTGTTTAATGTTTATGATTAAAATTAATTTTTATTTAAATAACCAAAATTTGTGTCTTTATTTTTTACATTTTACCCAAAAACCAATAATTTTAACTAATAAAAAAAATTAAATTAATTAATTTTGCTTGTCATACGAATTAAATGAAGAAAGAAAGAAAAAAAATGCTTGCTAATGATTTTTTATGAATAATTATGGTTAGCGTTTAGTGTTTAGTCACGAGTATCACGAGTATCACGAGCTCTGTTCACTTTTAGTACCGAATTATTATTGTGAATAATCGAAAAGACAAGCTTCCAGTTTTAATTTTCATATCTGAATAATTTTTGTTTTACATTAAAAACTTTAGATAAAACAAACAGCGAACAACTTTAAGCCTTTTAATATAAATTAATAGCTGATGTAATTGTCACAAAATTAATTGACAATTATATTAAAAAAAAAAAAAACATGCGTGTTGTATTTTTTGCCCTTGATACTTTTGTTTTGAATAGCAAAAATCTAAAAATAATTAAAAAATAAATAAAAATTATCTTTATCCAATTCGTTTTGTTTTTTTTTTTTTTTTGCATAATAATTATTATTAAATGAAATCATCTATGATTTTTCTATATAAATAGGTAACGTATGGAATTAAAACAAATCATTTAAAACCAAGTGCTCTTCATCGTAAATAGTGATCCAAAAAGGATAATGATTGTGTTGATAGTGATAATATTTTGTTTGTTAATACTATGGTTAAAGTTTGTGCTGGGACAATGGAAAAAATATAAATTAGCTGGGAAATTAAAGGGACCAAAATCGTATCCAATAATTGGCTGTATGTTTAGCTTTTTAGGGAATGTCGAGGAAAATTTCACAAAATTAGTGATTTTATCAAAAAAATATTCATCACCTATGAAAATATGGGTCGGTCCGAAATTGTATTTATATATTGATCGTCCGGAACATATCCAAATTATATTAAACTCTCCAAATTGTTTGAACAAGGGAACCGTTTATAAGTTTATTGAAGAAATCGGAGGTGAAGGTCTTGTGACATCAGATGGTGTTAAATGGAAATATCATCGGAAATTATTGAATCCGTGTTTCGGGCCAAAACGATTAATTGGCTTTGTAGAGACTTTTAATGATGCAAGCAAAATTTTGTCTGATCGTCTAGAGACATATGCAGTTCGAAAGGAATCTTTCGATATTTTTCACTGTCTAAGTGACTGCACTTTGGATATTGTCTGCAGTAAGGACGTTTATTCGTTCAGAGTAAAAAAATCTTTAAATAATTTTTACTAAAATTTCCAGAGGCAGCAATTGGTATTAATTTGAATTTACAGCAGAATGAAAATTCAGAATATTTAGATGCTGTCGTGAAGTTAGTTTCCTGAATTATTTGACACATTTTTTTGTTCATTTTTGTATTGTTTTCCACAGTGGTTTTGAGTTGGCATGCTATCGAATATTTAATTTCTGGATGCATCCCCAGTGGATCTATAAGTGGACGGATAATTTTAAAAGGCAACAAGATTATTGTAAAATACTGAATTTTTTTTCCGATAGTGTATGTATGTTTGTAATTCCAAATCGGATTGACAATAACTTTGCGTTATCTCATTAGATTTTAAGTGAGCGCAAGGTTGAGATTGCGAATGGTGAAAAGTTCCGAGATTCTTTTCTAATAAAATCGAATGAAGACGAATGTGCAAAGACGTCACAAATATTAATTAATCAATTAATAAAGTTATCAATGGAAGGTCACGTAATTTCGGATACTGATATTCGTGGTGAATTGAACACAATGATTTTAGCTGTATGTAGAACTTTGTCGTTTAAGACTCAAATTTAATTAATTTTTGATTTTTTTTTTGTTGATTATTTTAAAGGCAAATGAGACATCGGCTTCAGCACTGGCCTACACACTTTTAGCCCTAGCGTTTAATCCTGAAATACAAGAACGCGTATTCAATGAAATCAAAGAAGTTTTCCCAACAAATGATTGTAAAGTAGAATATGAGGATTTAAGTAAATTGAATTATTTAGAAATGGTTCTGAAGGAGACAATGCGACTGTACACTATTGTTCCAATTATTGCACGTAGAACTAGTGAAGAAGTACAATTAGGAGACTTGGTAATTCCTTCAGGTGTTGGAATTTTTATTGGCTTTCATACATTACACAGGCATAAAGATATTTGGGGTGATGATGCTGATGAGTATAAACCTGATCGTTTTCTACCAGAAGCGATAGAAAAGCGACATCCGTACAGCTATTTACCTTTTAGTGGAGGCCCACGGAATTGCATTGGTCAAAAGTACGCTATGCTCTCAATGAAAACGATGATGGTCTATCTTATGCGAAAATATCGATTCACAACGAAATTAAAACCAAATGAGTTAAAATTTGAATTAAAAATCTCACTGAAGCTCGTCAATAAACATCTAGTGGAACTACACAAACGAGAACTCTCGATGTAATCAATCAACAAAACAAAAATTATTCAATGGCCTCGGTTACCGTGGAATTAAACTTGATAATAAATTCTCATAGTTTAAAAAGCAAAATCTCTATAAGTAGGTCAAAACATATGTAGATAATTGCATTGCATTTCAGTTAGTCTAACTAAGACTAAGACGGTTCAATGTTAACCGTGAATGTCATTAATATTACTGCATCGTATTGATAAGCTTTTATAAAATATATTTTCATGTTATGTAATAAGAAAATAAATGATTCTGTGCATAATGTTTGTTATTTTCAGACTGCAAGAGTCTAACACGCTAGGAGTTAAATTAAAACAACGACTTGTTCCAAGGATTATAATAATTAAAAGACTGTGACATTGATTTTCTTTAAATTTTCTTTATTTTTCACATTAAATTTTATGGGGTACTTTGCTGTACAAATTACAAAAACTTTACAGAAAGTCACGTTAGAATAAATATTTATTAATTAAGCGAATAATAGTTGTACAGTTATTAAATTAATAATTTTTTAATCTTTTTTGTCGTTATTTAATTAATTAATTAATCAATTAATTATTTTTTAATAATATGAATATAAAATGATGGTTTGTAATTTTCTGTTATTGTTTTAAAGTCACCAAGTGTCGTTATAGATGATGTTTGTCCAAATGTATCTTTTAACATTTGTTGAAATGATGCCAAACGATGTGGATAGTAGGATAAATTAAATTCACTAATAATAAATAGAAGATCACTGATTAATAATTTCATTTAATTAAATAATTAATGACAAACTTACCAAACATCACTTGTATTCATTGATTTAATATTATAATAAAGTGTGACTTTATTTGGTCTGTTATCACAATATGATAACGATGTTTTTATATCGATTGTAAGATTACTCTGTAAAATAAAATTGAATTAAATCAATAAAAAGTGAATTATTCTATTATTTTTAATTAAACTTACATTATAATGTGCTAAACTTTTAGCAACGGTGACCCCTGTATCAATGATTTGATCAAAATTACGATGATCAATTAATAATAAGCCGCCAGGACGAATACATTTCTCAAAATTTTGTAAGCCAAGTTTTTGTTCACGCTGATCACCATATTGGTCTAACATATGTGAATATGAATTACCTAAGCATATAATTGCATCAAATAATTGTCGATTATTACTTAGGAATGGTTTTATATTTTCTGTTAATGTTAACCAGTTGCCTTCTTCGATTTCCCAATTACAAAAACCTGGCTCATTACGACGTGACCAACGTTCCTTTTCTGCATATTTTAACATTTGATAGGATGCATCAATTGAAACCACCTCAAAACCTTCTTCTAACAATAGCACAGAATCAACACTAATTAAAAAAAAAAAAAAAAGATTTTGTTTTTATTCCACTAGAATTTAATTTATAATTTTTTTTTTTAAATAAAAAAAAACTAAAAAAAACTAACCCAGAACCACATGCAACATCTAAAATACGATGACAATTATTTGCACGTAATAATTCAACTAAAAATTTTCGATACTCATTTGTACGAGAATCTTTGTCACCAACAAAAAATTGACATGCTCTGGCTGCCTTTCCATCAGCATACTGATCATGAAAATTTCTTATTAAATTCACATCACTATCACTATTTAAATTATTTCTATCATTATTCCCATTTATGTGTACACTATTACCATTCACTTGATTATCATTACCATTTGTTTCAACAAAATTACCCATTTTCGTATATGTCTCAATTGACTCAATTTTCATTGTACAATTTTAAACACTTTTTCTATTTAAATTAACTTTAATCATATAATTTTTCCGTTATTTATTAAATGAATAACTTAATTTCACTGTTTCATTACATTGCAAATACATTTCCTTTTATATGGTTTTTGATTTGATTTGATTTATTCTTATCAATTAATAATAAATTGGAATTAAAAAAAAAAAAAAAATACGTTTTACACACGTTTTATTGACATACATTGACATAGCGAGATGTTGCTCTATGTAAATTTCGCATGTGTAGTGTCTTCTGATAGGAACTTTTGTTTTGTTTTGTTTTTTTTCTATTTTTTGGAAAGTTTATTATTCATTTAATTAATTAAAACAAATAGAAAATCCCATTATTTAAATTTATTTTGTTTTCCCAAAAACTAATTATCTTTTTCGCGTTTTTTTTTTTTTAATTTTCATAAATAATTAAAAATTTGTTGGTGTTTAAATCATGATTTAAATGTTGTGCGGTGAAGTTATCTTCATGTGTAGGCATAGACACAAAGTTTTTATTGGTTAGTTTAAAACTAGTATGTAGCCGTATATTAGGTAGTCAAGGTAATAACTAATGACAGGTCATTGATATATTTATTTATTTACATTTATCCCATTTACATGCGATTATAAATCATTAATAGTAGATTGATCTTCGTCATTGTCATCAAAATTACACAAAAAAATTAATTAAAATGCCTACATAACTTTAATCAAAAATTAATTAATGCATATTATTAATGAGTAACATTTGATTAAAATTGCGTTTTATTAATTATTTATTTATATTACGTAAGCTAACTATTCAACTTATATCTGATAGTAGCTGCTAAGTCATCAAATTATTATATTAAATTTTCTTATTATAAATATGATAAGGGGGAATTTCTTCGATTTTTTTTTTTTTCATTTTTTAACAAATAAAGCAAAATAACCTTATTAACCTTATAACTAGTAAACATCGATTTTTCCAATGAAACAAAGTAAATAAGGAAGGATTGATAAGAATTTTGAACTTTTTTTTTTTATTGTATTTACACGGATGTAAATGGAGAATAATTTTAGCGGATTTTTTAGTAAACTTTTGGTTGGTTGCCTGTGATTGGTTATTATAATGAAACTAGGAGAATTACAGGTGGAATATTCAACTGTGAACGTTGAACTATAATCCATTATGCATTTAAGACAAGGATTGAAGAAAGACGAATAATACGTGACGAGATTTAGGCCACATAAAATCATTGTGGATCAATGAACCAGTTATTGAAGTTCATCGTTTGTGATTTGAAATAAAATCTCCGAAAACTTCTTTAGGATTATGGATTTAGCTTTTCTGTAATCAAATAAATTTTTTGAAAGGATTTTTTAATGTTATGAAACCAATCCACTGTTTTTCTACAGCGTACAGGTTGTTTTATTATATCTTTTTTATTCTCACTGTTTAGAGATTCTAAAACCGCATACATTTGCGGATAGAATTTTCAATTTGAATGTAAACCAGCCCATATAAATAAATAATTATTTATTTCATTGAGAAAATCATTAAAATGTTCATACAGATTTCATTCATCTTCAGGAAGTGTGTAAAGATCATATATTGATTATTATTTTACTAGTTAACTACTTGTTATTTGTTTTACAATTTTTATTTATTATTATTATTAGTATATTTTAAATGGGTAAATTAATTAATTAATAATAATAATAGTAGATCATTATATATACGATTAAAATAGATTAAGAAAGAGTTAAATTAAATTTTCATTCTATGTTGTTGTCCTTCGCATTTCATTTGATTGCTGGTGATTTTTATCAATAAATCATCAACTTTGGTGTGGTGTTGAGTTATTGAAAGTAAACACTAATTATCATAGTTGTTGAATTGTATTATACTTACCAGTTTTTATAGATTAAATGATAATGCATAATGGATAAACTTGATTAAATTTATTAATTCAAACTTCTTAGTCTTTTAGTCGTATTATAACCTGTCTGTAATTTATAATTAACGACCACTGATTACAAATAATGGATAATTAAAATTCGTAATCACTTCTCAAGTACGTCAGTGGACTATGTACAACAATGACTGGATTATCAGGGTTCAGACAGTTGACGAATTCATATTGCAACGGAATGGAACGTCTTACCGTCGACTGTTTTCATTCCCAAATTACTAAACCTCCAAAGCTTGAAAACAAACGTTAATAAATGTATTAAATCAAATCTTAAACGGACATGGTATGTGGTTATTACTACACAGGTAGACTTTATGTCATCAACCAAGATCTAAACACGATCAGACAGCATAATTATTAAGGAAACAAAATTCATACGTTTTTAGTATAAAAAAAAAGAAATTAAATTTTTTATTAATATAATTTTCAAATTTATTTGTTTATTTATTTTTTTTATTTTTTCATTACAATAATAAATAATTAATTTAAATTTTAAATAAAAACACAAAAAAAAAAAAAAACAATTATTGCACACAAGTGGTTGTCATTCATTGCACATTTTTGTATTAAAATTAATAAAAATGAAAATGAATTAATTAATTAATTTAAAAAAAAAAATGTATATATAAATAACATATTCGATTAAACAAAAAAAAAAAGCAATTGTATGCTTTATAAATTAATAAATTAATTAATTTAAAAATATAAAGAAAAAGGAAATCAAAATAAAATTGCACAGTAAATATCGTTTGTGTTAATTTGCATTCATAACATTAATATAAATGTATTATTTTGTTAAACGTTAATGGCATTTAATAATAATAATAATAATAATAATAAAATAGATAATAATAATAATAATAATAATAATAATAATAATATTTATAATAATTAATGCAGGCAAAATTGTCAGCGCCGAACACCGTTGAAAGCAACCAAATAATCAGAAAAATAAACATTTTTATAAATAATAAATAATTTTAAATTATATATGAAAGTTATATAAAAACGTTTAATCGTATTATCAGTTGCTAAAATTAAAAAGAATAATTTTCTTATCAATTTTGGTGTCGCGGCACTAAGTAAAAATTTCCCACAGTCAAGGTTATTTTTTTTTTTTTATAAATGCACACCATATTGTATACATTTAGGCGATTTAATAAATAATTTATTAGAAGAATTTATAATTAATTTAATTAATAATAGTAATAATAAATAAATGAATTAATAATGGAAATGCGTTTTTTTCTTTCTTTCTTTCTTTTTTAATTAAAACAAAAAAAAAAGTAAAGAAAAGAAATTGAATATAAATATCACACATTTTATAAACTTGTAAATAAATAAATTATTATAAAATAATAATAATAATAATAATAATAATAATTAAAATCCCAGTTACCCAGTGTTATCCCAATTTAATTCTAAGAATTGTTTTTCTTTTTAAAAGAATTTTTATTTTAAATTTAAAGGAAAATGGAAAAAAAATAAAATTGTTAACTATTGCTGAGCCCGATTTAGAAGAAAGGAGAAAATAAAGTCACCCATCACCATAATCATTTTTGATGATTTAATCAATCATTGTTCATACAAAATTGTGTTAACAAATGAAAATTTTTTTTTAATCACGGTAAATAACCTAATGAATCTTCTAATGATGCACTAACGGGACGTTGTGCAACGGAATTATAATAACCTTCTGACTTTGTTATCCGTTTAAATGATTTATCACAATCACGACGTAATATCATCTCCGATTGTGATGTTGTTAACGTTGAAGTTTTTATAAAATTATCACAATTTATATTATTATTATTATTATTATTACTATTATTACTATTATTAATATTAATATTATTATTATTATTTACATTAATTAAATTTTTATTATTATTATTATTGTGTCGACGATTTTGTGTATCCTTTGCCGCTTGTTTTAAACTTGTTATATCAGTTGTTTGACTTAATTTCACATCAGCAAATAATGCTGCCATTTCAACACTTTTCTTAACGCTTAATGCCTCATGCGGTTTAACATGACGGCCACCATTACCAACTGTGAATAATTCATAATCTAATGCTAAATTATCAGAGCTGTATGAACGATTTTTTCGTGATTGTATTTTTGTACCGCAACCCATACCATTTGTTCCATGCATTTGTTGATGGTGTTCTTGTTGTTGTTGCGGAGTTAATTTTTGATGATTTATATCACGACGGCAATAACATTTACTTATACTACCGCAACTATCAGAATCACACCATGTAGTCGCATCGGTCACGACATTTTCCTCACCTAACGAACAATAACATTTCTCCTCTGTCTGACAACTGAACATAGAATCACGGACACCTGACTTTTTCAATTTTTCATGCACTTCATGATCATTGCCTAAGCTGCAGTAACATCTATCAGCTGATACACATGTGCACGCCTCTGAATCATAACTACATTCCGAACAGGAGACATAGCTAAAAATTGTGAAGAAGATATTACATTTTATTGAAATTAAATTATTTTCTCTTAATGACTTACCCGCTTGAGCTGTTACGATTTTGTGCACTCAAAATGTGTTCATTGCGTGACTCTGATACTTCAGAGCCACTAGTTCCTGTGCGACCGCCACGGCCACTGCCAACACGTTCGGCACTCTTACTACGGGTTTTTATATTTTTTATCTCTAAGCTGGATGTCGGCTTTGATTGTTTTAATGATTGGTTGCTGGTTGATTTCTTACTACGAAATTTACCAAAACGAAATACTTTCTTTAATCCCTTAGCACCGACAATGATTTTCTTACGCTGTTTCTACCCAAAAATTGTTTAAAGAGATTAAATTTGTTTTCAATAAAAATCAAAAATTCTTTATACCTGTGAATTGCTATTCTTTCGTCGTAGTTTCTTCTTCTTTTGTCGCCTCATAATACTTTTGGATCGTTGGTATAATTCGTCTTTCGTTAGTGTAACAGCCAACTTTAGGAGGAACTCCTTGTATATTGGCTTTAAGTCATTGAAGGACATTCCATCAGAATCGATTATGGCGTTAAGAATCTCGTCCAACGAATGGAGATTCTCTTGTAGGCGAAACTCGTTAAACAGCTCACTAAATCCCAAAGGTGATCTGAAAAATGGATGAGAATGACTGATTTCTTTATATAATAGAAATGCTTATTTGAATAAATGACACATACCCTCCGCCACCGCCTGTTTTGCCCATATGTCGACGTGTCGCACGTGATTTGTATCGTGTCAAGCCAGCTGTATTTAAAAAGCTGCCCGATCTAGGTATAGCAACACGTGTCAAAATATCACCACTCGATCCATCTTGGGACTGATATGGAATTTCAGCTGGATGCGTACCACCTCTCGCACGACTTTGTTCACTCAAATATGATAAGGACGAGTTATACATTTCACTTGCTTTACCAAGTGGCGGTGGACCAGTTTGTGGAACAGGTGGGGCCCGTTTTGTTTTACTTGATTTCTTCTTTCGCTCTTCTGTTGATGTTTCAACCATTGTTTCACGGATTATGTCACTGTCACCACTCAGCGAACTTGTTGCACTTCGCTTCTTTCTAGGCGGTCTCACCGGTGGTAAAACAGGACTTTTTGATCCTGATTTTGTTACTTGGATTTGATTGGTCAGCGATATAGCATTTGTACTTGAACTTGCAATACTGACACAGCTTATTCCATTTCTGTTACGTGGACGTCGAGTCTTTTGATTTTGATTTGTCTCGACATGTGCCATTAAACTTTGATACAATGTTGCCGCTATTACGATAGCATCTTCAGGGGTCTGACAAACGAATGCATGACATTCCAATTGCTTCGGTATGCCACCTGATCGCATCACAACAGCAAATATTGGCGAATGTAATCCTGATGATAAACGTCGCTTATCCGCTGCACTGAGCGGTCTAAATAAACTGCTTTTATCGATATTTTCAGGATCGGTAATCAATGGCAAGAAAGCAGCACCACCTTCCGCCATCGAAACAACGAATTTAACCGCTGACCAAACAGCAATATTATGAAATGGTGTCACTTGTGGCTCTCGCCCATTTGTTAATCTCACTCTAAGCCCTGCTACACAAATATCCAAAGTGCCAGCATTTTGATTCTAGGAAAATTAAACTGATTAATCCAACGCATTCAAATCTTTAACAGAAACAAACAACTTACACCATGTCCAGCACCACTTAAGTAAAGTTGCCGTAATGGCTCCTGGAGGCCTTGTAAACTAGTAACTTTATCCTTAAGCGGCAATGCGCCTAAACATCGCACGGGGAAACTACAAGCTGTCGCATCTTTAACAACATCCGTAAACATACGTTCAATTTGTGCTTGGACACTATTACTGATTTGCCGTCCCGCTTTATGTAAATCAGTTAGATCATTAATTGATGATCGTCGTCCGCTCAACGAGGATGCACGTTCACGACGATCATTTAACGTATGACGTTCATCTAAACGATTTGTTGATACAATTGACCTACAAAAACGAAATAAAACGAAAGAATAGAAAATTCAGTTTTCCAATTAATAAATAAAAATTATTTTGATTAAGTTTACTTTGTATCATCAAACATTAAATCAATTTTTTGTTTATAAATTGAATTTCTACTTGTGCTTGACATAGTATCACATTGATCGCCATCAAGCAAACGAAAACCAGATGATACACTGGAACCGCGTCGTGGTTTATTCATATTTTCTGTTGTACTAATTACTAAATCCACATTATTGCAAGCCACCATATCCTTCGTTAAAGTTTTTTTGCTTTGTTTTGTTTTTTTCTGTCTTTTAAATTTTATTATTTATTAAATTTGATTCACATTTTTGATTTATGATTATTAAAATATATAAAAAAAAAATTAAAACCACACACAACCACTTATAGTTCTTTAACACTAAGGTATTATTTCTCTTGTTAAATTAATAATTTATATAACTGTTTTGACCACTTGTGTTATGTAGCATTGAACTGCAATTAATTTCCTTCGTCTTCTTTATTTTTTTTTTTTTTGTATATTTCTTAACAAATCATCTTTAATAAAAAATAAAAAAAAAAAAAAAAAATTTTTTTTAGAAGAAAATAAAACTTCTTCGTTGCTTTGTTTGCTGCTGTTGCTGTTGTTGTTGTTCTTGTTGCTGCTTATTGCTATTATTATTATTGTTGTTGTTTATATTGCTCGTCTTTATTATAATATCAATGATTATGTAACAGATGAACGGAATCTTAAGCATATTTATTCTTCTGTACGTTAAGCTACATCTAAAAATAAAAAAAAATAAATATTGTTAAAAATCATTCATCAATAAATCTATAAAATTAAAAAATTCTATGCGAAAAAAATAATAAATATATATATATATATATATATAATAAAGAAGCTTTACAATCATTAATTTTAAAGCTTATTCATATTGTTGTTCTTTAAACAAATAAAAAGAAAAAAAAAAAAAATTATCGATAAACAGTTAGTTATGATCAATTAAAAGCTGATTGAAGCCAACAAGTAATAAAATCAAATTAAAATAATTATTCTAATAATTTTTTGCTCTTTTTTTTTTTTTTTTTTGTTTTATTCAAAGAATCAAAGAATTACGTAAACTAATTAAGTTTTAAAACCAAAAACGATAAGTTTAACATACAAAAAAAAAAAAAAATTAATTGCTGCTGGCTGTTACTTTAAAAGTAAAAACGTTTGCTGAAAAAATAGAACATTTACATGGAATTTAGGATAAAAGTTTAAAAATATTATTTATTCTGATTTTTTTTTATATCAATATTATCCGTTTTATTGTGTTACATAAGTGTTATGTTTGTTGCGACAAATTTACATCACATACAAAGCGCTTTACTTGGTTTTAACGTTTGGTTTCTCAAAATATTTGTTCACCGTAACACAGCAACACAAGTAGACAGCATTTTGTTTGATCATCAAAGATACACCAAGAATACACACCGAAAAAAAAAACATATTAATAAATAAAAATTAAAAATGTATGTCAAGTTATAATAATAACCAACAAACAAGCAAAAAACCAACAAAATTGGAAAATAGTTCGTTTGATGAACGTTTAATGTAGCAAAATAATATGAAAGAAAAAAAAAACAAATAATAATAATTTAATTCAGTTCAAGAAAGAAACGTAGAAAAATACGACGACAACAACGAAAATTGTGAATCAAAAATTATTATTTCATTATAATTTAATTTTATTATACAAAGATTACAAACTTTATTGTCAATTAATGTTTAATCAATTGATTTGTGTAATAAAAATGTATTTCTATGATTAAAATCAAAGAAAATAATTTTTTATTTATATTTCAATTATGGTATAAATATAAAATTTTATATATTTTTATTACAATTACAACTTTAATATAATTTAACAACCAAAACGAATCAAATTACAAAAATTTACGATCGTTAACAGATTATTACAAAAAAAAATTACAATTTAGTGATTTAATAAGATATTTTATTAGATAATAAGGTCGAGATCTAAATGCATTTAATTATATAAATTGGTTATGGTTAAATCATTATCGATTTTTATAAATAAAAATTTGTGATATTTTTGATAAGAACACACGTAACGTTATATTTGTTAGTAATATTATGTTTAAGTGACGTGGCATATCGTTATGTAACTTGCAACTAGCATAAATCCTTAACAAGCAGTTATTTAAACTCTACTTTGTATTAGATTTTGACAGATTTCGTTATCCCATTATTTGTATACTTTTATACCAGTAGAGTTACTGTTAGTTAACTGGTGGTCAACTGCTTGTTAACAGCTGGTTAAATAAGCTAGCTATGTACTAACTTTTAACAGGCAACCAATTAAAATTTGACATTCAAACAACAAAACTATCATCGTTCCAGTAATCCACTTCTAGTTAAAACAAACCAAAGGTTCTACACGTTTATAAATAATTTTTTTAATTAATAAAAATACAATTTCCTACCATATGTGATAATCATCAATGATTATTTTCATTACAATGTATTAAATTAAAAAAAATAAAAAAAAAGCCATAAACTAGTCCACCTTCACCTTAGCGAAAAAAAAAATGAAAAATTTTATTTATTTATATTACCACCAAAAAAAAAATAGAAAATATTCCGTTAAATCTTAAAAACCGCATAAATCTTAGCACGAACAAAAGAAATTAAGAAAAAAAATAAATAAATAAAACACCTGACAAAAGTCATAACAGTTTATTTTATTAATTATTTTATATAAATATATGTAAAGTACAAATGTTGTATGTTGTACAAAATTTTATTAATATTTTCTTTCCATTTATAATTAATAGTGAAGATGAGATGATGTATAGGAAAAAAAAAAAAAACAAGAAACGTAACTATCATGGCCTAATGTGCATTCATGTAAAGATATGTTTAATGTTTCATGTTGAATGTCTAACAGTTATTATGCTCATCAATTCATCATCAAAATGTGTTTTTTTTTTTTTTGTGAAACAAAACATATGATAGATGAGTTTTCACAAAAAAAAAAAATATTTATATTTTGTGTTTTCCTATCCGAAAATAAATTATTAATATTTCAAATATGAATTTTGGACACCGTTGGCGTTATTACTTAATAATTTTTATTTTTTCTTCAAATTTTCATCACTTGCTCTTTTAACATTTAAAATCCATTTAACGGGGTCTAATTTAAAATGTATACCCTAACGTATTTATAATAAATAATTAAAAATAAATAATAATAATAATAAAAACAAATAAAAAAAAAAAAAAAAAAACCTTTAATAAGCAGCATTTTTCTGTTTGTTAACTTTTAACACTGTGGTTAAATACTGTGCATACTGTAATATTAAATTACGGAACATTTCTGATGGACCGTTGAAGATAAATTTTTATTCTTATTTTACTATAATACACGTACATAATTTTTTTTTTATTTTTTTTTATTATTCTTTTTAGTACCTAGTTTGGTATTAATTTGTAACAGAAAATTTAATATTTTCGCTATAAAAAAAATCAATAAATTCTCTTTAACGGATTTGTTTTTTTAATTTTTTTTTTTTTCCACATTTTCTTTTATTTTCAATTACTTACCACCAATAATATTTAAAGAAGAAAAACAAGAATTTTTTAACATTTTTGTAATCATAAATTTTGTATACAAAAAAATTCATGACAAAATATAATTAAAAAAAAAATAATAATTTCTGTGTATTAATTAAGAAATTAATTATCTAAAACTGGGTGATATCCAAAGATATGGCTAATAAATTAACAAAAAAAAAAAAAAAAAATTCAATGAATTTTTGTATTTTGATTACAAAACGCCGTAGATTAGATTCATTAACCCAACGTATCGCTAATAATGGATAAAAAAGCAAAAAATTAAATTTTAGTTAAAAAAAAAAAAGTAAAAGTTTTTGATCTTTAATCAAAGTTTTTCTTAATTAAATTTTCCATCATTAACAAATTAAATAAAAAATTTTTAATTAAAAATATTTAATTATAGTGTGTGTACTACGCATAATAACTATTGTAGTTACAGACGTTGAATATTTTAGGATATTTATTAATAGAAGACGTATACGAATTGTTAATTATGTATTAAAAAAAAAAGCAGCAGCAATAGCAGCATAAAAGGAAAATAAATAAATAAAACGGTAAAAGAATAAATTAATTTCATTTATTAATAACTCATAATTTAATTAATTAAACATTTTTTTTTTCTATATAAATATATATAGAAATACATTTTTTTTTTTATTGTTAATACATTGATAATGCTCTGTAATTTTGATTATTAAGTGAAAACTTATTTAAGTGAAAATTAGTTTTTATGATTGAATATAAAGAAAAAAAAAAAAAAACCAAACATAGGCACAGACACAGCAAACACAGTATATACAAACGAATAAATTGTTACTAATTATATTAAGAAATCACAAGAAATAAAGAAAGAAAAAAAAAATTAATATTAAATCACTTGAGGTAGCATTTTGTGTAGTTTTTATTATTATGGTATTAAGAAATTAACCAATTTCTTCAGCACATTAGAGACAACAGCAAATAGCAAAATGTTTAATAATATTTAAATTAATGTTTTATGAAAATAATTTATTTAATTTGAGTTAAATCAATTGGAAATTGTACCGAAAATTTTAAAGATGAATATACTTTGTTATTACACGGTAGTATTTTGTAGAAGGTAATAGACTAGAAATACCTATTTTAACGTTATTAATCTATAGAAGATTTTATTAATAATATTTGCTCTAGTTCTCAAATAAAAATTGATTGGTTATAAGTTTTCACTAAAGGAATAACTCTTTCACTTTTAATTAATGAAAAAAAAAAAAAAAAAGTATCATAATTACGTGGTAATTTAAATAGAAATCTATTGCCAGGGTACAACAATAACTAATTACATTAACATTGGACAATAATGTGAAGTATTGATAATTTATTTTAATATAAAAATAATTAAAACAAAATAACAAATAATAATTAAATAAATTATGATGAACCTTAATTGTAATTAGAATTTTTAATTTTTTTTTTTATTAATTACCAGAAGAACAATACACTTTCATGGTTCAGTCAGTCAATATCAAAAGGTAATAAATTAAACAGCACATAAGTGTTACAACTGACGCATAGCGTATTATAAATTAAATTTTTTATTAAACATAATCATAGATATTATTGAGGAAGTTACATTATTAATTAATGTGGTGCAAAAACATTATTATTATTATTATTATTATGATTATTACGCCCAAAAACCACGGTATTACTTTATTAAAAAAAGCAACGAAACTAAAAGAGTTTTTAAAGAGAGGCAAAAAAAAAAAAATTATTTATAAATTTTGAAAAGAAAGTGGCTAGATAATAAACAGCAGAATTAACTTAAATAATAATAATAATAATAATAATAATGAACGTGAAACAACAAAATACTTAATAATAACAAACAAACAAATAATAACACAGAGGAATATATAGAAGAATCAACATGAAAAATATTGCCATCATCATGATAATTTATGATACACGTGAAAGTGAAAATTAGTTAAAATTCGTTTGATTTTTAATAATAATATTTAATTTAATTAAAAAACATTTTTTTTTTTTTTTTTGTATTTTTATTATTTAAAAACAATAAATAAAATTTAAATAAATTTTTGGCAAAAGCATTTTAATCCGAAAAGCTAAAAAAAAAAAAAAAATTTCTCTCTTACAAACACAACGTCATTAATTAATTAATTATTATTTAATTATAAATTAAAAACAAAGAATTTTAATTAATTTGGCTACTTTGTCTTCTTCTTCTTCTACTTCATCAAAAGCACTCACAAAAAAAAAATTGAATGTCAATTGATTAAAGTTTGATGAAAAATAAAACAAAAAAAAAAAATTTCTTTTATTGGAAATTTGCTCAAGCGTTTTGGTGTTTTTATTATTTTTCTTCGTATGCGACGACAAACATAATTTTCCAATATATTCAATAGTTAAATACAGAGAAATAAGAGAAGTAAAAAAAAAAAAAAAAAATTATTAAATAAATAAATAACTTTCACCTTAACCCCAACAAATAATGATAATTATTTTAATTTCTTTTCAGATTGTTGGTTGGTTGGTTGGTTTTTTTCTGTTTTGGAAAATGTTTTATATTGAAAACAACAATAAAAATCAATAAAAAAATAGTTTTACATGTGAGGATATATACAGGAGTTACGTAATTAATTTATCCCAACAATAAATATTGGTTCCTTTCATATAAACTCTAATAAAATATATAATCAAAATGTAATTAATTAAATAATCAAATAATGAATTTCTAACGACTCACGTAAACTTGTTATGCAGCAACGAATCACATATAAAAAAAAAAAAAATTCCCAATCCAATAAAAATTTTTTTGCTATCATTGCAAACAAAAACAAAAAGCAAAAGCGGTTTACGTTGAAAGCACTTAATTTTGATTAATTAAAAAAATGAATCAACGTTAAGTAAATATTAATTAAAAAAAATAAAAATAATAAATAGACACAGACAGGCAGCAGTAAAGGAAAAAAAAAACAGTCATTTCTTTTAATTAAACGAAATCACAAAACGTATAGCAATGAAACAACAACAACAACAAATAAAAAAGAAAAGAAATTTTAATGAAATTAAACTAAGTAAAAAAAAAATAAAATAAAAATTTATTTACTCAACCTAATAACAATCAGTTTTTACTAACCATCCCAATTCAATTCTACATTTTATTTGTAATTTTTATTTAATTTATTTTTTGCTTCTTTTTTTAATTACGGTCTAATACTTTACTTAAGTAAGTACCTTTGCTGTATTTACACAAATAGAAACATATAAAAATTTAATGCAAAAATTCTTAATCTGTTTCCAATAAATTAATTACTTTGTGTGGGTGTACATCGTACATGTTTGTACATTTTTTAATTAAATTTTCTTAAGTTTTTCGACGAATGAAAATAAGTTTTTTTTCTTTTTTCTTTTTCTAATTAATTTATGCAGAGAAAATTATGTAAATAAATAAAAAAAAATTTGTAAAAGTTTTTTATTGTTCTTGGTTTTGATCGATTTTTTTTTTATTTTTGCATTAATTAAATTTTCTTTTGTTATATTTGATTAGGAAATATTTGCGTTTTTTTTGTTGTGAATTTTAGGAGTTCTGGTTTTTTTTTTTTTTTTTCGTTGTAATTTACGTTAGAAATCTTATGTCAGAAGTGCGATGATTGTGGGAATTTTGTTTCACAAGTCGTTGTTACAATTTTTGTTGAAGAACGTAATTCCTTTTGTTAATTTAGGTAGCAGAGTGCTTTCTTTGTTGTATTTATGCTCGAAAGCTGGATAAGTAGTTAATGAAATCATTAACTAGGTAGCAATAATCAAGAGACTTAGGGTTTTACATTCAAAGCTTTTTACAAGAAACTATTTCCATTGTGTCTTGTAAAATATTTCATTAAAAATTTGTTTCTTTAGCCATTAGTCACAATACCTCTTCTGGAAATATATCATATACTCATTAAAGATCAAAACACAGACAAACTATCAACTCACAAACCTTAACAATAACTCGTTTAGTTACCAAAGGTGTCTTTAAAGCTTTTTATTACGATAAATATTCTCTTCTTCCATTCCTAACGTTAACATTTATCGTGTTTATAAATCATTGATACCTAAAACCATGATACAAAAACCCAATTCCATTAAAATACATTAATAAAAGTTTAGTTAACCTAATTTTCAGAAGTGATACTAAAAACCAGAATAATCTATATCAAATGTTAAACAAAAAATTACCGAATGAATATGCTAATGAAAGATTTATTTAGCCTAAATTAATAAAATGTTGATGCATTTTTTTTTTTCTTTAAGTCGCTTAAGTATTCTGTTGTTTAATAGGTTACGGCTACGATACAGTAAAATCAACTGGTTTAGGGAGTATCACATAAATTCTGTTCATAAAGACAGTTTTATTGAGTTTATTTACAAAAAAAAATTAATTCTTATAAAAACCTGATAATGCAGTTCGAGGTATTTTTATTGACTCAAAAGAAGCTGTTTGACCGTGATATAATACAATAAGCCATAGTGCTGCACAAGGCCGTATAAAGCATTGACGATGCAATTTGTGAATTTTAACAAGACGAATAAATTTTGTAAGAATTATTTTGCGTTCATTGGAAGTATATGATCTGTCTCATTTTGTATTTGACTAATTTTGCATAATTATTGACTTTTCATTAAGAGTTTTGTATGGAAAAACTGGAAGTAAAATTCTATTTACAATTGCAAGGCGCATTATTGTCATTTATTAAGGAAAAACTTATGAAAAACTGAGTAAAAAATTTACAATTACCATTTTATTTCTAAAATTATTTAATTTTACTGTTCTAAGTACATGAATTAAGTCACTAAGTTAAAAAGAATAACAATGACAGCACACTGTTACACGTTATATCCCGATCTAGCTTCGATTCTAGAAGTAATTCCCTTGGACTTTCAAGCATAAAATCCAAATACATCAATACGTAAATAAACTTTAAAATTACGCATAATGTCTGAAAGCTTCAGTTTTTTTTTATTAAATTAAAACAAACAGAAAATAAAACTTCCATCTAAATTAAAACTAGAATGAAAAACATAATTAAAGTGAAATTGTGAAAGAATCAATGAAGAATCTTAATTTCCAAGAAAAGAAAATAAAATTTAAAAAAAATTAATTAAAAACAATAGAAAAATTTAATTTTTTTTTTTTTTTTTTTTGTTTCTAAAACTATTATCAACTCGCATTGTAGATATATTGCGAAAAATAATTAAATATTAATTAATAAAAAGCAAAAAAAAAGAATGAAAAAAAAAAAGAAAAAAGTTTTGTATTAAGAACAACTAAATTAACCCATGTAATACATAATTTTAATGCTTTAATAAATAATATTGAATGTTTTATTTATTTAATTATTTATGTATTTTTATGCTGCTGCTGCTGTTGTTGTTGCTGCTGCTGCTGTTGTTGCTTCTTCAATTTTTTTTTATTATTATTATTATTATTGTTATTGTTGTATTAATTCTGTTAATGTAATTGATGAAAGTTTTTGTTACAATTTTTTTTTTTTTTTTTTCTTTCTATTATTTTCTTGGATTTGTAAAAATAATTTTTTTGGATTTTGATTGTTTCATCTTCTTACGCTGAAGTGAAATTTTTTTGTTGTTATGTTATTTTTCTGGTTGTATGTTTATTATATTTTTTCGCATTATGCTTCGATTATTTAAAAAGATGTTATGATGATGATGCTGTGGAAAAAACGCATTTAATATGTTTGTGTGATTTATGGATGAAATAAAAATTTAATTTGATGAAATTATAGGGAAATTCTTGCATGATATGTATTTTGGTCGTTGTTGTTGATTCGTTGTACAGAAATAATAATTAAATCGATTAAAATGCTGAGATTGCTGGATTAGAAAAATACCTTGCGGTTAAAAGTTCTTTTAGTTTTTCTACTATTAAACCCTTAACACCTCCAGCAGTCTTAGAAAAAATTAACCTTGATGGCTGTGATGTTTTAGAAACACCTTGCGGTTACAAGTTCTTTGTTAAACATTATTTACATCTAGAATCTGTGACTAATCATTAAGCAATTAAACCTTTAACACCTCCAGCAACATTTTAAAATATCTTCACGGCATTTAGAATGTAACGCCAAAAGCATATTTATTTATTTAACAAACCATAAATCTAGCTACACTTTACACAACCTAGATTTTATTTAAAAAAAAAAAAACAACAATTATTATTTAACAATAATTTTCGGTAATTACCAGGTAATTTAACAAATATGTAATACCTTTAGCACACCGAAAAAGAAAAAAGAAATACCTTTTAGTTATGATTGCATAAAAACCGCTTAATAGTTTTAAACGATAACAAAATTTTCGATTGATAAATAAAATAGAAAGAAGGAACGAAAACTAGTTTTACCTAATATCGAACGAATTGAATGACCTTACATGTAAAAACGATGTTAGAATAGAAATAAACAAGCGAACAGAACAGAAACTATTGAAAAAAAAAAAAATAAATGAGATTAGCGGTTTATAATCCACATAAAAAAATGTATAACAGCAAAAAAAAAAAAACATGATTAAAAAATAGAAGATGAAGAAAGAAAAAAATAAATAAATAAATAAAACAATCAGCCAAACACTCGATTGATTAAAAAAAATAAAAAGAAAGAAAGAAACCAAAACAATGGAAAGAAGATTAATTTACTTTAAACAAACAAAAATGCAAAGTAAAGAAAAAAGAAGCTTTTTTCTTCTATATAGAAAATATGTAACAGTTCATGTAATTGTAATACGAAAAAAAAAATTAAAAATTTATAAGGAAATGATGAAAAAGTAATAAAAGACAGGAAAAGCTTTGAAGTGGGTCAATTCAAGTTCATTTTGTGCAGCTTTTTTTTTTTGCATTAACGGTTAATAAAAAAAAAACAAAAAAGCAAGCCTTACGGAATTCTAACGTAAGTTTTAATTGAAATATTCTTATTAATGTGACATAAGTCGGTCAGTTTTATTTTATTTTTGTTTATAATATTTAAGAAGGTATTTTTTTTTATTTTTTTTAATTATATAATAAATATGGTTTTGTTGCTTTAAACGTAGGTTTAAACACTGTTTTTATGCATATTAAGTACTAATCAGCAATATGTTTATAAGTAACAATAAAAATACGATGAAATTTTCAAGTATCAATTTAGCTTAAGTTCTTCATTTTAAGTATTATGCTGTATTGAATCAGTTTTGTAATAAATATTATTTAGAAATAAAATTTTTTTTGTTGATTTAATTTGCAATAAAAGACAAAAAAAAAGATTACCACGTCATTTCTCGCTAATTTCGCTTTAATTTTCATTACATACATTGGTGTAACAATCACATAGAACATTCTTTAATGCACAGTTTTACCAAATCCAGTAGTAATAATTTCTTGTAAAAAAAAAAATTCCTTTTACCGAATACTGATGGCTGAAATTCATAAGATAAAATCATAAAACAAGAATATCCAGTTGAAATTTTTTTTTTTATTTTTTTTAATTAAATGCACAATATAAAAATGTGCAATGTTTATGTTATAAAAAAAAAATATATATATATAAATATATACGGGGATGTTAACCCAGACTCTTATACCATACGGTCACCAAGATTAGCGTTAGTCGTTTCATTATATTGCCTTACTCACATAGTTATTATTATTATACAAAATCAAGTTTAATATGTTATCGCTTCTTAGAAAGACGGGTTTTTTTTTTTTGTATTTGATTATAAACTTAACTTAACTTAACTCAGCTTAAATTAACGTAACATGTCTTAAGTTAAATAAAGAAAAAACTTCTTTTTTTTTTTTTTTTTTATTTTTCGCAGTATTTGGCCGAGTTACAGTTAAGAAAAGATACAGAAATAACCTAATGATGCGTAATTTGTTTTTTTTTTTTTTTGCTGTATAGTTGCTTATAGTCGCTACACAAACTGTTTGTTGGAATTACGTGTTATAATCTTAAAAACTGTTACCAGATAACATATGATATGCCGTTCATTAAATTGTCATTATTATTAACTATAAAAAAATAAAAAAAAAAAAACGCGTTTAATTCTCTTCATTTATTATTCGATTAAGTCAATAAATGGTATAAAGAATCTTGTTTTAATATTTATCTAGAGTAGAAAATAATAAAATATAAAAACAGGATGAAACAGGTGATTATAAAGGTAAACTTTTAAACCTAAAATCTTCATCTCGTATCATATACGGTTAAGAATTCGAAATTTTAATTAAAACAAAACTGTTGTTTTGTGTGATTAATTTATTTTTTTTTTTTTTTTTTTGTAAGCAAATATTTCTAATCAAATCAGCATTTCGCATATGCTTAAAAATTTTTTGTAGAAAATAGAAAATCCGAGAGAATAACAAAGAACAGTTCTGATTTCCTACATACACACAGCATATGTTAGATTTTTTTTTTTTTTTTTCATCTTTATTCATTAATAGAAGAAGAAAAAAATATTATTGGATTAAAATCATAAATTGATTAGTTTTTTCTAATAATAATCAAAAAAAAAAAAATAAAATAATTTAACGGTTTTTCAAATAATAACAGCAAATTTCTTAAAGATTTTTTTTACATAAGTTTCCGAAAGCTATGAAAATTGTTTTTTTTTTTTGTTTTGTTTAAATGCTTAAGCTGCGGTATCGTAAATCTGCTTTGTTTTTGTTTAGTTTTTTTTTTTTTTTGAAGTGTGAACCATACCGTGAACTTTGATTAATAAAATTTGATAAGTTCTAGCCTATGGCCTTTCTTTTGAAAAAAAATTTTTTTTCTTTAAATTTGATTAATTTTTATTACAAAAATTTTTAATTTGATTGAAATGATTAGGATTTACGTGGTAGATACAAAGCACAAACCATGTTTTTGTTTTTTTTTTTTTAATTAATAATTTCTAATGTATATAGAAATTAATTAATTAATCATTACAAAAGTTCTAAAATAGTCAGACAATCCGCTAGCATCCAATAGCGACAAGAAGGTTTTCAGGCGGGACTCAAAGCATTAATAATTTACAAAAGCAACAAGAGTTAGGGTGATTTTTTGCAGTAAATAAATTCTTCAGCTGTTTAACTAATTAAATAATTTCACACCTTGGAGTTTTTACTAAATTTTTGTTTTTATTATTAAAAAGTTCCGATTTTACATTAAAAAGTCAATAAAAAAATAATTTTTTAAACCACTTTTACTAATTGAAAAGTTTATTATTTTTTTTTTTTTTTTAAGATTTCGTGATACAAACACCTTTTACTCAAAAGAAAATTATTTTGTTGTTTTTTCTTCTTCAGATTAGCAATAAATCTTTATCCATTCTCTACGTTTTGTTCATGTTTTTTTATTATTTACTATTTTACTATGCTTTTTTTTCTATTTAATAAGTGTTAATTTTATTGATTTATTTTATGGTGGAAATTAATATAAAATTCACAATAAGCCACATTGGAAAATAAAAACAAACTAAAAACGTATTAAAGTAAATTTAATTATAGAAACAATAATAATAATAAAACTATTAATTGTTTATATTTGTTTTGGAAATACAAATAAAAAACTTTAATTAACCACTTAGAGGTGTTTTAATGCCTAATGCTTATTTGAAAGTTTTTTTTTTTTTTTTCTATTATCCATGCAAAAACTTATCGCTAATAATGGAAATTGTTTTTTCAGAAGGTGTAATTGTGGTAAAACCTTAGGAATAACACGAACTGTAGTGACTGTAAAACACCAGCAGCTATGTGAAAACTTTATGCGTCTGTAAGGATTAACAAATCGAGGAAAAAAAACTTTTCAGAAGGTGTGATCGTGTAAAAAAAAATAGGAATATCTTTGAAGCTTTGTAATGGAAAATAACAGGAGGTTAGTTGCTGTAAAAACGCCAGCAGCTGTAAACTGTAAACTGTATGCGGCTGAAAGGAGTAATAAATCAAGGAAAACAATTTTTTCAGAAGGTGTGATCGTGTTAAAACCTTAGGAATATCTTTGAAGCTTTGTAATGGAAAATAATAGGGGATTAGTTGCTGAAAAAACACCAGCAGCTATAAAGGTAAATTATTTTCAACACTCAGTACAGTGTCAGAGACTATTAAACTGTACAACACAGAATAAAACTCTGCAAATCTGTAGACAATACAATTTACCACGAAATTTAAATAAAAAATCATAAATATTAATTTCATTTTAATTAAAGTTCTGAAAACAATACGCGTTTAACAACAATAACCATTGAACAGCATTCACGGTAAATAAAATAAAAAAAAAAAATACGAAAGATTTTTATCAAATAAACGTAAAAATAATTAAAATTAAACAATGGCACGTGTGCCTGCTAAAAGGTAGCAATAAAAAAAAAAAAAAATTTAATTTATGTTAAATGTTTCTGTTGTACAATTTTTTGTAAAAAGTTTATTTTTTTTTCCCGAACATAGATAAAACAATAATTAAAGACAAAGCGAAGACAACAATGGTATTTGGTTAAGGAAATTAAAAAAAGAAAAAAACATAACAAATGCAGCATAGGTTATGACAAATAAATAGCAAAGTGAATTGAGAAAAATTATGTAAACAAAAAAAAACTCACACGATAATAATAATTTAAACTAATTAAAATAATTAAATAATTCTCTAATCTAAAGTTTTTTAAATTAATCGAAATAACGTACGGAGATAAAAAAATTTTGTCACTCATTTAGTTAGTTAGCGACTTTTTTCTGTTAGTAACGTTACTTATTTATTTATTAAATTAATTAATTAAAAAATTGGGTAAATCTATTTTTAATTTAAATTTTTATTTTTTTTTTTTGTTGTTGAATTTTCTATTTTATTTATTTATTATTTTTTTTTTTTTCATTTCTACGAATTAATTAATTAAAGAAATTCAATGCAAATTTCTGTGGCTTTTCATATTTAAATTATTATTTTTTTTTGTTGTTGTTGCTGTTGTTGTCATTCGTTGTTGTGGTTTTTTTTATGTTGAGTGTGTTGAAATTACTGAATTTAATAAACTTGACAGCAGGTAAACTTGAAATTTATAAAATTTATTGCATAAATAATATGATAAAGATACAAAGACTGTATTGTAGTATTGGTTTTATATTGATTAATATTTATAATAAAACAGAAAACCACATGAAAAGACTGATGAATAGTAGAAAGAAAGAAAGAAAGAAAGAAAGAACAACAACAAAAACAACGTATAGATGAGCAGGTCTCCAGTTCAGTTCAATGCTACTTTGTGCTACTTTTCTTACTGTTCTTTAAAAACATTTTTTTTTTTTTGCTCTTCATCTGCCTTATTTTTCATTCATATGATCTAAGTGTATAAGTCTGCTATGTTTGTATAAACATTATTGTGATGTTTATATAAAATCGAACGGTCTCTATATGTTTTACAAGCTTTAAGCTTCTTTTCTTAACCCAATGTTAAATGCAGAGTATTTTGGGAATTTTAACTTTTTTTAACTAAACATTATTTCGTGGGATTTTTTTTTTTATTATTTATTTATTTATTTATTATAAAAACTTTGCGAATTTAGGAAAATCAATCATAAATTAATGAATAGGAGAAAAAAAAATGTTTTACCAGCAATTATTGAAGTTTAAAAAAATTAAGTGAAAAATAGATAAAAGTCTGAGTGAAAAGCTTAGATAAATGTTTACACATTTCGCAATGGCTATTTACGGTTATTTTGCAATCAAATTTTTGTTTTTTGCTTAACGCTAAACATTAACGTAGTCAAAACCGATATAAACCTTTCAATGATAATCCAGAGTATTCTCTAATTAAATTTTTTATTTACTTGATTAATACTTAACTTAGCTTAACCTAGCTTAATGAATAAAAACTTTGACGAAAAAAAATTTCTTTAATTAAAATAAAATTGAAAGTTTAAACAGTAATGCAGTAAAATTCACTTAATAAAAAAGCTAACAAAAAAAGCTTGTTAAATAAATAAAATTACAAATAAAAGCTTTTAAAAAAAAGCATATAAAAAGAAAAAATGAATAAAAAGTAAAAGCTTCACTTACTTTTGACAACAATGGGTTAGTTGCAAAATTAAATATTTAATTAAAACAAATACGTCGATAAATCATACAATTAAAATCAATCAATAAAAAAAAAAATAAACAAAACAAAACAAAACAAAAGAAGGAAATTAAGTCAGTCACGAGTATTATGCCAAAAAATCTTGTAAACATTTTTTTATTTTTTGGGCAGACGTGCGCGTTTTCTTTTCGATAAAAACCTGAGGCTCAACAGTGTTGACCTTATTTGTGCTATTTCTATTGATATATATTTATTATAAAGAAACACCTCAAACGGATATTAAATGTTTTGTAAAGGTGAACAAACGATAAATGAGCAACACGACAATAACAATTATTAATTAACATAAATTATGCGGGTTTTTTTTTAACATTTTTTTTTTTTTCTACATTTAATTTCTTTTAATTTTTGTTTTGTGTCGGAATTTAAAAATCTCTGCAAAAAAAAACCCATTTAACGTTTCTTTTCTTAATTAATTAAATTCGTTTTACAGAATTTTTTTTTTTTTTCAGTCTTTCTACAAAAAAAAAAAAATGTATCTCTATACTCCCGCTATGCAAATGGTTTGTTTATAGCCGCTTACTGTAAATAAAATAAAATAAAAAGCCAAACAACAAAACAACCCAAAAAAAAAAAAAAAAATTATTTTATAACCATTGAAAGCACACAAAAATACCCAAAAAAAAAAAATTCTTAAGTTATAATAAATTTTCTATAGTCAAGTTCATGGTCTATATCGTATATAAATAATGAAAAAAAAAAAAAAAAAAAAAACTTCTTTCTTAGCTTTGTTTCTGTATCGTATGGATTTTTGGTGGATTTTTGGTGGATTTTATTTATCATTTATGCATTAAAACAAGAAGACAACTTTATTTTTAGGGATTTTTTGGGGATTTTTTGGGGATTTTTCCATTTGTTTTTGCTGCTTTTTATCGTTTTTTTTTTAGTTTTCGCTACCAGTTTAATAAGCGTTCATATAGCATAGATTATTGGTTATTAGTTTAATTATTGCCTACATTGAAACTGTTTAAACATGTAATTGCGACTTTACGACAAAACATAATCAAAGTATAACGAATCTAATTAAAGCAAAGCGTAGTAAACAAAATTTTTCACACTAAGAGTGAAAAAAGTTTATAATAAAAAATTGCGGAATAGTTATGCTGTTAAAATCAAGTAGAATCGGTACAAAAGAAATAGATTTTCATTTTATACCTTATAAGAAATATAATAAGACGTTAACTATGTAATAACGTTAAATAATGACAAGAAAAAAACTACCTTTAAAAGCTGTCAGCATTACTTAACATAATTTTTATTCTATTTATTACTTAAATCAACTTATTTCCATGAAAGTAACCACTCGGCCAAACAATGTACAGTTGTTAAAAAAATATTTATTTTTTCGTTTTTAATTAAAACAATTTTTTTTTTTTTTTTACTATAATCACATGACTAAGTAATTATAAGTGTAAGCTTATTGTTAACGCTTTATTGTTTTATTTTCAGTACATAAATGAAAACGCTTGAAATTTAAAGCGTAAAACATCTTAATCTAGATTTACATAATAATTATTATTTCTCTTGTGTTTTTTTTTAAATGAAAACAACACTTAAGTACGTATGTTGTATTGATATTAAACACTTTGGCCAAGTGTTTTTATTACAATATTTGGTTAAGCTTTATTCTTAACGTGAAGGAGGCAACACTTTACACAGCATACATTTCCCATCGTAGATGCGAATAAATTTATTTCAACCAAAATATTAATTAAACGTAAATTAATATCGCAAAAATAAAAAAAAAAATAAATAAATAACACAATTAACAGTTAAAAATAATTAAATAAAATATAAGATTTTTTTAACATAAAATATTTCCATATTCTGGCAAAAATAAAAAAAATATTTTTGCAGCAATAGCAACAGCAGAATAATCTACACAAAAATACATAAAACGAATATTTATTATTATGAAATAAATTTTGTATTTAATGTTAAAATTGTACAAAATATTTAACCACCCATGACGCCCTTCTTTGTTGATGATCTTGAACAGGTAACAACAGCAACAACAGAAGCGACCACCACAAATACAGAAGAAAAAAAAAAAGAAAACAACCAAAACAAACGTTAAATTTTTATTGTATTTTCCTCGATCGTATTTAGATACAACAATCAAAAAAAAAAAAATAAATTGTTTTTTGAGGAAGTAAAATGGTTTATTTAAAAGTTTAATTCTTTTATTATTAATACAAAAAAAAAAAAAAAAAAAAAACAAACAAAAAAAAATTCAAGTCATCTTGTTAAGTTTTTAGATGAACGCGGACGTCTGAATGTAATTAAAGAAATAAAAATAATAATAATAAAGATCAAACATTTTAATTTATTTGTGGTATTGTTACATATTTTTGTTACTTTACCGTTTTGCTCAATTAATTACTTAATTAGTGAATTTTATTTTTATTTTTTTTTATTTTTTTTTTCAGTAGCTTTAGCGATAGAAATAATTGTAGCAGAAAATATAGAATTTATATCGTTTATAGAATTTTACTTAATAAAATTTATGCAATAAAATAGGAAATTTACGGAATAACGTGGAATTTCCAAAAGAAGAGTAGAAAAACCGCTTAAATAATAAAAAATAAAAACAAAATCTGTAACGAATGTCCAGAAACATCATCTAAATTACAACCCCAAGATAAACCTAAATCCGTAAATTTTACTCTCCGGAAATAAAATTTATAGAAGATTTTTGGATATTTTCAATCGTACAACAAACCAGTGCAAGTAGAACGCAACAAAAAAGTACAAGAAAAAGATGAAAATTTTGTTTGGTTTTTTAATTAACAAAAAAAAATAAAAAATTCTAAATTAATTAAAAAAAATATATTTGTTTTAAAAAAATTATGATTAATAAAAGCATAAAAAGCATAAAAAGCACAAAAAAAAAAATTAAAAATTATGTCGAACACAAAAAATTTCTAATTTTAATTTTTTTTTTTTCTTTACTCTTGTGCAACAGTAGAAGCTCGAAAATTTCGGTAATACTCTCATCTGCATTTTTTTTTTCTTCTCTTTTTCTTTCTTTATTTAATAAAAATTTTCTTTTTCTTTCTATTATTATTGCCACCATTTTGATTAGATTAATTATTTTTATAAAAGATTACAGAGTATTACTCTTGCGGTGCGGATAAAAACTTAATGCTATATAGCTACTGTTCCACCCATAATTATAACGCGGTGTATACTGTTTTAATCTTATATTATAAAGAAAAAAAAGCTGCAATGACGTCACAGAGCTTTAAAGCAATTGAAAAGCTTCTCTTTTTATATTCATAAACATTTAAGCGTTGTCTTTCTCTTCAAAGTTTCTTTCATTTTTGCGTTTTTTTATTTATTTATTTTTTTTTTTTTGCTTCTTCTTATTAATATTAATTTTATGTCTTGATAAATAAATAATAATAAAAAGCTCAAACACACGCACACAATAACAACGCTTTCACATTATTATTATTATTTTTATTATTTTTTATTTGTTGTATTAATTAATTAATTAATTAATTAGTTTTGTTTGAATAGAAATATTAATCCAAAAAAAAAAAAAAAAAAACTTACCTTTTTGAAATAAAAAATCCAATGTATGATCCTTAAAATCCAGTTTATATAATATTATACGTTTAGTCACTTAAATCACTTAATTAATTCATTAATTCTCAATATATATTTAAAACAGTTTATATCACTTTGTTCACTGTTATCAATCGATCGAAAAACCATTAAAAAAATCTCCTTAAATAATCAATAAAACAATTAAAACTGAACCAAAAAACTAACCAACCAACCAACAAATAAAAAAAAAAAAAATCCAACATTCACACATCTATCCAATACGATTAACTGAAGACAACTGAAAATTAAATTGATTTTGTTTTGTTCGAATAAAAGAAAAGCATACATTTTATTGGCTGTTTATTTTACGCAGACGCAATTCTCTTAACTTTTGAAAACAAAAAAAAAATGAAAAATTTCTCTCATATTTATTATTTTTTTTTTTTTTTACTGTATACAGATAGAGATAAAATTTTGTTTTTGTTATTTTTCTTCTTTCTTTTGTGTATTTATTGACTATGAAACTTTGTAGCGCTTAAAAGCTTAATTTCTTGTTTTTTTTTTTATTGTAATGTTTTATTAACTTAAAGCACTGTTAATAATAATAATAATAATAACAGATATTTGTTGTTTAATAAGAATAAATTCCCTCTCTTCAGTTTCATCATCTTAAGACATTTTATTATTATTATAACTTCTTAAGACACAAGGCATATGGTTTATGGTTTAGCAGCAGCAGCAACAACAGCAGTAACAACAGCAACATCACAAACAATTTAATAAGCTTTGTAAGAAGTTTTTTTTTTATTATTATAAAATATCTGTAACGGGATTGGGAATTTATTTACAACAACAAGAACATAATAATATTATTTCTACTCTATACAAATCCTCTCCAAAAAAAAAAAAAAAAAAAAAAAAAAAGCTTCAACAATTTTTCAACCAAAATAATAATCTCATCGTATTTTAATTTTGCGAATAAATATGTAATCTTTAGGCCATTTGCCTCTTATTGCAAATATTATTTTAACTTAATTAATTATTTATTATGATTTAAGGTGTTGAATAAACAATTTTTTTTCTTTTTTACATCACATCACTGTTAAATACAAACGAAAAGACAATAGTAAAAAAAAAAAAAAACTGAACTTTAATGACCTGTTCGTGTTTTAATCTGTTGTTTTATTGTTTAACAACAATCATCGGAAGTAACTGGTATCCCATTACCTATGTTATACGCACGTATATAATGTATAAATAATTAATTAACAACATCAACAGAATATAATTAATTAAAAGTATTTATACGAAACAAAAAAAAAAAAATTGTAATCAAATCTGGTTTGTACAGTATTTTTATGATACAATTAATAAATAATTAAAAAAAAAAAAGAGCAAACAAGAAATATGTTTTCTAACATTGCTGGAGATTTATTTATTTATTTTCTGAGTGGGCAAAAAAAATATATATAGTGTCGCCGTTTTTTTCAACATTTGTTATAATTGTAAAATGGGTTAAAAGTGGTAAGAAAACATGTATTTGTAAACTGTATTATATTGTTTATCACAATTAAATATTAATAAATAAGATTGTTACGTAAAAACCGTTACTAAAAATGTGTTTTTATCAATTATATTCGGGATATCATGTACTGTCATAATAAATTTGTTTATAGTTTTTCCATGACCGTTCAAAATATAAATCAAATTAAGACAACCATAAAATTCTAGAAGCATTTAAAATTAACAAAATAAAATGTATAGTGTGATAACTGTACAAGAACACCTATGAATTAAATTAAATTAAATTAAATTAAAAATAGCGAAAATGTCTAAAAACCAATCACATTCAGTTTTATGTTGTTTTTTTTTTTTTTTTTTTAATAATAACTATAATAAATCACTTTTAATCTTAAATAACGGAAAACCATCTACGGAAGCATAATAATTAAAAGAAAAAAAGAATTAAAGGATGCTAATCTAGAAGAAGGATGTGTCTTGACAGTAATTAATAAATACTACGGTAATACAGGTTGTCTGTCTCTCCATTTAAAATAATTATTTGTTTACCATTTCCTTCTTTGTATAATGTAAGAATTATATTAACAAGCAACACATCAACACATAATTGACCATCTATAAGTACAAGACATTACTTATTTAACCAACCAAACAACGGTTTGCGTTCGAGCGTAACAGAATTCTTCTATAGAAAAAAAAAAAAAAAAAAAAACATTTGTTTCCTCGTCTGCTCGTCAAAAACTAAAATTTCACTACAAAATAAACTCAAATTAAATAAAATTAAATATAAACTATAAACAAGAACATAAATACTAACAGCAATAATTATAATATTTGTTTTTATTATCGCTTCTGAATAATAATCATTAAGAGTATATTTCTATTCGTGCATTACAGAAAGTTATTTGCTTGCTTCTACTTCTCCTTCTTCATCATTTTTTTTTTTCTTTTCTTCGTGAATTTGTGAGAATTTTTACATACTATATAAATATAAATAAATAAACAAATAAAATAAAAATAATAATCAAAATCAATTAAATTTTATTACACAGTTGGTGGGTTTTGTGCTTTTTCGTTTATCAATTGTCGCTGCCTGACGGGTGGTTCAAATTGAATGGAAAAAAAAAAATGAAAATTAATGGAAAAGCAATGTAACAAAAAATAGAAAATTTGTTTTGGTTTATTATTAAAACTAGAGTAATAATGATAATTATATGATTTAAAGTGAGTTAATTAAAAAAAAAAAAAAACAATTATTTATCAATTTAGTAAGTTTTAACTTAGCATGAACAGCGTGTTCTTTATCGAACAGGAGAATGGTAAATGAAAATCCAGCTCTTTATTTTCGGATAATAAGTTCTATATTTCACATTTTTTTATTTAAATTTCAATAATCATTACAAAGATTCTTCCTCATCATCTGACTCACTGATCATTATACAAATATCTCGCTCTGTCTCTATATTCGTATTAAAGAAATCATTAGCAGCACGAAAAAAAGCTTCGACCGCATCTTGATTCATCACAACAAATTTTTTTGCAAAAATGAATCTTGCTATAAAGCCAGTTAACGTTTCCTCCCAGTCATCTTCAAAATTAAGAGTTACCTTCACCTGACGCCAAAGACTTTTTATACAATATGCCCTTTTGGAATCAGGATCGGTTAATTCTTTATAACCATGTTTTGTTAAATCTGCGCATAGTTTAGAACCATCAGGTACTATAATTGAACCTGGTTTAATCCATGTTTTTATTATCGAAAGTAATGTTTCTTTCTCAGAGTTTTCAATTGGTATCATGAAGTGTCTTGATGTTTTTCGTTCAACACAACCGAAAACCAAGCGACCTCCTTTCCGATGATTCGGTTGTTTACCAAAGTTAGAAACGCCAATTTCCACTATAACGCCAGCACCTCCAATTGGTTGACCTTTGGTAAAAACTGCATCGATAACAACCTGTTGGCACAGGGTGGTCAAATTCATAGCTTAAAGTAATAAAAATTAATTACATTAATTTGTTTTATTCACTTGTTTTAAATCTTACCAAGTTTTGAGGGTGCAATTATAGAATATGGTAGAGAGCTGAACAGGCTATGTTTTGTTATATTGCCACCAATTTGTTCAAAATATTTGACTCTCTCATTCTTACTGATATTTAATCCAGCTTCACGCTGCCCATCAAAAACAGAACCACCGCTTATCCATGATATTACAAAGCAAATCATTTGTTTTATGTCCACATTTAACCCTTCCAAAAATGTACCTTTCCGTATTGTAATGACACGGTTACATTTAACACGTTTGTTCTTTTTTCTTATCTGATTTTCACATACGAAATAAACTTTGTCAATGTAACGTTCATCTTTTTTTAATACCATATCTATATCACAAATGGAACATTTTTTTGTTTTAGGATAGATATTCCAAGATTGAAACATATCTAGGAGCTTCTGGTGTTTTAATAGACCTAATTCTGTAAGCGTTATACTAGCACCTAAAAAAACAAAACATACAAATGATTTTAGTTTTTTATTAATAATTTTTAATATTTAAAATTAATTACCATTGCCACACATTATTATTTATATTTAATAGATGATTAAGATGGTAAGCAGATTTTAATTGATGTTTTAATTGTCGTTAAAATCGTTATGTGTAATTTAACAACCAAGAATTATCATAAAATTCCCGGAGTTATCTAAATTAACTAAATGAAGTTAAAATCAATTGTTTAACAAATTTTGATTATTAAAACTGCTATAAATCTGGGATAGTTTGGATTTTATAAAAAAAAAAAAAACTTTTGATAAACGTTCAAGGATATGATAAGAAAATGATATCACTTTGATTTATTGATTATTAAATTCTGTACTAACTACTTTTCTTATTCATAGAATCTTATTGGATTGGATTAAAGAAAATTACATATTAAACAATTAATCAACTGTTTTTGCCATCCATCCATCACATTAACGGAAAAACCAAAAGATCCTTCACCATCATCTGATCCTATTTAAATTCTGTTGATTCTCAGCAATACATAGTTTATTTGTTGCACACAATAAAGCCTTCACCACATCTTTTTCCTCAATTCGGCATTTTCTTATAAAGATAGCCTTTAATAAAATATTTTTGCTTTAAACCAATCTAATCTGACTTAATTTGCTGTAACTTTTTTTTTATAGCAAGTATACTTGTTTTTATTTTTAAATATTTTTATCCAAGATCAGCTGCATCAACTGAAAAACTATTTCTTACTTAAACATAACCAATCAACAGATGCCGTTGGTTTTTAAAAATATTTTTTTTTATCCAAGATACATACTTTAAGTCACTTATTTATTTAAGCATACCTACACAAAGGTAAGTACAAATGTTTTGGCTTAATAATACAAATTACAAACCAAATAAAAAACAAAAAATTATTATATGAAATTGAGACCAAATATTTTCAAATTAAATTAAATCAAAAAAAAAAATGCTAATTAGGCGTTAAATAGAAAATTTATTTCATTTCATTGCTGAATAATTTTTTATTTTATTTATAACTTGCATTAAACGCTGGTATTTCGTTACGAATTTATTTCTGTTAGTATGGCAAAACAAAAGTTAATTCATCCACTTAAGTCACAATGTTAAAAGGGAGCTTAATTATGATTTTTTTTTTCTTTTAGTTTCCAAACTTTGGAAATCAAATAATTTGGCTTTGGAAGAATAACAAAAAAAAAAAAAAATTAAATAAAAATAAAAGAATATTCAATAAAATACCGGTGTGTGACTTAAACCAGTTTATGCTTCTTTCTTTTTTTTATTTATTTATTATTATTTTTTTTTTTTTTTTGTGAATTCATTTAATTTTATATTCTTTTTGTTAGTTATTTAGTTTAAAAAAAAATTATAATTTTTCTTTCGTTATTTTTATCACATTGTAAATCCGGTTGAAGATAATTTTCCGTTTGCAAAAAAATATTTAAAGAAAAAATTTAATAATTTTAATCAATTTTATGTAAATTATTGATAAAACTTTGGTATGGTGAAGTATGGTGAAAGAATTTTTGTTTAATTTTTTTTTTTTTTTTTTTAATAAGAGATGTAATTAGGCTTTTTAGACTTGTTTTTGTTTACTTGGTTATCCGGTAAAGCGTTTTTTTTTTTTTTTTTTTTTTTTCAATAAAAGAATTTCAATTTTCTGTGCAATTAATAATTAATTAATAAAAAATATAATTCACAGATGAGACAATTGATGATTTATGTTATTAAATAAGAACATTATGATGAAATTAGGTCGCCTTAAGTGTATAGATTCGTAATATTCAAATAATTATTAAAAAAATAATAATTTTTTTCTTACATCTTCATTTCAACAACGATACTTTACTGTTACTGTTTGTTAACATCACTCAAACATTAAACCAACAGCAATATAATCAACAGAAATAAAAAAAAAAAAATAAATAAATATTTCTTTACTAGAAAAAGCAAAACAATAGACAATAGTAAAGGTAAAAAAAAAAAAAAAAAAGTTTAAGATACTGAGATAAATGAATGAATGGAGAAGAATACAGCAGAAAAAAGAAGAAAAAACAATGATAAAAACGAAGCGCTGAGCGATGATGAAAAATGAAAAAAAAAAAAAAAAATGTATGAAGCATATAGAATGTCACGGAAATGTGAATTATGAAATAAAAATTATGCTTAATTATGCAACTTTTTTATTATTATTATTATTTTTCTTCTTCTTCTTCTAATGTTAAAACAAAGAGTTTGTGCTGAGTAACAGCAAACAGTAAACAGCATCCGAGAAGACTTGTTTTTTTTTTTCTTTCTTTCTTTACTCATATAAAAAAATATATGAAAACAATGCAACGAAGTTTATTACTACATTGAACTTTGTAATAATAAATGGAATTTTGAATTAATTTTTTTTTTTCAATAGACACTCGAGTGCATGTTATTATGAAATGTTGTGGCGAATTTTACTTGTACACGGTGACACCTGAATATCGTTTTTTATAACGATAATTATCTGTGCAACGTTTAGGCAAATTTACATGTACTGTGACATTTTAATTAAAAGACAAACATCCGCTTTAATCAGACTTACTGTCTGATCAACGGTTGGAGATAATTTTGTACTGTGACTGTTTGATTTAAGGCAAATTTTTATAACAACATTATGGAGAATTTCTTGTCCTACAATTCCTTAAATTATGACAACAAATCAATTTTAATTACACTGACTGTTCGTAGAACTTTTTGAAAAGATTTTCTTTGTACTGTGATTACTTAGTTTAGAGACAAACATTCGCAATTATCAGACTCACTGTCTGATCAAAACATTTTTGATATTTTTGTACGAAGACTCCTCAACGTATAGCGATAATTCGCATACATTTGACAGTTAAATCAAACAATTATTAAAAATAGTGAGAAGCTTCAATGATAATTTGTTTACTGTGATTGTTAATTAAGATGTTAATCAAAAATGTTCATGAATAAATGAATTTTTTCTGTATAATTGTCCTTGAAAATGATTAAGATTCCTACTGTCATGCGATAACACTAGTTGTGTTGATTGAGTTGAGCTAGACTAGGCGTTCTATCGATCGTGACGGATAATTCCAAAGGTTTATTTATTTATTATTACAACCGGAAGAATATTTACAAACAATTGTAATGTGTTAAAATACTTGTTACAGGATGGATGGTCCAATATTATTATTCCATTAACAGCAATCGTTTACTCAGCTGAAAACTACAAAACACTGCTCAAATGAATACATTTTTTTCGCTTTTTCTTCAACCAAATCGATATCGCATTACAATGATAAAATATTTTTTTTTTATTTTTTCTGTATTTATTTTTATTATAATTTAATTAAATTTTTTTTTTTTTTTTTCTTTAACTCTTTTCTTTTATAAATATAATTTTATTTTATTTTATTTTAATTAATATAAATTTAATTAATTTTACAAATTTTGTTTGTATATATAAATGAATTCTTCTTCTTCATTTTCATTTTCATCTTCTCTCTTTTTCTATCTATAATTAATTAATTAATAATTTTTTATTTCAATAATACCCCTAATAAGGCACAATTTTATTTTATTTATTTTTTTTGTTTATTTTGTTATTTTTTAATTATATTATTATAATTTTAATTTAATTAATTAATTTTTTTAAAACTTGTTTATTTATTTATTTTTTTTTTCTATATTTTTCTTTAGACTAAATTTAAATTTTTTAATTTTTAATTTTTTTTTTTTTACTATACTTTTGAGCTACTTTACTTTACAACTTAATTATTAAAATTATAATTTTTAATTATTATTATTATTATTATTAATATTAATTAGAATTATTAAAATTATATTTTGTGTGTGTGTGTGTAATAGGCCAATAAACAATTTTCTCTCTTATTGAAGCATTTTTAATTGTTTTTTTTTTCATTTTCATTTTTTTTATGGCTAGGTTGGCCTGATAACATTTGGATTTATTGTGGATATGGTTTTTCATTCTTCTTCTGCTTGTTTGTAACATTTATGTGACAATAATTAATGTATTAAGTAACCATATACTGGCAATTAATTAATTAATTCTATTTAAAAAAAAAATAAAATTTATTTTACTTCCCCATTAATTTTCTGTGTTGTTATGCGTTGATGCGACTGAGTTATGATGATAATTCATGTAAATAAACTAGCTTTAAAATTTGTTTGTTTATTTTATTTAGTACTAAGTACTTTTATTGATCAATAAATCATTTGATTTTTATTTTTTTTTTTTAATTTGATTTTATGTAAAGTAATTTTTATATTATAATCGTTGTTGATGTGATAGAAAAACTATTAGGCATTATTATTCCGCAAAACCATTAATGTTTTGAACATAAATGTTTTAATAACAATAAAAAAAAAAATAAAAAAAAACATTAAAACAATATTACGTTTTGCTTTTATTATAAAATATCTATCTTCGTCTTCGTTTTTATTATTATTATTATTATTAAAATTATTTTGTTGTAATGAAAGTTGTTTCTCTTAAATTTACTTTTCTATCTTTTTTTTTTAATTTTAATTATATAATTATTATAAACGTTTAGTCAATTTAATTTGTATCTAAATCCTTAACTTATTTACACAATTTTTCTTCTATTTTTTTTTTTTTTTGTTTAATTATTATTAATTATTATTACTAAACTTTCATTAAAAGAAAAAAAATGTTTGAAGGATTTCTTCTAAAAAAACTAAAATAAAAATAAAAACCAAACAAACACAAAAACATTGTTAAAAGCGTTTCATGGTCAGCTTAAATCTTCATTCAAGTACCACACATAAAATAAAATTTTAAGAAATTACAGTGGTTAAACCATAAAAGTCATCACAAAGTCAGATACAATAACAACAATAATAATAATAATAATTAACAACACAAAACATTAAAAAAATTGAAAATAAAAGCTACGTTATATATTCTGGGAGTATTTTAAATTGATAACAAAAATAATAAAAAAAAATTATATATAATTAAATTAAATTAAATTTTTTGTCACTAAAATTAATGGTGAGTATTTTATTTTTTCTTTTTTCAATTAAATAATTTAAAAAAAAAAAAAAAACTGTTTCGTAATCGATAACACTTAAATTTAGTTATTTTTATTCAATGATTGACTTAAAATTTTGTTTTAATTAAATAATAAAGTAAACATGAACGTATTATGTTTTTCCTACTTTTTATTTTATATTTTCAAGAACATTTATTTGTTTCATTGTCTTTGTTGCGTTTATTAATTACTTGCGTTTATAAATTTGTGTTTTTTTTTTTCTTATTTAAATTAATCAACTTTCAAGGTGTAAAAGTTTTTATTTTTTTTTGTTTTTTACAAAGTCTATATTTCAATTAAAATATAATCGTACAAAATTTATTAATACAAATATAAATAAAAACTTAAAAAAAAAAATTTATCTCTATCTATAGAAAAATTGTTAATAATTTACAAAATAAAAAAATATTTTCTCAATAACCCAACAAACCCTACGTGAAGCTTTCTTCTTTTTCGATTTTATTATCCCTATTCGGTCTTTAATCCATTTTTCTAGGTTAAAAACGTATAACTTGTAGACTCTGTAAAAAAAAAAAATTAACAGAAATTAAAATTAGGACATTTTGTGCAAGAAGAAAGAAAGAAAGAAAGAAAGAAAAATTGAATTTAATAAAAAAAAAAAAAATCTTACTTTGTACAAACGTTATGAGTCATAAGTTATATTATTTTAAGTGGGTGAACTTGATGACGCTGCTTTAATGACTTATGCAAATAAAAAAAAATAATAATAATAAAACAAAAAAAATTAAAATTAAAATTTATCTTCGTGGTCGGCCATATGTATTTGATGATCCTGGCACTGGTAAATCCCTTCGAGTTAATGTCGCCGTTTCATGATCGGTTATTTCTAAGCCAGCGACCATTTGTGCGATTTCACGCTCTTTTTTCATATCGGGTGGATTAAATTGTAAACTAGCTAATGAACCGTGACTACGACTACGATGCTCTTGACGGATTGAATAACTGAACGCACGTTCATTTAGGTGGCCTTTTCGTCTATATATTCCGGTACCAACTGATGATTCAGCGCCTGAATTTCCCGAATCATCTAGTCCAGCCGTTGCTGATTGTGCTAATTTTCGATTGCTTAATGCAAGCGGCCGTGGCTCTGGTGGTGGTGGATATGCGTGAATCTGTGGTGGCATAGGAATACCCATTGGTATTCCATTCATTTTGTCTCTCTTTTTTGATTTTTTATTTGATTTCATTGGCTGTAATGTTGCATATTGTGGAATCATCATTGGCATTTGCATTGGTGGCATTCCGTGCATTTGTACCATGTGTGGACCATGACCTGGACCCATATGCATTCCACCACCGCCACCACCACCACCTCCTCCTCCATGACCAGCACGATGACTAAACGTATGAAATTGTCTTGGGTTCATTCCAACATGATTATAATGAATCATTTGCATTGGTGGCCCAGGTCTGCCTAATGTACTCGCATGAACTGGCTTTGGCCTTATTAAAGTTCCCGACAAACTCTGACTACCCATTGGTTTTTGTTTTTTATCCTTTTTTCGTTTGGCCTCATCTTTTGGTGGTGGCGGTACCGGTATTGGGGCACTTATTTGTCTCGCTCTTTGCGGCCGTCCTAATGTCGACGAACCACTTGGATATATATCATAAGGACTCTCAAGTGCCGGCCCATCTAAACGTTCCGTTGACCCCGTCCATATTTTATGATTTTCATTACCATTGTACAGTGAACCATCGCCATCATCTACCACATCCAAATCAGCACTACTTGCATATACTAAATTATAGAATTATAAAAAGAAAAAACAAAAAAATTAAAAAAAATTATAAATAAACGAAATTATTAAGAAATTCCATATCGAAAATTAATACAAAACTTAAAAAATAAAAACCTGAAAAATTAATTTAATTAATTATGAATATTGATTAAGAAAATTAGAAACTTTTATCGTTTATTTAAAAAAAAATTAATTTTCGGTGTTGTTTGCGCGCTGCTTGGACAACGATTTTGTGTCACAAAATTACAATTAAAAAAAAAAAAAAAACGTTGTGTTCGTAAAAATTTTAATTTTATTAATTATTCTGTTGCATAGAACCAAAACTGCCGAATGATGTCAACAACAACAACAATAATAACACCAACAACATTTCATTAATTTTTAATTAAAATAAGAAAAACGAAATTGTCAACTGCGACGACTTTGTGTTATCGCTTAACGTTTTTTCTTTTTTTTTTTTCTTCTTTCATTTATTTTATAAATTAGAAAAGTCTATACACACAAACACAAATATGTGGCAACGACATGCAAATCAATATTGAATGACCCTGAAAATTAAATAATTTTAATCATGTGTTGTTTTTGATATTTTTCGATTAATTATTCAAAATCTGTTCTTTTTTTTCTCTTCTTCTTCTTCTTCTTCTTCATTTTAATGTGTTTGGGTGTGGCGCAGTATCACAGAACAGTTTGGTTTTTTTTTAAGATAAAAATTGATTGTGTGAAACCGAAAAAAATTTAATTGAATTTCTCAAAAAGAAAAAAAGAAAACAAGCTTACAATTTTTGACTGTGAATCCATCACCGGAAGTTCCATTAATTGGTTGCGGTATGCTACGTCCGATACTATTTAATGTTGTTGTGCTGCCAGTACGTGATCGCCAGCCATCGCCAGCACCACTTCCACCCCCATTCGTTGATGGTTTACCAAGTGTACCATAAACACTTCCTGAGCTGCCACCTTCTAATTGGCGGGCATACGAATTATCAGCGTATGCATGGAAACAACAACGTACCAATGCATTTGCTGCTGCTTCCCGTTTACATATAAATACATGACACTCAAGTACTTTGATACCAGTGGTACGACGTAAGATTGCTGCAAAAATTGGTGGATGCTGTGCTCTTGGTGTACGTGCAAAAGGTGAATCTAATGGTAAAAATTTAGGCTCTGGATTTGTATTACCGCGTTCTGGTACTAATACTTGTCGTACAGCCGCACAATAATGTAATGATTCAATTGGGAAAAACCGTGTCACTTGTTTACGATTCTCATCAACGTTTTCTAATAAAATTCCATTAGACCAAACACTTAACCAGGAGTCAATACCTTTTGCACCAACAGCACCTTCTGATGGATACAAACTACGTAATGGCTCCTGTATACCTTGTAAACCGTCTTTACTTTGTCGTGGCACTGCACTGCCCAAATATAATACACGGCAACGACATATTGGGGTTGAGTCGCCCATTTTATTACTTTAAACTAGTTTTAGTTCTTTTTAAAAAAAACACAATTTTTGATTTAATTTGATTTTTATTGATTTTTTTAATCAAATCACATGAAGAACACTGATGCTAATTAGTTTATGATTTAATTATATATTTAAATTAATTATTAATTTTTATAATAACACATTACATAGAATGACATTATTAAACACATTGACAAAATTAAATCTAATACGACAACACAATACAACTAAGCACTGCATTCCGATTATGTTCGTGGAATTTTTCTTCGATATTATTACTTTTAGAGAATTTTTTTATTTTATTTTCAAAAGATACCCAATATGGCGGACATACTAATAATGCGGTCACAAAATGTACAGAAAATATTTCATATACTGAATGTGTGCACTTTATTTATTTATTATTATTTTTTTTTTTTTCTTTTGTATGTTTGTCGTTTTGTGCACAATAATTACATTAAACAGGAAAAGACAACAAAATAAAAAAAAAAAACACTTTTATGACTTTTAACGTTAATTACACATTAAATTTTATTATTATGACAACACCCGACTTAAAGTTTTATAAAAAAAAAAAAAAAAACAAAAAGCTCGGCTAAGCTAAAATGGTTGTCGACATCATAATTTTTTCCCACTACTCAGTTATATTTCTTTTAATAACTTTATTTCTCGTTTTAATTAAAAAAAATATTTTTTGTAATAATTTTCACAATAGAAAAGTATTTTTAATTAATTTTTCGTTATAAAAAAAATATTACACAAATTAAACAATTAATTAATACAATTTTAACACAACAATCCACGTCACCAGACACACATTTAATATATATATATATATATATATATATATATATTTTATTTTTAAAATAATAAATTAAATATAAAAAAATCTTAATTTTGGTAACCAAACAAGCACACAAATTTACAAAAACATTATTTTTATCTTCCGTGGATGTCTTCGTCGTGTGTCGAAGAGTAAAAAATGTTTAAATAAAAACAAAAAAAAAAAAAAAAACTTAAAAATATTTTAACAGCTAAAAAAAAACTGCTAACGAAATGAAGAAGAAGATGAAGAAATAGAAATAAAAAAAAAAAGAAAAAAAGTTAAAGTTTCGTCGACTCTTGTATCGTTGAAGTCTCTAGCTCTTAATTGAAACTGCACAATACTATAAAAAAAAACTCTGAGCAGTGCATTGGTGTAAAGTGTAAAGGTATGGTTGTGTTGGATAACGGTATGCTAAAATTGGTCCCTAGTTCGCAACAAGACCCCAAAGAAGTCGACGACAGCAATCGATATGAGCAGCCAGCACTTTTTTTATTTTTGTAAGAAAGACAAAAGACCACACAGTACACAGAATTTTCTATGTATTATTTTGATTTCTGTTTCTTGTACAAAGCTACAAAGCACCAAAGAGAATATTTTTTTTTTTTTTTTTTGTTATTAAAGAGACTTCAATGCCCATGGTAATAACACAAAAACTCTGTTAAGTGAATATTCTCTTTCTTGAAGAGAGTTTGCTTTGGCAAAGCACACAACTATAAAACTTTATTTTGATTGCGTGTGTAGTAGAACATGTTTGACTTAAAAAAAAAAAAAAAACATAAGAATGCGACAGGTTGGGTTTTAAATAAAAAAAAAAAGAAAAAAAAATTAATTGCTTCACACATGCTCAACTCATATCATAATACTAAGTGGCGATGGTAGCGACATCATTTTTCTTCACATTTTTATTCAGTTATGAAATTATTTGTGCTTATTTTGTCTTTTTTATTTTTTTGTCTTATGCTTTAATGAGGGTGTTTGCTATTCTGATATATTTGGTGCGGTTACCTCTTTTTAAGCTTAAGTCAACTTTTTGTTCTTCAATTCTTTTACTTATTATCATCGTTTCAAGCTTTTTTACGTATCGGTTTATTATACAACTTTGTGGTTTTTGTCTTCTACCTTGCACTGAAAGGTGACGTGTTTATGGATGATTATTTTTTATTTAACAGGTTGGTAAAGCAGGGATGGTAGCTTGTTTGCAGAAATATTTTAACAAGAATAAAAATGTCATAGCGAAAAAAAAAGCAACTTTTTTCATAAAATATACTTGGCAAGCCCTGACAAAAGGTATTTTCTGTTGTCTTTCGTACATATTTTCATTAAGGTGCGAATTTAGAAATTCTGTTTTTATTTCATTTAAATCAAATAAATGTTTGTTTAAGTGAAATTTTTTATTTATTTATTTTACCTGGTTTTGTTAATTTCAATTCCGAGTAAACTGTTAAGGGTTAACAAAGGTAAAATAATTATTGAAAAGAATTCCAAAAATTAGATATAATTTTGTACAAAGAAGAATAATAACTGAAAGCATACAGGTAGTTTAAACGGCAACAACAAATAACACAGTGTGAATTATAATCAGTGAATATTTTTTTATTTATTTTTTTTTTGTGGGTTCGTTTTCAGGTTATATTTATAAACAGAGAATGTCAATTTTGCCGTTGGCATAACAAAAATAATTTTTGCTTCTTTTTCTTACTTATATTCATGTAAAATAATATTTTTCATTAAAATACAGAAGAAAAAATGACAAAAACAAAAAACAAAAAACTCATCCACCTCATCAGTTTTTTATTTATTTATTTATTTTGTATACTTTTGCCAACTAATACAAGATAAATTTCAGAAAAAAAAAAAAAAAAAAAAACATTCTTAACTAAACAAAAACGTATCAACACACGTGTATGACCGCCATTTAAATTGTGTTATTCCATTTCTACACAAATTTATTGATAAAAAAAAAATAATAATAATAATAAGCAAAATAAAAGCAAAATAACTATTGCAAAAAGCATAATAAGAAAAATAGAAAGAAATTTAAAACAAAAAACAAAAAAATAAAATACTACTACACAAGCAAAACACCTGCATACCAGCTACCTGCGAGTGAAAAATAAAAATAATACAAAAAAAACTAAACAAACAAAATAATTAAAAATAAAATTAATCAAAATTACCTGGTAATTTTTATTTATTTATTAAAATAAAAAAAAAATAATAAAGAAAAACATATAAAACATCTACATGTGTAATAAAAAATAAAAACAGAAACAAAAAAAAACATTTTTAAATGAATGGCTGTTGGCAAATTATTGTGTAAAAAAGCTTTAAAAAAAATTGTTTTATCAAAAGAACAACAACAATAGCAACAACATCAGCAGCAGCAGCAGCAGCAAAAAAAAATGTTAAATGGTAAAGGAGAAGACGAAGAAGCAAACAAATAGCAACAACAACAGAAGAAAAAAAAAATTGAATACGCAGAATTAAACACAAATATATTACAGCACAACAGGTAGAATTCACCTTTCTTTCCGACTTTTTACATTAATAATATATTTAATTAGTTATTTTGTTATTTTGATTTTCATTGCTTTTGTACTTTTACAGTAGGCGTTCGTTTATATGATTTTTTTAAAAATTATTTCTGCAGTTTCTTGTAGTTTGATTGTTATCATTGATTTCCATGGTAATCCTAATCGAGATCTACTCTCTAAAGGTGGTGTGTTCACCACTAAATGGGACATATCAATATAGGCATTCTTGAGAATCTTAATTACACACAGAAAGAATTCATTTAACATCTGATTAACATTTTATCACAATGACTAGAGCTTTATTAATATTACCGATACTATGGTTGACAACATGCTTAATAAAAGTTTAAATAATCAGAATCAAATCAGAATAATTTTTCTAAGTAATGTGGATTTGCGACGAACTGCTTATTACCTGTTAAAAATGATGATTTGCTGACTTACTGTTTGATAACATTCTAGCAATAAAAGTTGCAAAAGATTTTCTTTATACCTTTGATTGCATAAAAATTTAATTGTTGATTTAAACTGTATACGGAAGTTAGACATCAAATTATCGTTTATTATACGTCATTAATTTTATAATTGTTTATAATTGTTGCTAATATGTTAAGCAATGAATTACACAGTGATTGCTATATGTAGCCAAGTGTCCATTATAAAAACCTAAAGCTTAATCAAACTAAATTAAAAATAAATGTTCTCACAATGTAATTACAACTGAATTAAATTAACACGACTCTACTGTGTGCAAAAAAAAGGCACAAATAAAAAAATTAGCAGGTTATTGTTGTTTAAAAAAAAAATAGATTTTTTGTTTCCCATCTCATTTTATAAATATTTGGCACGAAAGACGCAAACAGAGAGATGCCAAATTGTTAAAATAATGAAAAAAACATCTTAAAATACGTACACACTGGGTCTTGCGTGTTATTTACTTAAAATATAAACAAAAGAGAAATAATAATAAGCTTTTGGTGTGTACACTGTTAAAGATTTTATTAAAACTGTTTAAGATGGAGAAGGTTTTGGTTTTAATAATATGTTCCGTGTTTAAAAGGTTATTGAGATTTTTTATTTTTTATTTTTATTGATAAGATAATTAACTTACATTAATCATAATAAATAAATTAATTTATTCATTTTTTTTTTGCTTTGCTTTGTTTTTTTTTTCTTTTATTTAAAATACCAGCCAATGTCATCGTTACTAATTGAATATTCATATCATCATTATTATTATTATTATAATTAATTTATTAATCTATTTTATTATTAATTAATTTTTTTTATTATATTATGATAACAAATGAAATAAATTAATTAAATTTACACGCAAAATATTGATTGGAAAGTTGTTGTTATTACTTGTTAAAAAAAAAATAAAATTGTTTTCTGATTTTTTGTTCCTATGTTTTATTATTATTATTATTATTATTTATACAATTATTATGTTATTATTATTATTTGTAAAATATTTATAAATATTTATTAATGAATAAATAATTAATAAAATAAAAAAAAATATATTTTTTATAATGTAATAATCAAATAACAAGTACCAAAAGTAAAAGAAAAAAAAAAATTATTATTATATTGAAATACGTGATAAAATTTTATTGCGAACATTTACCTTTATAAATATATAAATAAATATATAAATAAATAAATTATTTTCAAAATAGTAATGAAATTCAGTTATTTAAATCCAACTGTACACCTAAAAAGCTTGATTGTTTAAATAAAAATAATAATTAATAAATCGCCGAAATGTATGCATCATGTTATACATTGTTTACACTTGTTCTCATATTTAATAATGAAAAATATTATTTTTTTTTTTTGAATCTCTTTACTCACCCATCTTGCTAAAAATATCTCTTTCACTTTAGCGTAAAGTATATAACCTAAGTGACTTTATTTTTAATTTATTTATTTATTTATTATTATTATTATTATTAATACAGTGAAATTAAATAGAAGGGCACAGACGCAGACATTTATTGCCTAAAGGCATTTTAATTTCTTATTTATTTTCTTTAATGAGAAGAAGAAAAACTTTTTTTTTTTTTTATATGCAGCAATTAATTAAAGACATTTTTTTTTTCATTTCTTTCTTTATTATCTTTCTTTATATATATATATAAATAAATAAATAATAATAATAATAATAATAATAATAAAAAAAACAAGTACACACTGCATAAGTGTATTTAGAGGTGCATAACATACGCACATAATTTTTTATTTTAAAGGGAAAGCGTATAGTGTGTTGTATATATATATATATATATATAATAATATTTATAATTATAATAACATGTCATATGTTGATATATATTTTTTTTTTTTTCAAAATTGATTAAAAAATAATTTTTTTAATTAGTTTAAATAATTTACTATAAATTTTATTTGATAAAATAGGTTTTTTTTTTTTTTGTAATAATTGTCTTCTAATTATTAAAACGAAAGAGAGTTTTTTTTTTTTTTTTTTTTTTTTGTAAAACAACGAACCTGATATAATATTTTGTTAATTAAAAATAAATTAAACTTTCAATAGCTTTTACCTTTTTATTTTCAGTAATAGTTAAACGATAAGGAAATTATTTACAATTGGTTTTATCCACTTACTTTTATATTATTTATCATTTATCATTTATTATTATTATTAACTATTTCGTATGTAATTGAATTTAATTTGAGTGAGAAGACAATAAATAAATAAAAATAAATAAAAAATATATCGTTATTATGAGGAAATGATTATACGAAAAAAAGAAGAAAAAAAAATCAATAAATTGAGAGAGAAAAAAAAAACATTACAATTTCTCTTAGTTCCGCAATTATCAGTATTAAAAGAAATGAAAAATCACAAACGAGACAATACAAGAGTCATTAATCAGCTTTATTCAATTATAATTATTATCAATTTGCCATTTTTTTTAAACATTTTATTATTTAATTATTATTTGCTATTTCAGTAGGAAAATTAATTGCTAATGGTAAATACAAGAAATGTTTCACAATGTAAAAAAGCTTTAAAGTTTGGGAACTAACTACTTAGACTTTCAAGACGATCTAGAAGATGGAAAGGATGGAGTTTGATATCAATTAAAAGATATTGAAACACTGTAGTGAAAATCCGTATGCCCCATTAATACAAAATTTATTCTAAAGAAAATATAAAGAAAATTCGGAAAATTTTAATCACAATTTATTAATTAGTCTAACTTTTATGCAAATAAAAAATTTTTTTTTCCACATTTTTAGATGAATTATTATTTTAATAAGGATTTTCCAAAAGGCTTACAATTAGAATGGTTTTTCTGATTACGGATTTTCACTACAGTTTTTCAATATCTTTTAATTGATACCAACCTGCATCTTCTACTTCTTTAAGATCATCTTTAGAGTTTAAGTCTTTGTGATTAACCGGTGAATTAAAATAGTTTAAACACTATAAAATCGAGAGTTATTAATCTATATTGTATTAATTAAATCTAATCAAATCTATAAATATAAAAAAGAATTAATAAAAACTAAAAATAAAAAGGATGCTAATGAATGAATCAGAACAAATAATTAAAAATAATAATAATATTAATAATAATAACAGAAAAACATGTTATTTATTTGTTTATCATATTTATCTTATCGCTTTATTAATTTATATATATATAATAAAAAAAAAAAAAAAAAAATCAATATTATTCGACTTTCTTACATATAGAAAAAACCAACAATACTAAAAAATAATAAAAAATATTTATTAAAAAAAGGTATTTTAAGGTGTGACGTTTCTTAACATAAATCCTATGCCACCGACAACTACTAAATTCTTCATCGTTATTACAGAAAACATTAATTAAGACAACAAAAAAAAAAAAGTAGATTAAAAATTCTTCTTTAAAGTAGTTAGAAAAGAAAGTTAAAAGTTTCTTGGTTTTTTCTTCTTTTTTTTTCAAACTCGCGTAATTCTAAGAAATTAAAAGTCTTCTTCAAAAAAAAAAAAGTTTCTTTTTTTCTTGTATCCTCTGATTTTTTTTTTTTTTTATTATTATTTTTAACGTTAATGAGTATTTAATTAGAACAGTATTAACTATAGCAGATATTTTGTTTCTTTTTTTTACATTTTAATGCGAATTTAATCTAATAAAAAAAAAAAAAAAATTGTTTTTTATGAAAGAGGTATTAATTATTTTAATGATTAACGATGATGATGTAATTTGTTTTTAGCTTGGGCTTTTGTAATGTTTTTTTTTTTTTTTTTTCATCTTCAATTCTTCTTTTAAAGCGAAATGATGTTAATTTAGGTACTAAGTAGCAAATGATAATCGAAATAATTATTTAAGGAAATCATCAGTTAAAGTAAAAAATTGTACACAATGAAAAAATAAAAAAAAAAAAAAATTACCTTATTAGGCACTTGGTTATATTTACTTAACGCTTTAATATTAATAAAAGAATTTTTTTTTTTTTTTACAATTATTTATTCCATCAATAAAATGATTTACTTTACTTGTTTAAGCATAAAAGCTATGTAAATCTATTTTTGGGGTATTAATGAAAATTAAAACCACCCAAATAAGCAACCGAAAATCAATAATGTATTTTTAATAACCGGTAAGATTATATCGACTTACCTGTAATTACAAACAAATTTTTATAATAAGTAAAAAAAAAATAAATAAACGAGTTTTAATTAGTTAATAAAACAAATTTTAATTTTTTTAAGTATTTTCTACTGTTTATTACATTCATGTGTCAATCTAATTGAATCTTTTCATTATTAATAATAATAATAATAATAATAATAATAATTAAATAATATTTCGCTTACAAAATAAACCGATAAACATCGTCTATTATTCTCATTTCTTTAAATATTTACCATTCAAACAAAAAAAAATAAATAAAAAATATTTATCATCCCAAACTGATATTTAAAAATATTAATAATTAGTGTAAATAATTACACATAAAAATAGAAGCAAATTATTATTGTTGCTGTTACTAATTAAATAATTAAATAAAAAATAATTTTCAACAATAATCATGTGATCGGTGTCAATAATATAAATTTTTTGTTAAACAACAATTTTCTCATATCACAGATAAAATAAATTATTAAATGAATTAACACGAAAAATATTTTACCCATTTTTAATTTTTTAATATCGTGTTAAAGGCAAGTAACAAAGTAAACAAAAACTAAAGGAAAAGTAGATGAGTTTTTTAAAACAATGAATGAAAAGTAGAATAAATATTTTATTTTATTTTTAAACTTTACTTTACTACGTTTTATTTTACTTTACTTGATTGTAGCTTTTTTTTCTACGTTTTGTTACAATTTTGCACGCAAGTTTATAAGAGATTTTTAACAAAAATTATTAATTAAATTAATGTCAAATATTTAGTGTTTTTTCTGTTCTTGTTGTTGTGGTAAATAAATAAGAAAAATGATGAGTGATGAGAATTAGATGATAAATTTCTTGTTGTTTATTAAATAGGAAATAAACAACAAGACAATAGACATTAAAGTGCTAGATTTTTCATGATGAACAATAAAAAAAAAAATAATAATAATAATAAACACAAAAGCATACACGGAAATTAGAGCATTTCCACGGTTTCCACCTTAAAAAGAAAATAATATTTCTATTTTCTATTTTTTCATTTCATTTCTTTTTTTTTTTTACTTTTTATTTATTTATAACAATCGTCTACGTTTTATTTACTTACATATTTATTTACTTACACATATTAATTATAGATTTAATATTAAATTAATTAATTATTAAACAATTTGTTTCAAATTTAACTGGATATTAATAACATTCTTTCTTCAATAATCAAAAGTTTTATTAATTACACTCATTAAAACTGAGTTTAAGTCAATCGTAGTAATATTAAATTGGATAGAAATCATAAAACTTTAATTAAATTAACACCTAAAAAGCATCGAAAAAAAAATAAAAATCAATCATACAGTGATCATACAAACATAAATAAAGCTTAATTCAAACAAAACCATTAAGCAATCAAATTGATGAATTTTATTTACAGTCAAAACAGCCTTTTGGGGCTGAAATTTTTTTTTTCTTATTGCAAAATTTACAGATGATTGTAAAGCGATTTAATTTACAAGTAAAAAGAAAAAAAAGCAACAAAAAATTTAATTACTTTACATGTGAAATTAAAAATTATTTATAAAAAAAAAATAATAATAATTTAATTAAATATTTTAATTGCAAGAAAAAAAAAATTAAAAATGTGTAATGATGAAAACAAAATTATGCGTTTTTCTTACCTTTCGCTATTTTTACCTGAGTATTTTATTATTATTATTATTTTTTTTTTTTTATTGTTTTTCTTCTTCTCTGTTTTTTTTAATTTTATTTTAAGCTAATTTTATTTAATTACATTACAAATATAAATGTTTTTTTACTTTAAATTACTTTTATTAGAAGATATTTCGTTGGCTGTTAATGACTTTAGCCTTTTGAAAGTAAACAAATTCCCATAATAATAGTAGAAAAAAAATAAAAAAATTAGCAACGACAATAATAATAGAGAAATATTTTTTTAAACATATTTCCATAATATTTGTTCAAAGTTATTTATTTCGATTATTATTTATTTGTTTATTCTGTTAACAATTTTTAATTTTTTTTTAATTGATTTCCTTATTCTTTTATTCAAAATTGCAGTTATTACTGTGCAATTTCAAATAAATAAATAAATTTGGAGAGTTTTTTGAATAGCACAAGTACTTAGTAATGTTTTCAACATTTTCAGCGTTATATGTCCTCGTTATATGGTACAATTGAGTTAATAAAAATTTATGTTGACAAACATATGGTACTATGTGTTGTAAACATCTTAAGTGGCTTGTCAACATCTTTTAAAGTAAATACACTTTGTATTTTGTAATCATCATAATCAGGGTTACATTTATCATTAGAATGTATTTACAAATAATTAATAAAACTAATTAAATAAAATGCTATAATACCATAAGTGTTTTTTAACACCAATATTTATATAGCAGTGCCATCATATCATGACATTTACTTTAAAACACATCAATATTCAGCTTATTTAAATCTTTAAAACGAATTTTTATATCAAAAATAAATTAATTCACGTTAAAAAGGTTTTAAAAAAAATCAAACCTTTTAGTGAATTTTAAGGATATTAATTATACTTCTAATAAAACCGATCACACATTTATTTTAATGATTTTTAACAAGAAAAACTAAAAACACGCAACAATTTAACATTCTGTAAATTAAACGATAAATAAGTTAATTAACAAAATAATAAAAAAATAAAAAAAATACAAAATTACTTATTCAATGTCATTAGATTATTATAAAAATGTGTCACAAAAAAACACTTTTCTTAACAACAACAGCACCACATACAAAATTAATTAATTCCAAACAATAAATGATAATTATTATTTATTATTTTTTTTTTTTTGTTAATGAATTTTTCACAATCAAAAACAGAATTAAAATAAATAAAAATTTTGTCTATAATGAAATTGTTTTAAGTGCAAAATTGAATAAAATAATTAAAATCGCTTAATTAAATTAACAAACAAAAACATCATAAAAATAATAAAGAATGATAAAAAAAAAAAAAAACAACAACGAAGACGACGACAACAACAACAACAACAACAACGGCGACAAATTTGTTGAATTAAATTTTAACACAAAAATACAGATGTAACCGTGGTAATTCTTGTCTTCTGCTTCTTTATTGTTTTTGTTTTAAATAATTAAATTATTTATTTATTTTATTTTTAATTTTTTTCTCTACTTAAATGTGTCACTATATTTGTTATTTGTTTGTTTTCAGGTCAGGTGCAATATGTTTTATGTCGTCGTTATTGCTGTTTTTTTTTTTGTTGTTTGTTGTTGTTGATGGTGAATTACTTTAAACTCAGCATTCAGTCAGAATAATTAAATTTTTTTTTGTTATTTTTTAACGAAATTTTATTATTTTTTTTTTTGTTTTTTGTCGTATTTAGTTCAATTTACTGTTTTTTAATTTTTAATTCTTAACATGCGATAGGAATTCTTAAAATTCAGACTACAAAAAAAAAAAAAAAAGCGACCAGTAGCAGCAATAAAAATATAATTTTTTTTTTTTTTTTGTAGTTGCAATTTTAAATCATCTATGACAAATAATTAACATAATTAAGTGGATTAAATAAAGTGAAAAAAAAAAAAAAAGCATTTTTTCTTTTCCTTATTTTATTAATTAAATAAATTTATATGGCTTGCAGCTTAGCTTATTAAAAAATAAAAATTTGTATATAAAATTTCTTCTGTTATTATGTCGCGACATTATAACATAAATTGATTAGGTTTTTCTATAATATTATTATTATTATTATTATTTAACTATTACATCTAAGTATCATTAATATTTATAGTAAAAAATATGTAAATCAAGTTAAAAAAAAAAAAAATAAAACTAAAATTCAATGCACGAAGGAAATTATAAAGAAGAAAAAATGCCAAACCACAAAAGCTAACGTAACCTAATCTGTTTTTTATTTTATTATTTTTAAATGAAATATTAACGCAAATTTATATATAACAGAAAAATAAAATAAATAAACGTGAATTACATGTTAACAATAATAAATAATTATTTATTATATATTATATAGTAAATAACAGAGAAATAACGAAAAAAAAAAAAAATCATTTTTTTTTTTATAAACAAAACCTAGCAACTATAGAGTGTTTTTCATCATTTGCTAGTTTTTAAAGTAAAAACAATTTGACACAAAATCATGTATGACTAAATATATACATAATAAACATTTAATAATGTTAATTATTTATGTAATTAACATAGAAATGAACACCTATGAAATGAAATTTCTAAAAAAACAAAATAAAAATAAATATCTGATTGTAATCTGTTTTCCTAATTCAATCATTACTGTTTGCTATGTACAAACCCAAGTAAACAAATCAATAAAGTGGATCATGCTGTTTACATTAAATAAATAATAACTTATTTATATTTTTAATTAAATTAAATCTATAATTAACACCCTGTATTATAGTACAAAAGAAAAAAAAAAAAAAAAAAACTTTAATAGAAATTTCACTCAATTTTAAAAATAATAAAATAAAAAATTAATTACTTTGGTTTGTTTTTAACTTTATTGTTTTAAGAGAAATTTATTGTTTTAATGTTTTTTTTTTTTTTACATAAAAAATATTAAATAAAAATAATTGCATATTACAACGATGACACAATAAATAAATAAATAAAGAAAGAAAAAATGTTTTTTTTTTTTTTACTTGACGATTGATGATTTAAATGCAAAATTTTTTTTATTTGCAATTAAATAATCAAATATGAATGATGCAATAATTTTTAATTAATTTAATAATATGCGAATATATACGTTTTGGAATTTTATTATGTTGGAATTTGATAATTAATTGCGATTAAGTTTTTTTTTTATATTTTCTGTACAGAGCACAGAGATTTTGAATTTCATAATAATGTTTCTAAAGGTAAAGTACACGTAAAATACGTAATTTATCTGGATATTTATTTAATTAATAATTAATCTTGGATTATTGCTTATTTGATTTTGTTTTTAGAAGATTAAACGAATTAATTCTGCTTTAAAAGCTTTACAGTTTAATGGTTTTTATTTCCTAAATAACTTCAGTTAAAAAAAAAAGTCGAATTGTTCCAACACCAGAAAAAAATAAACTCTGTTATTATAGGAAAATAAATCTTTATGAGCAATATCAGTAACAACTTTATCTACTTAAACCACTTAGATTTGCCACTTGTAATGCAATTCTAAATACAATACTTCAACTTTCACAAACAAATCTAGTTTAAACTGAATAATTTTTTTTTTTTTTGGTATTTATAAAATGCTTCATGCTTTGTAATGTGACAATGGATGGCTTAAACTCATGTAATATTCCTTATTTATTTCATTATCATTATAAATGTATATGGTTGACATATTTAGAATTTATGACTTAAAGCCTTAAAGCCAATTATGTCACTTAAAAGGATTGGAATTTTGGTATTTGCGGACGTTAGTTTAAAACGATTTTATATTCAATTTGAAAGGGAAAATGACCAATATTAAGGCGTTATCGTTACCACGATTCAATTGTTATCTATGTATATTGACCGTTCGACCGTTTAATGCGCTTAATTATGTTAAATCACAATACAAGCTTTTTAAGTAAACAAAACATCCTGGCAACTCAAACAACTCAACTTTACAACACAATTGTTAACTAAAATTAAGTAAAAAATTTTAATTTTGTGACAAAATTGTTTACAATTCATAAACATCATAAAAAATAAATAATTAACAAATCAGTTTAAAATAAAATTACAAAAAAAAAATACAAATACAATTGAGAAAAGCAGGAAGACAGATGATATCCAACTTTATGTTATTTAATTATTTTTATTCACTCACTTTATAGACTTTAAATTAAATGTTTACATAAAAAATATTCATTTCTACGATGATTGTTATTTATTTTAATAATAATATTATTATTATTATTGTTATTGTTTAATTAATGAGGTAATAATTGTGGTTTTTTTTTTTTTTATTTTTCTCTTATTTAACATTTTCCTATTTTTAGAAATTTCACATTATTTATTCTACGTTTATAATAATAATGATAATAATAATAATAAAATAAAAAATAAATTAAATACATTTGAATGAGTAAACAAAAAAAAAAAAAAATAGAAAAAAAGAAGCAAATTAGTTGATATTATATTCAACCGTACAATATGCACACTAATTATATATTTAATTAAACCATTTCTCTGTTATAATTTTGTTTAAAAAAAAAAAAAACACTTTTTATTTTCTCCATCACTTTTAATTAAAATTCAATTTTTGTTTAATATTTGATGGAAGTTTCACTTAAAAATTTAAATTTTCTATCAATTTCAAATATGTGAGAGTCAAATTAAGTCAATTGATCTAATCTTCGGTGCTAATTTTATATCAACGTATTTTATTTATTAGAGTTTTTTTTACTTATTCTGTATGGAAATTATTATTATTATTATTATTATTGCGATGACATTTTTAATCTTTAATTTAAAAAGCAAACAAATAGATAGAGGATTTTTTCGGTTATTTATTTAAGAAATTTATATTCAATGTGATTTTTTTACTTTAATTCTATACAAAAAAATTTTTTTTTGTATATAAAAATAAGCAAAAGATGACAGAGATGTATTTAGTGGTGAAATTATTTTTTCTTGTGATTAAAAACTTCTTTCTTATTATGTTCAATCAATTCACGACCTTTCTATTTGTTTTTGGATAATAAACTTGCAGTAAACGCTTGGTGGGAAAAAATGAAAAAGGCACCCACGCCCAAAGTGCAAGACTCTTTAAACTTTAGGAACTTTTAACTGGTGTTGAAGCATAAAAAAAATTCTGGCTGTAAATTAATTGAAAAACAAAGCGGGAAAAACCAATGATGCTTTGATGCGATATTTATGATTTAGCAACAGATATTTTTTAATTGATTGTGTGGCACCTTTTACAAATTCCACCTTACTTTTAATCCCAATATCGCACATTAATACATCAGAATCAATATTTCATGTACACCGGATCATCTACAATTCAAACAACAAATTAAAAACCCATCAAGATTATTTCTTAATAATAGAAAATTCCTAATAGAAATCAATAAATAAAATAAATATCAACTCGAAAGCATTATTTCCAACAACAACAACAACAAAAAAAAGCGCATAAAAGAAATTCATTCATCACTAATTAAATAAATAAATAAAATTGATGAAACGGAACTAAATAAAGTATTAATAAAAAAAAAATTCAAAAAAAAAATAAAAAAATCAAAAGTTATAAAAATTTAACCTATATTTAGAGCTTAAATATATTATAAAAACAATTTAAAAAAATAATTTCAATCGCTACTGGACACAAAGCCAAAACAAAACAACAATAAAAATGAAAAAAAAAAATTATTAATTAGAAATTGAAAAATTCGAGTTTTTTACTTTTATTTTTCAAAAACGATTTTCATATGAAAATGTCATCGAACAAACGAACAATCGAATACTTAAAACAGAAAACGCTCGCAACTAACAAAAGTAAACAAAAGTAAAATTAATTTCGTTACGCACCTGTCCTTAAGTAGACAAATAACAAAAAAAAATTAATTAATTAAATTCAATTTCATTTCGCTTTTCATTATAGTTTTTTTGTTATATTGATTTAAAAGACAAACAAAACAATTTTTTAATTGTTTTATTTAAAATTCAGTCCGAAGGTTATGAAATTCAATATTTTCATCAGTTAAGTTAAGTGATTAACATATGATGCGGTTTGTGAATTTTATTTCATTCTCTTTCTCTCTGTATTACATCGTGTATCATGATCATTTAATAACCACAAACAAATAAACCAACACACAAAAAATTCAATTAAATTAAATTAATATTTGTTTTGTAAATTTAAAAAAAAAAAAATCTTTTTAAAAATGACAAAATGCTTTTTATTTTTTAAAATGAAATATCGATTATTACGTGAAAGATTCAGTAGTTTTTTTGTAATATTTTTAACCTATTCGTAAATATTTTATTATTTAATATGTCCATATAAAGTAATTAAAAAAAAAAAATCTTCTATAGGCATATTGAAGCTTAATTTGAATTTGTCCAAGGTACAAAACTAATAAAAAAAATTAAACAAAAAGCAATAAAAATTAATTTAAAGTCACTACTGTTACGGAAGAATTAATTTTATTTTTATTATTTTTTATTTATTTTTTTTTTTTTGTTTAGGAATAAAATCATGTAATGGACCCTACGGTAAGTGTTTTTGTCAGTCGTGTATTTTTAATTCGGATTTATTACATCAGTAACACAATAATTGATAGGGCTTAGCTTATTGTAACCGCAAATTTTTTTAAATTTTTGTTTGTTTTAATAATTAGGGATAGATTAGTGAACTTTTTAATGCCAGTCCACCCTGCTCAAGCTGTAATCCATCAAGAACTGAAGTTGGTTAACCACTTTTTTAATGTTGCTTCTCTAAATGTAGTAATTTATTGCTTTGCCGTTTCATAACTCTTTTCAAAACTTTGCGTTCTGGACAAATTCCCCGAATTTCACTAATCTTCTACAGATAATTCTAGTTTTGTAGCTTCATAACCATTTTAAGCAATAAAACTGGGTAAATTCTGTTGTTAATACTGCTTAAACCATATTATGATAAATTTTAAACGAAAATCCCGATACTAAACCAATAAATGTGTCATTTAAACTCAGCTAATTAAAGGCAATCCAACAAGAAACTTCAAAAAATAAAAGAAAAATCTCTATTACCAATGAAAAATAATTTTAACACAACCTGAAAACGACAAAAAAAAAAATCAAATGACATTACAGCACTAATTAAATTAATTAAAAGAGAAAAACACCAAAATCGTGTTATCCGAATTGTTAATTTAATTAAATATAATTCTTCAATTCACGAATCATTGCATTTCGATAATTGATTGAGCTTTTCAATTGCATTTGTTACGATTCGATTTGATTAATTAAAATTTGTATGGCTAAATTAAGTCTGTTTGCCTCAGTTTATTAGAGGTCATTATTTGCTTGATTGCTTGAACAGGTTATATAATTTTTTATTTTTAATTAATTAATTAATTAATGCTTATGATGATAGAAATCAGGATTTGAATTTTTTTTTTTTTTTTTTACATCGTAATTGTAAGTTAACGATAGGAATAAATCAATAAAAAGAAAAACAATTTGGGTGTCTGTCATCATTTAATCAACTATGATGCATGTTCAGAGTTCAATAAAACCTCAAACACATTAATAATCAAAAATCTGATAAATATATGCGGCAAAAAAAAAAAAAAAACAGCATTCAATAACCTCATTTCGAAAGTTAAGCAACAAGATAAAAATCTATTCAACCCTACTTTCAGTAAAATAAAAGCAACCAAAATAAATTTCGTTAATTAATTTCTACTTAATTAACGCCTTTTAAACATACAAACAAATAATAAAAAAAAAAAATTAAGACTAATTAAAACTTAATATGTAACGCACAATTTTTATTTTTTTTTTTTTCATTAAGAAAAGAAAGTTTTCATCAGCCAAATGAAATTATAAGCAAGCAAATTAAATAAATAAATAAATAAATAATTTTATTTTTTCCTTAAAATAATTAAATAATTTTTTCTATATTAATATTTTAATGTTACTTAGCTAGAAGGTATTTGTTTGTTTTTTAGTTTATTAATAATTATTAAAAAATTGATTTGGAATTAATATGGAGAAAGAGAGAAAGGTTTTTAATATATTTTTTATCCATAATTATAATTTATAAATAAATGTAACAAACCTGTCATTTATATTTTAATATTTTACAACAAGTAATAAAAAAAATGCATCGTTCAGCATATTACATTTGATTTACTTTAGATTAGTTTAGTTTTTCAGGTATAATAATAATTATTATTATGTGTATAATAAAAGTAAGAAAATAAAATGAATTATTTATTTGTATTATGTTTGTGTTAAGCTTCTAATGCCGGCGGCGATGACGTCGTGGTACCGCAAACAAGCACACAAAATGCAACCGGGTATTAAAGCTTTTTTTTTTTTGCAAAGTCTAACCAATATATAAAGAAAGAAAAATGTTTTTATAATTTCACCAAGTCAGTCTTTCTTTCTTTCTTTCTTTTTTATACAGAAAAGAAAAACTTTTACTTTGCGCTTGTTTGGTTTTTATTAATTTTTTTTTTTTTTTTTTTTCTGTACAACAAAAACCTAAAGAAATGAAATGAAAACATAGAGGCAGAGTAATGTAAAGAAATTTTTCAATTTTTTTTTTTTTTTTATTTTTGTTGAATTCTCAGCCGTTTGCTGGTTTAATTTTTTTGTTTTTTTTTTTTTTTGCTTGCTCACCACCGTTTCGTGGACGTTGTCTTAACTCTTTGCTGTAAATGTTAACCAACAACAAGTGCTTTTTCATCGTGATTTTATTATTATTATTATTATTATTATTATTATTTGTGTTTAATAAAATTATCAAATAGCTAGAAAAAGAAATGTTTATAACGAAGAGGAATAATTTTGTAATTTTAGAAAAGAGAAAGATTAAAAATGAAAATCATCTCGGAAACTTTGCTTCTTTTTTTTTTTTATCTTTTTTAATTTAATATTGCAGAAAGAGAAAATAAAACAATTATCAGTTAATTCTAAAATAAATAAATAATTTTTTTTTTTTGATGTACTTAAGTCGTCGATTGCCGCTTATTTAAAATGTTTTTAAACAGTTTTATTTTCATTTTCTATAGTTTTTTTTTTTTTTTTTTTCTTAGCTTGTTGTTGCAAACGTTTATTTATTTATTTATTTATTTTTTTTTTTGTGTAATAAATGATAAACCGAAAACCAAAAAAAAAAAATTCGAAAGAAGCGAAAGGAGCGACATTTACATTGTAAATAATAATAAAAAAAAAAAGATTTTTTATTTCTTTATTTATTTCTAAAGACATTCAACTTCTTTAATATTCATACTTCTTTAATATTAATTTGTTATTACTATTTAAAATGCATTTAAAGTGAAAGATAAATCATTTTTTTTTTTTTTTTCATTTAATAGAAAATTTAAAAAAAAATTAAAATTAAATTTTCAATTTCATTTATTTTTACATCATTTACATTGCTTACGTCTTAGATAAACGTTATAAACACAGTTTATACTGTAGGTGGTCGTTATTATTATTTAATTTAATTTATATTTCTATCTTAAAATGTTATTTATTACAAAATAATGTTGGATAATTAATTACTTAGTAATGTAAACAAAAATTTTTGGAATTTTTTCTTTTTTTTTGATTAAACAAATTTAATTAATTCCCATAGTAAATTCGCTGTTTTTTTTTTTTTTTTTCTTCAATTAATTAAACAATTAAATTTTATTTAACATTTTATCTAATTAAATGTGTTCTTTTTATTATTTTATTAAGTTTTAATTCGTGTGATCATGTTTTTAAAGAAAATTTAGTGGAATTTTCGCTGATATCAAAACACTTTCAGTTTTTTTTTTTTTTTTTTTGTAATTTTTTTGTGTACTTAATAAAATTCGTTAGAATTATGCTTAGTGTTGATTTGAACGGAAATAAGCGGAAAAAAAAAGTTTACATAAATTCTCTCATTAAAACCACAAAAAAAAAATCGTCATGATAACAGAAAAAGAAAAAATTTTACCATGAAATTGCAACAATTAAAATTCCCGTGCATTTATTCTAAATAACATGAGAGGCAGAGAGATGAAAAAAAAAACAATTTAATTTATAGATTAGGAAGGAATTTCAATCTTAACATTTTCAGTGGAAAAAAAAAGAAATATAAATGAAGAAAAAAAAAAAACAACTTTTCTCTGATCAGTAAAATGTGATACGAAAAGAAAAAAAAAAAATATATGTTTCTTCTAAACGTTACATCAGGTAGAAATACAAAATTCGTAGCAACAGGTAAACAACAGGTATCGTCTTGAATACGTATTGAGAGAAAGATTATTATTATTATTATTATTATTATTAATATTAATATTATTACTATAATCATGATAATATTCCAACTCCCACCACATTCTTATATTCTTAACACTTTTTATTCAAAGCTTAATGTTTAATGAATCCATAGCATTTCTCTTTTTTCTTTCTTCGATTTTTTTTTTTATTTTTTTTTAGTGTATTCTTTTCTTATGTTTTTCTTTTCTTTCTTGTCTGCCACTGCCACTGCTAACATTCAGTTTTGTATTCAGTTTAGACTTAACGTACAAAAAAAAAAACTTTTAACTTAATGTAAAATTTCATTTCTACAATAATTCAAAGTGAATAGAAGACTAATAATACATTATACGATTGTCTGTCGGTTTGTTAAGACGGAATCAAAAATATATATATATATTTTTTATTATTATTATTATTATTACTCGTTTGTTGTGTGCGTTTTCTTTAAAAACAAAAAAAAAAAAAAAAAACTATGTGATGTGTTAACGAATAAATAATTATTTGAAAAAAAAAAAAAAAACAACTTGCATAAATAATTAAATTACGTAAATGAAAACTAGGTAAAAAAAAAAAAAAAGAAAAAATTCATTTATCAATTTTAATTTGTTTCAATTAATTCCGCTTTTTATGTCATCAAAAATTTAAGTGATAATCATATATAAAAAAATTTACGATAAAATAAAACTTTGTTACATATTCGCATATTGACTTTATTTAATTAAATTTAACTTAATTAAAAAAAATATGTTACATGTGTGATGTGAAATCTTTTTAAAGTTTACAAGTGAGAGACTTTTTATTTATTTTTATTGTTGTTGTGTACTCAATTTCAGTGTTAAAAAGTTTTTTTTTTTGGTTTTTTCGAATTTTTAATTTTTTAATCAATTTTGTAGAGCTCATAACATTAAAGTTGATGTGTGTGTCTGTGTGGTTTTATTATTTTTTTTTTTTTATTTATTTATTTTTAAAATTTCAAAAGCTCTGTATAGTTTTGTGCTACTTTGACAGTCTTAAACGTTTTCTTCTTGTCATTATTAACTTAAAATAAAAAAAAAAAAAGCTCATTAAATGCTAATGTTAACAAAAAAAAAGTGTCGTCTGCTGAATTATTAAGTTTTTTTTTTTTCTTTAGTTTTTATATTCATCTTAATTGTGTTTTAAAAGTAAATAAATAATTAAGCTAGAATATTAAAATAATTATATATTTTTAAACAGCGGACAGTGTACAAGAAAAAAATAAATAGAGAAAGGAGGCAAACGAAGTTTTTTTTTTTGTTTTTCTTTCACTAATTCAATGTTAAAAACTGGAAATTTATTCATAAAATAAACAACAGCAGTATCAACAACAATAACAAGACAGTGAGAAAAAAAAAATAAATGCAAATTTTGTGATTAATTAATTAATTAAAAAAGCAAAAAAAAAAAAAAAAAAACTAAAGGAAAAAGTCAAAAAATGATGAACTAAATTTAAATAATTTAATAAATTCTGTGAGTGAAAATTAATTAAAATTAAAATAAAAAGAAAGAAATAAAAGAGAGAAATTATTGAAGAAGCGCACAAAAGAAGCACCAAAACATTAATTTATTATAATTAAAAAAAAAAAAAAAAAAAAAAAAAAAAGAAAGAAAAACGAAATTTTTGGTTTTCTGTTAAAACACGAAAAAAAAAAAAAAGTTATGGATCGATCGCCTCAATCTTTTTTTTTGTTTTGTTTTTAGAAAATTTATTATTAATAATTTTTAAATTAATTAATTAATTCATCTTAATAATTAATTTTCGTTTATAAACATATTAATAATTAAATTTAAAAAAAGAAAGAAAAGTTTTTTTTTTTTTTTGTAATCGAAAAAGAAAAGAAGCAAAAACAGCAACAGCAATTATTGCTTTATCGTGTGTGCCAAATTTTTTTTGCATTTTTTTTTTTTGCTTTTGTTTTTGTTTTACAAAAGTATTTCTTCTTCGTTATTAAAAAATTAATCAAAAAAAAAAAAAACACAAATTTTTAATTATAAGAAAAATTTTGTATACAAGCAAAAAGAAAAAAAAAATTAATTAATTAATTAATTAACGATGGATACAATGTTAGTTGATTCACGTATGTGTACAAAATTAATAGTGAATGGTTCACCGCGTCCCTCGTCTTTAGATGAAGGATTCGAAAGTGACCCGGATAATTTACCAAATAATAACAATAATAGTAGAGAATTTGATTTATTACAACGTACAGATGATGATGGTGTCCAACATACACAAATAACAAGACGTCACAGTTCATCATCCACTGACCAACAACACCAATCAAATATTATTTGTTATAATGGTAACAATAGTCATAATAATAATAATAATAATATGGATATTGATAAGAATATAAAAGAGTCATCACCTGTAGCAACTGTAACAATACCACGTGCCGTAACAACACAATCATCACAATCAACAATTACAAATACAGCGACAACAACAAATTCAACGATACAATCCACAGTAATAACAGCGACAAATCATAAGAATGAACGTTATCGGCGTGTTAAACCGCGAGCACCATCACCACCGATAAGAAATAATAATTTATTACTACCAGCTGGTGCACGTACACAATCTGTGGACAGAATTTGTGGTTTATCTGGTAACAATGGGCCAGCTAGTGTTGATATATTATTTGGTGGTACACGCGGTGATATTTTATCGGGGAAATTAGTTCGGGTTACAGTTGATGCACGTTCACAAAGATTAATGATTCCATCAACATATTATCCAGCCGGTGGTGGCCCTAGTGTTAATAATAATGGTGTTAATAGTAATAATAATAATAATAATAGTAATAATAGTAATAATATTCAAATTTGGCCACCAATTCATAATAATGGCAGCATGAAAGGATATAATAATCGACATGTGATTGGACAAATTCCTGTATGTTGGACACAATCAATACCACGGCAGACTAGAAAGTTCGTATTATGGTTTTTTTTTTTTATTTTTATTTCAATAATAATAGAAATAAACTCAACTTGAATCAAATATTGAATACATGACCTTTGCTGCTGCTGCTTGACATTAATCTATACGATTTTTTTTTTTTTTTTTCGTTGTCACAAATAACCTTTCTGTTTGCCAACTATGGCATTTCATTAACTAATTTTGTATTACACTAAATATTTTTTCTTTATTTTGGTTATTGAAACCTTGGAAAATTTCTGGATGCTAATTTTGTTTTTTTTTTTTTTTCTTTTAATTTTTTACTTCCGTTAATATGCTCGGATGAATATTTTTTTTCTTTTTAATAAACAAAACGATTCTGATCGGAAGTTAAATTACGGAAATCATTTAGCAATAGTTGAGCTTTTACGTTCTTTTGCCTTAATCTTCATCATTTCGCTGCAAGAAACAAAAACGCCAAACGTAACAAATTAAAAAAGAGAAGAAAAAAAAAACTGTAATCTTAACAGTTTATCAGGATGCTTCTTTTACACCTTTATCTGTTTCTTTATTTATTCTTCTTTTATCGTTTATTTCTACTTCAAACAACTTAATTTATGATTTTCTTATTTTTAAATTAAAAAAAAAAAAAATAACAAACACGAGCTTGATTTTTGCAAAGCACACAAATCAGACAAGAACAAACTTTTTATTGCTATAAAAATATATTCGGCGCCATGCCGTTATATTTTTATATTCATTTTCTATATTTATTTACATATGAGTAGCATAAAGAATTAGCGTTAAATTGTACCTAAAATTATTATTTGTATATAAAAGAAAAAAAAAAACAAAAAACAAACAAAACAAACATAATTACTAATTAAATCAGTTTGGGATGTGACAGGCCATAGCACGAAATAAAGTGAAAAAAAACGGCCACAACCACAACACAACACAACACTCTTACTTATTATTATTTTTATTATCATTTTGCATGCCGTTTTGTGTTAGTCTGTCTTACAAAACTGTACAAAAAATCTTAACATTTAAAAACCCATACCTTGGTTTAATCAACGTATATCATATATATATATATATATATTAGGCAAATTAAAAAGCAAACAAACAAAACCACAAAAAAAAAAATAATAATAATAATTTAAATAATAAAAAGTCGTTTAAACGAAGAACTAAGTCTCTAAAAACAAGTTTCTATTGAAGTTTCGATGATTTGTCAATAAAAATTTGAATTTTTAATTTTTTTTTTTTTTTAACAAGAAAAACAACCTCGAAATAGCGTTTAATTTTTTTTTTTATTTTAGTTGATTGCGTTGATTTTTGATTTTTTTTTTTTCTTATAATTAAATTATTTAACTGGTTATCTCATTTCACCAAAGAGACTTCAACAGCATAAAAGAAAAAAAAACAGCAAACAACAAACCAACAAACCAACTAAACGACCTTTTTATTTGTTTATCTAATTTCAAGCAAATTTAATACTTTGATATTTGAATAAAGATGCGACAAATGACGCCAACCTATTGTCTTATTTAATCTTAAATTACAAATAAACTAACAAAAGGAAAACAAGACAAAAACGCAAAAAAAAAAAAAAAAAAAAATTATGTCTAACATACTCAGATTAAGATGATTTCATATTAATTTTCTATGCAATATAAGGTTAACCTGTTTTATTATTTTTATTAAAGAATATTTAATTAAACTGGAATATCACTTGCAATACATATGAAACTAAATTTAAAAAAAAAAAAAAATGTATTATGACAACCAGCCACAACCAGATTAGGACTTTTTATTGATATTAAATCTGAAAGAATTTTTTTTTTTTTTTTTTTTAATAAATGGTAATTGCTGAAGTTTTACATTTACACAAATGCGACAGATCTGTAATAAGGTGAATAAGTATGTAATAAAAATTAAATTCACTCAACGTTTATCGATGGTACGATTTATATAAAAATTTATTTAGCAAACCCGATCAGCATAAAGCGATGAATAAAATGCGTTGGCGTTGAAACGCACAACAAGACTGTGTAACCGTGGCTTTAGTACTTATTTTACAGCATATTCAATTTTTCTTCTAGCCAATAATAATTTATTTCGTTTTCCAATACTTTTATTGCCTGGTTTTGTGCACCTGTTAAACCTAACTATTTGCTACTCTTATTCCAATTTTAAGTTACATCACAAAAAAAAAAAACATCAAATAAATTTAACGAAATAATTAATCCATAGTGCCTTGATATTATTAAGTAACTTAATTAAGTCAAACTAATTTCAAATAAAACAATAAATAAGAATTGTAAAGAAAAACAAAAATTGCAAAAGAATGATCAGGTATAAAAAGCTCTCATTTTCAAGATCATTTCATTTTTTTTTTTTTTTTTAATTGAATATCTTTCGCTAAGCTCTCTTTTGTTCCATTATTTAATTAATTGAATCAAATTTTTTTCTTGTACTTTTTAATGATTTATTATTACGTGAAATTTGGTTATTTTTTGCCAAAGTTTTTGTTCACTTTAAATTATTATTATAATTTTTTTTTTTTGTGTAACCTTGCTAATTATTTTCAATTAATTTCACTTAATTTGTGTGTTTTGAGTAAACGTTTAAATTTAATTTCTTTGACTTAAGTTATTACTGATTGAAAAACTTTGTGTTACGAAATGTAATTCAAATGAAATGAACACCCCAATTGATTAGCCAATTAAAATTATAATTAGAAAAAAATTATTTAAGCTTACTTAGTACATACATTAAATTCAAATCAAGTTTCTTTATGTATTCTCTGTTTTTAGATAAATAAGTTAATTAATTAATTAAAAGAAATATGGAGAGAAAATTTTTTTTTTTTTTTTTTTTTTTGCATTTATGTCCATTGCGTGCATGTCAGAACGAGTTTTTCTTTATTTGTTTGTTGTATTTCTAGAAACTATGTTAATTGAAGAAGCATAATAAAAATATTTATAGGATACAACCAGAGACATTTTTGTTCTATAAATAAATTGATAATATCTTGTTATTATACGAATTAATCGTGGTGCATTTTAGCATGGCCATCAAACTTGTTAAAAATCTTCTCATTCTTCTACATTTTTTTTATTTAAATATATAAACAAACTAAATGAAAAAAAAAAAATCTTCAACAAATATGAATAATTTATTAACATTTTTTTTATTATTTATTTTTTATCCAGATATGTTTCATCATCTGGAATTTTACCACAAATGATGCCACAACTATTAACAACACAAAAATATATAAATGCGAATAATTTTCAAACAGTGCCAACAGTGACAACACGAACAAATTCATTATCACAAAAATTAAAGGATTTTGTTGCGTCCGCTGGTTTTGTATCATCATCAACAACAAAAACACGGCAACCATTAAAGCCAGTTATAAAAACATCATCAAATACAAATAGTAATCATTCGGATTATCCAAAACGTGTTACATTTAGTGCATTTGCCACTGTGCAGGTGGTTTAATAACAGAAAAAAGAAAAATTTATATATATATATATGTATATATATTGTTGTGGTTTTCTTTATCATTAATTAATTAATTTAATTAAATGTTAAAGGACAAGTCAATTAAAAAAAAAAACTAAAAAAAAAAAAACATTTTACAAGTCAAAATTATCCAATTATAATTTTTTATGTATTTTAGTCAAAAAAAAAAACATTTCTTTGTAAAAACTAATTAAATAAATAAATAAATTAATTAATTAAAAGAAAAAAAAACAAATTGATTTTATTGTTTTATTAATTTTATTAATAATAAATTACTTAATTGTTATTTATTAACTTGCTTAATTCATACACGCATGTCATATAAGTATGAGGAGACAAAATGAATAAAACGCAACACACAGCACAATTGGGTAGATTTTATTCTCGGCTTTATTTTTTAACAAATTAAGGTAAATCATTAATTTTAATGAATGACATAATAATAATAATAATAAAGTTTCTGGTGAAATTGTTTTTTTTTCTTTTCTTTTCTTTTCTTTTCTTTTTTCTTTCTTTATTATTACACGTGCCGTTTGCCGCTACAATTGAGCGATACGAATAATAAATTAATTTTTTTACGCATTGTATTAATGATTAGAAAAGGTACAACAAAAAAAATCACTTATTATTGATAAAGGTGTAATTATGCATTTTGAGGTGTAAACAAAATTTAAAAAGAAAAAATTTCAAAAAATTTTAATACGGAAATTTATCTAATTTTATCTAATGATCACTTGGATATTTTTTTATTAATCAAATATTTCTTCTAAGACTACCGAATATTATATATTATTAAAAAAGAAAAATAAAACAAATAAATTATAGAATAAACAAACGTTAAAAGCACTTAAAACGTTTATTTAACATAACAGCGAAATAAATTTTTTTTTTTTTTTTTAATCATTTCTGTCTTTCTATTCATCAAAAATAATAAAAAAAAAATGAATAAAAAAACAGAAAAAAAAGCTAAAAAACTAAAATTAAGATAAAAAATAGAAGATGAAGAGGAAGAAAAAATGTAACGGAGTATTAAATACTAAATCAGATTGGGTATGATGACCAAACGCCCAGTGACAGTTATAAAGTATTAAAAAAAAAAAAAACATCAACCGCAATAAGTTTCTTAATATCAACATTCTGGATGATGATATTCTTGCGTCTTAAATAACATTTTATATACATCGTCATCTTTCTTTTCTTTTCTTTTCTTTTCTTTTTTATGAATAAAAATTCTTAAGAGTCAAATCGTTTAGGTAAGAATTTTTGTTCTTTTATTAGAAAGATTAATCTTCCTTTCATTTCATTTCATTTCATTTCTTTACAAAAAAATATTCATTTGCCTAAGAATGTTATAAATTTTTTTAATTCTTTTGTTAATTCTTTAACATTTTATTAACGGTTTTACCTTTACTAATTTAACGTTTTAACAGTTTTATGTAAACGCAATTTATTAATTATCATATAAAAAGTCATCCTGTGGCTTTTTCTTTTTTGTACATTTCTTTGCTTAATTATTAATTAAACAAAAACAAAAAAAAAAATAAAATAATAATGTTTTTAATTAATTAATTACTTTCCGGCTTCTAAAAGTTTTTAACATTTTTTTTTTTTTTTTTTTTTTTAATTTAATTTCTTAGCCACGATTGACGTATTATAAAATTAACAATTAAATAACTTAATTAAAAATAACAAAAAAAAATAAATTATCACTAAAAAATAAAAAACTTTCTTCATATTACAGTCACTTCTCGTATTTACTATCGCTAGGCTATTAAACGAAAAAATGATTCAGTTATGAAATTCAGAACTATCTACTTAAACTATCAAGAGTAATTAAAAGAAGTAGAGGATTGCAGGTTGGTATCAATTGACAAATATTGAAAAACTGTAGTGAAAATCGGGTATTTATTGTATCCGGAAAAATTTATTGTGAGGAAAATACAATGAAAATAAGACTATCGTTAATGTAATTAATAATTTTTTTATTGTTGCATTTTTAAGGATTTTCATTACAGTTTTTCAATATCATTCATTTGATACCAAATTCCACACTCTACTTCTTCAAGATCGTCTAAAATTCGATATCATGGCGAATTTTAACTAATTTTCAGTTAGTTCTTAAATCATGTCGTTAGCAGATTTAATGGACATTTAATGCCATAAACAAACAGAGGTGTGAATATTTTTTAAAAATGAAACTAACAAAACGCGACACATTGTTTTAACATAACTATTTAGCTATTTTCGGTTTATATCAGCACATGCAATAACGTTGTATACCGCTAATATAATAATAATTCTATTTCACATTTTAACAAAAAAAAAAATATATTTCTTTAACCTTAATTTTCTGTTAACATTTTTTGGTGTTAAACAAATTATATGTCATTTACAATCATATTGTACTAAGCTAAAAAAATTAATCAGAATCTTACTTAATTAGTTTTTTCTTCTTTCCATTTGTTTGTTTTTTTTATTTTTTTTGCTATTTTAATTTGGAATTTTTTCGTTTTCTTTTCTTTTCTTTCTTTTTTGTTGTACGAAATTATTTCTTTTACTTTCTATTCATGCTAAATAAAGCAAAAAAAAATTATTTCTTCTCTTCTTGCTGTATTAATAAATTTATTAACATAATTTAAAATTAGCTTAAAAAAAAATGTTTAATTTGGATTGATCTACAATGTTTGATAAATTTGATTTTTGCTAAAATTATTTATTTTTTTTCTTTGTTACTTCCTGTTTGTCAGCTAAAGAAAGTTAATGAAAAAAAAAAAAAATTCAAATCATTTATTAAGCATAATTTATAAAAACAAAAATAACAATGAAGAGGAAGAAAAGTTAATTAATTATCTTTTCTATTGATAAATCGATGTTTTAATTGATTGGATTTTTTTGTTTGTTTGTTTGTTGCTTTTTATTGATTTTAAATCATTTTCTTAATGATGGTGGAAGTTGTTCTTTCTTTCATTTTATTTAATTCAATGAGATTCTTTTTTTTTTATATATAGCTTTTGAGACCACATTGGTGGAAAGTTTATAATTTAGTAGTTGTTGGATCTTAAGATTTTATTGAAGAACTTTAAACCGTTAATGTGTGGTCTTAGAACGGAATACCTAGAATTATTGAGAGAAAAAATTCAATCGCGTGTACATTGTCACCAGACTTAAAACTAATAATTAAGGTAATTTTGTGAAAAATAAACTTTAATTACAAGAAAAGCAATAATTAAATAAATAAAATATCTATTCTGCAAACACCCAAATCAAGAGTTCAATCACACGTCAGTTAAAAGAAAAAAAAAATTTCGCACGTTAATGATCTTAAAAGGTAAGTGGAGAAAACAAACAAAACTATTTCTCTACACCTGTAAATTAGGTTGAACAGATTTATTCACATTTATCTAATCATTATCATCATGATCAATCAGAATTTTTTTTTTAAAACATTATTTTACGACAATAAGAAACTATTTCTATTAATTAATAAGTCATTAATCAATCTATAAAATCCAATCAATTTTACTAAATAAATAATAAAAAAAAAAAAAAAACCAAAAACACAGTACAGAAAAAAGAAAAAAAATAATCAAACTTTAATTACCTAATATTTATTTATTTATTTAAAGAAAACCATTTAATTAATTAAATAAATTTTTTATAAAATTTACACATAATACATAGCGAAAAAAAAAAAAAAAATAAAAAAAAAAAAAACCGAAGAAGCTTTAAGTAATAAATAAAAATCAAATAAACAAAATAAACTCAGTTGATTATTGAATGAACTAAATTAGATATTTATGTTTATTATTACAGTTTATTTATTTATTTTTTATGTTTTTTTATATAATTTTTTGGATAAATAAACGCATAAATGTGATGACATCATATTAAATCAGAACGTGATTAAAATTTTTTATTTTTTATTATTATTGTCTGTTTGTCACATATATCAACGACATAAATTATTATAAACATAAAATGCATTTTCTGTACATTTGTAAATTAAACATTCAAAAATGTGGTTGATAAAATAATTATAGAAAAAAAAAAACAAACTGTATTAGTTAATCTACTTTTATCTAAACTATTATAGATTTAGTCATAATACAGTTTTAAAAAAAAAACCTTAGAAGAATGTTTGAACAATTTTTTCACCAAATACAAACACCTGTCTATTAAGTAAATATAACTGAGATATAATTAAATATTTATTTATAAATTATAAAATGAAAAGACCCAAAAAAAAAAGAAGAAAAAAATCATAAACATATGACCGATTCCGTTAAATTTTTTATTTTACTTTGTGCTTTCAATAATTTTTTATTTATTTTAATTAAATTAAATAATTTCTGTTAATGACCATGACCACACATGCGAATGACATTATTAGTCACCCCAATTTATTTATTTATTTTAATTAATTTATTTTTGATTTAATAAGTTATTTCTAAATAAATAAATGAATTTTATTATGGTATTTCATGTGCTTTAATGTACTTAATTCTATGAGGTTTTTAGTCAAAAAATGCATATCATGAATTGGATTAGCTAAAATGTATTAATGTTATTAAAGTTATTTAACACGTTAATGACTGTATACATTGTAATATTTGGTTTACAGTCACTTCTCAATTATGATACACTTCGCTTTACACCCATGTTGATCTATGAACTATGATTAACCTGTGCTTGTTAAGAATGTTTAGGACTGAGTAAAGAAAGCGTTTCATCTACCGTATAGAATTTAATTCAATAAATTATTTCGACCATTATCAGCTCCCGAAATTAAAAATATTTGCCTACAAATTTCAATTTTACTGACAGCACTGACCATTTTATTTGCCGTTTATCTTGAAATTCACTCTTTATCGTTTTCAGCCAAGTTGTTCAAGTCACTTTCCTACGGTGGATACCAAATAAAATAATTTTTTGAGCCACCACTAATCACCACAGTATAATAAAATAAAAGAAAAAAAAAACTCCAAACTACAAATTTCTGTACTACACAGGTTTTTACACCGGATATTATGACAAATCAATTTTAACGATTTTTCAAAAATAATTGATACCCAAAAATGCAATAGTATTTTCCATTTTTTTTTTTTTTTATTAAAATAACCTGGTAAAGATTAAAAGGTTAATTAATTATATTTTTAAATTAAATTTTTTAAATTACTATCAAGCGCCTATTGTTCAATGACTTTAAGTTCATCGAAATAATTTTTTCGATTCTTTCGTTTTTTTATTTGAAGTAATTAAATTTTAATTTTAATTAAATTATTGTTTTTGTGTATAAGGATATGATTTAGCAGGAAATTAAACAAATTTTATTCACATTATAACGTAATAAATAAATGAAAATATTTTTATTTTGTTATAAAACTGTACGTTTGGATAAAATTCTGGATCAGTTTATAAGAAATTTTTCATTTGGTTAAAAACAATTTTGGTGCAAAACTATTATTTAGTTAAATAAAAATGTCAGAATCGGCTATTGTTGGCTATTATACAGGTAAAACTGTATTTTTAACAGGTGCCTCTGGTTATATTGGAAAGTGTTTACTTGAAAAATTAGTTAGAACGTGTAATGTTAAAGAAATTGTTGTGTTATTACGTGCAAAACGTGGTATGGATATACAACAACGAAAGGAAAAATTACTAAGTGATGTTGTAAGTTGAAATTAAATTTATTAGCAATAATAAAAAAAAAACTGAAAAATTAATTTTAATTTTCTAGCCATTCGATAATATACGTGAGAATAATCCAAAATTATTAAATAAAGTTCATATAGTGAACGGTGATTTACTTGCTGATAATTTAGGATTAAGTGATAACGATTATAATTATATAATTGATAATGTAAATATTGTGTTTCATTGTGCAGCCGATGTACGTTTTCATTTAACATTAATTGATACAATCGGTTCAAATACATTAGGCACATTAAGTATGTTAGATATAAGTAAATCGGTTAAACAATTAAAATGTTTTATATATGTATCGACGGCATTCTCACAAGCAAATCAAACAATTGTGAAGGAGGAATTTTATAAAGCACCAATTGAACCAAATGATATGATAAAGATTTATAAGGACACGGATCATTATACATTGAAAATACTAACCGAGAAATTACTAGCATTGAAAGGACACCCAAATACGTATGCATTCTCAAAAGCAATTACCGAGGAACTTGTTTATAATCATCGTGACTTTTTCCCTATTTCAATTGTACGACCAACAGTTGGTTAGTTTGCTATTCCTTTTTCAACCGAACAAACAATTAATAAATATTTTTCTAGTGATTTGTGCTGCAAGAGAACCAATACCTGGTTGGGTAGAAGGTTTGCAAGGTTTAAATGGTTTTATTGTTGCATCTGGACGTGGTGTTTTACATTCAGTTATGTGTGAGGGTGAACAGCAATGTCATATGATGCCTGTTGATGTGGTTGTTAATACGGTCATTGCTGCTGGCTGGCAACGTTCATTAAAAAAGTAAATTCATTACTCAGCATACAAATCTAATCTCTATAGTAAATTTCCAATCATTTTAGTGATAATGAAGTAATGTACTATAATGTAGCTGAGCCACCTGAAGATGCTGTAACATGGGGCGTTTACCTTGAACATGGTAACAAAATCTAGTTAATGAATTTTAATTCTAATTAATTTTAATTTTTTGTTTTATCTAGCAATCTCATTATTTCCAAAATATCCATTTAATTTTTGTGTATGGTATCCATTTGGTACACTCAAAACGAATATAACATATCATAAAATATGTCAATTCTTTTTATTATTTTTACCCGCAATGCTAATTGATTTTCTCTGTTTATGTTTTTTTCAAAAACCCTTGTAAGTATATTTTTAGACCATCCCCCCATAAATTAAATAGATTTATCTTAGATATTAATAAATATTTTTTCATTTTTCTTTTTAAAAGTATGTACAGAATTGCATCCAGAATTAATAATGGTTTTGACTTAGTACAACATTATACAACAACATTATATCAATTTTCAACAAGAAATTACATTCAATTAAATGAATTAATGAGTGATGTTGATAAAAAATTATTTTTCATTGATCGAAAAAGTGTAAGTAAATTAACAATTTTTTTCTATTTTTAAATTAATTTTTCTTTTTTTCTTTTTAGATTAATTATAAAGAATTATTAGTATCATATTTACTTGGTTGTAAACGTTATATATTAAAAGAAAAATCAACAAAAATTGAAAAAGCCAAAGCGAATTTAAAACGTATGTTTTATATACATCAAATATTTAAATATGGTTTTTATATATTTATTCTATATATATTATATACACGGTATCATTATATAACAGAGCCAATGAATAATTATTGGAATAATATCAATGTTAAATTCTAAAAACAAAACGAAAAACTAAATAAAATAAAACTAAATAAATTTAATTAAATCATTATTATTTTTTTTGTGTAATATTCATTTTATTTTCTTTATTTTAATTTTTTGTATGTTTGTTTTTACATTTAATATTATTTATCACGTTATAACATTTAATTTAAAATTAATTTTTCATTTTTCCAATAACATCCTTTATTATATATTATATTTAAATCATACATTTATAAATAGAAATTTATAAATAGAAATTCTTTTATTATTATATTCTAATGGACTAGACAAAAAAAATATTTTATTATATTTTAATTTATTAATGCATATCCATCCCTCTTTTTTAACACACAAAAGCGATTTTATACATAATTTATTTATAATTTCTTAAATAATAATATTTATTATTATTTTAATTTCTGAATCAGTTTTTTTACTTTTTTTGGTTTGATTTTCTTTATTAAAAATATAATAATTTGCATAATGTAATTAAAATTTAAATGTAAAATTATATTATATATTATTCAAAGGTGAATACTTAAGAAAAGATTTCAGCACCATTAAAACTATATACAATTAAGTAATACTAATTATTCTAATAAAATCGAAAAGTATTGTAAGTAAGTTGTAACGAATGAACATGCATTGATAATTTAAATTTAATATTAATTTTTGTATCTTCTGTATTTTTTAATTGTTGCTGCCTTTTCGCTTTATGTTGAAGATGTTTAATTAAATATTTAAATTAATAAATAAATAAATTTATTAATATATATATATATATATATAAATATTTTAACGTTTTTTCTTTTTTTTTTTTAAGGTTTTTTAATTTTAATTGCCCTAATATTTGCACTAATTATTTTGTATTAAATTTTATATACATAATTTTTAATCGTTTCATATGATAGATTAATAATACCCCAGCTCATAAATGATCGTGAACAATTAAACAGTACACCACGATATACTTTGCTTATTTTTCTATCACGTTCTATATAAATTGTTTTTAATACTTCTAATATACCAGCACCTTTGCCACCTAATTGACTTTGCATTGAAACCTTAATTACATTTAATGGATAAAAAAATGAACTAGTAAAAGATCCTATGCATGCACCCGTTATAAAATTTTGAAAACTACTTCCAACAGCGGTTTCCTACAAGAAAAATTATAATCGTTTACTTATTTATATAAGATAAAATAAAAAATTTACTCTTTTTGGTAGCCTGTTATGAGCTTCTTCTCTCAGCACAAAAAATAATGCATTTGCTGGTCCATTTCTACAGACAATTGGCATAAAACCTCTATATAATTCACCAAATCCATGGTGTTTAGATACATACCTTTAGTAACAAATATAAAATATAAACATATAAGTAAATTGTGATACAAAAATGAGTTAACAAAAAATTTTATTACATAAATGCTTGTGTTGTATTTTGGAAATACTTATGATATTTAGCATCAGCTAATAATGTTTGTACTCTTTCGAATGGCATTAATAAAGCTTCGATTGAACCAGCAGTAAAACCGGCTATGGTTTTAGCTGAATAAGGATTAAAATCCAAATTTTCCAATAAAAGTCGTCTTATTGCATCATAAACACCAAACATAACCGATAAGGATATTGTTTTTTGTGCCAAAGGTGGAAACATTCCACGATATAAATAACGAATACCTTCATCCTTTAATTCTCCTATTGATGTTCTTATATCTACATTGTGTAACATCTGAAATAAAGAAAAAATTATTTTTAAAAAATGTTTTAAACTAAGACGAAAAAACAGAAAAGCAGCTTACCTGTCGAAATATCACTTTATAAATTGGATACGTTATTGTAATATTAGAAAATGCTGCCCCCCAGCCACATACGAATTCTCTCCAATTAAACATTTCAAACACATTCAATTTATATAATATATATTTGGGCATATTTGGTTTAACATTTGGATCATTTTCACCTGCATTCCCATCTTTATTTCTATTCCTATTATTTGCCATTATGACATCAGTGTTAATATAGAAATAAAACATAAAGAACTATTATGTCTATCTATGCTAAGAAAAATTATTTATTTTTATTCAAATAGTTTTATTCGTTTCGATTTGATTTAATTATTATTTTTTAAACCCTTTTAAAAATGGTAGAAATCGAAAATATTTCTTTAACTAAATTTAGGTTATGTTTTAACTTTATAAATAATAAATTTTTCGTTGATGTTTTTATGAAATAAAATTATTCTGTATTTTTATAATGGATTTAATTTTCAGATTTCGATTTATTTATTTTATATTTTCAATTTGTGTTATTCATTAATTTTTATTATTTTCAATTTTTAATAAGTATTCAAAATTTTAGTTTTGTTAATTATTTGTTATGTAAGTTGTTGAGAGAAATTGTTGTTGACGTTAATTTTGATGTACAAATGTTTTTTTTTTTTTTACTTTTATTAATTAAACTATTTTCACGTAATTGAATGTAAAGTAATGTAAGGTTGATCATATTTTTTTTTATTTTATTTTTATAAAATTAAATTACTTCTTATTGTATTAATGACACTCTGTTTAATTTTGAATAAACGTTTCTATCTACATTTTTTTTTCTGTTGTTGTTAGTTATAGTGGAATTAGTAATATTCTAATTAAAACTGTCAATTTCTACAAATATGAACATTAAATCAGAATTTTTAATTCTAAAAAAAAAAAAAATAATAAGAAAATTAAAAATGAAAATAAGAATATTGTGCAGCACCAGATAATTAAGTTAATGTTGACAGCTACAAATTTATATAAACGCGAAGTAATCTGCTGTTTTTGACGTTTAATTATATAACAGTGTACGTTATGTTTTTATTATAAACAGAGTGGGTATTTCCCCTGGGAAATTGTGCAACTTAATTTTAAATATTAAAATAAATAAAATACTTTGATATTAAATAAAATGATTTTATTTCATTCAAATTCTATTATTTAGTTAATTTTTTTTGTGATACAATTGTACCTGAAGGTGGCAAAACATATTTGGGATGTTTTTTCGTTACATGCGTTCGCATAACATGATTTTGTGTGAATGCCTCACTGCAAACTGGGCAAACATAATTTTTTTCACCTGTATGGATTTTGTTGTGCTCCCTTAAACGTTTCCTTGTACCAAAACCCTTATCACAAATATCACATTTATGATTTTTCTCTTTTGTATGTGACACCATATGCTCTTTTAAAGTCCACTTTGTCTTGAAATCTTTATTACATAATTCACATTTAAATTGTCGTTCACCTGTATGGCCTACCATGTGGGATTTATAACCATAACTCTGCATAAACTTTTTACCACAAATACTACATTGGAATTTTGTTTCACCAGTTTTATGTTCAATATACAAATGACGACTACGATGGCTAGATGTTGAAAAATTTCTATTACATATTTCGCATTGATAACGAATATGTGCCTTTGTATGAACACGCATATGATTTGTTAAAGTTGTTTGATGTTTATATGATCGACTGCATATAGTGCAATTGTATGTTCTGCCTTCTAGATCATCTTGATGCGCTCTATCGTGCATTAAAGAAGTCGTCATTTTGCCACAAATTAAGCATAATGTTCTTTTCCTAGGATGAACTTTTTTATTATGAAGCGATTGTTCCTCCATGGTAGAAAAATTTATTTTACATCGTCTACAATTCGCGAGAATTTTGTTATGAATCTGTTTCGCTGTTTTTTTGGTATCACAATTATTATCTACATTATTTAAGTCATTCTCAATGCTATCATTTTTATTATCACACGACTCCTCATCTATTCCAGGATTCTCTTCTTTTATGTTTACATTTTCTGTGTCTAAATTATTATTCATAGATAACATTGTTTCTAATTGTGAATTTGCATCCTTTATTTTAACATAAAATTCATATGCTTGTATCAACATTTCCTCACATTTTGTACATATATTTTTTGGAAAACCATCTCTGTCATTTGATATATTTACACCTGTTAGAATATTTATAACTTCTATATATGTATTATTATCTACATAATTCATTATTAATGGTTTTAAATTAATTAATTTTGTTTTCAGCAAGCACACTCTACAAGTTGATGTAAAATTCATCTCAATTTCTTTTTTTTTAAACAACTTATCTACTAATCTACAAATTAATACATAATTAATAATTTATTATCTTTGCAAAAAGAAATAATATTTAAAATAAACTAACCAGTTAATTATTTAATAGAAATTATAAATAATTATTTAAATATAAATTAAATGTTTATTGTATTGCATATGTTGTGAAGAAAGATAAGAAAACGTCAACATTGTTTTTGTTTTTTAAATGTCAAATATTGGAAATTGTACTAAAATAAGTTTAAAAAACAATTTGTCTATACAGTTTAATCATAATGCAGATAAATAATTACAATCCATCATTAGCATTTATAGATAAAAAGATAAATATTAATAATAATTTAGATAACAAAATAAAAACAATTAATATCCATTTTACATTTGTTTTATTAAACATTAATTAAATTAAATTATAAAATTAATATAAATGTGTGTAATTTAATTTAACATAATATTTAAATTAAAAATTAAAATACAGAAATCGAAAAAAAAAAGAGAATTTTTTTTATGAACAAATATATATATATTTTTTTTTTCTTTTCTTTTTAAATTAAATTATATTTAATGATTAGAATTATTATTTATTTATTTATTATTATTATTATTATTATTTATTCTTATAGTTAAATTATTTCATATTACATTAAACAACTAAATTTATTTAATTTCTAATTAATCATTTTCTGCAAATATTTTCAATATTAAAATGTAAAAAATTTATATTGAAAAATTTTTTCGTTTTTTATTATTTTTTTTTTTTTTGCTTTAATAATCAAATTACTTCATATATGCAGCATCACAATCATTTCATTACATTTATATATATAAATTTTCTTCTTCTTCTTTTTTTTTAAAACACATTATTTAAATATAATTTTAATTTATTTTTCTTTTCTTATTTGTGAACATTAATTGGAAACAGTTATATTTGTTATTCAAACATTATAATGTTGACGTCTAGATGTTGGTGGTGATGGCGTAAAATTTGTATTCGGTAATGCGGCAATTACATGGCCACTAGTATTAGGATTTAAAATTTCAACATCATCATCATCATCTTGTTTCATATTCATTGAAGGATTCATTTGTTGTGATTGTGGTGTTGTTTCCTGTTGTCTTTTCTTCATATATTTTCGCTTATTATCACTATTATTTTTATCACATATACTATTACTACTACTTTTACTCTTTCTTATAGATTTACTACTAATATCTTTATCACTATTACCATCTGTATTACGCCTCTTTACATTTTTATAATTAGCATTACCATCATCATCGTCATCATCAGTATCTTCATCATCGTCATCGCCACTTTTAAATGATCCACATAAATTCTTATTTAATATATTATTACTTGAAGAGGTCCCTGTGGTTTGTTTATCATTTGGCATAACAAAAACCGCTGCCGATGATGAAGATGGAACAAATGATCTTTGTAAAATGTTTGTAGTATTATTACTAAGATTTGGTGTGTTTGTTGGCGTTCGTGTTGCTTGCAACAAACTAACGTCATCGTCATCAACATTATTAATAACAACATTAACTGAATTACTGTCACCAGCTCTATCGCCAACAACCACATCCACATTTATACTATTATCACCATCATTTGCATTATTATTACTTGATTTTTTAAATAAATTCTTAAAACGTTCCCATTTACTTAATGTTGTCAAATTATTCTGATCGTTAATTAATATTGTTGCCGAGTCCAATAATTGTTGGTCCGTAATTGCTCCGGTTCTACTTGGTGGTAATCGATCAAAGGGATTAATGCGTTGTTGATTATTTGCTGGTGTTGCATCTATAGCAAAAAATAAAAAAAAAAAACAATAAAATTAAATACATTTTGAAATAACTAATATATAAATTACTTGAATTATTATTATTAATATTTCTTCGTTGATGTTGTTGTTGAAATGTACCATGATTTGATGTATTTTCAACAGGATTTATTAAAGGTGTAGTATCATCCATATCTGTGTCAGACATACTATCTGATGATGAATGACTTCGTCTTCTATTACGTCGTTGATCAACACTTGTTTGATTATTCCTGTTATTATTTTGTTGATTTGATCTTTTCTCACCGCGAGCAAACACTTTACGTTTGCATATTGGACACACACGACGATTTTTAGTCAACCAAGGATCAATACATTTACAATGATACGCTAAAATGTGAATAGAAAAGAAATAATTCAATTAAATATTTGGCAATTTAATAATAATAATATAAAATAGAAACCCACCATGAGCACAAGGTAATACGCGTAATTTATCATTTTCAATATAATCATCTAAGCAAATAGCACATGTATCATAATTGTCACCTTTTGTAAAACGAATTGTTGGTATTTTTTTCAATAGACTATTTGGTAAGCGATACCTTCTTAAACGTCTTTGCTCCCTTACACACTTTATAACCATGAAACTAATCATTATAATAAAACAAATACCAACAACAATTGAAAATGGTATTATTAAATGTGTATTTATATTAAATGGTAAATCGTCGTTTATTAACAATGCATATTGATCCTCAAATAGATAATTAAATTTTATCATATTACCAGCACGTTCACCAACAAATACTGATGGTATTATTATATCATCACCATTATCAGCAGACATTTGTTCCAATTCATTACTACCTAAATTATATACAATAACTGCATCATAACCAGACGTTTGTGCATTGCGAATTTTTTGTTCAAACGTGCAGTTACATCTGAAATAATATTAATAATAAATAATTAACAAATCCAAACAAAGATTCTATGATTTCTTCACCTTTCAATTAAAACCACCCATTTAATTTGTGTTACATTATTGTAGTTAAGCAAGGGTGGTGGCTCAAGTGGTGAACAACCATTTATTGGATTTCCTTTAACTGCTAATGCTCTTAGGCCAGCTGATGGAATTTGACCACCAAACTTTGCAGGAAGATCACGATATTCATCAACTATCTATAATTAACAAAAATTTTAAACAAATAAATAAATTTTCAAACAAAGCATTAATTACAACAAAAAAAAAAAATAATTACCTGGTTCGTAATTTGTCGATAAATCAAAATATCTGATTTAACATTATTAATAATAATTAAAATGATTATAATTATAAAATTATATAAAATATAACGCGACATTTTCATTTTTTAAATTTTTTTTCCAATTTTTCTTTTCTATGATTTTTTTTGTTAATAATTTCTTCTTCTTCTTTTTCTTCAATTAAAATTCACTTTTTCATAATTAAAAGAAATAAATAAATAAATCAATTAATTATTAATTCAATTACTCTCTCTTCTTTCTATTATTGTATGATCTGTTAAAGAAATAAATTATTCAATTAAATTAATATTTAAGAAATAATAATAATAATAAGAAGGGAATAAACATATATAAAATAATTAACATGACCATGATAATATTGTTTTTTTATTTAATTAAATCAGGAAATAATTTATTAATCTATAATAAGCCAACATAAAAACAAAAAAAAAAAAAATCGGAGACAATAAACTGGAGTCACCAACAAAATTATAAGTAGAATAACTAAAGGATACAAAAATTATGTTTTTGATTTAAGCTATGCTTTTGAAATTTCTTATTCTTATATTATTATAAAACAAATAGCACTGTCGTTAAAAATTAATTAATTAAATATAACAGCTGTTAATATTATTATGAAAACGAAAAAGTTTACTTAGTTCTGAGTAAACAAAAAAAAATAATAATAAAAAAAATTAAACAAACACAACACTTGCATTTTATTTTAAGCTATATATGTGTACTTATCAGAAAATTGTATTTCTATTTACTAAGATAAACAATAATTATTGTTGTAAATTATTTTTAATCTAAAAGCAATACTTTTTTTTTGATTAAATAGTTAATTAATATGCACAAAAATTAGTCATTTCTAATACTTAATATTAATTATGTAAAAAAAAAATAAATAAAATAATATTAATTGAAAATCAATTGTGAACTTTGGATATACATTATATATTTTTTTAAATTGAGTAAATTAATTCCTTAATTAAAAAATAATAATAATTTTTTTTTTAATAAAAACTTTAAGTAAAATATCTTGTCTTTGTTTGAATAAAATTAGAAGTGTCAAAATAAAAGAATAACTTCGTTTTTTTTTTGTTTAATATATTTTAATCAATTACTGATGTTATTAAATGTTATTAAATTAATGCAAAAAAAAAGAACACTTTACAAAAAACATTTACGTTTCATTGATTAATTAAAATAAAATTAATTGATTTTAAACTTTATTAATATCTTAAGAAATTTTTTTTTTATTAATTATTATACCACTTTAATCGCCATTTTATGTTACAAATTTTATTTTGAAAGAATAAACAATAATAAATATTATATAAAAAACAAAGACAACAGTATATTTTATTTAAAAAAAAATATATAAATATATTTTATATACTTTAACTGTTCTCAATGATGACAGATATACATGTAAAATTATAATTAAAAAATGAATCGCATTTAAATTATAATTAACATAAAATAATTATTATAAAGATTAACTACTCTTATATGTATGCACAAAACATTATATATTTAACACTTATGCCCATAATTATCATTATTAATTACTATTTATTTGTTATTAATAAATCTCGATACTTTTTATAGGTTTTTCACAATATAAATAAATTATATTTATTTTCCTTTCACAAAAATAAATATTTTAATTGTAGTGCCATCTAGTATTTCAGATATTATTTAAAAATATATATTTTTCACCTATATTTAATATTTGGAATCAGAATTAAATTCATTAAAGAAATTATGCATATAAAACCGATTTTAATTATTTAAAATACAAAATGTATTTTATTTATCAATTTTCTTTAACACAGATATATTCTGCAATCTAATTATTTAAAGTTTTTGGAATTTGTGGTATTTAATATCTAATATCAATTTCTTATTATATATTTTTTGTTGTAGCGGTCAAGAGATAAATCATAGTGTTAGGAAATGCAATGCGTATCGCAAAAATTTTATTACATTTACAATTTAAAATTATAATTCTTGTACATAAGTAATAAACATTTTAATTTAAATATAGTCAAATATGTTTACACAAATATTCAAATAAATATTAGATGCTATATCTCTTATCGCCTATTTTCCGCTATATATGCGTTCGATTTTGCAAAATCATTTAATATACTCCGATACGCAGAATAATTAAAGCAAATTTTTAGTATACTTGTGCATTAAAAATGAAAAATAAATTCTTATTGTTATTATTCGTTTGGATTATCAGTTTAGTGAGTTGTGATCCAGGTACATTATCATCACCATCCTTCAATTCGAATTGTGTTTGTGTTGATTTTCAATATTGCCATAATCGGAGTGTTAATTTGTTTGGTGAAAATTTATTTGACTACAAGTAAAAATTTAGAAACACTTCGTTAGCATATTCATGAATTATTATTTATTTTAAGAGCCGGTTCTATTACAAATATCTCCGTCAAATGTACTGATGCAAAACAAGTTTGTTGTTTCTTAGAAAACAAACCGTATATTACGGAATCGGTTGATTATACAAAATGCGGTATTTATAATTCGAATATAGTTGCAATAGCAGGAGAATATGCACAACAAGGTAGGACTCACATTTTAGCAAATGTTTTATTAAATAAATTTTCTCTGTTAATAGGTGAATTTCCTTGGATGGTGGTTGTACTAAGGGGAGGTGACCATACATATGTATCTGGTGGATCTTTAATACATCCTAAAGTTGTGATGACTGCTGCTCATAAATTATATGATAGAAAATCAAAGAAATTCGTAAAGAATCTTGCAGTCCGAGTTGGTTCAAATGTAAGAACAGATAATGTTGGTTTTGAGGTGAATTTATTTATTTATTTACCTGTTATATGCAAATATAATTAATACGAAGTTTAAATTAGCTAGGTCACAGTTCAGATTATTATTCCGCACATACATTTCTCTTATAAAACATCTCGTAATAATATTGCATTATTAATATTGAAAAATGATTTACCATTGGGGCCAAATATCCAAACAATTTGTTTACCAAACACAAATAAAATTTTTAAATCAAAAATTTGTACAGCCATTGGCTTTGGTAAAACTAATGACCATGAACTGAATATAAATGAGAAATTGAAGAAAATAAATTTACCATTGCTAACAAATGATATATGTGAGCAAAAATTAAGGTTTGTTTCGAGAGCAACGCCTCAATTTGTATTGGATAATTCTTTATTATGTGCTGGTGTTATCACTGGTAAAGATACATGTAAAGGCGATGGAGGATCACCACTAATTTGTCTAAATGATAAATATTACTATCAAGTAGGCATAGTTTCTTATGGTTTTGGATGCTTCCGTGATAGTGTTCCAGGTAAACTTATTTAATGAGTTTACAATATAAAATAAATAAATATGAAAATAATACGTTTCAGGAGTTTATACAAATGTCTCACATCTTTATCAATGGATTATCGATACTTTTAATGCTAATGGATTAGAAACAAAGTGGTTTACTCCACAGTAATCTCAGAGGAAAGAATTGTTTAATTTTTGTAAAATTATTTTGTTATTCCTTGGACAATACATCTATATTATATGAAAAATATTTTTAATTTGTTGTTGTTTCTGGGTTTTTTTTCCATTTTATGTTTGTATACCACAAGCTTTAATTTTTATTCGCATTTATGTAAGTGATTAATACAAATTTAATACGCAATACTCTTATCAATATATTTCTGCTATATAAGCGGTTTGTTTTGCAAAAACAGCTCAATATATTAAAATACTTAGTAAAGAATTAATTAAAATATATTTCTTCTGCAATAAAAATGAAAAACAAAGTCTTATTGTTATCATTCTTTTGGATTATCAATTTAGTGAGTTGTGAACTACCAACATCATCACCATTCAATTCGAATTGTGTTTGCGTTGATTTTCAGGATTGCCATAATATGAAAATTAATTTTTATGGTGAAACTTCATTTGTCTACAAGTAAACAAGATTAAATAATTTTTTCAAAAACAATTTTAACTAATTTAATTCTAAAAATATCAGGAACAGTATCTATAAACCTTGCCATTTGAATCAGGTATGTTGTTTTGCGGAAAATATAGATATTCAACCATATGAAAATTTTACACAATGCGGTATATATAATTCAAGTATAAATGAGATAGCAGGGCGGGATACAGAACAAGGTAAAACTAACATTAAACATGAGAGGATTTTAATTACTTTATTTTATAGGTGAATTTCCTTGGATGGTGGCTATTTTAATAAAAAATGACAATGAGTATGACTATGTTTCTGGAGGATCTTTAATACATCCTAAAGTTGTACTGACAGCAGCACATAAATTATATGATACAACGGTTGAGCAGTTCATTAATGCTCAGAGTCTAACAGTCAGAGTTGGTTCAAATGTGCTAACTGATTCAGTAGGCTATGAGGTATTTCAATTTATTTCCTTACCTATTATATGCAAACATAAATAATACAAAATTAAAATAAACTAGATTGATGTAGAACGTATAATTCCACACAAAAATTTCATATACATAAGATCTCATAATAATATTGCATTGTTGATATTAGAAAAAAATTTAATTTTGACACCAAACGTTCGTACAATATGTTTACCACCTTTAAATATAAATTTTGACTCAAAAGTTTGTGTTGCCACGGGCTTTGGTAAAAGTACTTTAGACAGTGAATCATTGACTGAAAAATTAAAGAAAATAAATTTGCCATTATTGAAAAATGATAAATGTCAGAGCAAATTACGAAGTTATTCCAGAGTATCACCGTATTTTATATTAGATAATACGTTATTATGTGCTGGTGGTATTGTTGGCAAAGACACCTGTGATGGCGATGGAGGATCACCACTAATTTGTCGAAATGAAAAATATTACTATCAAGTAGGCATCGTTGCTTACGGTTTTGGGTGTTTCGTTGATAAGGTTCCAGGTAAACTAATTAATTAAAACACAGAATATTTGAAACAATTGTAAAATTTATAATATTTACAGGAGTTTATACAAATGTCTCACATCATTATCAATGGATTACCGATACTTTTGATGCTAATGGTTTAGATACAAAATGGTTTATTCCAATGTAGTCTCAAAAATGAATTTAATAAAGAAAAATTTTAAATATTGTTTTGTTTTTTTTTTTTATTTAAAAATAGTGAGTAATTACTTTATCAGTAAACTTTCCATGTTGCGTTAAATAAGAACCTTTGAACATAGGTTATCTGGTATTGTTTTCATATGCTGAAATTTCAATTTATTTTCTTGTACCAAAATACTACACAATGCCAGTCTCTTTAATATGTTCTTTATAATCCAACGATCTGCGAATTGATTACTAATAGTTGATCATCCCATTAATATACAAAGGAAATAAATAAAATTATCATGTGTCTTTGCTAAAATAAAAGCATGGAAATTATTTTCGAAATAAATATCGAATATATTGTATACAACAACCAGACAACCAAGGCAATAATAAATGGATGAGGTATATAAAAAAGCAACTAAATTGCTTCCACTCCTCAAATTCATTCTTTCAAAACGAATTAAATATTATTTTTATTTTATCCATTTAAATTAAATTAAAAAAAAATAAAAATGAAAGAAAGAAAGAAACAGAAAAAAAGAGGAAAGAAAGAAGAAAACAAAAAAAAAAGTTTAAAAGAAATGAAAAGTTTTTTGTTGTTTTCTGTACGTTTTAAAACTTTTTATTTAACAACACTTGAAGCATTTTGCATTAGTTTTCTTTATATCTTCAAACTGTCTTCATCTTAGTTAAGAAATTAAAATAATTTTTGTTTATATATTTTTTTTATTTTTTTATATAGTAATTTAATATTGTTTTAGTTTTATTGCGTGGTGCAACATCAATGTTATCAACCGTTTTAGTGCTTAATTGTGCTTAATAGTTTTCAATAATAATAATAATAATAAAAAAATGTTTTATGTTAAAAGTTATAGAAAATAGTGAATAAATGTGTTACAGATAAAATACAAAAAAAGTAATATAGAAAGAAAGGATTTAAATAAATAAAATTAAATTAAATTTAAAAAAAAAACAAATAAAAAAGATACAACAAGAAATATAAAAAATAAAAAGGAAAGAAAGCAATTAAAATGGGATTAAAAACAACAATATGTCTAGGTAAAATGATTTTATTTAATTATTTTAATTATAAATGACACAATCGAATAGTAAAATGAATAATAAAATAAATAAATAAAAAGAAAACGTTGAATTAAATTAAAATAAATTAAAGCATCAAAAACTAAAAAAAAAGCATTGATAATGGTTTACAATAAAAGAAATAAACTTAACTTCCGGCATTTAAATTTAAATTTGTTGTTTTTTTTTTTTTTTTTTTTTCGCAACAATAGCTAATGATAGCAGAAAATTATTGATGATATTATTATTATTATTATTATTATTATTATTATATATGTATATAGATAGAAATCATAATAACTAATCGGTAACTGCATAACATATTATTATGTTTAACGATCAATAATTATTAATTTACGGGTTTATGAAATGATTTTGTAAAATTCTACAATCATTTACTTTATAATTAAATTAATTGTTTTTCTACAAAATTACTGTCTTGTTAAAAACAAACAATTTAGAAAAAGTGTTCAAAGCTTATTTTATTTTTTTCGCTAAAAAAAAGAAAGTGCGTTACAAGAAAATATAATTATAATTATTATTATACAAAAATATAAGTATTAACAGATAAATTCATGTTACATTTTGTTTTGTCTTCAAGTTAAATAAATTAAAAAAAAAAATAATAATAAATAAATCAACAGCATAAAACACTTGAAATATGAAAAAACAAGAACAATCAAAGAAGAGAAGAAAACTTATTGTAAAAAACACTTTTATAAAAATTTATTTAACATTCTGAATTTAGACAGAAAATAACATATATTTTTTATTTATAAATTAAACATTTTATGTGACGTTATTCTATACACATTTTGCATTATTAATTTCTATTTTTTGTATTGGAAATTATTATGCAATTATTAAAAGAAATTTATAAATAAAAAAAAAATAACAATATTTATAAATTAGCCAATTTCCCTGCCCTGACCATTTATGAAATAGTGAAATAAAATTATTTTTTAAGTCAGGCGACAGATAACTCATCGTTTTGTTTTATTATTATTTTTTTTTATTTATTTATTTTTCTTTTTTTTACTTATTTAAACCAAAAGTGTAGAAAGCAATTTCACTTTTACAAAACAAGTTTTTTTTCTCTTTCTTCAATTTATTTCTTCAACCATAAAAAGTTGTGTTTTTTTTTTTTTTTATTTAATTTTTATTATTTTTGTATTTCTACAGACGTTAACAAAGAAATTATATTTAAGTCATTAGAGCCTGAGTGTTGTATAGTAAATTCTTAAAATAATAATCAAAATGATTGAGGTGTTTTTTTTTTTTTTCGTCTTGCTTAAGGTCATCTACGTACTGTTTAAAATTATCTGATAGTTTTCATTGTAAGATCACAAAACACGTTTGTCGGTTATTATTTAAAGCATGTCAAGCCACTTGCATAAGTGTTTGAGTATGGCTTTCAAAAAGCAGATGCTGCTAAATAAACCTGCATTCAAGTAACCAAATTATAGAAGCAAACATGTCATGATTCATTAGATCGATTCTGTTTTTTCTTCATTTTTAATTAACTTTAAAAAATGCATACACTCTACACGTAAATAATTAATTTTTTAAAATTATTATTAATCCAATTAAAACAATTTTGAAACGTTACGTATTGAAATCATTTTGTTTGATAATTAATGGAAAATTTATGTAAATGTATTTTTTTTTTTTCATTTCATTTCATTTTGTATGGTAATCTTGGTTTTATTTCGATCTCTAACTACAGCAAACAACAAAAAATTTATTAATTAATTAAAAAAAAAAAAAATAATAATTTGACATTGGTGCATAAAGTTCAATAGCACAAACTTGAGTTATAATTTTGGTCAGTCAATAGGTTCGTTTAACAAGTGGAATAAAAATTATCGTAATACACAGCCTTAGGCATTTAATATATTATCCATGATTTTGATGTAACATGACATTCATATGTAATTTATGTATTATTAGAGTAATTCAAGTGTTAATAATAATGAAATAATATTATCGGTTCGTTGTCTTATTAACGATTGAATTTTAACTCCTTCAAAAGCTCCTTTATTTATTCGTTTTTTTTTTTTAATCAAAATTTTTTTCTTTTTGTTTTTTTAGATTAATTATTTAATTTTTGAACTTTCGCTATTCAATAATTAATTAATTAATTAATTAAATTAAAATACAATGAAAAATGAATTAACTGGTTTTTTTTTCTCTCTCTATAAATCAATTAAATATTAATTAATAATTATTTCGTTGTTAATTAATTTTGTTTATAACAAAATAAAAGAAGGAATTTTTGTATTGGAAATGTAAATAAATAATTAATTAATTAATTAATTGGGTAATCGGTAAATAAAAAGAAAAGAAAGTGACAAAGGGTCTTTGTGAATTGTTAAAATTGTCAAGATAAAAATTATTTTTTTTTTTTTAATTATTTACAAGACAAACAAACGAAAAATTGACTAAAATTAAAAACAGAATCGTGAAAGTAATAAATTTTTTAATAAGAAATAAAACAAAATTTTAATATAATTTAACGTTACGGTTCTATGGTTAAAAATACAGAAGAATGTCTTGAATTTTTCGTTGAAATAATAAAATTTTCTGTATTGTTCAACGAAGTGTGGCGCCCATGTCTCATGAACTTGATTTAATTGTTCGTTTTTCTTCTCTTTTTTTTTTCAAAACAATTAAAAGATTTTACAATCTGTAACAAAATTCTGTTGTTGTTGTTATTGTTGTTATTTCCACTAGAAGTGATCATTTGATTGTCATTAATTTCACTAAAATTAACAATTAACAGATAGAAAGAGTAAAATACATTTTTTTATATTTTTTGGATTTTTCGAAAGTATTTTTTAATGAAATTTGCAAACAAAAGAGTTTTTATGCACCCACATATAATTATAACCCATATTTATTTTATTTTTCTTATTATTCTACAACTTTAAAGACATTTATATTATTATTAATACTAATAAAAAAAACCCAAAATAGTATAATAAGTATATTATTGACTAGAAAAGTTTTTGTTGTTTTATTTTTATTTTATTGTGCAGTTTCGAAATGAATTAATTTATTATTCATTACAAATTAGTTGAGAGTGTTAAGTGTGTGTTTTTTTTCTTAGCATCATATTTAATCCTTTATATTTGAAATGTATTACAATGACGCTAGTTTTGCGATAGTTTTTATGTGAAAGTATATGAAATTTGTTTACAGAATTTTATTAGTCGTAAATTTTAGTAGCTAGTCTTGCCAGGTGTGTAATATTTACCTTCTCGTATTACTTAAAAATTTAATTATTTTTGTTAAATGCAATGACAAAACTTTTATTTAAAATTAGACAGTGAGTTAGATTCACTATCGTTATAAAATTACAGGCATAAGCCAAAGATCAACTGTATAGTCTATATCTAGCTTCTAAAACTATCATTGTTTCTACTCCGTTTAATAATCAACTAAAATTTATTTTATTTTCAAATTCAAACACGAATCTTTATAATACAAATATTATAATTATTATTATTGTTAAATTTCTTATTTTATCTCTTGCAAATACATAGGTAAAAACCTGATTAATATTTTACATTAATATCGTTAAATCAAAGTAAAAATGATTCATAAAATTTTATTAAACATAATTATTAGAAAAAGAAATTTATTTTCATTTATTTATTCATTCATTAATATTATATCGAATTGTTTTTATTTTAACAAATGTATATTAAAAATAAATAATTTTTATAATAATATGAAAAAAACCTTGCGGTTTACAAAGAAAAATTTATCGTTAAAACCACCACGTAAATAATTATTTTGAATTTCATAAAAATAGGTTAAGGCTTAATGTGAAAATATTGCATAAAATGGGGTTTTTTGTTTGTTTGTTTATTTGTTTATTTGTTTATTTGATTATGGAGTTGCTAAATATTTATTTTTTATTTTTTGTTTAATATTAAACAGAAATTTTGTTAATAATTAAAGAAAGAAGAAATAAATTTTTCATGTGAAAGACGACTTGTGTCGATTTTAATTTATATTTGTAATGTCTGTGTATGGGAAGACTCCTTTACTTGTCTTTATTAATAATTTTTATTTAACTACTTGTGTTAAGCCTTTTTTATAAGCTTAATTATGTTTAATTGTTTTGTTTAATTAATCTCATGTAACCTTGAACTAATTATTATTATTTTTTCTGGTGACAATAAATTTTTGGCTTTTTTTTTTTTGTAGTAATTTATATGATTAAGACTTTATTGCATTAAATATAATCGACAGTTGAGTCAATAAACAATTTTATACTTTCCATTTATACCAAAAAATAATATTTAAATACTACTCATTAAGTACTTGTAAAACGTACGTTAAGTAGGATATATGTTTTCATTTAATTTTTAATATTTTTGCAACATTATTTCGCTATTATCAGCTAATAAATGTAATTAATTAATGATATTTTACGTCATAAAATACAAAATTAAAATAAATTCATTTAAGTAATACAAAATTTCACTTTTTTTTTTTGTTTATTTATTTCTTATATTAATTATGTAATTTAATTTTAATTAAAAAAGAAAGTGAAAAGAAAAAAAAACAAATTGAAAACTAAACTAAACTAAACTAAAGTGAAATGATAATTGATTATTTATTGATTATTTATTGATTATTTATTGATTTATAACACTTGTGTGATGCCATTTTTTAATTTCTTAATCTTTATTATATTAAAGCACACTCTTTTTTTTTTTTTTATCCATTTCTATATCATAATAATAATTATTATTATTATTATAATTTTAATAAAATAAAATGTATGACTCAACCGGATCCAGATTTATTTTGTACATTAAAATTTGTGTTTAAACGAAAAGAAAGAAAGAAAGAAAAAAAAAATCATTAAATTCCACACATAAAAGCGTAAGTTTATATTGTTTGGATACATGAAGAAAAAAAAAAAAAGATTTGTTTGTGTTAAGGTGATTATAAAAAAAAAAAAAAATAAAAATAAAATAAAAATCATCAAAAAAAAAACTTTCACCAATATTTAATGCAAAAGTTTTTTTTTTTTTTGTAGAGACTTAAGAGACAAGACTCGTTTTACTCGCGTTTTAAACAATTTCATTTCTGTTTTGTATTTTATTATTTAAGAAAATAATATTTATTAATAGACAAACCAATAATTAATTAATTAAATAATATTTATTTTTTTTTTTTTATGTATTCTATTAATACTTAATTAATTAATTTAATTGAATTTAATTTAATTATTAATTACGTTACTTGTTTTTTTTTTTTTTTTACATGTTTTCACTTTTTATAATAACTTAATACATAGATGTAAAATAGAATTTATAATAATTAAATAATTGATTTTTTTTTCCATGAATAACTGAATAACTTATTCGAAAGTGTTTTTTTTTTGTTTGTTTGTTTTTGCTTTGTATCATCTTTAATTAAATTAAAACAAATCAAATAAAATAAAATAAATAATACAAAAGGTTATCGGACGAAATTTTCTTTTTAATCATTTTTACATAAATATTGTGATTAGATAATTCCACGATAAAGTAATTATCGGGATTTCCTTGCTGTTTAACAAAGCTTTGTTTATAGCAATGAATAAGCGAATGCACAAACCAAAATAAACTTTCTTTTAAGCATGAACTTTGTGTGGCGGTTTTTTTGTTTTTTTTTTTTTTTTATTGCTTACCATTAAAATATCGTTGTGTAACGTAGTGTAATTAATATTTTTTTTATTTTTTTTTTGTAATTAATATTACATTACAGAGTATTATTATTTATAAAGAAATTTATATGAATCATTTTTGAAAGCTTTTTAAATAAAAGTTTAAATAAATTAAGCGTTTCGGTGACATTTAAAAAAAAAAAAAACAAATAATCCGCTAAACAAAGTGATTTATATTAATAAATTATTTTCTTTTGACAGTCGTTATAACAATAGAAATGTTAATCAAAGTACAAACACAATATATACCATGGGAAAGAAGTAGTGATGATAGTGGTGGTGGTGGTGGTGGTGGTGATGATGGAGGTGGTAGAAGTGGTAAGTAAATAAAGAAACACTAAAAGATATATTATTTATTATATTTGAAGAAAAGATTATTATTTTCAGCGATCGAATGAACCACAGATACAGCCACGATCAATAACGTATGGGACACATCAATTAGATAATTTAAATGAAAAAGCAATAACATTGCAATTAGGTGAAGAGTTCACAAATAATAATAATAAAAAATTTAATAATTTAAATCGGTATCGTCGACAAGATGCAATTAATGATGATGGCAATGGACGGCTATTATCACAATCGGCATTTTCAAAAATATCAGAAACCTTGGGCGCTTTGAATACAGTTGGTAGATACATTGTTAATATGACACGGGGACAGGATCATCATCATCATCAAAATTTTAATATTAATAATAATAATAATAATAACAATAATGAGATAACAATGGAAAGTGAGGATAATGTACCGGATGCAATATTAACATTAACAAAAACCGTATTAGGACAAAATGTAACCAAAACAATAGAACCATTAATTAAGCGTGTTGGTTTACTTGATAATGATAAGGAGAATACGATTAAAAAGAAAATTAATAAAAGTGACCAGTTGGAATCGAGTCCGTCAAGTAAGTTTCTTGTTCTTTATTTGTAAAAATCATTTTTTTTTTCTATTTACAATTATTTTAGCAAAAGTAGTTGATGTGCAAAGTAAAGATGGTGAAAACCGTTGTCGTACACCTGATGGTAAACAAGGACGTTGTGAAGATTTAAGTAATTGTCCCGGTTTGTTACTGGACTTAGGACATTTAAGAGAGTCATTGTGCTTTAAAAGTTTATTCGTTCCTGGTGTTTGTTGTCCTATACAGGACCAAGTTATCGCCACCACACAACGTCCAATTAAATTAACAGCAAGGTATTTCCCTCTTGGCTATTTCTATAAAGATTTCCGTTTTTATTAAATTAAGTCTTAACACTTAGGCCAACATCCAAACCAAGTCCATCACAAAGTTTGGTATTGAAACCATTAACAACACTAGCGCCAACATTCAAACCAACAATAACAACCACAGTGAGTACAACAACCCGACCGATGGTGCCAGTATTCACTATACCAACAACTCCATCTATAGACGGTAATAATTTATCCGGCGAAGATTTATTAGCAAATATTGTAAATCCAGAAGATTGTGGACAACAAGAATATACATCTGGTCGCATTGTTGGTGGTATTGAATCAGCAAATGGACAATGGCCATGGATGGCAGCTATATTTCTGCATGGACCAAAGCGTACAGAATTCTGGTGCGGTGGCTCATTAATAGGAACGAAATATATCCTAACAGCAGCTCATTGCACGCGAGATTCCCGTCAAAGACCGTAATATAATTTTTATAAGACAACAACGAATAATTAATTAATTTTTATCTAATTAAAGCTTTGCAGCTAGACAATTCACAGTTCGTTTAGGCGATATTGATTTGTCCACAGATAAAGAACAATCCGCTCCAGTAACATTTAAAGTCAAAGAAGTTAGGGCACATCAAAGGTAATTTTATTTATTTTGTATATATTACTTATTAATCATTAAAATTTGATTGTTTTTCTGTTAAAAGGTTTTCCCGAGTTGGATTCTACAATGACATTGCAATTTTAGTCTTGGATCAACCTGTAAGAAAATCAAAATACGTAATTCCTGTATGTTTGCCAAGAGAACAGGCATCAATACCAAAGGAACGTTTAATAGGACGTCGAGCAACTGTTGTTGGCTGGGGCACAACATATTACGGTGGCAAAGAATCAACAGTTCAGCGACAAGCTGATTTACCAATATGGCGTAATGAGGATTGTAATCGGGCCTACTTTCAACCAATTACTGATAATTTTCTATGTGCTGGATATTCAGAGGGTGGTGTTGATGCATGCCAAGTAAATATAATTTTTTAAATGAATCCACAAATATTGAAATAAAAATTTCTTTTCTTTTTTATTTTTATAGGGTGATTCTGGTGGTCCCCTAATGATGATGGTTGATACACGATGGACACAATTAGGTGTTGTATCATTTGGTAATAAATGCGGTGAACCAGGCTATCCAGGTGTTTATACAAGGTTAACAGAATACGTTGAATGGATCAAAGAAAATACTAAAAATTAATATTACAAGCAAACACTAAAAATTTATTTAATAATTTAATTTTATTTATCACTTAGCGTTTATATTTTTAGTATAAAAAATTGTTCATTTTGTATATTTTATTAAAATTAAAAAAAAAAAAAAACAAATCAATTAAGGACCAAAACTTAATAATAATTAATTAAAAAATTTACCGTTTGTTATTTTATTTTTTGATTTATATTTTGTTATCGGTTGACATTACCGTTCGAGAAACGTATAAAAGGCATCTAAATATGTATAATTTTATTAGTTTACAGGGGATGCATTGATGCAAAATGATTGATTACTAGCTGTAAATTTACTTTAATATAAACTAGGTCACAACTACTAACTGTCACTACATATGCTAATCTATATCACCTGTTAATTTATTCAAAAATACCTGCATTTGAAGTGAATTCTGGTTAAATTGTATGGCAGATTTATGCAGATTGTGTTTATAAACACACATTCATGTTAAATTTTAATTACTTTAGATTAAACACAGTCATAGTAAAATTTTCATTTGGATTACTGTGATGTAACTCACAATATAAAAGCATTTTTGATAATGATTTATAAACAATATTTTGATAAGAAAATTTAACAACAAACGTATTGCAGAGAAAGGTAGAAAGTTACATGATTATTCTAGAAACTATCCTAATAACCGTGTTAACATTTTGTTGTTTATACTGGAAGAAGGGATAACACAAGAGTTATTTATATTAATGAGAATACACAAATTTACTGTGGTTATACCATATAAGCGAACAAAATAGTTGTTTTGGTTGTTTGCATTATCTGTAGTGTCTGCTTAATAAATAATAATAAAATTGTATTTCATGGTTTCTCTGGTTTTATTGTTCATGCTATTTTGCATACCACATAAATCCGTTTATAAATTTAGTTTGTATATTTCGAAAAACGATCAAAGAGGTTATGTAATATGCAAAGTAAAAACAAATGGTATAAAAATCAATCAATCAAGACTAAGTAGCAAGTTTTTGGCTAGTTTTTGGCAGATACATTTTAAATAAAAATTCATTTAGAGTGTTGCACACATTCAAACGTATTCATTACCATTATGCAAATTAAAAAAAAAAAAAAAACATTAAAACAAGAAATTTATTTGTGTTTATTGAATTATTTATTTTTATTATTTTTTTTTTTTTAATCATTAATAATTAATAATCCTTTTTTTTTTTGTTTTACATTAAATTGTTTTTTTTTTCTTTTTTTTTTAATTATATTTCTTCATTTTTTTTGGTAATTTATAAATATATTTTCAACATAAACATAAACTTTATAAATAATAAAATAAAAAAAAAAAATCTTTTTAAAAGATTTTCACCATCAATTTCCACCATTTTATAAATAATATTTAATTTTCTTTATTATTTAATTAGTTTCATCTTCTTTGTATTTTAATTATATTTCATTATTTTAATTTTTAATCCATTTTCCTCGTATTTTCCATATAATCTATACATTTCTACACCTTTTTTAGTTTTTTTTTTTTTTTTTTTCTTTCTAGTTGTTTTAATTATTTTACCAACATTTATTATAATATTTAGTTAATTAATTAATAAAAAAAAAAATAATAATTTGATATTGTTCATCATTTTTAATTAATATTTAATTTTTTTTTTTTTTTTTTGTTAATTATTGGATGTACAGTAAACTTCTGATTATTATAGTGATTGTTTATAATGAAATTAGCACGTATTAGATGTACAAATAAATGGTAATTACCACGTTTATTAATAGGTCGGTGTTAACAGTTATTTTTAATCGTCACACATTATAGCATAAAATGAAATAAAAAACGATGTAAAAATCAGATAGACATCACCAGAATAATCTATAATTTACTGTATGTAAACAACAACAGTAAAATAATAATTAATTATGTGAAATTTTATAATTAATAACGACAAACGTTATCAATACAATGTTATTAGTGTAAACTAATTTCCCTCTTGATTAAAAACATTTATTAGAAATTTTAGTCATTTTTAAAAAATAGTTTTTTTTTTTTTTTTTTTATTAACATTTAATTGATTATTTATCTAATATTTAATGTAATTTTTTTAATTATTATTATTTTTTTCTTTTTTATTAACCCTGTATTTTTAAAATGTGCTTTTTTATCTCGTTTTTTTTTTTTTTTTTTTTTTTTGTAAAATTAAAATTGAAATTAAGGAAGAAAAATGAGTTAAAAGTAAAAAAAAAAAAATTGAGAGAAGTGTAGCTATCGAACTATATAGCTAAGTAAATTTTTCGGTTTTTAATTTTATCTTTTTAATTATTTATTATATAAAACATGTGCATAATTTTTATGGTTTTTCTTTTATCAAAAAATTAATTAAAAATATACTTTATTATTTATATTATTTAATTATTTAATTTATTTAATTAATTTAATTAATTTATTTATAATAATAAAATGATGATTTTATTTTCACTTAAATAATAAAATAAAAAAAATTACAAAATGAATGAATGAATGAATGAAGGAATAATTTATTAAACGTATTACATACACACATATTGGTTCTTTAATTCTAATATTTAATTAATTAATTATTTTTAATTCATTCTTTTATTATTTATTTAATTAACTTTTTCTGTATTAATAATTTATTTTGCGGTTTTTACGGTTTATTTCTATTTCAAGAAAGTCATTGTTTTTTTTTTCTGTGTTAAATTCGTTCTATCTTTCATTAATAAAAATTTTGTTGTTTTAAAATTAATTAATTAATTACACTATTCACTAATTTTTTTTTGAAATAATATTTTATTAATTAATTAATTTTTGATATTTACAAATATTTTTTTTTTTTTTTGTTTTCGATTAAAATATTTTTTGTGTATATAAACAAAATAAAAAATAAAAACAATTTTTGATTATGTTTTGAGCACATTTAGGATCTATTTTTTATTATTTTTTTTTTTTTTAATTTATTTAATTCATTTATTATTGATTATTGATTATTATTTATAAACTTCTATTGATTTTTTTATTATCCATTAATTATTTTTGTTAAGTGACGTTAATTAATTATGTATATTTTTCTGTCTAATTTTACTCAAATAACAAATTGACTGCTGTTTTCAATTCAAGTTCAAATTTTATTAGAATTGATGATTGTTATTATTATTTTTTTTTTTTTTTATGATTATTAATTACAAATTAATTAATTAATAAAAAAAAAAAGAAGGAAAATCTCGTTGAAAATGATGACCGATAAGATACATTTATCTTAAACCTATAAAGTACTTAATTAAAAAAAAAAAAAACAAATAAATTAGGCTCGAAATTAGGTTCTGTAAAACACACACAAAACCACCAAACTTTTATTATTCAATATCAACGTCACATAGTAATTAATTAATTTACTAATTTAATTAATTAATTCATTTTTTTTAATACAATTATATTAATTAAATTAAAATTATTTGAGTACAGTAATGTTGGTAAATAGATTTAATAAATTCTTCGTTATTATTATTTGCATTCAATTTATTTTGTTTGTCGGGTTTTTCTTTTTATTATTATTATTATTATTATTATTATTTATTGGTTTCGTTTCGTTCCTTAATTAATTTTTTTTCTATCAAGAATCTTTTTGTTTTGTTAAAATATTAATTAATTAAAAAAAAAAAATTGTTTATTATTATTCTCGTTTAATTTTTTGCTTCTTTTTTGCTGTTTTAATCCATTTTTCATTTTTTCTTTTCTTTTTTCAGTTTTTTAAATAATTTAATCATCTTCTTCTTCCCTGAAGAGATATGTGCTCCAGTAAACCAAATTAAATAATGCAAATACTAATGGAAATGTGATTCTTGATATAACATCAATTCTCTTAGATCTAGAACAACGGCTTAGATAAATATATTTCTTTTAAATAAATTATTTAGTTTTTTTATAGCAATTTTTTAATAGGGGTTTCTTATTACGTTATCAATTAGAAAATCATATTAAGAAACAATAAATGTTAATGAGTTATGAATTAAGAAAATAGACAAATTAAAATATAACCAAACAAAAAAACGTTCCTAATCTTAATTAAAGCTTCTAAACATAAAAAATATTTAATTAAACTCAGTGTGCATATGGCAACCGATATTATTCTCTAACAGAAGTAACATTGGGCAGGTAAATAAGTCGCTAAAAGTTAATTAAACTCAACTAATTCGAGTATAATAGTAAAAAAGCTAAAGTAACTATAAAGCAAAATAAAAAAAAAAATAGTCAAATTTTGAAAGACAGGTAAAAACGTAATGATCATGAATTATGATTAAAATAAAAAAAATTAAAAAAAATTAATTAATATCATTTCATCCTGTTATAAAGCTTTAGCGGTTTTTCTTTTGTTTATTAATCCTGATTTAATATTTTCACGTATTTTTTGTTGAATAAAAAATTTTCTATTTACCTTGTGGGAAACTTCGATAGCCATGTTCGACAACAATTTGGACGCTTTGGTGGTTGCATATGTACTTCGCATTGTCGTAATTTATCTAATGCTAATGGATCACCTGGATGTCTAACCAATGGTTTCTAAAATAAATTTTTTTATTTTATTAATTTGAATAGATGGTTTGTAGTGCATCAGGCTGTTTAAGTCATTTTTTGGATTACAGGAATTCATTAAAAATAATTTTGGATTAGGAATTTTCTGTGATAATGGAATGGGATAATAGGATAATGATTTTTTTAAATTATAACTTACCATGGCAAATGTTGCATTACTATCTGTATCTAATAAATCAGATGCAGCATCTAAGCTAGCTTGTTCTAATTCTCGTCGTTTCTTTTTCATATTCTCCCGATGTATATCTGCGGCCCGATCCGTATATGGTTAGCATGCGTGAATTTACAATATTTGCAAAGAATTTATTTGTTCCCATGATTTTTAATAATTATTATTATTATTTTTTTTTATTTTTTTTTTTTTTTTTTTAATTCACACATACATAGATATATATATTTATATATATTTTTTTTTTTTTTTTTTACGAGTAACGATTAACATATAAGTAACATAGAAAAAAACAAGAGAAAGGGAAACAACTAAATAATAATAATAAAAATAATTTTTTGTTATATAAAAGCTTAATTAATAAAAAAAAAAAAAAAAAATATTCAAAAAAAAAAAAAAATTAATTTTTTTTATTATTCAAATGCATTTTGCTTAATAATTAATAATAAAAAAAAAAAAATTAATTAAATCATATTTAAAAATTAAAAATAAATTAAAACAAATAAAACAACAAGTGTTTGGTTTATAATCGCATAATTTACAACGGTTGCCATTTAAATACGCTTAATTAATATATATCCAAAATATTACACATCTACATGCAATTTTTCATCTTATTTTGCTTCTTTTTTTTTTTTGTTTTTATTATTATAATATTTAATTAAGGCAAAATGCATTTAATTAATGAAATAATATTTAATTTATTTTATTTTTAACACAACATTTATCACAAAAGAATTTTTTTTTTTTAATTGGATAAAACATTTATTTGGTTGCATAAACTTAAAAGACGTTCGTTAATAAATTAATAAAATATAAAAAAAAAAAATTATATAAAAGGCGTACATCGAGTCAACATATAATATATAGAACAAACCGTAGCAAAATAAATTAATTTTATTTCATCATAAGCAAATTAATTAATTTTTTTTTTCTTTTCTTTTTTTTTTTTTCTTTTTAAATTATAAAATCATAAATACAATAATTCATTTTATTTAATTAAATATTTGTTTGTTTTTTTAATTCAAACCTGAACGTGATGCATAATTCACTAATGCAAATTCCAATAGGGCACCAAAGACAAATGTTAAACAAACACCTGTCCATACATCAATTGCTTTTGTATATGATACAGGTGGTAATGAGGCATTTATACCAGATGTTTGTGTTGCCATTGTTAGCAATGTTGTTACTCCTTTTTGTTTTTTTATTATTTATTTCAAATTTTATTCAGCAGTTTTCAGTGATTACATTTGATTTGTTTTAATAAATAAAATTTAATATTAATAAATATAATAATAGATACAAAAAAAAAAGAAAAAATGGATAAAAATTAATTTATTTATTAGATATAAAAAAAAAAAAAATTAACGTTTTATTAATGAATATAGTCAATCAAAAAATAAAATAAAATAATAAAAAATCAAAATGTTTAAGCTTACCAAGTGATACACGAGCTGGTACAGCACCTTGATCCAACCAAAAGGATACCCAAGATACAATAACTAACATGCAACATGGTATATAAATTTGAATTAAATAGTATGAAAATTCACGTTTAAATAATAAATCGACTTTAAGACAACTGTATTCGCCTAAAATATAATTTTAAAAACGAAAAATTATTAAATTCTTTGTGATTAATTAGTGATAACGAATGATAAACGGATATAAATGACTAACCAGTATTCGTTTTACTATTACAATAATCTGTTAAAAATTTCTCCAATGTAAAGCGTGGTAGGTGTAAATTTTTAACAACTTGTACCGGATCACCTTCTTTCCATAAAAACACTAAATCTGCTGTTGTCCAACCATCTTTAATTTATAATTAATATAAAAGAATAAAAATTATGATTAAAACTTGGATAAAATTGATAAAATATGCGATATACTTACAACTGGCCATACGTAATGAACAAACTTGTCTATCAAGGGGATACAATTTTAAATTCATTGGACAGGCTAGTGTCAATGAGACACGAATACTGTACAAAACGGAACCGTATGGAAATATACGTATGTAAACATTTGGCATTATAATATTATGGAAATGTCCCTCTTTCTCATTTGAAAAGAACAAATCTGGCATCCATACACGATTTGCCTCAGTCAATGTTAAATATTTTAATCGTCCTTAAAAACAGCAAAAAAAAAAAAAAAACGCAAAAAAAACATTATTAATAGCTTTGGAACTTTAAAAATATATATATTTTTTCAAAAAAGGCTCATTGTACACGTTGTGTCTTATTTTTTGTGTATAGGAAAAGAAAGCCCTAATGCGTGTAATTATGCTTTTAACTCATAATATTAATTTTTATCTTTTATAAAAATTTGTATGTTAATGTTGTATAAGCTTCTATTATTATGGGACACAATAAACATTTGACCTGAAAATTAATTTATTTTTTCTGGGTGTGAGGTTAGTTTTTTTCTAAACAAAAAAGCGCCAACACAAAAGTAACATCAGTGTTATATTTTAAAAGCGCTAACAAAAAAAAAAAGGGTAAAACACATTTTTATAATTGATTTATAATTTTAATAAATTTTAATGCTATGTATTAAGGTTAATAAAAAAAAAAAAGAAAAAGGAAAAGGAAAGGAAAACGCCCTTATTTAAATTAGCACTTTCTGTTAATATTATCAGTACGATGTTTATCGGTGCTGCATTAAACTGTACACAACACAAATATCGAAATATAATTTTTTGTTTTTTTTTTTTTTTAATTATTTTTAACACAAACCTCCAATATCATCGAATTTTAATCGTTCATCCAGCCACTGCTCTCGAAATGTTAACTGAACACTGTACTCCTAATAAATTGTTAAGTGATCATGTCATCAACATCATTGGTAATTGTATTGAACGAATTTTAAAATCAATAAAAAAAAAAAATATTTAAGAAAAAATTAAAATTGTGAAAAGAGGAGACAGAAAAGTAGGGGGCAAAAATGCAAAGAAAAACGAATTTTTTTATTTTTCGGTTGTTGTCGTCATCGTTGTTAATAAAAGAATAAAAGGTGAAAGATTTTAAAAAGATAACAAAAACAAAAAAAAAAAAAGAGATAAGAAGAAGGAAAGAGAAAAAAAAATATATTAATATAAAATTTTTTATTTTTCTTTTTTTTTTTTTAAATTAATTATCTAAAATTTAATTCATTTTTTATTTTCTATTAAACATTTATTTATTTTAGATTTATTTTATTAATTATTTTTTATTGGATTTAGAATTTTTTTTCTATATATACATATATATATATATATATTTTTTTATTCTGTTTTTCATTTCATTTCATTTTTTTTTTTTTAATTAGTTAAAAAATTATTTTCTTTTGTCTAAGGTAAATTAAAAATTAAGTTAAAAAAATATGAAAACAATTAAATAATTAAAATTATAAACAATAAACATAAAAGTAATATAAATAAATATTTTCTGTACATTAAAAGCATTAGAAATGCTTATTTTCAAAAAAAAAAAAAAAAAAAAGATTAATTTTAAATCAATAAATCAGTCCACAGCATTCAACATATTCTCACGTGCGTTACTATATTAATTTTAAAGCGATTGTTTGCATTAATTAATTAATTTATTTATTAATTGTTTTCTTATAACCGATTTATTATTATTTATTTTTTTTTTTTTTAATTAAAATACCTGACGAAATATTAATTTCATTATTAAATAATTAATGCAATAAAATATACAAAATAATAATAATAATAAAAAATAATTAATTAATAGACATCAAAAAGCACATTAAGATAAAATAAGAAAAAAAAGTTCCAAGCAAACAAATAAAATAGAAAATGAAAATAAAAATAAAAAGACAGAGTTTCCATATATACATATGTAATGATTTTTGTGTGAATTATTTAAGAGAATTACGTTCGCCATTGCGTATATTACGTGATGGGAATTTTATTACATTAAAATACCAAAAAAAAAAAAAAAACTTTTTTATTATAATTTTAATTAATCCGGTTCACTTCCAAAAACGTAAAAATATCAAAAAACAAAAAACACGATTTTTCTCTATCTTTATTCGTTTTTTTTTTTTTATTTTTATGTTTTATTTATATTCGAAATACCATTCTACTTAGCATTACTGTAGCTTTATACACATATATAGCATTGCAAAAGCGAAAACATTTAAACTTTATTTCAACTTACAAAAGAAAGAAAAGAAAAAAACACAAACAACAAACTTAAGCCACAATTTACATGCCTTTACTATTTTTCTTTCTTTTTCATTAAACTAATATTAAAATTGTTTATACAAATTAAAGTAAAAATAAATAATTAAAAATAAATAATTAAAAATAAAAATTAAAAATGAATAAAAATTATTTAATTAAAAATAAAAATTAAATATAATGGAGGTTAATTATTATTCAATTATTTATTATTATTTTTTTTCCTTTTCTCATAAAGTGATATGTTTTATTTTAATTAGTTTTTTTTTAAGGTACTTATTTTCTTCTTTCTTTCTGTTTTAATGTTTTAACGAACATTTTGATCAATCAAAGGTACGCGTCTTGGCTGTTTATTAGTTTCTATACTCAGGTGTCTGCATTCTGTTTTTTGTTTTTTCGTGTTTATAATATACAATCACGTTTTGTCACGGTATTGACTAATCAAAAAAAAAAACATTTTACTTTATTATTCTACAATTATAATTCACCCATAAAACACAAGAAATTCAATTCTGTTCTCCAATCTAAAAAAAAAAAAAAATTTGTACAGTGGAGACGCCAGGTTACATTAAAAACTCAACGATTTTTTATTCATTATCGTAGTGACTATAGCTAAGTAATTTACCAAAAAAAAAAAGCCAAAAAGTCTTTATCAAAAAATATTTCAAGAACTTTTCAGCTTTCTAAATACAAATTAAATTTTCTTTTTTCTTTTTCCTTACATTTCTTGCAGCGACATCAAATAAAAAGAACCCAAAAAATAAAAAAAAATATTCACCGTTTTGTATCATTAATAGTTTTGTGTAAAATAAAGATTATTTTATTTCTTTTTTCTAGAAATTATATTAATTAATTAAACAAAGAAATTAAACAAAAAATTAAGTAGTAGTAGTTTAAATAAAAAAAAAAATTAAATAAAATAAAAGTAAAAAGTTTAAAAACAAAAAATAATTATTTTTCTTTTTCATTAAGTTGTTTTTTCATCATTTTTCGTAATGCTGAAGGTTTAAGTTGTAAGCTGTGAAAATTAATTAATTAATTAATTTAATAGAAAACAAAAAAAAAAAAAAAAAATAAAGAAAAATCAAAAAATAAAGGAAGAAAAAGAGTATTAATATTTGTTAAGAGAATATTCCAGTTATCAAAGCATTTCTTTTAATATATAAAATTTTTATGGTGATAAGAGAGCTTTTAAGTGTTAACTCGTTTGTTAATAAATTTGTTTTATAAAAAATAAAGGGAAAAAAAAAATAGTTGTAAAGATTAATTTCAATGAATGTAGAGCAGGTACAAGAGATTAGGAACATTAATATTATATATATATAAAAACGAAAAACGAAAAGAAAAAACAATATAAAAATAAATTAATTAAATAATATAATACAGGGTGCAACATAAATGATATAAATAATTTTTTTTTGTTATATAGATTATATATATATATATTTAAAGTTGAGTTTTATGTACAAACAAAAAAAAAAACATAATTTTTGTCGTTAAAATAAAAAAAAAATTGAAATCATAATCAAAAAAAGCATAATAATAATTTTTTTTTTATTTTTTTAATTATTCTTTGTAATAAATTGTGTATTGGAGAGTTTTATAGAAATCATATAAACAAATGTGTTTTTAATTTGAGCTTTTTTATTTTATTCAGTTTTTTTTTTTACTTTTTTACTTTTTCATAAACTGAGATCCATTTATTCGCTTAATAATGAACAAAAAAAAAAATTTAATATAGATAATGTTATTGATTAATTTTTCTTTTTTTTTTTTTTTTTAATTTAAATACTGATTGCGCGCAGGTAAGTTTAATTTATATTTTACAAATGAAAGCTTATTTAATATAATTATTATTATTTTAATTAAAATTTTGAAAGAATAAATCAATGAATATTGTTTTTATGCATATTTGATTGTGTTGTTTGTTGTTTGTAATTTGATTTAATTATTTAATAAAAATTCCTTTTGTTAATGTGATAAACTTAATTAAATAAAATAAAATTTTTAATGAAATTTATTGATTAAATTTTTAAATTTTTAATAAATTAAACCTCCGTTGTTGTTTTTTTTTGTGTGCAAAATTCAATATTATTAGTTTCATAAAAACTACTTTACTAAATAAAAAAAAAAATTAATCAAAATTAAAGGAAAATAAATTTTCTTTTGTTAATCAATTTGTTTCCTTTTAAAATTACTTAAATTAATATAAATAAAAAGTCAAATTTTTTACAATTTAATTAATTAATTTATATATAAAAAAAAAAAAAAATGAAATTAAATTAAGTAAAATAATTATTAACAAAAAAATAATTAATTTAGTTTTACTGAAAGCGAATAATTATTTTTCAATTTAATTCTCATTTTAACTCAAATTTCTACATCAAATTTTTAATTATTACAAAAAATTTTTAATTTCAATGTTTTTTTTTATATCTAAATGAAAATTGGGAAAGGTTTTCGGTAATTATATTCCTTGTGGTGGTTGTTTTTCTTTTTTAATTACTTTTAATTGATTAAATTAAATCTTCATCAGTCGAAAGATGCATCAATAACGATTGGAAAAGTCTTTACAGTCAGTCAGGTTTTAATACGTACGATAGTAGTATAAACTGGACGCTGATGGAAACCGTAAGTAATTGATATGGCAACTAGTAAGCTAGCTTTTTCCACTTTAAATATATTTAAAATTCAAGATGAAGTACTAAATATTGCTCTAGTTTTAAAACGCTTGAATACAGCAATAGAACATTTAAATAGCCTAGTAGAGCTGGCTTCTACCATACAGACAATACCATCCAGATTTTTTTAAATACACAAGACTTTTTCCAAAGTTTTTCTTTTAAATATAATACGCCCATAAAAATAAGCCGCCCTGTTATGTTTATTAGAGACAATTAAAAATTTAATAATGAATATATGTACTATACTAGGAAAAACAAGTATTCAAAGCGATTGTTTACAGTAAAACATACATAGATAGATAAAGTAATTTTAGTAAATAAGTTCCAAGAATATTATGTTTATAAATTATTTGCTAATATAAACGTGATTATATTCAAAGTTCCCTTATAAATGGAATTTACTAGAAATATCTCATAACATAAACACAAAATTGTTGTGAACCTTATATCCAATTTTCAATTTTTTATTTTTAATTATTATTATTAGTTAATTAATATAAAATAAATAATAATAATAATAATAATAATAAAAAAAGCCAATTAATTAATAATAATAAAAAATATTTAAATATTTAGAGATTAATTTTTTTTCTTTTTTCTTTTAATTTAATTATTTATTATTTTGATAGTGAAAACTGATATTGATATATTAAATATTGATATGTACATTCAAGCACAAGAATTTATATATATATATATATATATATATATTTGTTTGAATAATAGAATAAATATATAGAGACCATGTAGAAAATATTAATTAAAACAAATAAAGGATAAAAATTAACAAATTTTATAAAAATTAATTAAACTAATAATGTATAAAGGTAAACTCATTGTGATATTCATTTTCAATAAATTTAATAATATAACAAAAACCATAATACAAATAAGATATCTGTATTAAAGTCTTATAATATATATATATATATATAATATATATGTAAAAAAAACTTATTACAAGTGGATGGACAATAAATTTCCATACATATTAGCGTACATAATTTATATAAAAACGTTAGTATTTATCATTTAAAATTAAATTCAAAATATTTGTACACGGTCTAAGAAAAGAGAATAGGAAATAGAATTTTTTTATAAACAAACATGAAAATAAATAAATAAATAAATAATTTTTTTTTTTTTTTTTAGTTTTATTAGCGTTTTATTATAAAGGGTGTATAATTTATAATTAATTAATTGTAAAATGTGATAACCAATTTAATAATTTTTTTTTTTATTTATTTATATATATATATATAAAATTAATTAATAAACATAAAAAAAAAATATATTTTATAACATAAACAATAAATAATTTAAACAAAAACATAAAATTATTATTATTATTTTTCTTTTTTTTTTTTCTTTTCATTCATTTATTAATGAAATTTAATTAAATTTTTTTTTTAATTGATTTTCTTGTTTGTGTATGATTTATCCTAAATTAATTTATTATATTTTTTTTTTTTAAATTTATTTATATTTGTTTTATATAAGTATTTTACTGTAATTAAACTGTTTTTTTTTTTTTTTTTTGTTTTAAAAGGAAACTCACCATTTTGTAATCATCAATTTTTGATATCGAACGTAGAAACATGTTGACTTCAACTACAGTTGGCTTATTAGCTATAAGATTTAATTAATTTTTTTTTTTTTTTTTTTATCTTTTTTATGTTTTTTGTTTACTTTGTTTGATTTTTTTTTTATACGTTTAATTGAAATATTATTTATTTTTTAGAATAAATGTGTATAAATAAATAAATAAATAAATAATAATAATAATACAAAACACAAAAAATAATTAAATGAATTAAATAAAACGAAAAACAAAAAACAAAAAAAAAAAACTAAATACATTAAACGCTTTTTGAATCCTTTCTAAGTATATCTTTATGCTTATTTTGGCGGCCGTTTATTGTTAATATTTATCTGTTTTTAGTTAATAATTTTATAATTTTCGATTATAGAGAAACGTAAATATTAAAAAAAATAAAAATTAATTAAATAAACCAATAAAGAAATAATAATTAAAAAAAATAAAATAATAATTTATTGATTATGAAGTAAAATTGTGTTGTGTTTAGAATTTATGTTTTGTTTTAATTTTTTATTTTGATATCAAATTATAAAAAAATAATAATTGAATAAAAGAAAATAAATAGAAAAAAAAAAACTATAATTTAATTAAGAAATAACTAAAATTATTATAAAAGAACGTCTTAAATGGATCTCAAAGTGTGATATGTTAATGTAAAATAAATATATTTTTTTTTTAAATTAAGTTTATTTTGGTTCTTTATTAATTAATTAATTAAATTATAGAAAATATTTCGAATATTTGAATAAACATTAAATAAGTGATTAAATTATTTACATAAATAGAGGATACATAACAGAAATATAAAAAACGTTAATTATGAGTTAAGAGAAAAACAATCATTTAATAATCATTTATCAAACCAAAATAAACAATAATTTAATTAATTAAATAGTTTTTATCAAAAACATAAGTGCAGCTAAACAAAAAAAAAAACTCTTTTTCCTCCATTAAAATTCGTGTAAATGTTGCGTTTTGTTCCATGCATTAGAAAAAGAGAATAAAAGGAAAAAAAAAATAAAAATTAAACTAAAATAAAAAAATGTGTTTAATGTTTGATTGTTTTTACTAATTAAAAATTAAGAAAAAAAAATTCTTTTGGGTTTTATTTACTTTTAATTGACAAAATAAAAAATTTACATTAAACCTGACACGTCACGTTATTAATTCATTTTATTTATGTTTTATATTAAAATAAATTTAATTAATTTAGTTAAAATTATAAATAATAATTAAATTAAAAAAAATAACGAAAATTAATTAAATTAAATCAAATTAATTAAAGGTGGAACAAAAATTGAACAAAATAAGTAAAGGAATCAGCTGAGTATTTACCTAATTAAATTTTTAAATTATTTTGTTCATTTTTGTTCATTGAAAATTATAATAAAAATCAATATAAAAAAAAAATATATATAAAGAATTTTATCAATTAAAATTAATTTAATTAAGATATAAAAAAAAGAGAAACAAAGCAAACCACAGAGATCCAGATATATTGACATTCATTTATATTAATTAATTAATTTAAAAACCAAAAACCAAAAGGTAAAAAATTATGAAAAATTAATTAAATTAAGAAAAACAATAAAAAGGAAAAAAAAAAGTTTTACAAAACTCTAACGGTGAATAATAAAAAATAAATTCAATCAAATCACTTTTCGATTAAAATAATTTCTTTTTTATTATTTTCAAATTAATTACGACAAACATTCATAATTTTTTTTTTAAATTAATTAATTATAATTAAAATTAAAAAAAGAAAAAAAAAATTATTTTTTCTAATACTCATAATAATAATAAAAAATAAAATTTAATTAGTTTTAATTAACAGAAAAGAAAACCAAATAAGAAAAAAAAATTATAATAATAATACAACATGGCCCACGTGACACTGGACAATCAATTTCATGACCTAATTAATTAATTAATTACTTTGAAACCAAGATAAAAAAAAAAGAAAGAAAGAAACCAAAAAAAAATTATTTTTTAAGATGAAAAATACGGTTTTACTTAAGTTACTTAAAAACAAAAATAAAATAATAATAATTAACGAAAGAATCTACAATTAATTAATTAATTAATTAAAAATAAAATATTATTATGTTCTGGAGTTATTTTTTTTTCTTTTAATCCAGAACTTTTTTTTATCGAAGTGACGTGTTTCTTTCCAATTCTATTTTATTTTTAAATTTATTTATTTTTTTTTTTTTTGCTTTTTTTTATATTAAATTATTTTATTTATTTGATTGCATTATTTTTTTTTTGATTTTTTAATTAAATTTTCGTTTTTTTATAAACGGGACTTACCATGGTCACGTCATCAATTTTTGAGATACTTCGTACAAAAATGTTGACGCGAACAATAGCCGGGCCATCTGATTGAAAAATTAATAGTTTTTTTTTTGGTTTTTGTTTTGTTTTGTATTTTATTTTATTTAATTCATTTTTTTTTTCGTGTAAGATAAAGTGATGGTACTGTTACTTATTTTTTAAATAAATTTAAATTACTTCAGACTTTAAAATGAGGAGACATAGAAACTTTCTTTGAAATTAAAATTTGCTAATCTTCGTTCATTTGAATTGAATTGTGTGGAAAGTTTACAGTGCACAAAACTGCACAGTCAACAAATCATGTGAAATTTTAAGGTAAAAAAAAAAGAAAATCAATTATCAGCCATAGTAATACAAATTTGCTCACTCATTTTAAATATCATTGTTTAACCTAAAAATTTTGTTTATTTGTTTTAAATATATTTAATTTTTTTTTTTTTATCAAACCAAAACAACAAAAAAATATTAAAAATTATAAAAAAAAAAATAAAAATTAATTAAAACGTAAAAAAAAATAATTAAAAATAAATAAATGAAGAAAAAAAAACAAAAGAATAAAATAAAATGTACGCAAAATTTTAAAAACACAAATTGTTATGCATATGGTGTTGGTGGTCGGTGGTAACGGTGAAACAGTGGAGGCGCCCGGTTAATCGATAAGTTTTTTTTTTTTTTGTATTCTATTAAACGATGAATGGCGACGCCTGTGGATCGGATAAAATCATTTTATGCTTTTTGTTTTTATTTAATAATTTAATTAACATAATAATAAAAAAAACGAGGAAATTCATAAATTGAACCCGAAAACGTATTAAACTAACTACGAATTATTATTAAAATTATTTAAATCATTTGATTTGTTCTTCTTTTATCTGTTTTAGTTATTTAAAGGCATGAAAAAATTATTTTATTTATGTAAATTAATTAAAATAATAAATGATAAAGAAAAAAAATAATTCGTTAAATAGGAAATAAAATCATAAGAAAGTGAAATAAAAATTTTTCTTGTTTATTTTTTTTTTTTTACCTTGATTATAAACAGAAAATTAACGTAAAATAAATAAAAAGAAGGATAGAGAATAAAACCATAGAATAATAATAATAAATTAAATAATATTGCATCTAAAATTCACTAAAGAAAATGTTGGTATCAGTATTAAAGTTCTACATCATTTAAATTATTATTATTTTTTTTTTTTGTAATAAATTTTAATTTTAATTGAGTTGATCAAAAACACAATTTTTTCTTTAATTAAATCAATAAATCTATAAACAAAAAGGAAAATGAAAAACAAAAAAAAAATAAAAGTAGAAAAGGTAAAATTAATTAAATCAAGCAATATTCCCTTTTCATTATAAATTTAAAAAATTTTATTAGCATACATATAAATTTAATTAATTTGCTTCTTTAATTAGATTTTATATCGAATTATATCGAATCATCGAATGAATAATTTATTAGGGATGTGTTGAGATTTTTGTTTTTATTTCTTTTAAATTCGATGTTTAATTATTAACAACGATTAAAGGAAATAATTGTTATGCGAATTTTGGTAGCTGATAGACTGATTGATAGAAGTTTATGAATTATATGAACTTTATCGCTGTAATTGTATCATGAATTGCGCTCTCCCAGCTTTGAAATTTCTGTTCAATCTCTACTTTAAATGAATACTTCCTGATAGTGGTAAATATAAGTTTATCCATTTAAAATTAAATGTCTAGCAGCCGTAGGATGGAAGAAAAATTGTTTGTTCAAACAGTGTGCCACGCTCTTTCACACATCATGACGTTTCAACAATGATGCGTTGATAAAAATGCATAAAAAGCAGATGTTACGAAACTTTAATATGATGTAAAAATCCCCACATCCAAAATAAATTAAATTAATTTTTTCTTTCAATTAAATTTTGATTTTAATGAAAACAAACCAAAAAAATGGAACGAAAATCAAAAATAAGAAAAAAAGAAATCAAGAAACCAAAACAAATTTCTAATCAACTAAAAGTAAAGTAAATATAGAGAAAATAAATAAATAATTAAATTCAGTAAAACAAAACAAAACAAAACAAAAAAAAAAAGAAAAAATAAGAAAAAAATAATAAAAACTGTCAAAACCATGCCAAACCCCTAATTTTTCTATTTTATTTATTTTAAGATATTTTTTTTTTTTTAATTAATAAATTAATTAATGAAAAAGAAAATAAAAATCATTTAACAAAAAAAAAAAATAATTAAATTAAATAATTAACAGAAGCTAATTTTTCTTTTTTTTTTGTCTTTTTCTTTTTTTATTCATTTTTTAAAAAACATTGCATAAAACTTGGCAAAAATTATTAAATTTAAAACTTTTTTTTTTTTTCCTTATAATTAAATTAATTATTTTTTATAAAAACAAAATCAAAAGAAGTTAAATAAAAAAGAAAATAAATAAACAAAACAAACAATGATTAACTTAAAAAAATTAATTAAATTAATAAGAAAATTCTCTGTTTTTGTTTAATTAAAAAACAAAAAATTAAAAGAAAAAAGCTGCTTGATGCTTTAAATTTTTTTTTTTTTTTTTTTGAAGGATTATTTCGTAATTTTAATTAATTTTTTTTTTTTGCTTATTGTTGGTTCTTTTGTTTGTTGTTAATTAATATTTTTTTTTTTTTGTTTTTTGTTTTTTTACTTTCTATTATACCACTTACCATTTTAATATCACTTATGGTCGCAATACTTCGTACAAAAAGATTGATTCTGACCACTGCCGGGCCTGTTTGTATCGGAAAACATTTTTTACAACACAATATGCACTTCGTACAAGTATTTTGTTTAATTTTTAATTTTTTTTTTTTATATAAATTATTTGATTTTTAATGTTTTAAAATTAATTTTGGAAAAAAGTTTTATTTTATGTTTCGTTTAATATATAAAAATAATTAAAGAAATGATAAGTGATGATAATTATCGATAAAATGCATTAAAAAGAAGTTAATTTCTATTGTTTGTTCACTGTGCTTTTTACGTAGTTAATAACACAAAGGAAATTAATTTAAATTTAACGACTTGGTGGCTTGACGAACACATCAGCTTTATCAGCTATTATAAATTATTTTAAATAAATTTTTGTTGAAATGTTAATGCCTTTAAAACTCAAATTTTTTTGGTAAAGCATCATAAATTATTATTTTAATACCACCAAATAAATATTATTTTAACTGAAATAATGGTTAATGGCAAAGGAAAGGTTAATTCCTTAATTTTTAATATTTTTTATGAGTTACATTTCCGTTAAATTCAAAACAAAACCATTAACAAAAAAAAAAATAATAATTTTTATTTTTTCTACTTCAGTTCATATCTGAATAATAAATTTATATTAAACTCATAAGAGAAATATGAAATATTGCAACAAGTTTATTGACTTTAAAAATATTTAAAGCATTCGTTAAACCTAAGCATAAATTTTTATTGAAAACACTGAACCGTACTGGATATCCCTATCTAATAACATCCTTCTATTTCATAAAAATGATAAACAAACCAATTATTGATTTAACTTTAAAGTGAGAAAAATTTAACAACACAAAAAAAAAAATTAAAACTTGATGGTTGATATACAAATGAATACGCTTGAAAATAATTCGCGGTTTGATTATTTGTTATACAGATTATACACAGCTGTATTGCTTTCATTGCTGTTTTTTTTTTTTTTTTTTTTTTAATTGAAACAATATGTTGAAATACAATTAAAATTGATTAAAAAAATTGTTTTTAAAGCAAGAATTTTCAAGTTCTGTTTCACCATTTATCACTTGTTTTGCTTAATTAATTATATTTCTATATCGGCATACTTAAAATTTTCTTATATTTTTTATTATTAATTAAATATAAATAATTATTGAAAATACCGCATAAATTTTCATTACTTAAATCAATTGAAAATTGTGGAAAAAAGACTAACAAAAATATATATGGCAGCAATTATTTTTGATTTGTGTCTCTTAGGAATTTATTTCAACTAATAAACCGAATATAAATACAAAAAAAAAAAATAATATGCATGGTTATTAATGTGAAATAAATAAATAAATAATAATAATAAAATAAAAAAATCAACATATGTGGTTTGGGAATAAAAGAAACGAGGAAAACACAGAAATGTTTGTATATTCTGAATATACTGTAACCGTGCAGGAAAAACCCAAAAAATTTCCTATACTGCTTTGTGGTTAATGAAAAACATACAAAAGGTATAATACTCTGTGAGAAAAACAATTTCCAATTTTCGTTAATTATGAGAATGTTACAAAAGCTTTTGGGTACACAAAAAAAAAAAAAAAAAACGAAAAGAAAAGAGAAAAATATTTATAGAAAATAAAAATTAATGAAAATATTGGGGTTGCTGTTGCGTTCAGAGTTTTCGTTTTCCTTTTTTTTCTTTTCTTTTTTATTATTATTATTATTATTTTTATTATTTTGCCAACTCAGCACAGCTTGTATTTTATTGACTAAAATATCTTTTCGGTTCTTTTTTTTGTTTTTGTTTAAAGATTTCTAAAATATTTCTGTGAAGGGGATGAGTCAAATGTAGAGCAAACAATATTTTTATTCGATTTTATTTCTTCGATATATTAAAATAAAAAAAAAAGAAAGAAAGAAAAAGAATCTTTTATTTCGTTTTGTTTGCATTATTTTAATAAAAAAAAGAGAAATATTCCTTATAGGGTGATAAGTTTTAAGGGATTTTAATGTTTTAGTGAAATATTCAAACAAAATAAAAAAAAAACACTGTGAAGACAGTTCAAAACAGAACTAACTTTGTTTTGTTCTACATTTTCGTTGCCAATAAATAATAAAAAAAAAAATAAATAAATAAAATACTTAGTTTGTACGCCTCTTATATTTAGGATAAATCATTTTTTTTATTAAAAATAAATTAATTTGCATTCACTTCAGTTAAAAAAGAACACAACAACAAAAAAAAAAGAAAAGAAATAAAATGTATTTAGCACAAATAATCTATTAAGTTGTTCGCCAACCAACCATCCAAAACAAAAAAATTACAATAAATGTAAACAAAAAAAGAAACAATTTTTAATTAAAACGTATAAAAATCATGAATATAAATAGTATTTTAATAATAATAATAAAAAAATAAACTAAAAAATAAATAAATATATTTTTACACCCTGAAGAAATTATATTACAATCGCTTCAGGGATTGTTGACAGGAATAAATTTATACAATAAAAACGGAGGAAATCCACTTTGGAACGAGTAGAAATATTTTATAAAAAAAAAAAATTTAATTACATTCAATGAACAGCCAGAGCCTATACAACACAACCCACAGTAATAAAGTTTTTTTTTATTTTTTGCATACGCGATATCACAAATTTGATTATCAACCCATCAAGTTTTTTTTTTTTTTAGTGATTCTTTTTGTGTTTTTAAAGTTAGATATTACCAATGGAACTTAATAAATATAAATAATATTAAATTATTAATTAATTTATCATCAAATGTCATAAAATATTGATTTTTTTTTTTTTCTATAATTAAATTTCGATGATTTTTTTTTTATAAAGCTACAAAAATTATAAAAATAATAATAATTATAATAATAATAATAAAAAACAGAAGATAAAAGAAAAGTAAATAAATAATGACAAATCAGTTATTAAAGATTTTTTTTTTTCGATTTGTTGCCACTAAGCGGTTTAAAAAAATTGTTTTTAATTAAAAATAAACAAAAAAAAATTTCGAAACAATTTTTATGCCAATGAATTATTAATAAAAAGTAAAAAAAAAAAAAAATTATTTTCGTCACAAAGGTAAGATAACCAATCTGTAGCTGATGATAGAATTAAAATGTCAACAGGATATTAGAAAATATTGAATTAAATTATTATTATTTATTTTATTTTATTATTTAATTTTTTTTTTTGAGTGCATTTAATGCTTTATTTTTATTTAAATTTATTTATAGAAATGTCACATTTAATATCCTTGTGTAAAAGTTATGTTAAATTTATAAAAAAAAAAAAAAAAAAAAAAAAAACAACATAAATTTCTATGAATAATAAATGTGACAGTGTTGTGTTGAAACATAAATAGAAATTCTGATTAAACAGAAGAGATTAGTAAGTAAAAAATATATTTTCTTAGCATATAGTACGTGACATAAATTAAATTATGTTTATACAGGGCACATATATATATATATATAAAATTAAATGGAATAAATTTTATTAATCCTGATTGCCAGCTTAATAGAATAAACAAAATTGGTTTTAATTATTATTATTTCTTTCCAATATTCTATTGGTGTGTTTCCAGTAGACATTGCAACATTGGAATATTCCGTACATCAAATTACCTGAAGTTTTATTTTAAAAAAAATATATATATATATTTTATTTTTGTTTATATAAACAGAAAACACCAATATTGTAATGCCTAGTTTCCAGCACGACCCTTATAAATGCATTTAGTGTTCGACCAAAGATAATTACTTTATTTTATATACGAAAAATTTTTCTTTTTAACGAAACACAAAACAATAAAAAAAATTAATTAAATAAAAGTAAAAAACAAAACATAATTAATTTACAAATCATAATAATCATAATAAATAAATAATTAACAAAAAAAAAAGTATTTTTAAATAAAAAGAGATTTTTTTTTTTCTTTGCAACTTACCAGTGCCATTAATCCCCGAAGGACGTATTCTTGCATCATATTTTCCCTGACCCAATATTTGATCCAGGACTTTTTTCTCTTTCTCGCGAAAATTTATTTTGGCATTGTTCGCTCTATTTTTTTAATTATTATTTTATTTTTTTTTAATTAATTAATTTTTTTTTTTGTGTGTTTGAGGGATTTTTATTATTTTTTTTTTTTTTATTGATAGGATTTTTTGTTTTGTTAAGTGGTGATGTTGGTGGTGGTGGTGATGGTGTTGGTATATTGGTGATTAAAAAAGAATTTTTATATATTTTAAATGATTGTTTACTAAAGTAATAAATAAAAATATGTTTTTTTTTTTTTTTTTTGTTTTTGTAACTATTTTTGATAGCAAAAACGGAAATAAAAGACAAACGGACAAAATACGGAAATAATAATTTAAAAAAATAAAAAAAAAATACTTACAGTGATGCACTACAGAGACACATGAAATAGAAAAGCACCCAAAGACAGTATCCGTTTTTCATTTTTATCGGTTAAATTTTGAATTTTAAATTAAAAATAATTTTATTATGCTATGCGGCTAAGAGAAATATTTTCTTTTTCTTTTTTTTTCTTTTCTTTTCTTTCTTTTTCTTTAAATCATTAATTTTTGTGTCACCCTGCAAATTAATTAAACAATTAATGTGAGATTGTTAGGCACAAGTTAAGTTACACAAAAAAAAAAGAAAAGAAGAAATTAAGTGATTAATGCGTAATTTCTTCTTTTGTTTTCCATATTTTAAAAAGAAAAATAAAATTTTTAAATCCTTTTGACACAAAAATTAATAAAGAAATAAAAAACAAAAAAATTAAAGAAAAAGAAACGAAAACGAAAATCTTTTTTTTTTTTTTATTTTATCCTCTCTCTAATCATTTTAATTATTTTCTTTATCTCTCTCTCTCTCGCTATACACATCTCTACATAATTATATTTATGTTGTGTTACATGTTTGTTACCTTTCTGACATCTTTCTTTCTTAAGTCGCTGACTTAGGGTTTTTGTTTGGTTTTATTTGTTTATTATTATGGAATTTCTAATTAACAAAAAAAAAAATTAATAAAAACAAAAATTTCTTACACTCTTTGCTAACATAGAGTATTTTGCAAACATTACAAAAAAAAAAAAAAAATCATAATAAAAACTAGAATATTTATAGTGTTTTCGAATGGGATTATTATTATTATTTTTTTTTTTTTTGTACATTTACTTGTTAAGCATAAACTGTCATTCAATGAAATAAAATTGATGAAAAATGTTAAACAAATTTACTGTAATCTCTAGTCACTTTGAAATGGCTTTGTTCGGTAAAATTAATCTTCTTTTCCCTCATCATTTGGAAATAATTAATTTTATAGCTTTGAGGGGCTATACAAAGCTTTTTGTTACATGCAATATTGGTTTATTATTAAAGATTCTGTCATTATTTTTAAATCGGGATAGACAAGTTTTGGTTTTTTTTATTTTTTACCGATTAACTTACAGTGACCAGACTTTAATTATTCCGGATTTAGCTTATTTGAATACTAAACATTGGGTATTTAGTGTGGTTTCCGAGTTGTATCAATATTCAGCTCGTATTCTGTATGTTTAAAGAATTAGTATTGTAAACGTGGATAATTTAATTCGTGGGTATAAATTTCTTGAGTGTACATTTTAGACTACGGGTTAATTATGCTGTTACGGTGACGACTTTAAATCACTAATTTAATTCACGACTATACGTTTCTTGAGTGTACATTTTAGACTGTAGGGTAATTTTGTTGTTACGGTGACAACTTTAAATAGTAACTTTATCCACTTAAAATAAATAAAACTTGACGAAAAACAAGCAAATAGCACTTAATAAGGTACGGGCGGCCATGAATAATTTATATAATTAGCATAATTGTGCTAAAATCTACACGCAAAGAATGTTTCTTTTATTTTCTTTTTGTTTTAACTGTATCCAATGCTAGACATCTATGCAGACAATTAACTTCTTAAATATTTATAGTTATATTTATAGAGTTTTAAAAGCAAAACAATAAACTAAAAAATACAAAACGAAAACTATTTCTATACACAACCAAAGAAAACGTTAAAACATAGTCGGTGTCACACAGAGTACTTGTTTAAACGTTATTTGTTTTTATTATTATTTTTTAATTAATTTTTTTATTCTTTAATATAAAACTGACAAAACAAAACAAAAAAGAAATTAATTAAAAAACAGATCCTTTAAACAATAACCAATTTTAATTAAAATAATATGTACAGAAAGAGAGATTGAGAGCACATGCATATATAAATTAAAATAACTTTAATGTAACACTCGAAAACACTTTAAAAGCTTAACATAAACATGATAAAGAAATATAAATAACCAAAAAAAAAAAAAATAGGGGGAATATGTTATATGTTTATACCATTAATTAATTAAATAATTAATTAATTAACGATTTATTTAAGTAAAAAAAAGAAAAAGAGAAAACAAAATTCTTTAATGAAATTAACATAAAGGAGGATTTTTAGGAGATTTTTTTTATTTATATTTAATTAAAATTTTTTTTTTTTTGTTTTTGTTTTTGTTTTAACGGTTTTTGTATTGTTTTGTTTTTATTTCTGAAACTCAATTGGGTATTAAAATTTTATTTTTTTTTTATTTTGTTAACAAAATTCGCGAATTATGCGAAAATTAAAATGAATGAGAAAGAGAAAAAAGGATAAACATTTTACAATTAATTTCTATTTTTCTATTTTCATTAATTTTTTTTTTTTTAATGAATTTTTTTTTTTTTGAAATAGCAGAGAGAAATTGAAAACTACTGGACCATTTTTTTGTTTGTTTTTAATTTAATTTAATTTAATTAATTTTAATTTTGAATAAAAAAAAAAGTAAAAAAAAAGTTGTAGAAGAAGAAGGAATTTGTTTGATAATACGTGTCGTTCTGATGGCGATGTCACGTCTCAAATGTTGATATTTGCCCCCTTTGGTTGATCTTCACTGGTCTAGTCGCATTTATGGGCACCTTGTTGTTATAAATTGTTTTTTTTTTTTTTTTTTTTAATTAATTAGTTTTTAATTTAATTAAATTTAATTATATTGATTAATCGGAGGAGTTTTTAATAATTAAAATGTTAAATAAATGATAAAACTTATTAACAGAAAAGAAATTCCTTCTTTTTATTTTTTTTGTTAATTTAGAAAATAATAATAGAAAAACGGTAATTCTAGCCAATTTTTAGGGCGGATTCGTTTTTCTTTTTTTATTTTCACCAGAAAAAAATAAAAAGAAATTTTTTTTCTGTTGTAATTTTAAATAATTTATTTTGTTTAGTTTTTTTTTTTTTTTTTTGATAATAAATTTAATTTCCCTTACCTTATCATTAATTAATTAAATAAGACAACAACAACAACAAAGAAAACAATTTGATTACAATAAAAGCTGAAATAAAAATAAAAACTAAACAAAAAAAAAATCAACAAACAAAACAATCACTTTGGGTAATTAAACAAAAAAAAAAAATTTTTTTTAATTGGTTTTTCTGAAATATTACATTGAAATTTCACATCACGAATTTCTTTATTAAAACAAAAACAAAAAATGATTAATTAATATGAAAATCAATGTTGATTAAAAGAAAATTCTTTTTTATTTATTTTTTCTCTCACTGAACTGTTCTCAAACTGAACTGAACATAACTGAATCAACTGATTACTGAACTACACCTGACGACAAATCGATTTGCTCTTGCTTGGATGCTGGTTTGTGGTGAATATAATATTGTTAGGGGTATGCCCGGGTATAGTTTTTTTTTTTTTTTTTTTGCCTTTTTGTTTTTTTTATTTATCTCTTATTTGCTCGTTTTATTTTTATTATTTAAAATCTTTAGTATAAGGCGATTTTTATTATTAAAGTAAAGTGTAATCCCCTTAACTTCCTTATGGTTTTTTTTCTTTTTTTTAATTTATTTATTTATTTAATTAATAGCAAAGGATTATTCTTAAAAATATTTTTAATCAACACTGAGCCACACTACAAAAAATACTGCGTCAACTATTAATACGTCTTCAAGTCACGAAATAACAGAAATCACTAACGACTAAAAAAAAGCTAAAAAAAGGAAAAAAAAAAAGAAAAGAATTCTGTCTACAGAATATTAAAACAATACAATTTCCGAATAATATGCAAATATCAAAGTTTAATAAGAAGAAAGAAAAACAACAAAAGTGGGAATCGTTGAATAATTGTCAATACAAATAAAATAGGCCGTGGTGAATATAAATGTTTAACACACACAAAGTGGGGCAATTTAATGTAACACAGAAAAAAAATCATTTTTATACATAATTTGCGCAATTGCAAAAAAAAAACAAAAATTTTATTTCTCTTGTACGCATGCCTGTTGCTAATAATTGCTTTTTGCCTACGAAAAAAAATATTTTTTTTTTTTGTTTTTCTTTTTTCTAATTGTTGACAATTTTTTAGTTTTCTGTTTTTTTTTTTTATTTGCTACTGTTGTTGTTGTGTTTAATGTTGTTATTGCAAACGCTAATTCATTTATAGATTGGAAATTATGCTGTTTTTATGCTATAATTATATATGTTTGCCTTGTACATGTACACTTTGTAGGGGAATTATTATTATTAATTTTTTTTTATAGGTTAAATCATCTCAGGTTTAAGAATAATATTTTTTTTTTTTTTTTTGGTATTGTGTCGTGGGCCAAAGGAAAATGGCAAAAAAAAAAACTTTAACTTAAAAATGTTAATCCATTAGAATTTGTAAGTGTTTGTAAGCCTGTGGTTTCTCTAGTTCTTAGCTATGTTAAATATAATTGTATTGTGTGGATACGAACCTTTTTTCCATGTTTTTTATTTCCATTTCATACACAAATGCGTACGTTAGGTACGTTTTTCTGTAAAAACTAAATAAAAAAAAAATTAAAAAAAAAACTTCAGAAAACAGAAGGAATATAAATAAGAAAATTGATAATAGGTGAAATATTGTGTGTAAGAGTTTTCTACTTCATTTTTGTTGATTGGTGAAACGAAAACAAAATATAGTGGGTGGTGGTTTTTTTTTTTTTTTTTTCGTTCCCTACATATATTACAGCTGCTGCTACTGCTATTTTATTGTATTCACATCTTAATAAATTCGTTTTTTTATTATTGTTTTCACCTTTCTATGTATGTTTTCCAAATAATTCTAGGTGATTCTAAATAATGCGTTAACATTAACATTAACATTAACAATAACGTTAACATTAACCTAATTTAGTTTTTTTTTTTACCTTATTTAAAACAACCACAAAATGCCAGAAAACAAAAAACAAAAAACCAAAAAATAATAAGTAAAGAAACCGATTAAATTATTTGCTATATTCACTGTAAAAAAAAAAATATTGAAGAATTAAATCTACTTAAATTATTGCCCCTTAAAGCCAACACAAGTCCATCACGTATGCTTAATTATTTAGCCCCCAAGGTGTAAACGTTTTTGACGTTATATATTCATAAACAGGCAAACGGATAACATAAAGTGCTTCCTTTAATACGACAAAAGCTCCAAACAACAAAACACGAGGTGTAAGATATCTATATATGGATGCAAAAAAAAATGTATAAGAAAAGCTTTTGGATGAAAACAACTTTTAAACCAGCAATATTATTTGTCAAACCGTTTATATGTTTTTTTCTTTTTTTTTACTTATCTCTCTGCTCCTAAAAACATAATATAAAATATAAAAAAGGGTATTCGCTGTATTCAAAGTATATAGCAAATAAATAAATAAATAAAAAGCATAGAAAGCACTCACATAAAATAAATAAATAAAGAAAAAAAGAAATGTTTAAATCATCATCATCATTGCAGGAATATTCATAGAAAATCATTGATAAACGTTATCGAATAATACATAAATATGGGTGTGATTTGTCATAAGCACAAAATTTTATCCACTGTACATGGTTTTAAAAGGGCAGGTAGTATTCATAATCATTTGAATCAAACTTAAAATTCATAAATAACTTTAATAAAGGAACAACAAACGAAAAGCTTTATCTATCTAACTTTCAAAATTATTGTTATTAAATTATATTAAAACTTTCGAAAGTACCAATTTAGCTTTTATTGAAAATACCCATATACAAGATAAGAAAGGAAAAAATCTTCTGTTGCTGTTTCATCCCTTTAATGTTCTTTAACCAAATAATAGAATTGTAATAAGGGTGATAAAAAAGCTTCACGTTAACCAAAACCAAGATAAAAACAATAAAATTTTTTTTTTTTTTTTTTTTATAATAAAAGGACGAAAAAATTATTTAATTAATTAAATAATTTATTCTGATTTTTTTTTTATTATTATTATTGTTTCCTTTTTTCTTTTTTTTTATTATTAAATTAAGCTTTTTTCATCCTTAAATGTTAAAAATTCTTATTACGCATTTCGATAAAGGATGCCGTATGAATGTAACTTGACTGTGGAGGTTTTTTTCCGTTCTTCCTGTCTTTCTCAATCTCTATCTCTTTCTCTGTCTCTAAATAAATAAAAGGATGAGCAATACTTTAAAAAAAATTCAACTCCTTATAGAATAAAATTTTGTCTTTTTATTTTTAAAGAAGTTCCAGGAAATACTTAACTTCCGTTGGAGGAAAAAAAAGAGGAATTTTTGTGTTTTTTCAATTTTTCAATTTTTTTTATTTTTCTCTAGAGAAAAATTATTGCTTTTGAAATATTTTCCAGGATATTTCTGTAAGATATGCATACGTAATATGCATAAGAATTTATTAGTCATATATTGTGGTATCTGGATGTTGATTACTGTACAGCAAATGTAAAATCAACAAAAGAATAAAATTAAAATTAAAATTCAAAAACTAATTTTTTTATTATTTATTTGTTTATATCAAAAGCTTTTCACTTAACTTTCAATTCAAATCATTTATCATGTTTAATGAAAAATCATTAAACTTTTGATTATTTATTATTTTTCTTCCTTTTTGCATTTTTGCTATTTTTTTTTTTTTTCAATAATTTTTATTTATGATTTAACATCAAATAGTAATAAAGAGTGAATGTAATGTGAAACTTTATTTATTCCTTTTACTGTGCACATTAATAACACTTCCTACACCTTCGGGATAAATATGATTTTAATGATAACATTGTTATTATTATTATTATTATCATCAGTTTTTTTTTTTTTTTTTTTTACTTTTATATACATATATATATAATAAATAAATTGTGAGGAAAAATAACAGAGAGATTATTATGATTTTATATTATCTTTTAATAGAAAAACTATTTTTGTTGTATTAATCATTGATTTATAATTGATTTGTTATTAATTATTTATTTGTTTTTATTAATGGTATTGATTTATATACAATATTAATTATAAAAATAATAACAAATCAGTAACAGACAGATGAGATAATACACAGTGATGTAGTTATGGTATTATGTTTGCGGTAGTGTTTAGATTGAATTGTTTTGTTTGAATGATTGATAATATTGCTACCAATTTACTTTAATATTAAAGTAAAGAAGTTAGTTTACAGGAACTCGGGATTCTTGATGATAACACGACCGATTATTAGCTTAAGTGCTGGATACAGTATTCAATCCTAGACTCTTGCATCGTAGAAAACTGTGGTTTTCTATCCAATTAATTGAAGAGATTTAATTAGCACTGCAAGCGAATCACCTGCAAAACAAAACTATAAATCTAAGGACTTAAATCTTTAAGTCTCTAAGAAACACAAAATCAAGTCACATATAAAGTTGCTTGAACTTTAACATAAACATCACACCCAAATACACTCCTGCCTCTCTCTCTCTATATATATATATAACTAATTTATTTCCATGTTTATTAAAATCTTTTCCCTATTATTAATTGCTTTTTTTCTGTTTGTTTTATATAGTAAATAAAAATTCAATTAATTTATAGAGCTAAAAAAAAAATTGTAAAATTGCAGAAAATTTAAATTATGAAGGGAAAGAATTTTTTTTTTTTTATTCAATCGTTCATTTCCTGAAAGCAGCAGTAACCAAACAACATCAAAAAAGTGGAAAAAAAAAAAAAGTTTCATAAAAGACTATTTTATAAACAACAAAATCCACATTATATAAGCTTGTAACGTTGTCTGACTTTTCATATAACACAACAAACAGCATACACATTTCATCATATGTTGTATTTAAAAAAAAAAAAAAAAAAAAAAACTTTTGTATTCGCGATGAAACAGACTGACAAGTTATTGAAAAAAAAAAAAGAAATGTTCCTTCTGTTGTTATTGTTGTTGTTGTTTAACCCCTGATAACTAATTTAAAACAGCATAAAACACCCATTTAACGCGATATTGTCATTTTGTAAATATATTTCTATGTTTTTTTTATGATTTTTTCATTGTAATTAACAAGTAATTTATGAAACAAACAAACAAACAAACGAAAAAAAAGGGATCACCCTTTTCACAATGAATTTCATATAGAAAATGAATAAATAAACAGAAAATCGATAATATAGTTTGACGTCAAATAACAAAATATAGACGGTATCAAAAAAAAAAAAAAATTGTCTTTATGTAGATTTGTAACATAATATATATATGTGTATAAAAGCACAACCTGATAACATGAAATGACAAACGTTGAAAGCATCAACTGCATAAAACACACCAACAAAAAAAATCTAACAAAACTAATAACTTTTCAACTATAATAAGCTTAAATATTGTAAAAGTAAATTTATCAGAGCTTTTAATAATATTGTCACACACAAAAAAGAATATCCACAAATTACATAATTTATAATTATTATATTGAATTATTATATTTTCAATAGTTTGTTACATACAATACTAACGTCATCATATGCTTTGTTCTTTTGATGTTCTTTGTGACGCAAATAAACTGCTTCACTAACAATAGGACTCTGGCATCGAATTGTGTCAATAACCGACTATTTTCTTCGATATCTTTTACCCAAAAAATTAATTTAAAAAAAATCAATTGAACTTGTATCACTTACAACATTTGCCAGGAATTTTATGAATGAAAATTATTTCTATGATAATAAATTAATTAATAATGGAAAAAATATTATTATCAGTAATATTCTATTACAAACAGGGAATAAGGAACTATAAAAATATAAAAATAATTTTTTTTTAAAACATCCTACATTTTTGGGTAATTTTTTTTGTTTTTAATAATAAACTATTGCTGGTGAGCTACAAGAATCCATTAATATTCATGAAAAAATATTTTTTTATTTTTCAAATACAAAACTTTGTCTGTTAAACAACAGATGAAAATATTAAAAAAAATTGAAAAAAGGCTAACCCGACAGTTAATCGATTTAACATGGTGTTGAGTTTTTTTTTTTTTTTAAATCCTTCGAGTTGAACGTTGCTTTGCAAAAACTTGATAGAAACAGAGCCTTATTTTGTGGTAAGTCATTATAGTCGACATGGTGAACGATTTGTGTTGGTCTACCCTGACGATGCGGAAAAAAAAAATGCCAGCAGATTAAGTTTCGAAAAATTGTAAAAACTTAAAAAAAGCACTCAGTAGATTGTTATTAATAAGAAGAAAAAGAAGGAAAAACAATTTTTTTTTTTTTTTTATCTCTCGATTTAACGATATTTTAATTATTTAATTTTATTATAAATTTTCAATTCCTTTTTTTTTTTTTTTTACTTTATATTTTTTGTTTTACTATTAATTAACATTTTTTTTTTTATTTATTTAAATTATTCACTTCGACTATCACTTAATTACTAATTAAATTGTACACGGTTTTTTCTCTTTTTTTTTTTTGGTTATGTAAACTAATTTAATTAATTTATAACTGAATCAATAATTTAGCTATAACCAAACTAGAGAATAATACGTTAACGATAAAAACTAATCGCTAATTTATTATTTAATTTTTAATAAATTATTATTTGTGTTATAATATCTATCTAATAGTAAATTCTATTTTAGTATAGCTGCTTGAGAGTCTGGCAATTTTTTTTTTTCTTTTATCTTTTTTTTTTTTTACTACAAAATATATATATATATATATATATCTCTATTTATAAAATCATAATATAATTCTGTTCTATTATAAAAGTTTTAATGATTATAATAAAAATTATAAATAAAAATTAACTTTACATGTATTACAATCACTTATTTATTAATTATTTAACAATTTATATTATTTAACAATTAATGAAAAAATATTCATTCAAAGTGAGGATAAAAATTGTTTTTGTTAATGGCAAGCAATTTTTAAAGCAAGTTAATTCCTATCCAGTTAAAATACTAAATAAAAATATTTATCGTATAAAACAAAAAAAAAAGTGTAACTAATTTCTTGGCAAAAAACTATTGAATAAAAACTTTCACGAGCTTTTTTTTATATTTATTTTTAGTTATATATTATTATTTTTAATTAAATTGCTTAACAAATTTATTTTAATTAATTATGAACAAAAAACATATTTTAGTGTTTGAATTATTAATATTTTTTAGTTAGTTAGTTAGTTTGTTTGTTTATCAGTTGAATTTTAACCAGATTGTACCAAATTTTTCCTCACTATACATTTATTAATAGGAATGATATGTTATTTATACGAAACTAATAATTATATTTCATGTAATTCTGTGTAACATTATATAACAAAATAATGCAAAAAAAAAAAAAAAGATAAAAGGAGATTAATAAATAATTAAATATTAAAGCTTTTTCCTTAAGTTTTATTTTTTTGTTTTTTCTTTCGTTATTTCAGTTAATATTAAATTTCAGTTTTAAATTAGTTTTTAATCTCTATGCAAGCTTTCTACCATTCTTCTGGTCTATACATGTTATATCCGTATTTTTAAGTTCCATTGCCAATTTATAACCTAATTCAGGTCTACGATCACGCCCCTCAACCATTGCTTTAATCTAAATACAAATTATTATTATTATTTTTTTTTTTTTTATTTACGAAATTATAAATGAAATAATAATTTACCTCTTTCGATGTTACAATAACACCATTGCTTGTGATAACAGTTTGTTTTGTATGTTCAATATCACCTAAATCAACACCACGACAACAATCATCGATTAATATTGTTCTATAGCCAGCTGATAATGCATCAATTGCTGTTGCACCTAATTTTAGAAAATTAATTTAAATTTATTAAGGATTATTATTAAACTATAGCTACTGTTTAGATAACAAGTGTAAACTAAAAATAGTTTCTGTATTGTTTGAGTACCACATTTAACTTTGTTTCACTTTGTACTTTTTGTTAGTTAAATAACAAAACTTTATTAACAATTATTTAAATAAACCAATAAATCAATAAACATGATTCTTATGAGACAGTGTTTATGCTTTACAAAGCTTTAACATATGTATCTTGAATGTCATACGTTAAATAAGTTATAAAAAGAAGAAATCTTGAAATAAACAAAAAAACAAAAAACGGTTGAGATGAATACAGTAAAACAAAGCTAATTATGCAAAACAATAATAATTTGTTATGTTTGTTTGATGAAAAGCATATAAACCCACATAATTTAAGTATAAAATGTAAATTAAAGTATGCTTGAATTTTAATTTAAACAACGACAACAGGAGAGTGAGAAAAAAAAGGCTTTTCAATGTTACTTGAAAATGAATCTTGAATTAAAACCCAAAAACATGTTTATTTGCTGTTATTAATTAATTATTCTGCTTACCAACACAAACATCATATGCCAAACCGCATACATAAATATCTGTAGCACCTTTCATTTTTAATTGTGAATACAATGATGTATCTGATAATTTTTTATTATCCCAAAATACAGAATATGAATCAACCTCAGGATTTGTCCCTTTATAAACTTTTATACCATTCTCAACAATCTATAATAAATAAATAAATAATAATAAATATGACAAGATAATTAATGAATTTTTATACTTTTAAATCGGAATGTAATTCTGAACCCCATGAATCTTGTACACAATGTCGTGGCCACATTTTCTGTTTCATAGGTGGTGGTCCTGCGAATATCACTGTATCATACACTTGTGCATTATCAGCGTCTACCTGTTTTAATTTTTTTTTTTTTTATTTATTTTTATTAAAAATTAATAAATTTAGTTATTTATGTATTTCTAGAATATAAAGGAGAAAAACTAATTAATTTATATAAATAATTTTCTTTTCTTTTCTTTTTTTTTTTTTTGCTTTCCGTCAAATTTTGTTTAACAAAACTTTTACATCATCAATTTTATGTTTTCATTTCATTTATCATAATTCCTACTTGTGATTAGATAATAAATTGATATTTAATTTAATAAAATAAAAGGAAAATTTAATCAGAAAATTTATTTATAATTATGTTAAATATAGCTATAGTTACTATTTAAAGTAGATACAATAATAGAAAATATCACTCTAAGATAGTTATTTGTTATAACATCAATTATTTATGAACAAAGTAAAATATCTATTGAATATAATTCCTTTAGAATAATAATAATAATAATAATAATAATAATAATAATAATAATAACATTTAATGAATGGTTTGTTGATCTTTTCATCTTTAATATAAATAATTCAATGATTATAATTACTTAGTAACTAGTAATATTATTTTAAAAGAATACTTACCGAACTGGATGTATGTAATGCTCTCATTTTAACATTATCAATGAATGATACATGATCACTTGGATGCCAATCAAGTGAATAAAATACTGCATCAAATTGTACATTATCTAGTAATTTATTTACTGGTTCAATTATCTATACAAACAAATAATAAATAAAAATATATTTACAAAGAGTAGTTTTAACTAAATTACTTTACCTCCATAGCATTTTGTTGGGCACTACAATTACTTATATTTAAAGACCCTGTTATAAAATCATTTTGTACATCGACAATAAGAAATACATTTATTGGTCTTACTATCTGTTTAATACAAAAAAAAAATAAAAAAAGCTTTTAATATGTGTTTATCATTAATAATTAAACTTTAATTATAATGATAATCAAATTTTCAGGTGTCATCACAACTCAACAGAATTTTAATAATAAATTTTGTTTTGTCATTTGTTAAATAATAGAATGAATAGGTGTGGTCACATTAAACACAAAACCTTTACTAACCGTTTTTATCCAATTATTCCAACAAAATTGAAATTCTTCACGATCTATATAACCATCCTCATTTTTATCAAACACTTGAAACATTTGTAAAAGTCGTTCCGTTGGTACAACATATATATGGCCACGATCATTACGAAATAATGCACGACAAACTAATGTAAATTCGGTTAATGACAAACGGTCATCACTGAAAAAAAAAAAATTAAATAATTAAAAATTAATTTTATAATTAGAATTATTTAGGTACATAAAACACTGATAAATATTCATTAAAACACATCAAATTCTAGTTACAAATCTTAAATAAATAATAAAACCAATTAAAATATTAATTAATATTTAAATAATAATCACAAAATCAATATTTATCTCTATGCAATTTTTGTATAAAAGAAAATTCCCAATAACTCGAATAGACAAAAAAAAAAAAAACTCAAGTGGATAATTTATAGAGTAAATAAAAATAAAAATTAATTTATCATCTTTATGGTTATGATAGACAAACCATCTTACTAAGCTTTTCTTGACAAATTCCATTCTATCATTTGATTTAATTGAGTTTTGCGTTCTATTTTCTGTATGATCTGCAATTATTTTACAATCAGAAAATAAATAAAAAAAAAAAAAACCTTATTAAAGCTTTTTGTTCATATTCATTTGATTTGATTTATTTTAATATTTTTTTTACCAAAACAAATTGATATCGATCGAATAAATAAGGAAAATGATTTGCTTTTTCCTTTTCTTATTTTTTTTTTCTTTTTTGATCATTCGTTCTTCATTTATATTTATTCCCAAAATAAAAAATAAAAAAAAAAATATTAAGTGACAACGCATGCCATTTTTCTATCCATTATTTAAAAAAAAAAAAAAAATAATAATAATAATAGAATAATATTTTGTTTCTTATTTATTTATTTATTCCTATTATTTTTTATAATAAGACACCAACATATTTTTTAAAGATTATATGTCAAAGAAAATATATATAAATTATTTATTTATTTTTTCTGTTGATTTTTTTAGCTATTTTTTTACTGTCAGACAAACTTTTTGTCACCTTTTTTATATTAAATTTCTTTTGTAGCACCGGTAGAGTAAGGTGCCAATAAAAATATAATTTTTTGGTGGGTAACCAAAACATGTAGGTATTACAGACAAAATTTCACTTTAATAATAATAAAAAAAAAAAATATTTTATTATTTTTTTTTTTTTTGGTTTTTTGAAATCAATTATTCATCACACAAGCTTTTAGTGGTAAAAACTGTTGTTCCATTCATTTGCAATACAAATTTCACCGCCAAACTCACTCAAACTACAAATAGTTTTATTTATTTTTTTTTTCTTTTATTTATAATCAATTCAGGATAAGTAATTCAATAAGTTTTTATATTTTTTTTGTTATGTGTTTGTGTTCCGGATTCACCATATAACTTAATATAACACCATACAGAAAAAAAAAAATTTATACAAAATATAAAAGTAAAAGATTTATATGCAGCAGAAAAATAAAAAAACGTTAAGAAAGAGAGATAGGGAGTTTAAGGCGTTTTTTACCACACAAATGTTTTTCATCATCATTTTTTTATTTTTTTTTTATTATTATTATTATTGATATTAATTTTATTTTTATCTATTTTCTCTGTGCGTGTGTAGTTATTATTATAACATGTAATATACAAAGAATAATCAGTATAATTTTTTGCAAATCAATAAAAAAACAAAAAAAAAATAAAAATTGTGTGTAGGTAAGTTCTGACAGTGGATGAAAATAACAAAACAACCAAAGACTGAGATATGATATTTGTAGCAAAATGTAGTTACTGTTTGGTTTGTTATAATTTTCCATTGTAATCGTTATTGTTTTTTTTTTTTTCATTTTTTTTTATTATTAATGATGTGTTTATGCCATATACACAGTATAAAGACAATAAGAATAAAATTAATAACAACAAGAACAATAGAATTTAAAGCGAAAGATCATTTATTTGATTTATGCTTTCAATAAAAAACAAAAAAAAAAAAAAAACGCAGAAAGATCAATCATTTGCACACTTTTAAAGTACAAATAGAAAAAGGATATAAGAAACAAAAAAAAAAATCTTTATAAACTCCCTAGTTAGATTTAAGTGTTAATCATATATTTAAGAACATTAAATGAAATCAATAAAAAAAAAAAAGAAAGGAAACACTAAAACTACATAGAGGATAGAGATCCGGTATAAAGCGCAAAAGCTTTAAAACAATCAAAACAAAAGCAAAACTATAAGGAATAATGTGTTGTTTTTTTTCTTCTGTTTGGTATAAAGCCGTATTTAAAAATAATAAAAATAAATTTTTATTATACGATTCTGTGTTATGTGTAATTTTATTATCACAATTTCAATTTTAGTTTTATTTTATGTTTTGTTATGGTATGGGGGATGGTTTTTTACAAAACAAAGTTTATTTCCCAAGATAAACTAGCGCTAAAAGCACGGAAATTTTGTATCAATGTCAAAACAAAACCATTTTTGTGTTGAGCGTTTTTTTTTGTTTGTTTGTTTTGCTGAATTTTATTTAATTAAATTTTTTAAGTCATTAAGTTTGGAGATACAAAAAAAAAATCGTAAATTTGTCAAATGTTAGCAGAGACACACACTCGTGGCTACTATAGGCTTGTTTTATTTGTTTCTAAAATTTATTTTAAGGAAAATATAAATAAAATTATTATATTTTTAATCATAATTTATTAATTAGTCTATTGTTTAATTAATTCAATTTTTTTTTGGGAATTTTTAAATTAATTATTAGTTTAATATGGTTATTTGTAAAAGTTTTTCAATACTTTCCAATTGATACCAATATGAGCCTACTACTTTGTCTAAATTGTCTTGTGAGTCTAAGTCGGTTTAGCCCACACTCATATATTAATAATTAATAAGTGAATATATGAACAATTATTATTAATTACACATAATTATTTTTAAATAAATAAATAAATAAATTTTTATAAAAGAAAATATAAAAAAAAAATTATCTAATTAACCTACAATTTGTAATAAAAATTCACAAAACAAAAAAAAAAAAAATTTCTATTTCAGTTTAATCTAATCTTTATTATACCAAAGCATGTTGCGTTGTAAAATGTGTATAAAAAAAAAAAAGACACATCAAAACAAACCTTAATTAAAAAAAAAAATTATTTAATTATCACACGATACACTTGAATAAAGCGACATTAATTAAAAGCAAAACTAATGACTAACTAATTACTAAATTACAAGTGTTGTAATAAAACTATAATTAATCAATTAAAAAAAAAAAAAAATAGAATTTAAATAACAAATTAATTAAAATATGCATTAATATTGAAATTATAATGGTAAGTAATAACAAAAAAAAATTATTTTTACATAAAAATGCATTTTATGAATTAATGAAGGTAAAGAAAGTAAATTTGTAATAAAAAGGTTAAAAAAAAATTTTTTTTTTCTATTTGTTTATAGTTATATAGTTATTGAAATATGATAAACAATTATAAATTAATTATTTGTATTCAATAATCATTGGTGTTGGCGGTTACATAGGTTAAAACTGAAGGAACATTAGAAAATTAACATAAAATTCAATAAATAAAAATAGGAAACCGTTAAGCTATCCCACTATAAACTATTAGAAGGAATTTTTTTTTATTATTTTACAATATTAATTACCTAAGTTATAAAGTCTTAAAGTCCTTGATTATAAAATAAAAATGTACATTTCCAAATAGCATGCATTAAAATTGTTTGTTTTTTTTTTTATCATTTTAACAAGTAAAACGTAAAACAAAACGTAACATCATATATGTAAAATCATAAAATCAATTATATTGGTTTTTAATGAAAAAAATAAAAAAAAAATAATAATAATAACAAAAGCTCAATTTTTATTACATTTACACTAAACTTTTGTTATTTTATTTATATTTTTATTAGAATAAGAAGAAGCAAAAAAAAAAAAGAAAAAAAAAACCTAAAATCTATGTATTATTATGATTTATTTGGTGCGTGTATAATGATAGTTAAATATAACAATAATAAAATAAGAGAAGAAGAAAAAATAAACGAATAATAACAATAAATGAATATTTGTTATAATTTTTTTACTTTGTGTGCTTTTTTACTGTTTGTTATCTTGTTGTTATTTCGCTTCAATTTCTTTTCTCCTACACAATATACAATTTCCATGGTGTTAATACGAATTATAATAATTATTTCTCTTTTTTTATAAATAGAAATTTAAAAAAAAGAAAAAAAAAACAAATTTCATAGATATTCACTTATATGTTAATAATTTACCTTTTTAACCTTTAATATTTAATTTCATACAAAAACAAAATTGCATGCCGCATATGGAAAGTAGAAAAAAACATTTTTTTTTGGTGTAGGTTGGTTGAACACCCGACTGAACAGTTTGCTTGTTAAAAATAATAAAAGCTTTGATTTTGAAAGAAAATTTAAATATTAAATAAAATTATTCTCAAGTAAATAGAATATATAATATATATGTATATATATATATATATATAGAAAAATAAATTGATTTAATTTTATTCTATGATTAACGATTGTAATATAACCGCAATTTTGTATTTACCTGCAGAACCAGTTAAACGAAAAAAAAAAAAAAAAATAGAATTTCTACTGAGTTGATAAATAAAATAAATTCGCGATATAAATCTATGAAACGGTTAATTTTTATATGTTTTTTTTTTTTTTTTTAATAGTTTCATTATTATATACATTATTTATTTTATTTTATTTTTTTTTTTTTGTGTATGATTTTTATATTTTTAAATACATAAATCATGTCTTGTGCTTAACTAAAAGATGTTCGAAATTTTATTTATTTATTTTCATTCTTTCTTTCTTTAAATCTAAATCCTATGACAATTTATATCTAGAATGTTAGCACAAACATGAAGAACAGCAAACGGTAATCTAATGTTATAAAAAGCTTTCCGCATTACATTTTACTTATTTGTGTTTGAATAGCAACATAGTTTATGAAGAACATTTTTTTATTATTATTATTTTTTTTTTTGTTTTGTTTTGTTATTTTTCTTCGTGTTTTAGTAACAAAATTTGTTTTTATCAAATACCAATGTCTAACTAATTAACGGTATAGAAATTAATCATAATTATAAAAAAATAGTCACTAAACTTGTAATTTACAATAAAACAATCCAATAACAGAGAAACAACAGCCAACAAAAAAAAACAAATTTAACGACCATTCAAAAAACAATCAAAATTTTAAATATCTTGCTTGTAGGTTTTGAGTTATTACTGCATTTCCATACTGCAATATAAGTTATATAAAAAAAAAAAAAATTTATAACTATAAAACAGTAACACAATAATAAAGCAAATATGTTAATAAAAAAATTGTTTATATTTTATTATTTGATTGAAGTTAAATAAAAAACACACAAATAAAATCGATTTTTTTTCTTGTTTGCAAATTTTTCCATTTTTTTTTTTTTTTATTTAGCAAGCATATTTTGTTATTAAATTAATAAATTTGTAGAGAAATATTATTTAATAGCACAATTGATTACAAATTAAAAACTCAATCAAAAAACCGTACACAAATATTATTAATTAAAATAAATTAAAAAGAAAAAAACTCACAAATTAATTAACGCAAAGGTTTTGTAAATAATTTTTTTTTTAGCACATTTGCTCGTTTTATCAACACTTAATTACTTTTTTTTTTTTTTTTTTTGTTTTAATGTTAGAGCTAGCTTTAAAGCTCTTTAAAATATTTTTTTTTTTAAACTTTTATTTAAACTTACCCGTCTTTATCAAATGCAGTAAAACATGCGTCCATTACTAACAATTGAGGATTCTCCACTGGCACAGGTGATGGCGGTGGTGATACCATAATAGTTTAAATTTTTTTTTTTTCTTATTTTAATTTATTTTTTTATATATTTTTTTTTTCTACTATTGTAATATGTTAAATGTTATTGTATAATATGGTTGTTATAACAGCAAACAATAATAACAAAAAAAAAAAGAAAAAAACACACCGACTTAAATAAACAACAACCAAAAATGATATGCGGCAAATTTACGATTGTTTTTGTCTTATTTGAAGAACCTTTTATTTCTCATTCGCCTGTTCTATAAATGAAAGAATGAAAGAAAGAAAAATATAAATTAAGTTTTATTGGAGAAGATACAATAAATGAGACAAATTTAATAAACAATACACAATAAATACATTAAAATTAAAATGAGAATGAAATAGGTAGAAAAAAAAAAATTAGCAAATGCACAAACACAGGTAGAAGAAAAAAAAAATTAATAAAAATGCTTGAACACACTAAAACCAAATAAACTTTATTGAAAAAACATATCACCATAGTTTCGAGATATGCTGGGGAAAACATAAATAAATCAAACCAAAAGGCACAAAACGCCATTCAATATGATTACACTAGAAAAACAAATAAAAAAAAATTATTTATACAAAAAACAAAAAGAAAACATTTAATCAAACAATACATGCGCAAATTGATTAGCATGTATCTGATTTTGTATAACAAAAAAAAAAAACGTTTCAATAGCTAATTATTCTCTATAAAAAAAAATTCAATTCGAAACGATAAAAATCAATTATAATCGACAATCAAATAGTTTTTTTTTATTTTTTTTTTAATTACACTGTTTCAACGGAAGTAATTAAGACAGCTTTTATCAATATATAAAAAAAGAAAACATAAATTTCCGCTATTTTAAATGCATATTATTCATAAATACATAAGAAACGTATGTACTTTAATCTAATCATAATGCATGAATCATTTTATATCTGATTACACTTAATAACAAAACTATGAAGAAAAATGTCTTGTGATAATGTATATAGGCAGGCAGGCAAGCAGGCAGGCAAACAATAAAGAGCTTTATAATAAATTTATTGCATGTGGGTGATAATTTCTAACAACATTGCGTGTTTTATAGTCGTTAATTTATTTATTTTTTGTTATTTCTCAACTAAAAACGTTTAAAAACGTGTTTCCAGTGTTTTTTTTTTTTATAAGATGGTCAAGCATATCATTTTTGATTTTGATTAATTATGTTATTACAAAACACTTAACACTTCCTTTGATTTATTTTATTTTATTTTATTTTATTTGTTTTATTATCGTGCAGGATGAGGATTTCTATTAAAAACCAGTAACAATAAAAGAAGCAAAAAAAAAAAAAAAGTAATAACCCCAAAGGAAATTATTTAATCAAACTGTAAGTAAGTAAGCTAAATTAATTAAATTAAACAATCCCGTTTTGTTACGTACATTAACAATTAAATAAACACAAAAAAAAAAATTAAAACATTAAAAAACCATAAAAATGCATCAAATTAACTCTCTTTTTGTTCTGCCTAATTGATAAAAGGAGTTGATTATGTTTTTGCATTTGAAAAGAAATTACGCCAAAGAAATTAATTTTTTCAATTTTTATAAACAAAAAGCGAGAGAAAAAAAATAATAATTTTTTTTTTTATTATTATTATCGCTGTTGACAAAAGCTTTATAATTTTTTTATATAAAAATTTTATATTTCTTTGCAAATATATATATATATATATATATATTGTTAAACATAATTAAGAGTAAAAGTAGAAGTAAAAAAAAAAACAAGAAGCCACTCAAGCATGTATCCATCAATTATTCTCAGTCCAATTAAAGAATAAAATCACACAACAACAACAAACAGCAGTAGTAGCAGTAGAAAAAAAAAAAAAACTTTAATTAAGTGTTTCGTATTACATAATACCTTGATGGTTTTTCTTTTTATTTTTCCACAAAGATTACCTATAATGTTGTTTACTACAAAAAAAAAAAAAAATCTATCTATCCGAATAATAATAATAATAATAATAATAATAATAATAATAATAATAAAAACTAAATGAAATAGAAAATAAAAAAACAAAAAAAGTTTCTTTTTGGAAAATACAGAGAAAACAATGTCTCTGTTATGCTTTTAGTCTTTATTGGCATGTCTATTATTATTATTATTATTTATTTTATTTTTTTTTTTGTGTAGCCCTTTTTTCGTCATTTATTTGAAGCACGTGAAACATAAATATTATGAAAAGACGCAAATCAAAATCACAAAAAAAAAAAAATGTATTTTTCACTATGACGTCATTATAATTGGTATGCAATAACGTAATACAATTTGTTATGTGACGTAAAATTTTAATAAATAATCAATAAGAAAAAAAAACCTAACAAAATATGATGGTAAAGGTAAAGGTGGTATTAAAAAAGCAAGTAAAGAATTTTTTTTTTTATATTTTTATACATAATGTGCTAGCTACTACTAGTTGTTGTATGATTTGTTTATTTTATTCTCTGACAAATGCATACGGAAATTAGTTTTTAATTTATTATTGTTTTTTTTTTTAAATTAATTAATTAATTATAACCGAATCATAATTATATTTTTGCGAAATAAATTTTAAAATCATTGATCTGTTAAATGGCGTTGGTTTTGTTTCATTATACATTATTCAATATTCTTATATAATTGCAAATAATTATTGTATCATTTTACGTTTGGTAAATTTCCTATTCATTTTATAAAAATAATTTTTGTTGCAAAGCAACAAACGAAAACATAAATAACAATTGCTCATCAAATTTCCACTTGATTAATCACAATTAAATTAATTTTTTTTTTTCATTATAAATCTAGAAAATTAATTCAATTAAATAAACAATTTTGAATAAATAAGTTAGAAAATGGGAATTAATTTGTATTTTGGTTTACTAAAAAAGCCTTCAAATAGATCGGATTTGTGGGTCACTACATGGGTTGTATTAAAATGCCAAAAAGAAAGATAAAAACAATTAATTACTTATTTTTAGAAGAAATAAATTAAAAATGCCATATGGTATTTAGTGTTTTCTTTATAAATAACTAATCAAATGTGATTTTGTGTTTAATTAAAGGTGACACAAATAGCGAATAAAAACTTTTTTTTATTTAGAAAATGAATCCAAGTAAATCTAAGGTAAATTTAAGTCCGTTTAATAAGAATTAAGGTTCTACAATTGTACTGAATTTAAATAAATTTAAGGAAGTTTTTCTCAGCATTTTAGACGTAAGAAAAGAAAAAATCAAAACTTTTTTTCTTGCTCTGATTAACAGAAACTTTTGGTGGGGTTTTCTAAACTTTTTTTTGTCGTTTTTCCGGTAAGGCGTCGCTATAGCTAAAATAATAATCTCTCTCTTATAAAACGTATTCAGATAGTTTAGAAAAGAATTTTTTCGTTGTTGTTTTCTTTAAATAAAAGTCAAAGGTAACATCGAAATTCAAAACAAATAAACTCCAAGGTCTTAACCCAAAAAAAAAAAAACTAATTGCAGTCCTTAACTAATTTAAATTGTTTTATATTACAAAAAGTTGAACAGAGAAAAACAAAAATGTAATTAATCTCACGAAGAATAACTTTCGTTAGGTTGAGCTTTATTATAATGTTTGCACCCAAATAATAAATTATACAGAGAATTAGAGCACACCAAATACAAAATGATTACGTAAATTACAGTGCACATTTGTTGTTGCCTTCTTATATCGTAATCTATTTTTATAAAAAAAAATTTTCTTCTTTTTTTTTTCACTTCTTTTATGTGTACCTAGCGGCGAGTGTTACGACCGGATGCTAAATTTATATTTTTTTTTTTTTTTTTTTGCACATTTACACAATTTTTAATTTAGTTTTTTCTTTTTTTAGGAAAAAAATTATTACAATAGACATCCATTGGTCCTTTTATTCCGTTTTTTACCTTTCTATTCTCAGACATTTTTGTGTAACTAAACGATAATTGGATAGGTAATAATAATAAAAGCACCCCTTCAGGTAGCCACAATCAATAGATTGGCTATGTATTGCATAAAATTTGTTGTTAATTTTAATTAAACTACAACACCCCCCCATTGTTAGCTTAAGTTAAACTTAAATATAATGAAGTAGCACCAATTACCATTATTCCGTATAATTTATTTTAAGCAGTTTATTCTAGACAAACAAGTAATCATTTTCGCACCTACACCTAACTAATGACTTTTAAATTTTTTTTTTTTTTTATTTTTAAACAAACTGCCTCGCTTCTTCTGAGTTTTTCCGAAACTTTTATTTTCTCCATTCTATTTAATAATTTAAATAATAAAAGAAATAACCACCCCATACCAATGAAATCCTAAATTTACCTTAAAACACTAGATAAATGATATTTTAATTGAGTGACAAGTTTGCGTGTTTATTTGTTATTCCGAGTATACTTTTTTTTTTTATGCTTTTTCCTTGTAATTAAATCCGATTTTTATAAGTACTATGCGAAATGTTTAACGTTTTGATGACAATGTGACAGTTAAAAAGTGTTACGATTACGTTGTAAAACATTTAAAGTTTCCTGCTTGAATTTCGGTTCTTCAAAACAAACAATTCAAGAAAAACTATTTGAAAAAGTTTGGGGTTGAACTAATGCTGAAGTTTCATTTCGGTTTTTTTTTTTTTTAAACTAAAATTTTTACTATTCAGCAGCAGCTATAATATTTTAAACTGATAAGTGAGTGACAACAAAATAGAAATATGCCAAGTTTTTTGCCTGAAAATTTAGCATAAGACACAAACTACTGGGAATTGTTGAAAATTTTTAGTTTAAAGAAATATTTAATTATAATTTCTCACAACATTTTTATAGGAAATCCACTTTAATATCGCAAGTAAAATGAAATTAATTTTTAAGAAATGTTTGTTATCCAAACCGTATCGTTAACTGCGCTCTATTTTACAACTTTTCTAACCAGATATCCGATTTATTTTTATATTTGCCCATATTTAAAAAGTTAAAAAACTTATTTTTTGCTTAAAGTACAAATTCGTGTTAAATGTAATCCTCTGTCGTATCAGTTTATCATTATTCTTGAAATTTCTTAAGTTCCAGAAGATGTAAAAAAAATAAATAAAAAATCATCCAAAGCAATCAATTAACTTAGCGATTGTAATTAGAGAAAAATGTTTATTGCTGAAAACAGAAAATAAGCACAAATAGGAAGCATTTAGGTTGTCTATTATTAAGGTGAACGCTTAATGATGATTGCTTTGGAGTTTTAATTCTCTCCTTTTATAATAAAAATATTCTTTTTATACTTTAACTATATTCCCTTAGCAAATTGCGAATGAGATAATTTTTATTTAGTTTATTTTTTTTTTTTACGTTATTTAGAATTTCTTTGTTGGTTTTCCTTCATTTTTCTTTCATTTTTTTTTTTTTTTTTTTTTTTTGTATCATTGTCAAGTGGATAAATGATCAAAGCGAATTTAATTGTTAAGTGTTGTATAATCCCTTTTATTTTAAATATTATTTGCATACGACTTAATAAATAGGTTTATTATGTATGTACATACTTCAAATGTATATAATTAAATATTTCAATTATAAATATAAATAAAAATGTATGTTGAAAGAATTTTCTTACAAGAAGTGTATGCTTATAAAAACTTACAATAGATGGCATTATAAAGAAGTTTTTTTTTTTTTCTTTCATTATTATTTAAATATATTACGATGGTTTTTTGTTTTAATAAATTTATTCAGGTAATTAACTAAACCAAAAATTAGATAACTTCTCTAAATAATATTGGTGAATATTCTTCACATTTAAAATAAAAAATTCGATTAATTTTGCGCATATTTCGTGTTTTTTTTTTTTTTTTTTTTTTTTTGTGTAGCATATATATGATTTGACTACTATTAACAAACACCGGTGTTTTGATGATAAATACAGGTGAAAAATAATAAAAGTAAAATAAAAAAGTTAATTACTTACGGGTTTTTTTTTTGTGTTTAATAAAAATGTATATCTATGAAATAATTAATTTTCATTGATATTTTATAACAAAAAAAATTAAAAAAAAAAAACAAAAAATTAATCAACTTTTTTAACAATTACAAAATAATAATATTTTGAAAGCACAATTTCACTGTGACGTTATGACCTTTAAAATTTAAAATCGCATAAATTATTAAAAAAAAAAATCTAAAAGGGACGCAAAGATAAAATTAACGCAAACACACAGCACACAATCACAAATATTATGTACACACAATGTTATTGTTTATATGTAACTTTCTCATGTATCTCAATTTTTTTATTTTTAAAGCAAATAAATCTAAAATATGCAAATGATTCACAAACACGCGTTACTGTTGGCTGTTTTTTTTTTTTTTTTATTATTTTGTAAATAGTAAAATGATGTGAAACGTCATTTTATTTATCTTTACCGCCAGTTATATTTGTAATTGACAAACGAAAAAAATAAAAAACCTTTTTAAGAAGGTTGTGTAATTTTCTGAAACATCAACGAAAAAGATGCGTGACGCACATTGTAAAAATTTCATTTGTGATGTCATAAATTTACATTAAAAACGAAAAAAATAACCCGCTGCAATAATATTGTGCGATTTTCTAAATATTTTTATTTCATATTACTACAGTTTGTGAAACTTTAATCAATGCAATCAAATATAAATAAACAATATTATTATTTTCTAAAAAATTTTCTTTATTAATCAAATAAATTTCATTTTATTTATATATCTTTAATTTTATTTGCCTAAAATTAACAATTATATTTATAACCTAAAAAAAGTACATTAATTAACGAAATTTAAAAACAAAAAGAAAATTTCTTTTCTTTTTTGTTTGTTTTTCGTTACTTCATTTTATATTTTTGTTTGTTTTTATAAAAATTATTTTATTATGATAAATAGAATATAAAAAAATTATTATTAAATAATAATAATCAGATAATTAGTTTCGTTTAGTTAGTTGATACAGTGTAATAGCATACGGTTATTATTTAAACGAAACGAAAATAAAAAAAAAAAAAGAAACCAAAAATAATTGATTCACACATATCAAACTACTTCTTAATACACGAATTGAATGCTTTTACAATTAATTAATCCATTATTTCTGCTTTTTTTAACTTAAAATTCCACACCTTTCATGTAGTCATCCATTTCTCTATCTAAATGTGATCTTGTATTTGCCATATATAATTCTAATTCTTTATCTAATTCCTCTTTACTTTTCGGTGTCACATTTTGTCCAACAGGTTTATTACCGCCTGGCGCTATTCCGCCACGTCCACTACTGCCAATACGTCTTCTACCACGTCCTCGCTGTCTGTTTACATTTTGTGCATTATTTACATTTTGATAGACTTGACTTCTGGTTCTTGATTGTGATCGATTTCTGCCACCACGTCCACCGCCACGAACTGGTTGACCACGGACTGGTTGACCACGTCCTCGAGCACCACCCCTAAAAATCGAAAAAAAAAACACTGAATATTGGCAATAATTATCCATCGAATATTTGCAAATCAATTTACCTTGTCATTGGACGACCAAGACGAGCTTGTTTTGAAATTCCTCCACTTTGAACACGATTTAATGTAATTCCTGGTGCTGAATTTCTACGTAAATTTGGTCTACGATTTCCACCTCGCCCACGTACTATTATCGGAGGCGAAGTTTTATTCACACCCAAGCGACTATTTACAGAATTACTACGTTTTAATGTTCCTCGTGCACTATTATTTCGATTAAGACGTCTTCTCAATTGCACTTGTGGCTGTTTAGGACCGCCCTGACGTAAATTTAAATTTCCTGAATTTATGCTACGCCGTAAATTATCATTTACTTGTTGTCTATTTAAATTTGATACTGAATTTGAGCGTCTTAATTTTCTACGTTGTCCCACGACACCTAGACGTGCAGTAATATTTGTTGATGAATTTGTTCGCCTAAGACGACGTCCTCCACCAATCAATGGTTTATTTAATAAATCAGCCTTCATTCTGTAAATTGTTCACATTTTATTACTAAAACTATATTCAACTAAAATATTTAAATAGAAACCTACGTTGCTAAATTGGACAAACTATTTCTTCGTGTTAAATTGCCGGGCGCTCCAATAGTTTTAGCAGCACGTCTTAAATTTACACGATTTCTTGTAGTTTGTCTTTGTATTGCACCTATATTTGTTTTTAAACTTTTCTAATGGAAACAAAAAATAAAAAAAAGAAGGAGAAGAAGCAATAATAACACAGAATTCTAATATTAACGAAAAGATTAAAGGATTAACTATTATGTTTACTTACTCTTTTTAGTTTAAGCGCAGCAATCACTTTATGTCTTGTTTCTAATTGTTTTACTAGTTCTCTGTTTCTCATGGAAGCCTTTGGTACACGATCAATATTGCTGATACGAGCGCCACCAATATTATTGTCTGGAGCTGAACTACCACGTCCAGCACTTTGTGAACGTCCTCTTGAACGTGACCGGCCTCTTGGTGATGATTTCTGTGGTGTTTGACTACCACTGGGAACACCGACTGATTGCATTATTGTAAATCTATCATTCAACGAGATTTTCGTTGAATTATTTACATGAATTTTATTAATCGACATTTTGAAAATTGTCTTCGCACCTTTGACTTTTCAATTTAATAATTCCAATTCTAAAAATAAAAAATTAATTTCAGATTATTTTTAGAAATTTTATTTTATTTTCACAAAACAACAACAAAACTCAAATAAATAGAAAAAAAAAACAATTTTAAAGCAAAGTATAAATGGGTGAACGCCTTAGAAAATTAATTATTAATAGCAATTAAATATACTGTTTAATACTTACAATAAACTATATAAAAGTATTCTTCTAGTTTAAACACATTAAATGTGTTTAATTTTATTTTCAATAATTTCTTTTCCTATCTTTTTTTCTTCAGACAGATTCAGCTTCACTTTTAATAATAAAAAAAAATAAAAAATTTGAGATCATCAAATATGGCGATTTCTATTTGGTGATGCCATATATAAATTTTATTATGTGTTGAATATATTTTAGGTATCATACTTTAATTATAAAGCTTTATCTTTATATGTACATATTCAATAATTATTAGAATTATCAAAATATTATGATTTTGATTGTTATCATGATTTTAGCCGGTGTAAATAAATAAATATAAAAAATCAATATAACTTTAATAATTTCTTTATTAATTAATTAACTTATTATCAAAAGTTTATTAGAATGACAGCCAGTATAAAAACAATAGACATGTCATTTGTAGTGCTGTCATTTTTTTTTCTTTCTAATACTTTGAATTTAGACAGAATTTTTTAGTGTGAAATAAAAACAATTAAAAAGTATTTTATATTTTTCCTTATCACACTGTGTAATGTACGTACATTGTTTTTTATTACGAAAATAAAATTAAAAAACATAAAAATAATTTCATTAAAAATGTATAAAATGTATTATTAATTTATGTTTCATAAAAGCTTTTTTTCTATACAAGCAAAAGTATACTTTTTATGTTCATTCAAAGTATTGTTTTTAGTTTTGTTATTTTAATTTTTTTATTTTAACTAAATTTTAGTGTAGATTCTGTATTTTAAGTTAATTAATTAAATAAATAATCATTTTAAAATGAATCGTGTTCCTGACTTAATTATTTGGTAAATAAAATAATAGAGTATTTTTTTATATACATTTTTCTAACTGTTTTTTTTTTTTAATATTTCCAGCTTTATTATAGTCATAACTTTTGTTATTGTACATATTTTATCGAATTTTCTACATATTCTAATAAAAACCGATTTAAATGATGATAATCAAACATTAACGCAGTTAATTGAAAAATATTACCCAGATTATGGATGGTTTTTAAAATTATTACTGAATTGTATTGGTTACTCATGTATTTTTATACCTGGCGTATTAATATATAAATATACAAGAAAAACAAATTATTTAGAGAGATCTGGTAAATATTATTTATTATTTATGTTTTCAATTGAATTTAAAATAAACCAAATGATAGAATAACTGAAATACATTTATATTTTTAGATAATAGCCTAATACCATCATGTGTACGATTTTGTTTAACGGATTATGATAATAATAATGAGAAAAATCAATCAAATAAAAAGAATCGTTCATATATAAAAAATTTATTATTATTATTGTACTGTTTTTTTGGTCTTATGATAACATATTTAACATGGGGTGTTTTACAAGAGCAAATAATGACAAGGGTAAATTTTATTTCTATTTTTGAAGTTTAATTATTCAATTAATAATATATATTTTATTATTTTTATATTTTATTATAGGAATATGAAAATGCAAATGGTGTAAAACAATTCTTTACTGATTCACAATTTTTAGTATTTGCAAATCGTTTATTAGCATTTTTAATTGCATTTTTTTATTTATTAATTAAATTACAAAATAAACATAAAGCGCCTATATTTAAATATTCGTATGCATCATTATCGAATATTATGAGTGCTTGGTTCCAATATGAGGCATTAAAATTTATAAATTTTCCAACACAAGTGTTAGCGAAATCATGTAAAATTATACCAGTTATGATAATGGGTAAAGTTATATCAAAAAATAAATACGAAAAATATGAATATGTAACAGCAATAATAATATCAATTGGAATGTTTTTCTTCTTAACGGGCAGCAATAATTCGAATAAAGGTTATTTTTTATTTATAATTAAAAAAACTAAATTATTGTATGATTTAAATATATATATAAATATTCTTTACAGTTTCAACGGTGACAACTTTAACGGGCTATGTACTATTAATCGCTTATATGGTATTTGATAGTTTTACATCAAATTGGCAGGGTGAATTATTTAAAAAATATACAATAACACCTGTACAAATGATGTGTGGTGTTAATCTATTCAGTACATTATTTACTGCAGCTTCATTATCAATACAGGGTGGATTTTTATTATCAATACAATTTGCCATTGATGTAAGTTTTTTATATAGTTTTTATTTTTTGTTATTTTATTAAATTATTTCTTTCTTTATTAGCATCCATTATTTATTTATGATTGTATTATACTATCAATAAGTTCAGCAATTGGACAATTATTTATATTTTTCACCATATCAACATTTGATCCAGTTGTTTTTACAATAATTATGACTATACGACAGGTAAATGAATAGTTTTTACATATATATATATTTTTCTTGTAATAATTTTAAATTATTATTTTATTTATAGGCCTTAGCAATATTATTATCATGTTTAATATATCATCATAAGATAACAATATTCGGTATATTCGGTATTATTATTGTATTTTTTGCAATATTTTTACGTGTTTATTGTAGTCAACGTATTAAATCATTTAAAAAACGTTTATTAATTAATCAAGATAATATAAAATCACAACGTATTAATGTTTAATATTATTTATATTTATTTATTAATTAAAAATAAAAAAAATATTGTGATTGTAAATATATATATATTTTTTATAAATCAATTTTATAGCAGTTGGTGTGTACTTAGGCTAAACACATACACGGTTTTTTTTTTTTTTTTTAATTGAGTTATTGTCTTAGCTTAAAATCCAAAAATAAATTTATAATAAACCAAATAAAATAGATATTTATAATAAGTCGTCGTCGTCGTTATAGTAATTAACTATAAGCATTAAAAACACGCAGGAATTTTTAATTTTCAAACAAAAGATTAATTATATTTTATAAGTACTACAAAAATAATTGTATGTGTTAAAAAATAACAAATGCTATATTTATGTGAAAAATAAAGGGAAATTTCTTTAAAACGTTTTTTTTTTTTTTTTTTGTTTACATTCCCCTCTTATTCAGTTAACTATTTGTCATTATTTGGTTGTATAATGTTTGTTGTTTTATGGTAATAACACTAAAAATAAAACAATTAAACAAAAAAAAAAAAAGTTATTTTATTTAAATAATTAATAAATTTATTAACCATAATAATTTTATTTATTTATAATAATATAATTTTTCAAAAAAGAGGGTACAAATATAGTTATTATTTTTTTATTAAAAATTAATTTAAATTCATATTATATAAAATAATTATTTATTATAAATTATTAATTATTATTATTATTATTATAATATAAAAATTTAAAGTCTTAAAATAATTATTTATTATTTTATTTTATTTATTTCTTTTATTATATATAATTTATTAAAATTTTAACAGGATACAAAAAAAAAACGAACATTTTACAATTTTTAATTTTTTATCTAAGATAAATTTAATTTATTTATTTATAAAGGCATTTTTTTTTTTTTGAGAATTAATTGATTGAATAAAATGAATCGTTTTTTTTTTATTGTTTAATTCTATGTTTGATTCCTCCTCTGTGTGTGTGTTTTTATTTTATTAATTAGATTCATTTATTGTCTTACAACATTTTACAAATACAGTAAAAATAAATAAATTTTTCATTTATGTCTTTAGTTTTAAACAAACAAATATAATAAATAATAATAATAAATTATATAACTCTTGACTAGAAAATAAAATATTCTTTGATTTTTCTTTCGTTTTTTTTTTTTTTAATATGCAAATATATGTTTGCCATCCTTCTATTTTTCTTTTTCTTTTCTTTTCTTTTTTTGTAAATAATAAATGCTTAATTTATATTTCATTAATTTTAAATAAACAAAAAAAAAATTATAATTAAATTTTAATTACACTTAGTGGGATCAAGTTAATATACTAAAATAATGAAAAGAAAATGTTAAAATAAATTATTTAATAATTCTTTATAGAGATAGGTAGATAGACAAGATAAGACAAGACAAGACATAAACAAAAACAAACAAAACGCATTTTTCTATAAATATTTAAACATTTTAATTCAATTAATTTTGTGTCTTTATTTATTTATAACTTTTTTTTTTTAATTTTATTAGTTAAATTAATTAATTACTACTACGTTATTTTAAGAAATCTTTCTTTCTTTCTTTTTTTTTGTATTGATTGTATTATGGATGTAAGGGTTATTTATTAAATGTGTTCTTTGTTACGTACCTTTATCGAACGTACATGCAATGAATTAAATTAATAAAATTATGTATATGTGACATAAAAAATGAGTAAAATTCATTAAATATAATTTTGTTGATAATGATAATGACGATGATGATTGTTTATGAAAAATGCAAAATTAAATAATTGAGCTAAAATAAGGATTTTTTTTACATAAATATCATTTCCACTGTGGTGGTAAAAAAAAAAATTAAATAAAAAACACAAACTTTTACTATTTTAGAGGTAAATAATTATAAAGCTTTTTCTATAATTTATTATCATCTAAATTGTCTCAATGCAAAAATTAAAAATTAAAACGAAAATTCATAAATTCATTTACCAAAATCTAATTTCTTAACCTTTAACTACTTGTAAAATGATTGACATACAGTTTTTTTTTTTTTTTCTTTTTTAATTAATTATTCTTTTTTTTTCAATAATTGTTAAATGTGTAAAATTTCTAAGACATGGTTTGAGTAAACACAAATGGTAAATGCTTATTACTTATGTACGTAAAATTCACGTATTATTATCATAGTGTGTAGAGTGAAGCTTTTTCTATTTTAAGTCAAGTTCACAACCTGTTGTAATTTTTTATTTTCTTTTTTTTTTTCGCATTAACAATTAATTGTAAATAATTATTGTTAATTTTACTATAGGATCGTTTTTCTTAAATTAAACTATGACTAGCTACAATTTTAATATTCTTCTTCATTTTTCTTTTTGGGTATAATATTCACTTTAATTATAATATATATATTTTCTTTATAGTAACACATGTTTACCATACTTTTATCTTCTATTTTTGTATGTTTATTTTTCTGTTTTATAAAATATTTTTATTTAGTTTTTGGTATATATAATTTTTCATCTTTTCATTTTTAATTATTACAAAAAATTGGCAGTAGAAAATATACATTATTAAATCTCTGGTTTCTTTTTCTTAATTTATAATTTTTTTTTTTCTTTTTTTTTTTTTAATAAATGTATTATAAATATTTATATTAATTATTGTGCGTAAATTTGTGATTTATTTGATTAATAATTAATTTGTGAGTAATAAGAAAAAAACAAACAAACAAACTTACTTTCAAAACCAAGTAAAAACAATGTTTTGTATAATAAGATTAATAATATAATATGTTTTTTAATACATATAAAACAGGATAATTCTGGACACTGGACGGGTATTATTATTTCTTTTTTAATTTTAATTATAATATTCTTTTTGGTCCGTATTTTATAAAATTAATTATTGTTTATAACCTTTATGTAAAATTAATAGAAATTTTAATTCTACTCATACGGTTCTTGCATTGACTGAATCTCTATAAGACTTTATGTGCCATCTAGTTTTCCCATGATGTGTTTATTTTTCAGTTTATCCTGTCACTTTATTATTTGTCACTTTACGTTGCTACGGTAATTTTTTTTTTCAAATATTATTCTGCAATTGATTTTTTTTCATATATATATAATAAAAAAAAAAACGAAACTATTTTAAAAATAGTTAAATTATTATTATAATTATAATTAATGCATTTTTTCATGTTATGTATACGTTTGTGGACGACAAATTGTACATACAAATATTATAGCAAATAATATTTCAGTGACCTGAAGGGCCAACATCAAGGCACATAGGATATATTCTAAACGAAGTATGTGTGTTTGATAAATTAATAAATAACCAACACCTAATGCACATGGTATTGTAACAAATACGGACAATATAACTTTCCAACCTTAAAATAATTAAAGAAAAAAAAAAAAAGGAATTGTGTTTAGGTTATGTTAAATAAATGATAATATTATGAATAAATACCATAATCACTTAAACATCCATGTCTACCCAAATATATACGAATTGATTCTAATAAACATAATCCAAGTACGAGAAACGCTTCTTTCATTAATATACCTTCCGGGTAGGGAAGATTGACGGCTTTAAGGACACCCATACCGAATTCACAGGCAGCGAACATTCCAAAATAAAATGAATTTAAATATAATAAAATTTCATATGTTAAACTAGCATTCACCATTATTTTTAAATTATTAAATCAATTTTTATTGTGTTTATACAAAAGAAAAATTAATTTCCACTTAAAACAAAATTTTTCTTTTAATATTTCACAGAACTTTTCTTTCTTTTTTTTTTAATTTATTTCATTTTGGATTTTTCAATATTTAAGCACAACCACATTTCATGTAATCAAATAGTTAAGTATCATGTATTATTTAAAATACATATTTATATATACATTTGCTATATTGGCTAAACTTTAATTATTTTATTTATTGGAAATAAATTAATTTTTCCTACTTTTTTTCCTTTAATGAAAAATTATTCAATATTAATTTTCCTTTTCTTTCTGCCAATGTTTATTTTTAGCTTTTCTACTTTCAGTGAAAGTAAATTGGACATACGTAGTTGTATGTAAAAAAAAAATAGTTTACCGTGGAGCAGGTGAATCATTACGGTTGGTTCTGTTTACTTAATTTTTGAATAAAATGTTAATTAAAACCCCCTTTAAACCGATTATAAATAGCATAAAATTATTAATTATTATCTTATAAAATTTAAAGCAAATATGTAACCGTTATTAAAAAATTCAATTTCGTAAAGGCCATGAACTGACTCATTTTCGATGTTTTTAGTAGACACCAAATTGACGCCATATTTAATATCGAATAAACGATAATTTGAAAGACAAATAATAATTAGAAAAAGTAATTTGTGCTTGTAAACAATAAAATTTTAATAACAAATTATTAATACAAAAGTATTGTGATTATAAGTTAAAATGCCAGCAGATCAGATACAATATTCTGAAAAATATTTTGATGCCATTTACGAATACAGGTAATTAAAATTAATTTAACACTTGTTTGTTTAAAAAGTGTAACTTTGTCGCGAACATAACCTAATAATATTTCAAACAGACATGTAATTCTACCCCAGGACATAGCACGGCATGTGCCAAAGAAACACTTGATGACTGAAACAGAATGGCGAAATCTAGGTGTACAACAAAGCCCGGGCTGGGTTCACTACATGGTACATGCACCTGAACCACATGTTCTTTTGTTCAGACGGCCCAGAACCGATATCCCAATGTCAGAATCGAAAAAGGTTTCAGCATCACAACAGAACCAGACAAATTACGTATCAGCGAATTAATATATATTTAAATTAAAATATGGGTTGTAAATATTGATGTACATTTTTTTTTCCGTTTATTTTATAAAAGTAAACATTAAATTTCGTATGAATGAATGAGAAATAAAAACATTTATTTAAAATTATATTGAGCTTTTCTTTATTTAATCATAAAAACGAAACACACACACAAAGTACAATATTTAATTATGAATATTGTAATCAATGGGATTCATATTGCTTCATCTAAATTTCCAATTGGCTTCATAATCAGATTTCGCATCCAGGATTCCGTAGTTGCTCTTTGCTTGTTGTGCATCATCTATAACAAGAAATTGTATTCTATTAGTATAAAATATCGTAATCGAATCAAAAATAAATATTTAATATAATTTTGTCAGTATTCTTATATCATCAAGACTTCTTTATGTCGGGGAAAGAAAGTTTTCATCATTATCTGAAACTTATGTAGCAAAAATAAAAAATAATCACCTTTTAATACACATCAGGACCACCACCTATGCCTCCTCATATTCTCACACATTGAATCTTATCTGCAAAGAAATTCTATCGTTAATAACGTAACACAATTTGGACAATATTTTCTATTTAGTTAAATAATCTCAGTATTCTTATATCATCAAGACTTCTTTATGTCGGGGAAAGAAAGTTTTCATCATACAAAATCTAGTGCATTATTCTTTTAAATGTAAATTTTATAATTACCTCTTGCAATCAGCAACTTTTTTGTTGTCTTTCCAAATTCTTCCAAGTATTCTGAAAAAGAAAATTTGTCATTAGACGTTTGTTTTTCATACAAAAAAGTAAAATATTTTTTTTTATTTTTTAGCAAATCAGTGATAGTGTTAAAGTTATAATCAATGTAATTTCAGCAACACGGACTAAAATATCATCATTAGTTTTATATTCTTTAAAATACCACGAAATTCAATTAATATGTACCTTTATAAAATTTTCCGCTTTAGGATAAAAATCTCAATGCTTCTTTTAATGCACTATAAACGACTAAGCACCTGTAAAACAAAAAATTTCAAAATTAATAATCAGTCGAAAAACACGATACAAAAAGATTGCCGGCAATAGAATCAGTACTTTATAAAAAGCAGCCATAATTTTATTGTCATTATTTGTCATACGGTAATCTTTTTTCCTCATTTTAAAATAAATTTACAATATAAGAAACAAAAAAATAATAATTACCTTAGTTTTAGTCAAAGCAGGTTTTTTGATGACAATCATTTCTTCTGTAAAAACAAAGAAAAAACAAATTTAACAAAAAGTTCGATGATAGAAATCAAACATTTAAATAATGGTGGTAGTCATAATCAGTACTTTATAAAAAAGCAGCCATAATTTTATTGTCACAAATAATCAAACGGTAATCTTTTTTCATCATTTAAATATATTTCATTTTACATTTTAATATGATTGTTGTTGGTTGTGCCAATTACTAAATAATATCACTAGAGAAATAATTACCTCTGTACTTTTCTTCTAAAACAAATGTATAATCAATCAAAGAGACACTTAAACAACATGCAGCAGCATTAATTCTACAAAGAAAATAAAATTGTTAGAAAAGAATTCATTAGGTAACATCAGACATTTTTATAATAACAATAAATCAGTACTTTATAAAAAGCAGCCATAATATTATTATCATAATTTGTCAAACGGTAATCTTTTTTCATCATATTATGAATAATTAATATTTTATTCATACAAATTATATTTACCTTGTAAATCTTGGTTCGCGAAGAGTGCTCATACGCTGCATCTTCTGTAGTCTAAAAAGGATAAAATATAAATAAAAAAGGCGTTCATAAACGAATTTGGAGAAATATATTGGGGTAAACACATCTCATCAAATAAAATGTAGTCAACATAAACTATTTTGCAATTAGATCCGTATATTTAATATAATCATTGATTGGAGGTTGGTAGTAGAGAGATGGAAAACAAAATTTGTATTAAAAAAGCTAATTACCTCATACAACAGGAGAATATTATCTATTCGAATTGCGCTCTACCACGAACATTGAGAATCGCTTCAACCAGTTTCTACAACAGAAAGATACAATTATAATCAGAATTATAAAATTTATTATTTTCTTAATGACAAAATAAATCAAAATCATCTCATCAAATATAAATATCAACAATTGTAATCAGAAATTAGATCCGTATTTAATATAATCATTGATATCGACTAATTTTAATGTTTAGAAATAAAATTAAAATTACCTTTTTTAATCAAATTTCAGATCCACAATTGACAATTATACAAATTAAACACACTCAAGCTGCGCTAGGTAATATCTGCAAAATGTTGTAAAATTAGTAAAAAATAAAATATAAATCACAGAAAATTGTATAAAAATAACTGAGATTAGCCTGTCGTAATTTTAATAAACAAATGGGCGGGTAATCGTAATTACACAAAACATTAGAATAGAGAATTTTTAAGAACATTGTGCATTGCTTTTAATTTTTTTTCAAGATATAAAATAAAACAAAACAAAAGATTGTTGTTTGTTGTATTCAATCAATTTTAATTCTTATTTAACTTTACTTTTAGTGATTTTTATTTGCCTCGAACGCATAGATAAATATATAGTATCTTGGCAATATATTTAGACAAAACAAACGTATAGTTATGGTAGGTATATGTAACAAAATAAATAATTGTTTAAAGATTAGCAATATATCGAAATATTTCTTTAATAAAACTAATAATTTTTTTTTTAATTAACAAAGTCTTACCTCATCGAGTTTTACAAACACAAGATGATATTTATTTATTACAAAATTGAGATGGTTATTTGTACAAATTATTTTAATTCATTTCGAATGAAACGTATGTAGTAAATGTAAAACCTCCTCTTATATGAACTGTTTATTTTAAACAATAATTAATAATTGCTACTGGCCAGCAAACATAGACCTTAGTTTTTTTAGACAATAAAAATTAAAATATTTAATTAACCCATACATAAAACAAAACAAAACTATTAACACAGCAATAGTATTATAATCATTATCGCAATAAGCCTCTATCCTAATTAACAAAATCAATTGCAGCATCTTTCCTTAAATACGTTGTCAACATTAAAATGCACATTTTTTAGAATACTAGGGGTTCCTCAAAAATGTTTATTTCGTGCAGAGTCAGTAGGCTATTTTATATTATAAATTAAAAATTAAGTACCTATAAAAGAAATAAAGTAAGGTTTCGGGAATACACAAATTAAGTCAAAATACAAAAATTAAAGCAGCTTTTATAAACAAAATTATTTAAAGATTGCAGTATTATAATAAGTTGATTAAAATAATAACCAGCTTCACAAATTTAGAAGAAAAAAAAACAATTTTAAGAGTAATTAAGTTATCCAAATAAATAATTCCACTGTGTATAATCAGACAAAAAGCAGTAACACTTAATAAACGAATAATTCGTTTCCTTATTATTATTTTGTAAAATAATTTTATAATAAACGCAAAAACACAATAATCAATTTCTGTTTTTATACAACTAAAATATGTATTGTATATATTTGCTTAATAATTAAAAATTACACATTGAGAGATAGTTATATTATAAATTAATATTAGATTGTTAAAGATACATCTTGTTTATAATTTAATTTTCCTTTAAAACAATTTTCAAAGAAAATATTAAACATTAAGTTACACAATTAAAAAAAAAATCTTATAATGTAAATACTGTGTAGATAGAATCCTAAACAATTCATTCCAAATCAAAATTACATTTCATGAAGAATTCGTATGCATATCTTCAAGAAAATAGTAATTTGAAATAAAAATTAAAAGATCACAAATAAAATTGCAGAAACAATTGTTACATAAATTAACAATCAACGTACAATCCAATTACTGTCAGTTTTACCATATTTGCTTTAAATATACTTAAAATAGATTTTGTTGATTTTCACAAGTACACAAAAAAAAAAGATTTATTTTCTAATAGAAATAAAAGCATAAAAATGTCACTTATTTCATCTCTTTTCATTCGTTGTGTATCATCAAAATAATCGCAATTGAACTACAATATCAATATCAACCATTAAAATAAAGGTTGACAGAGATATACATAACAAGTAAAGTAATGTGAATCAGTCGTAGAATGTTGCTAACAAATATTGGGTGGATTCTTATTATTTAAACAAATAAAAAGTTCTATTATTAAAAATAAGTGTTTTTATATTACAATACTAAAGTAAAATTATAATTAATAAGTTATATATTTAACTTAAAATTGTATTGATTGATTTGCTTTTCTTTGTTGATCTTATCTTATATATATATCCTTGTTTTTATATATAATGTTTTGTGCGCGACACACTTTCTATTATCGGTTTGCTTGTTTCATAAACTTTGTTTTTTATTATTGTAATAATTATAGTTATTGCATAAAGATCAGTAGAGGATTTTCTACACAAATCAAATCATATTTTAAAATTTTAACACTAGTGGATAGAGTGAGTGTGTACAAATCTAGAATCGTCTACGCTTATTTTGAAAGTTTTCGTCATTGTTACCACGACGATCATTCCATTGACGATTCATGTTACCACCACCTCCACCACGTCCGCCGCCGTTGTTTCCACCTTGTCCACCTTGATCATCATTAAAACGTGATTGCCTATTCTGACCATGATCATAATCCATGTAACCAGCATCCTAATAAACGGATTATAAGAAGAATCACAATGTGTTGATAAATATTTATGGTTTGTCTTTCTTAGATTGTGGATTTTTTTAATAAGATTCTCTCCATCAAGATCTTTTGATTTTCTTAATAACTAAATCCACAGATTAAATTTTTAAATAGTTTGAAGAAATATTAAATTAAAAAATTATCTACATAATAATTAAGTCCATATATGATAATAAACTACTTTTATCGGTTTTGTCACTTTAATTGATGTATATATATCATTATATTCCCATAGATAACTTATAATTATAATGAGACATACCAAATGCATATATTAATCTAACACGCAAAATAATTTACATGTTTATTAATAATCAGAAAAATATTATTTTTATAAATCAGATACAAAAAAAAATAAATAAATAAAAAATGCAAGTAAATCGAAGGCATATTGAGCACACCTCCAATTATTATACAAATGTCAAGAACAAATATATTCTTTTAGTGTAAACAAATTAAAAATAATTTTATATACAAGTCTATAGACTATGCCGTCATATATGATAAATAATTGCAATATCAAAATTACATTTTATTCACCCAACCCAAGAATATATTATAAAACAATAGTTTATTAATGCATACTCTGCAGGATAATACATTTCAAAATAAATGTATCCCAAGAGATAAGCATTTATATGTCATTCATAGATATTTTCCAGTTAAATAGTATAATTATACATTTATATATTATATACACAAAAATAAAATATAATAAAAAAATAATGTTTGGCCAGAACAATATTTTAATTAAAATATATTAATTTTGTGTACAATAATAATTTTAATATATTACTAAGCAGCAGCAGCAGCAGTTGTGGAAATTAGTTTTTTTTTTTTTAATAAAGAAACAATGATTTTGACAACTAATGTCCTTAAAAATGTATCTAGAAAGTAAGCAGACAAACAATACCACCCCAATTCATATACAACAATAGATGTTAAATAAGTTTCAATTTAAAAATAAATCATGTAAATTATAATGAATTTTCAACGATTAATTAGCATTCAGTATGTCAAATTTAATTATTTACGTCACATTTTGGAAAATAAAATTTAATTCACTTCCAGTTAAGTAATCAGTAGTCACTTTTATATACTGTTTAGAAATTTTATATTTTCCTTGTTATAATAATTTCGTTATTAATCATATATGAAATTTAAATATCCTTTAAAAAAAATTAATTAAAATTATTAACAAGATGATTAATGTTACTATTATATATAATAATTTTTTTTTTTTTTAATAATCATTTACATGTTTGCAACATTTCATATATTTATCAGTGCTCTCAGTATAAATCGTATTATTTCTATTAATATTATATAACAAAATAGCCATTGCGGCTTAACAAAAATTATGTGTGCATAATGTTGTATGTTCTAAAAAAAATAAACTTTTGGTTATAAGAAAATAAATGATTTTACTTTCATCCCAAGAAAGTATAAGCATATAATAAACCCACAATTATTGACATTGCCACCCACCAATTATAGATTTTACAATACGTATTTTTCTATAAAACTCGTTACTGTATAAATTTATACTCTCCTCCAACACAAGTCACTTATATTAAAAAAAAAAAAAAATATTGTCAACAAATTTCTTTTTGTAACATTCGTCGTATTACGAAAATTACAATTTACATATCAATCAAATCATCACAAGATATTGTGGTGTTATAAGTAGTATGCAAAACAAGTATTCCAGTACATAATAAAGAACGATAAAATAACTTGAGCTTATTTATCCCAAGCTATAGCTATTAAACAAAAAAATTCGTTGAAATTTCAGATTATAGATTTCACTATTCATATTTCATTAAGAAACAGTTTTTTAAACAAACATTTTGAAGATACGATTAATACTGAGTACTAGAATATAATAATAAAGATAATTTGTTGCAAACATGTGTGTAAATGATTCAAAACAAACACAACAAATTTTTAAACTTCTTTTTCTTAAACATAAAATAATTTAAATGAAATTGCAAACTCACCGAATTTCCCATATTATTATTGCCTGTAAAAAAATAAAAACTATAATTAGATTTAACTTTGGGGGAAAACAATTTATATTAATATTTACCTTGTGACATCAAGTCATAATTGCGACGATTGTCATTAGAATCGTAGTTCTTTCTACCTTGATTCATTTCTTGTTGATCCAATATAGAGTTCAATTGTTGCGCCTGTTCAAAGCATTACATAATAAAACTAATTAGTACACAATCATAATATTTTTAGCCTAATGTGTTATTCGGTATAAATCAGTAGCGGTTGACAAATTTATAGTCATTATTTTTCATAAACACGGACCAAAAAGGTCATCATTTTAAAGTAAAAGTTATATTTGTGAAGAATAATTTATCGTTTAATACCTGCATGAATAATGTATTTTCTTGTTGTCTTCTTCGTAACTCCTCTTCTTGACGGTGCATTCTAAGCTGCATTTCATCCTGTTGCCGACGCATCTGTTCTTCTTCTCTTGTACGTTGCTCCTCCGCCTGACGTTCCTTGATTTCCCAATCAATTTTTTGACGTTCTCTGTCTTGTTCTCTTATACGGAGCTCTAAAATCATTAAATTAGATTCGTGTTGTAGGCTACTTCTATTTCTAATGAACTTACGATCTCTTAAAATTTCAGTTTCATGTTCATATCGAGCATATTCCATTTGTGCTTCAAGTTTCTCTTCTTCCATGTGCATTTCACGCTTAAGCGCATCATGCTTTTGTTTATATAATTCATGCAACTGCTTCCACCTTGTACCATATTCATGTTCAAATGAACCACCTTCTGCAAATCTTGGTCCTGTTTGTCTTGCTTTGTAGAAATCTTGATTCTTTTTGTTTAAAGCTTTCTCTGAATAACCATCAGTGTCATCGCTATATTCAAAGGGTTCTACAACGCATGGACGAAGAGACCTGCAAAATTATTTTTTATTAAATGTCTATTCAAAGTTTGTATTTATTATAACTTACGAAGTGAGGAAATAACATTTCTCGTTACAATATCTTATTGCTGTCATGGCGCCAGATTTTCTTGCAAATTCCACAACTCCTTCACTTGTTGATTTTCCTCTATCATCAACAACAATTACAGCTCGTTCAACCTGTTAATAATTTAATAAAAAAATGTATAAGTAACAGTCGAAAATGTATAAACTATAGAAAAATATAAAATTAAAATGTCGTTTCTAATCATTATTAATTTCTTTTACGTAAGAGTAAAAGAAGGAGTATAATCCCAGACACTTGCTCTTCCCTTAAATCTAGAGCCCAATCAAATTTTTATAACGGGCATGGCAAATAAGGAGGTATAAATATAATAGAATAAATGTAAAAACTTTGATATTTACCTGTCCAAATATTTCAAATCCTTTGTAGAGAAGTTCATTTGTAACATATTGAGTTAAATTTTTAACTTTCACAGCCGTAGCATTTGGTGCAAATCTGATGCGTAGTGGACGATTTTTTCTTAACGAACCGTCTAGTTCTCTTTTTGCTTTCTCAGCATTAGCATGATAATCCACTTTAAGAAAAGCAAAGTTCTTTTCTGTATTTATGAATGCTTCGCTAATCTCTCCAAATGGTTTAAAAAGTTCTTTTAATTCTTCCTCTGTAACATCATTTGTAAGATTGCCAATATATAATCTATTGCGTCCCGAATATTTAACTTCTTCCTGTTCAAGTTGAGGTAATTCGTGTGTCGGGCCCATTAAATTTTTCAACTTTTGATTTACTAGAAAATCATCAGATTTTTTTAGTTTACGATCTCTATCTTCACGGCGATCGATTTCTTGTTTAATATTGGCTGCTGAATTATCATTGTTTGTCTATAAAAATAATTATATAAATTCAATTTAATTATTTTAAAGGTTGGGTGAGTTTAATATTTGCTTGTATATGTAACACATAGTAGTGTGTAGCTAGTAATAATTTACAAAGCCACGCTAGACGCCATTTTGTTTTTGTTAAAGAAAAATTTATTTACCTCATTTTGTGTTTGAGATTGCTGTTTCCGTTTATCCTGATAATTGAAATTTCTTGAATTATTATTATCTCGGCCTCCGCCGCCGCCGCTGCCTCCTCCGCCTCTTCCAAAACGATTTCCACCACGTCCTCGATTATTCTGATGATTATTTTGATTGCCCATGTTACCACCAGCAGCCTTGATTACAGGCTTTTTATCAACAGAAGGCCCATTTCTTTGAGGTAGTGGCGTGCCATTTACCTCTACTTTTGTTTCCATATTTTAATGATTTTCAATATTAATAATATGGATATTACTTAAAACACTTTAATTATTTATATCTTGTAATTCAATTGTTGGATGATGTTAGATTTAATTAACACTATTAAATATCTCGGTCCAAGCTGTATTTTTCAACAGCGGAAAATAATTAAGACTTCTTACCGATACGAACTCACAAAGTAAAATGAAATATTTAAATGGAATACGCAGGCACAGTACCGTGGAAATAATCAAATCTATTGTGTACTAAATATTTTGTAGAAGAAACGAAAGACTGAAGCCTAAATAATTTTCGTGAAATTTTCATCCATTTTTTTATTTTTTCGAAACAACGATAAAAGCACTTTTCAGGTGAATAAAAAAATTGGCAGTGGTGAAATAAAATTATATTTAAATTTAATCTGTTCATATGTATATATATATATATTTATTAATAACTTTTTCTGTTAAATTTTTAAATTACATTAATATCTCTATAAAAATAAATTAAAATTCATGAAGCATATATTAAATAAAACTATAAATTTAATAAATAAAAGAAAAAAAAAAGAAGTAATTATAAATAAAAATTACAAATTGATTATGTTTTTATTTTTATTTCTATATATTTTCTTTTTTTTTTTTTTGCCATTCATTTTAACAATTAGTTTTTGTTAGTGCTGAAATAATAATTAATAAATCTAATTAAAGAAAAAAAGAAACAACAAAAATATTAAAATTATTACATTAATTCATAATTTTATTTAGTAGAATAGAGAAAAAAAAAATAAAATTAAAAATATTTTTGAGTAGAGAAAATTGTGATTTGCATTAATAAATTTTTTTGATGGATTGATACTTTTCTCATCCTCCTCCTATATTTTGTTTTATTAAAATTATTTAAATAATTTATAATGAAAAACAAACATTTTTTTTTTTTATTTTTTTAAATTTTAATTTTAAAGTAATTAAGAAATTTAATAGAAAAATAACAATTTTAAACTAGATTTAATAAATTTTCTTATAATAATATTTATCATCAGCAAAATTGAGTGCATTTTATTAGTCTTTTATAAGTTCAATAGATTTTTATAACATTTTGTATTTGATATGTATTGATTTATGTTTTTGTTTAAATATTAAGCTAAATAGCTCATGATATGTAAATTGATTTTATAGTTTTTTTTTTTTTTTTAAATAAATTTTGGTAAACCAATACTTGTAGTTTTATAATCAATTAAGAATTTATACATGGTGAGGGTACAAATGTTTACTTTTATTAAAATAAACATTTCCAGCCAGTACCCAAACCATTTAAATATTTTGTTGACATTTTTCAATTAGACCAATTATTTATTAAGGACTCATTGTTTCAATAATATAGGACAGGAAAATACTTTATTTTAATTTTCCAAAAAAAAAAAAAAAAAAAAACAAATAATTCGATTAAAAAGTTTTTCTTTGATATGTATTTATATATTAAGATTTTTTTTTTTTGCTTTATTAAATTATTTTTTAACACTAAGAGTAAACTTTTAGATAAATATATATAATATAAGTAGGATATATTTTTTGGTTTTTAATTGTTGAATATTCTTATATAAATGTTAAACACATTTCTGTAATTTACAATAAGAATAAATTTTTTTTTATAAGTAGATATATGTATATATTTTGTGTAAATAATTTATTTTTCATATCGCAACATTTTTATTCAATTTTCCATCGATTAATCTTTATTAAATCGATTTTATCCGTAGTCTGTCGTTTTTATTTTTAATAATTATTTTTAATTACTTTCTATAAAATTTTAATTTTCTTTTTTTTTTTTTAATTAATTAATTAATTAAATTTTTCTTTTTTTTTCTTTTGCATTAGTAACATAGATTTTTTTTTTTTTTTTTGTAATCTTAAATTCTAATTCAAGGTACTTAACTCCTTTTTTAATATTTTTAAATTAAAATAAGATTTTTCTTCTTTATTTATTTTTTTAAATATCTTTTCTCATATCTGACTGTTTATACTGAATTAATAATTAGAATTAATTACAGTATTTTTTATTATTTTTTTTTATATGTTAATTAATAAATTAAATGGAAATAAAATGAAAATTATAATAAAATTAAAAATTATGTTTTTTAAATCAGATTTCAGTAATTAAATATTAGCATGCGTTAAACATTGATATTTGATATGCATTTGATACAATTTATTTATTTTTTTGATTTAAAATAGTTTATTTAGATTTCTTTTTAATTATATATTAATTTAGTATACATAATATTTAATTAATTAAATAATTATTTTCTTTTATATTACTAATATATATTTGATATGTTTTAAGTAAATTTTTATATACTTTTAATGTATGTATATTAGTTATTATAATTAATAAAAAATTTTATTACTGAATTGCATATATTTTAATTTTTCATCTATAATATTCTTTATATAGAGGTGTTTATATATATATATATATATATATATATATATATAATGACATAAGAAACATACATTTATCACATGAAGAACAAAAATATTATTAATTACAAACATTTAAATAAGTTTTTTAAATAGAAAAAAATGTGTTTATCAAGAGTTTTTCTTTTCTTTATATGTATATAAAATTTAATAAATATAATTAAGTAATTGTCTTTATAATGACATTATTATAAGTGCTGAAAGTAGTTTGAAAAATTTATTATACCAACATTAGTTTCAAATTGATTTTGGAAAAGTTTTTTTTTTGATAATAAAAAATATAAAAAAAAAAAAAGTTAAAATAACACCGAGAATATGTATGTAAGGAAAAAAAAACATTTATTAAAAAAGAAAATTAATTAATTTAATTTAAAATACGAATTTAGCGACATCAATCAGCATTATTAAGCTTTTTAATAATTTTTTTTTTTTTCTTTTTAAACGAAAATTACACAGAGAAAACATTTATCAATCGGACGTATTATGATTTTTGATTCGTGTGTATTGTATTTTTTTTTTTTTGTTTATCTTCTATTTCTTTATTTTTTCTTGCAATTACAATTAGATGTTAAATATATAGATAAGTTTTGATATAATAGTTAATTGTGTTGAAGAAAGTGTTAAACAAAATGTACACAAAATTAGAAGAACATAGAGAGATTTGATTTTTCTTTTAATTATTTTTTATTTATATTTTTATTTCTCTATATCAAAAACATGCAGTTTTAATATATAATTTAATTTAATTTAATTTTGTTTTGTTTTCTTTTTGTTTTTGTTCAATGATCCCGCTTCCATTTGTTTAAAAAAAAGAAAAAAGTTTTTTCGTTTAAGTTTAAATTAAATTTTTTTTTGTTTGTTTTGGATTTTTTTAAATTAATAATTTTAATAAGCAATAAATAGTATAATATACTCTCTTCTGTGTTATAAATTTTTTCTTTGGTCTTCTGTATGTAAATAAGTTATGTAAAATTTCATAAATTAATTTGATTAATTTTATGTCAGGGTATCACATTTTGTTTGATAATTTTTTTTTTTTTTTTAATTTTTTAACAAACAAAATGTAATTTAAAATTAATCAAAATAATTGTGTTTACCTGACTTTACCTACTTTTCTCGATATATATGTTGTATTTATGTATATATATATATATTTTTTTAAAGATAATTGTTTTTTCAAACTACTTTCCTTTCTTATTTATTTATTTATGTTTTTTTTTGCTTTAATAAATTGATTTAAATTTCTTCTTCTAAGAAAACTTAAGAAAAAAAAAATTACTTTAACCAAAAATAAAATAAAATAAAAGGATAATTAGGAGGAGGTTGGTTTAGTTATTATTATTATTATTATTATTACCTTTTTTTTTCTTGTTTATTTTTAATTTTTTTATTTTAATAATATTTTTTTTTTCCTTTTTTTTTTTAAACTTTTTTTTTTTGATTTTTTTTTTCTTTTTCTTTTTTTTTTAATAATTATAACCAATACCAAATGATGAACCAAGATATGAATAAAATTGTGGATTAATTGGTATTGCATAATAGTATGGGGAAGCTGGATCTGGTGCTACTCAATCTAAGAAACCGGTGTTAACAAGTTTCTCCAAGAAAAACTTAACATCACCCAATTCAGAATCTTTTATACCCAATGATTTTAACATGCCCAGGTCACCGTTCTCAACTGCCATAAAAACTGATCGTAAATGTTCCAAATCTGATCTGTTTTTGTTAACACACAGAAAAAAAAAGTTATTAGAGCAATTGAATTTTTTGTATTCAGAAAACAATTTGTTTACCTCATTAGATGTAATGCTGCACCAAAATCTTCAATAGTTTGTGATTCACTTAAAGCGATTGCAACTTTTTCAACGCCACCGAGTGGTGCTAATGCATCACGCGCTTTACTGCCAAATAATTTCTCCAAATAATTAGGACCATGAGATGCCAATAAGCTTTGCAAAAATGATGCTGTCTCCTCTACTGGTGGTCGTTTTGCTATAAATAAAAATAAATAATAATAATTATTACTATAATGTTTTCCAATAAATATTGCAACCGTCTAAGAAAGTCTATTTAAAAAAAGTATTTTGTTATAAAAGAAAAACTATTAATTCCATGTTTAATAAATGATTGTTAATTTATGTAGCTTCTTAGCTGAGTTATAACACGGTTATAACGCAATTCAAATATAAATGACTTTACATTAAGTAAATGTTAAATCTTTTCTAACTTTAATGAGATTATTTGTTTTATTCATTAATTATACCCTTGGTGTATAAATACTCTTTTCTATCGTATGTTGAAGAAAAAAACTTATTTTCATTGCTACTACATAGGTGACATTTACTTAATTATATTTAAGCATATTCAAAGTAAAGTTAAGTTAAGTAAAATAATAATAAATTGGATAAAGTTAATTTTGTTTCTTATAAATGATTTAAAAAAATTGAAAAAATTCGATATTGGTTGATAGTTTTTAATACGCTTTTATATAAATTGAAAAGTTTTCACACCTGTATCATGCCATGCATTTTTATCTATTTAATCGTAGTTTTTTTTTTTTCTATATAATATTTCAAAACTAAAAGCTTTCTGATCATTACTTTATCGATGAACTCAACTTTAAATTGCTGTTGTGTTTTTTTTCTGTCTTTCCTTCTTGTTTTATTATGCATTTCATTTAGTTTTATTTAATAGCTTGAAAATACATTTTAATTTTTTATTATTGTTTTTATTATTATAAGGTTAAACAAGTTGTTTTTCTAAAAAAAAAAAACACATTTTATTTTTCTACATCATTTAATTTTTTTACATTTAAATAAAATAAAATAAAAAAAAAACTTTTTCCATCACAATTTAAAATGTTTTTCTTTAATTTATTATCCTGTCTGTATATTTAATTTTCTATATAAATAAAGTGTACATGTACGTACGTCTCAATTAAAATTATTTATTATTTTGCATAATCTATATATAAAATAAAAATTTAAAAACAATAAATATTTAATCCATTTATATACACATATAAATAAATGATTTGATACAAAAGTATAATTAAAAAAAAAAAGAAAAAAAAAAAGATAATGTTTGTTTATAAATATTTAAATAAACAATGTTTATACATTTATTATGTTTAAATAAATAATTACATGAAGAATATGTTATAGAATATAAGATACAGTCTACTGTCATAAAAGTGTTTGTTGTACACGAAAGTTAAACCAAGTAGAAAATAGAAATTTTATTTTTTGTATAAATTATATTTGCAAGCACAAACATCAGATGCATATAATATTAAAAAAAAAAAATTAATAATTCGTTTGATGATGATGGTTATTAAAATTTTTTGTTTTTTAAAGAAAAATCACAATTCTTTGATTATTTATTTTAAAAGAATAACAAAGTAAAACTATTATGAATTAATTTAATAAGCTTTAATCTGATAATCTTTAATTTTTTTTAATAAAAACGTTAACGTTATAAAATCATTAATTTTAATCATAAAGAATAATTAAATTATAATGAGTAATGTTAATCATATTAATTAGTGTATTTTGATGGTGTTTATAATTGACCTTTAAATTAGATAAAATGTTAATAATGTGCCAATTTATACAGACATTTTAAACTAAGGAAAAAAGTAATTTAATCATATTTTATAAAACCGTCTAGCAACAGCAATGTATTTTATTTTATTTATTTTTTTTTTTAACAATTATCCACTCTATTCTTGTTCTATAATTTAATTATTGTTCTTAATAAATTGATTAGTCTCTTAAGTATCCGTTTTAAATTATTATTTTATTCATTTATATTATTAAAGAAATGTACATTTAATTACTTTAGTATATATTGTATTAAAATTGTCTGATAAAGATTTTATTTTATTATATATATATTTTTTTTTTTAATTAAAAAGGAAGGAAACCGGAATTTTATTTCATTACATTTGGTAAATGGATATCAGTTGTTTTATTTTTAATCTAATAAAAAAGATAATAAATTCACATTTTTAACATTATTGATTGAGTCATTCATTTATTTATAAAAAAAAGTAATTAAATATTACTCTTTAAAAAAGATTATTCTGGTTGTTGATCATGATAAAATTATGTATAAAAGACCTACTATTGCCTACTAATTTTCTATTTAAAATAATGAAACAAGTTTAAACCACTTAATTTATAAGAATTTTATAAGTTTTTCCGTTGAATTATAAAAAACTTATAGAAACTTTGTTAATTATTATTGAAAGAACTTTTGAAAAAATGTTTTTCTAGAAAACTTTGGAAGTAATTTAATTTTTTTTTCTCACTTTATACTCACTTAACGTAAGTAATTAAATCCACAAATAAAGTTATTTGTATTAATTCACATCAATTAATTAAAATTTAATTAATTTTATCTTTTTTATTAATAAATCTTTTAATAGATAAAAATCTAATCAAATATTTTGTTTGATTTTACCATTTGTGTAGATCTTTAATTATATTTACTTTTCTATTTGTTATAAATACAAAAATAAGATTTAATTAACATTTAAAAAATAAAAAAAAAAATAAATTAATTAATTTGTACCTGCTGTGCAAAGTCTCATATCTTCATCATAGCCATCCGAGCAATCAGGTGCACCATCACATAGATATTGTATAGAAATGCAATTACCATCTCCTGGGCATTTAAACGGTTCATACGGATGACAAGCGTCTATTTATTTATTTTTTTATGTTTTAATTTCATATCCAGATTGTTTATTTTACGGATCAATAAAAAAGGAAGAAAAAACATAAAAATTAGAAATTATTATTTATTTAATAAATATTTTGATGACCTTTAACAAGTTCAATAATATCAATTTTAATATTTGTATTAAATCAATCAAAAAAAAAAATTGTTTTTATATAAGTAACGCTTTGTTTAACCACCCTTAGGCATTAAAAATAAAATGTTAATCGAAAATGAATCATTAAATTTTATGAGTTGTATTTTGCAGTAATATAACCCTCGCCTAGGATAATCATATTTTTTTTTATTATTAATAATTTAATCGAAGTAACATTAATAAAAAAAAATAAAAAGAATTTTTTAATCTAAAGCACATCTCACGTTTGTTAATGTAGAAAGAAAGAAAATTACTCAACAAATGGGGCTGTCACTTATGATTAGCTAAAAGAAACTTTTATTAAATAAATATTTGAACGTAATTGTTATTAAATAATTATTTATTAACCATCCTTTTTTTGTTATGCTATCTTTCATTCAATAAAAATTGGCACCTTTAACAATGAAACAAAATAGTAAAATTAGGAGAAACATCAATAAATATGTCAGCAAGGAGATAAAAAATTATTTCATGTTTAGTCATTATTGACAATAACATTTACCATAAATGTGTAGGTTGGCTTTATTTTCGTATTGTCATCATGTAAGGAAATGTTGTAGGTGGATAATACGAAAATTTATTGCCACTAAAAATATACAAACGGTTCCCATATACTAAAAAAAAAAAATAATAAAAACGTACAGAACAATCAATATTGGTAAAAGAGATTATAACCTTTGCCATATACCAATTTTAATGATGCATGTCTAGCAAAAAAAAAAAAAGTTACAATAAAATACAAAATTGTCATTTTACTTCTTAATTTCCTCCAATTTTATAAATGTTTTATAAATCTTGTTAAGAAGTATTTTAATTATACTAAAAATATTTTATATGTTATCATTAATTTATGTTAATTATGTAATGAATGTTTATGAAGGAAAAAATTTATTCAAAACACTTGTAATTTGTATTTTTGATAATAATTTTCATATAAGATTTAAAATCAGCAACAAAAAAACATCAAAAATACACCAAAAATTTAATTACATATTTTATTATATGAATTTAAAATAAAAAAAAATTTAATTATATTTAAATTGAACGATTTATATAGGTATTAACAATAAAAAAAAAATTAAATGCATAAATGGATATCAAGGTAAAACAATTCAAAATGATTTTTACCTTTTTTTTACCTTTATTTGCTGTTGTTTTATTAATTAAATAAATTTTATAAAGTAAATAATACATTTGAAAAAAGCTCATTACAGTGTTTAAATTTTAATTAAAAAAGAAAAATGTATACAAAGGGTAAAAACATTATTATGGATCATAAAGAGAAAACTATTTAAAAACAAAAACGTAGAAATAAAAGAAAAGCATAATGAGAAAATATCTACGAAAAAAAAAAAAAGGAAACGAACTAATTGTAATGTAAAAGCTGCATTATAGTGAAATTATAAGCTTTTACTAAAAGTATAAAGAATTCCTGTACTATGGAAATTAAATATTTATGTTTCATCACACATTGTATTATGTAATTAAATTTAATTAAATCTCCCTTAAGAGGTAATAGACTCTATCTAACTTTTCGTTAATTTTACTACTTAAATTTTATCAAAAATATTTTTTATTTAATAAATTATTAATTGTAACGAAAAGTTTTTTTTGGTATTTTTTTTTATAAAATAAAAGCTCTCATTAGCTTTTAATTATTAAAATTAATTTATATTTTGTTGATGTAAAAACTTATTAAATTAATTAATTAATTAATTCATTCATTTCTTATTATTATTATTCTTGTATTATTTTATAAGTAAAAAAAAGTTTATTCTTGTTGTTGCAGCTTTAATATTTAATAAGTTTTAAGGGAGAAATATTGCCTTAAAAAAAAACAAATTTTTTATCCACTTTAATTAGATATTAGTGTAGTTATTACGTCATAAAAAACATTATAACTCAAATTTTGATTAAAAACTTAAAAAAATTATTCAGTAATATAAACGATTTATTTGATTTTATTAATTTTTTTATTATTATTATTGATGATATAACATTAATAATTAATTAATTATTGTTTACAATAAAAATAACAATAAAAAAGATATTTAATTACAAAACTAATTATTATTATATCATTAAATATGATATTAAATACAAAAAATAATATTAATAAAATCCAATATTAGTATTAAAAAAAAAAAAAAGAAAAAAAAATTTCAAACTAAAAACCGAAAGCACAGATTTTATGGTAAATTTATGTACAATAGTCCAACTATAAAATTATTAATAGAAAAAAAGATAAAATGTATTGTAATTATAAAAGTTATGATTAAATAAATAAATTTAAAATGTTTTATATTATTTAATAAATTCATAAGCGAGGAGGTTAAGCTTTCAGTTTAAAAACAATAACAAAAAATTAAACGTTTTTTATTTCCTGCGGTATCTGTAATAAAACTGAATAGAATAAAAATAAAAACTCGGTTTTATGGTAAATAAAAATAAAAATAAATCCTAATCTAAGAATATATTTATATATTTAACCATAGAGTTTTAGGAAACAAAAATAATTTTTATTTTTACATAAAATATGAATAAAAAGTATTCATACGTTTGTATTGTGGTTTTGTGTTTTCATTATGGTTTTTTTTTTTTTTTTTTTTTTTTTTTTGAAAATAACATAAAATTTACCTTTATATTACAATACAAAAACCACTCAATTTTATTTTTAGATAACAAAGTCTAACCCAATAAACGTCATAAATAACAATCATTTGTACTTATGATGTGCGATATTTTTGTACATAATATTTCAAACTTTAAATCACTTTTTCAGTGCTATAAAAATATTTTTTTTTTCATTTTAAATAATGTTAGAGAGAAAAATTAAAAATATATTTCTATTAAAATGCAGCAGTAAGAATTTAAACATTCAACGTTGACAATGGTAAAATAATAGAGAATTACTCAAGTGTTTTTTACCCCTTTATGAAAAGCTACCTTTTGGCGTTTGTTTACTTTTAGATTTCCTGCATAATATGATGTTTAATATATTTTACATTCTTTAAGCTAATGGCAATGTGATGAAAAGTTTTTTTTTTTTTGTTTTCTATCTATTATAGATTTTACGATCGTGTTGATCGAATTTTATTAAGGATAAAACAAACAAGCCAAGAAAAAAAAAAAAGAAAATATATTGTTTGTGTAAATTGCATATTCTTTTGAACATTCTCTTGTAATCTGATAATAAAAACAACAAACTTTCTGGCTCGTATTACAATTACTTCATTTTTCTCCTTTAGTTTTTATTTTCTTTATCTCACTATAATTTAATTTTATACTTAAAATCTTATGTTGCTAACATATTTGTTAATAAAATCATAATTTAATTTTCATCGTGTATTTTATATATGTATATTGAATAACAAAGAGATTTTATTAAAAAAAAAAAAAAAAATTAATAAAAACTATGTAAAAACGGTATAATGAAGGTAAAGTGGTAAAATAATGGTTACATATTACGTTGTATTTTTTAATAAAAATATAAATTCTATATAAGGTGAATAAAGTAGATAAACTCCGATTAATGAATAAATTTTAATTAATTAATTAGTCCATCTCATTTGAATAACCCTAAAGCATTAATATTATGAAATTATGCACAACACAACTGTTTAAAATTACTAAAATAAGCACATCGTATATAGACAATAACAGATTACTAAACAATAGGTCCCAATAGATTTAAAATTGATGTATCAGCTGCGTAAGTTCTGCTGGAACGTTCAAAAGAAAAGAAAAGTAAAGAAAAATAGACGTCACCAATAAAATTTCCCACTTAAGCGAACATAACTAAAATAAAACAAAAATTTAGCATAATCTGAAATTAAAAACCTAAGCTTAAAAGTTTAGAAAATTGTTTCTTTATATAATGTCAAGGTTGGCTGGTATCTGTACACAGCTTAAAGCAATAAATTATTTACACATCAGACAAAAAGCTGTTAAAATTTGAATAAAAAGAAAGAAAAATACAAAAACAGTCGAAAAAAAAAAGTATAATCAACAAGCAAATAAGAAAACACAAGAAAATAAATTTTCACATTTAAATTTTTGCAACTACAAAGAAGCAACATAAACGTCGATAAAAGCTTTATTGCCTCACGTTAAATCTAAACAGTCTTAACGACTTCTTAAGTCTTTATAGCATGAAACAAAATATTTCGATTTTTATTTTTGCTTTTTTTAATTTTGCAAAAAAAAGTGTTAAGAAAGAGAGAGTGAGGAATAAGATGTATAAAGGTAAGAAACCACCAAAACTGAATGTCATTTATGTGTTAAGTAAAAGATTTTCTTACCACAAAAATTTTTATAAATAGAAATTAATTGATAAAGTTTATCAAGTTTATTTTACCTTTTATTAAATCGAAATTAATGTTTCTAACATTTTCTTTTTTTTTTTTTTTGTCATTCAAATAACACTTTTTCATTTGTTATATAAACTAACTACGGTGGTAAAAGTTTTTAATAAAATAATAACCTTTTAATTTTCTAATATCAATAATAAATTATATTTTTTTCTTTCGAACTTTCTAAACTAAACAATTTAAAGTGTATTGTATTAAACCAAAATTGTATATTATTAACCCATTAAATACAATTGGATAAATAAATAAGAAAAATATAATTTTATTGACTTTTTGGCCAAATATAATAGAAATTTATTATTGATAGAAACATTTAAGTGAATATTATTATGTAAATTAATTAAAGATAAACAATAAATTATTTATATTCAATAATTATTACGTTTTTCTAAGAGAACTTTCTAAGAAAAGGTCAAAAAAAAAAAAAATATATATAAATCAATTCGATTGGTTAATCATTTTTTGCTTTTCTTAGATAAATATTCATAATTTTCTTATTGTTTAATAATTAATAAAAATAATAATAATAATGCTTTATGTCACTTTAAAACAAAATAAATTTTTAATTAAATAAATCATAAATTTAGTACAAATCATTAAAATAAAACTCAAGACTTCTCAACCATCTTATCTTTGAAGTGATTTTCCATCTCATTTTTGTAACATCATTCAAAGTTAAATCTAATATTTAACTTAATAATAAATTGTCTCATTAAAAAAATTTGTTACTTTTATATCTATTTAATGAAACACCACCAGTTAATAACCAAAAAAAAAAAAGAAAAATAATAATAATATACCATTAATTATTTCAAAGGAAAAAACCACCCTAAACAATTTTATTTGATCAATTAATTTCCATTGTTTTTAATAATTAATAAAGGAGAAATAATACATTTTTCTTATGAATAACTATAATGAGTATTCTTTTCTTTGTTCTTTTTTTTTTTTATTACATTAAGCTAACTTAAGTTAAGTACAGTAATGTATTAAAATGTAGATAATTATCAACAACAACAACAGCAACAAATAATAATAATAATAATAATAAACTAGAATCAGATATTGACTTTATTTTTTTTTTTTTACACAATTGTTGCCGACTCTAGACAATTTCCAAAAAAATGTTTTTCTTATTTAGTTTTATTTTATTACAATAAGTAAAAAAATATATAAAATTAAACCATGAAGCACAGAAACAACAAACATACAACGAAATGTTACTAGATAAGCTAGTTTTAGATAAGAGAATAACGTGACATCACGTTCACTAGGCACTCTATACCATAACAGTTGCTATAAAATTGAAGATGACTCCAATAAATAAATAAAAAAGAATGAAAAAAAAAATTTTTTTTTGTACTCTTCAACATGTACCAGGCACCTCCACTTGTTGAGAATTTTTTTTCCCTCTCGTTACAACATTTTTACCCAACTTCTTATTTTTTATTATTATTGTGTATAATTTTTTTTTATCAAAACATAAAATAGAAAACATAACTATAGAATTATCTTAAAAACTGTGAAAATTTTTTTAAAAATAATAATTGACTAAAGTTATTCAAACTTCTATCTAAAGGGAGAAAGTAAAAAAAAAAATATTTTATAGTTTGTAAAACGTTTTATACAGACTGTATAAAAGTACAAACTTTAATTAAAATATCTATTTAAAAAAAATGTATATATAATCCTGACAATGGCTTGTGTATTACTATAACAATTTCCTGTCCCTTTTTAAAATTAGAAACCTTTAAATTTATAATAAAACTTTCTAAGATACAGTAGTAGTAATAATCCAAAGTGAAAAGTTTTTTTTTTTCTTTTTTTATTTTTTTTTTCTTGTTTTTAAAAATAGAAATAACAAGGTTTTTGTAGAAAAGTTTTTCATCATAAAATGAAATCATTAGCGTTTATTTTTTTTTTGTATTGTATTCTGATTAAAAAGATTTTTGTATGATAAGATTCCTGGAATTGATTTTCACGTTTTTGTTCCCAAAACGATCGATTTTTTTTTATTGTTAAATAAAAAAGCTCTACACGTCAAAACTGTTAAGCAGGAAGTTGTTTTTCATTTTTTTTTGTCTCTCGTAGTTTTAGAATTTTATATTTTAAAACAGTCACAACACAGTTTGTAGTTATAACTGTTGGTGTACGGTTTAAATAGTTGAATCACTTGAACACAAGTGATTTTGAAGAGAGTGGAACCTTTTTACATTGCAGTACTTTTAACATTTCGTTCTTGTTTTAATAGTTGCTACCATTTAATAGCTTTTAGTATTAGCACTTGTTATAAAATTAGTAGTTTTACTTTTTAATAACCGTAAAAATATAATTAAATGAGAAAAGCTTATTAAACGTTTTCGTTCACTTAAACAAATGTATAAATAAAAAAGATTTAACGAAAAGCTTTAAGTTAAATGAAAAAGTTTATATGAAATTAATTTAATTGTAAAAGCTTTTAGTGTAAATAAAGAAAAATCTTAATTTCAAAAACATATGTTTATGTATTGGTGAATTCTGTTAATTAATTAAAAATTTACCAAACCACATGAATAAAACTGTTTCAATGCACGTATCTACCGATAATTTGTTATTTATTTTTTAGATGTAAATATAAATATAAATAATATGTGTAGATTTTTATTGATTTTTATCATAGAAAATATTAAAAATTATTTTTATGCTTAAAGCATAAAATACGAAAATATTTCTTATTAAATTTGTTAAGAAATTTTAATCAGAAAACAAATAGAATATTTACATATGAAATAAATAAAAGAAAATTAACAATAGCATACTTTTTAAAATTTATATGCATAGGTAAACTAAAGCATAAAACATAATATATGCATTAAAATAATATGAAAATATTGATTTGATTATTAATTTGATTTTTTTTTTTGCTACTCCATACAAAATTGTGAAAGTTTTATTGCGATTCATCATAAAGCTAATGCAATTAAGTTATTTTCATGAGAGTTTAAACATTTGAATAAGTGAGTAAACACACACACACACAAGTAATTTATTGTATATATTTCTGAAAAACATTTTTTTTATTCATTATTTATATTCTATTCATGAATTTGTGTATTTTAAAGTACCAACTAGCCATAGTATGTTAGTTTTCAATTACACTTTCAACATTTACTAAAGTGTCATTGAAATATTTTCAAGTCATATCAAAGGGAATCATATTATAGTTTTACCTACCACATATATAATATATTAACGCATAAATAAAGCATAAAATTAGAAAATGTTTTTTTTTTTTTAATAATAATAATTATTTGTTAATAAACATTCTCAAATGAATAATTAACAATATTAAAATATATTTAGAATACATTTTATCATTTCATGATGGAAATGACATGATAACGAACAGGTAAATACATTAATATAAAAAAAAAAACTAATTACGTAGGTAGATTTGTAATAAATTTAAAATAAGTATTAATAAAAATGAATGCATTTATATATGATATTGATTAATGTTGGAAAATTATCTCTTTGGTTTTTATCACAAATAACATACATTTTGTGTATGTGCTATGAATATGAAATTTAATGAAACTAACCAATTAATAAGTATCTACACGTTTACAAAAAAAAATTATATCAATATTTACTGTGAACGTGCATAATCCGCGTTCAATTTCAAATAATTTTCCATTTCCCTTTATCTTTTTTTTTTTATTTTTTCTTTCTTTATTTCTATTTTATTAGTATAATTGAACACGCTAAAAAAACATTCCATTTACTCCTTAATTTTTATTCATTTATGATAAATTTATAAATTTTTTTTTTATATATCCACGTTTAAATATTATTCATCTTCAGCTTTATTATGATTATTATTATTATTGAAGATCTCTCTTCCATGGTTTTGTGTATTTTAAATTAGAATATATTCAATTTAATAAGAAAATAAAAAAAAAAAGGAAGCTCTAGCAAACCTTATTTATTTTATTCATTTTTGTTAAAAAGAAAAATGTAAAGAAAAAACAAATTACATAAAGCAGGGAAAATGAATATTATTAATAATGTCAACAAAATATAAATAAATATAAATATAAATATAAATATTATGAAAGATTATAAATTCATAATAAATAAACATTTTTTTTTTTTTTAATACAATTTAATTAAATAATAATAAAACAAAAAGTTTAATATTTATTTTCTCTGTTAAATATTTTAGTTTAAAGCTTTTAACTAAAGATAAAATTAAATCAATGTGATAAGCACATATAAAGCCGTAAATTTAGAAGAAAAAAAAAAAAACTTTAATTAAGATTTTCTAATTACATTTATAAGATATAATTTAATTATTTAACATTCAAATAGGTTTAATATGATAATAGTCATTAATATTTAAAATCCTTTTAATTTATCTAGTGTAATTAGTTTAATTATTATTTTATTTATTTTTAACATTATAACCTTTAGTTTATTAAGTTATTATAATATTATTTTAATTACTTTATTAAAGTTTGTTAGTTTTATCTTATATAATAATAAAATATTTAATACAGAAAACAACAAAAAATTTGATTAAGTTTATTGATTTAATTATTGCATGTAAAAATAGAAATAAAATATATAGAAAAATATGATATATTATAACAACATATTGTTAAAATTAATAATAATATAATATCAATAAGATGAGTAAATAACAGCAGTATAAACATAAATATAAACAACAAAAAACACCGAATAAACATACAGAAAGTCAACCATCTTGATTATCACATCACATCGTAAATATTAACCGAATTGTTTATTATAGAAATATTTCTTATTTTCTTTTTGTATATAGACAATTGTGTTTTTATATAATATAATATATATTATTAGATAATAATTATAAGAAGATAATAAAGAAGGAGAAGGTAAATATAGAAAGAAAGAACAGCACCCAGTTTAATAAACAACTTATGTTATTTGACACGTTTATTGCCTAACATTTAGAAAACACCTAACGTTTTAACAAATACAACGAATAATTATTATATTTTTGTTATATACAAAGAAAGTAAAGAAAAAGGAGCAAAATATTTAACATAATTTGTTATCTTAATTATTATTATAATTTTTATTCTACCATATTTTTGTTTTTATTTAATTTTTCGTCCTGTTTTGTTTTTTTTTTTTTTGCGATAATTAATTGACCATGATAATAAAAATTTATTTTAGTGTGCGAGAAAACATTAATATATAATAAAAATACAAAAAAATAAATTATGATGAGAACCATAACACATATTTTAGTTTTAATAAATAGAAAGAAAAGTAAAATTTAATAGAAAAAAAGAAAAAAGGACATTGTTGTGTCTTCACTGTGTATATTGTGAAGAATATACTTTCTTAATTATAATTAATTAATTTTATATTCTTAATACATTTTACCATTATTGTTAACTGATGGTGTATAATGTATTGTAATACGATCTATGGTTTTTAACCTTTAACAGATATATAATTTTTCATTTTGTGACATTAAAAAATTGTGTAATAAAAAACTCTGTGTTATTTGATTATAAATTGTTTTTTTTTTTATTTTCCTTTGCTTTTTATTAGTTTCCTTTGTGTATTTCGTATTCTATTTTAGTTGACATAATCCTTGACTATTAATATCATATTGAATCCTTTAAGTCGATTTATTGTCTTTTTTTTTCTTTCTATACATTTATATAGTCCTTGATTACAATATATGTATTCAAGCATGAAATTATATTGTTTTTAATTCAATGTTTTCTACTTTTTCTAGATAGAAATAAATATATAAGATTACATCAGAATAATTATTTTCTATAATAATAAACGTTACTATAATATATGTTATTAATTTAAATTATAAGGACATTTTGAATAACACAACACAACAAAAAAATAATGTATTATTCTATAAAATTTAGTATAATTAGAGCTTAAAAATAAAGGGAAATGATCTTTAAAAAGACTAACGATAATATACACTTTATATTTTTATTTAAATTGAATAAAATATTTCATTTCTTGTTATATACCAGGTTGGTATACATTAGGTTTTACTTTATATAATATATTTCTAATAAATTTATTAACCTAGACAGAACACATTATTGTATTTTATTATTCGACATTATTATTATTATCGTATATACATGATGATTATATGCTGTGAAGAAAAGAAATTAACAACTGTTTTACCCATAGAAATACTAATTTATTATTATTATTATTATTATTTATCAGAAGTATTTCTACAAACAAGAATAAATTTTATTAATAAATCAAATAATATTTAATAATAATATTATTATTTGTATTTTATTTATTTTCATTACAGTTTATTTCACTAAAAAGACAAACAAGTGATTAAACAAGTTGTTAATTGTATAAAATATATAATTTTCTATAATAAATAGATAGAATGGAAATGATTCACATTATAATCATTAATTATTATTTACTGTATGTAAACATGTTTGAATATAATTATAAATAAAAGAAGAAACACCTTATGTTCTCATAACACGTAAATTTTAAAATAAATTTTATTACAATTTTACAAATAATTATAAAAAAAGTTTCTTTTTCGCTTTTTATTTCATTTTTGTATATCTGACATTTATAGAATAAAATGTCTTGTCATAAAAAAAAAAGTAGAGTTATCTAAAAGCTTTTACGAGTAGTTTATCAAAGCTTTTAACAAAATTTTAAATTTTAAAAGGTTTAAAAATCTGAAAACAAAAGTTAACCAAAAAAGATTTCTGGATTTGTTTTAAAATTACATTATCAATTGTTGTGCTTTAAAAAACTTTATTCCAAACTTAATTCATTGGTATACATTTATTTTTTATTCCTTATAGAAAGCTTGAATTAACATTTATATATATATGTATAAAAGCTTATATAATATATTATTGAAAACAAGAATAATAAATTTACTTGTAGAACGTATTAAAATAAAAAAAAATCTATATCAATTTTCATTGAAATTATCGATAAATGGCATAAATAATTAATTAAATAATCAACTATCATACATTTGTGTATGTAAAAAATTGAAAATTAATTTTTAAGACAAAAAATTTAATTTTTAATTTTTTATTATTATTATTTTTTAATTAAAATCCAATTAATATACAAAGAGAATTTTATTTTTAAATCATTAAAACGTGTAAATATGCCAGTGACATATTTTTTTTTTAACTTTTTCTTTTTACTTGTTAATGGGGAATTTTTTTTTTTTTTTATGCAAACAAAATGTAACAAAAATAACAAAAAAAAGTGAAATGAAGCTTTTTTTTTTTTTTTGGTTTGCTAAATAAAAACATTAAAACGAGTTGTACAAATATTGGTTTATATTTATGGGGGTGGATATTTTTATATAGAAAATGAAAGAAAAAAAAAACAGAATAATAATAAAGGATATGGTTAATTCAACTAACAGAAAATTAGCTTAAAGCACATTTATCCTATAAATAAAAAATATATATATTTTTTCTAATGCTAGTTTCTTCTATTCAATAATAAAAACTTTTCCACAATATAAAATAAACTGTGAACAGTGAAAAGAAAATTTTGTGAGAACGAAAAACAAAAAAAAAATTAAAGCGAAAAAGCTTTTCTTATCCACAAGCATAAATAATTATTAAATATTAATGTGTGTCGCTTGTGAATAAAATAAAATTAAAAAAATAAAAAAAAATGTAATTACTGCCCATAAAAACAAAAAAACAAAAAAATAGAAAATAGAAAATTAATGTAAAGAAATGTATAATTAAAATATTATTATTAAATTATTGATTTGATGTGAGTGAGTATAAATTAGTTTTCGTAGCACAACTGTGTATAATTATGCATAAAAAAAAAAAATAATTATTTTAACTATTTTATGGAAGCATAAATGATTTTAGTAATTGTATAATAATTATCATCATAAAAATATTTTGATGTTAAATAAAGAGTTGATCCCGAATGGATATATTTTAACGTGACTAAATGTTTTTAAGTATTTTTATATGATAATAAAACTATAGAAAAAAAAAACCAGTAGCACATTATATAACCATCATTCACGTTAACAACATATTTAAAATAAATTTAATTTTCTGTATATAAAAGCATAAACGATCCTTTGTTAACATTATATTAATTTTAAAGAAACACGTTTTTCTATTAAGTATTATCCCACTCACTTTTTTTTTTTATTGCCCTGAACACATACATACATCACGCTTACGAAAATTTTATTCTTGCAAATGAATTTGTCAGGCTTTATGAAATAACTTTTATTTTGTTTCTTTTTTTTTTTTTACTTGCAAGAATATAATGAAATTTAATTATAAAAATGAAATTCTATTTTGTACGATTTTATTGAGAAAATAAAATCTCTTCAATAAATTTAATGTGATTAAAAATGAATAACAAAAAAGAAAAAAAAACGGAAATTATTTGAGAAAGCTTCAAACATATTCTTGTGTATGATAATAAAAATTATTATTTATACTTAAACTTGTTTTTATCTTATTTATGAATATTTATAATAAAAAAAAAAATTTGACAATATACAGAGCTTTTCTCATTTATTACAAATATAAACCAGTAACAACAAGACAGTCTCTGGTTTTAATAGAATCATTTTTATGTTCAACAATTTTTTTGTTACAATTTAACATTATTTAAGAAATATATTTTATTTTCTCTGCAGATTTTATTATTATTATTATTATTATTATTATTATTATTATTATAAAAAACAGAAAAACTTGAAAAATATATTTTAGTTTTATTATTATTATTATTTTTTTTTTAAAATTATTATCATGCATCAAATATGATAAAATTGAATGTATTCATGGTACTTGTGATAAAACAAAGTATTTTCTCTGCTCTCAGTTATACAAAATAGCAGCTAAGAAATGATGTTTATTTAGTATCAACAAAATGTATTTATTATTTACATGTTGCTCTTTGAAATGCAGTTTTTTTTTTATCCACCTGTGCAAATAAATCCTTAAGGTTAATCCTGAGCAAATAAAAAAAAAAAAAAAAAAAAATGTGTCATTTATCTTTGGCTTTGATAGAGTAAATCCGTTTTTATATTCATATGTCACATACGTTTTATTTTAATTCCATGATGTTTAATTTTACAATTTAAATTCTGTTTGAAATATGTTGGCATAAAATGTTCTTGTATACATGATAAGCCATAATGATACAGCAAAACTACAGTCGATACCATAATAAAAAAAAAAAGGACGAGTAGATTGATTGCATAGAAAAATTTAATTTTCAAAAGTCTATGATGCGTTTTGAAACAACAAAAGCATTTATTTTTACATTTTTACTTATATTATGATTAAACAAGGAAAATATCTTTTTTCTTTGCTACATCTAATGCATAAAAATTCTATATTAAGCACAACAAATGAACAAAATGAATTTTTTTTTTAATACTACCAATTCCAATGAAAACAACACAGGTGAAAGTAATAAGAAAAATTAATTTAATTTTCTTAAATTAAACTAAAACAAAAAAAAAGAAAAAAAAAAAGGAACAAGTAGAATAGAAATAAGTAAAATATATGAACAAAAAGTGAGTCATGGTTAGGTTTATTCTATGTTATTTTCACTTTAACATATTTGTTACACTCAAAACCAAAAATAAAAAAAATATAATCAACACGTTACACAGTTTAATAGTTGTTTTTTTGGCGTCAGTCACTACAAATACAAAATAATAAAAATGAAAGAAAATAATAGAAAAAAAGAAACATTTTCTATACACGCTAACAATACTCCAATACACATCCAGCCTACATAACATAGTAGCATACAGAAAGCACACACGAAAAAAAAAAAAATCTAAACAATATAACATTAAACTTTACCCGTCATCTACAGAAACAAAATGTTAAACATTAAAAAAAAAAAAAAGAAACCTTGTATCGATTTTACTTCGCGCACGACTAAAACGGGTGTTGAATAAGGTGAAATGGTAAAAAATGTATTGTTACCTGGAATTTTTTTTATTACGATATGAGACTCAAATGTTGCAAACATAATTTTAAAAAATTTTTCCCTTTGAGTATATAAAAAAAAAAAATGGAAAAATAAAAATGCTGAGCTTTCATGAAAAAAAAAACTGTCTAATAAAAATTATGAAATACAAACGGAAACAAATATGAGAGACATGAAAATTGATTTTCACAATTTCACATTGACCGGACACATTTATTTCAAAGTTCATCGTTATTAGACTCTGGAGATGTGTATGTGTGTAGGTGTGTTATTGAAATATTTATGTTACATTATTAAATCAATAAACATTTCAAAATTAATCACCACAATCACTTTAACAAAGTTATTGCCACATAAAAAGAGTAAAAATTGGTTTCAATGCGGTTGTATCTTTAGGAAAATCCTGGAATTTTTTTTTTCACTACCGATTTGTATTAGCTTCTAATAAACATTTGAAACTTTTAATTCCTTTAAAACTGGACTTTTATTTTGTTATCAATGTTTGATTCTTTAAAAATTTGAAGAAAGAAAGTTTTCTTTGTGAAAGCTTATAAAGCTTACATCAATAAATGTCACACAAATAAATGTTTTATTCGCTGAGAAAAGACTACAAAAAAAAAAAAAAAAGAAAAGGTTCAATAGTTAAGGAAAATTAAATTAATTTTATTGGACTTTTATGGCTTTTTATTTATTTTTTTTTTTATTAAAACTCACTCGTGTAGAAACTTATGATTATTTAATAATAATAATGAAAAAAAAAATAATAATTAAATAATCCAGATTTAATGCATGATAAATTTGATTTAAAAACGAAAATTGTATTATGTAGGCGATTTGTTGGTCTCATTCATTACGTTGTGGTTCGATGTGGCATCCTGAAACACATATTTACAGTAAATTTTTTTTTTTTTTTTACTTATTAGTGTCTCAAGTGTTTTAACCTTTTGTGAATTATTAAATAACAAAAGGTTCAGAATTCCTTTCGTTTTAGAGAAAAAAAAAATGCCAAAGCTTGAGTTCATCAATTTTTTATTTATGCATTTTCTATAATTCTCTTTGTTAATTTCCCCTTTATTTAATCGTACCACTAGACATATTTCTCAAGTAAAATATTATTTTCTTTTAAAGACACAAAAAAAAACCCTTGTACAATAGAGATGGAATTTTAAATGAGGTTAACATCTTACCCTAGTTATTTAAAGTAAATAGGTCATGAACACAAAAATGTTAGTGAAAATTGTTGGATATACATCCCGTTTCATTACCCTCGCTCGTGACCTATATCCTTCAACACTGATTTGCTACCTTTTTTTTTTTGGTTTGTTAAATAAATGAAATAATACAAAACAATGTAGCATTAATAATGAAAATATAAAATACAATTAAAACTCTACGAATTTATATAATACAATAGCTGCCGACTATTTGTATATTGTGGTGAATTTATTTATTTTTTTATTTTTTTATTTATTAGTTGTCTAACTACTTTCAAGTCATAGTAAAAAAAAAAAAAAAACACTAAAAATAATACCAATGTATATTTTATTTGTAAAAGCTTAAAAACGTTTATGTAAGACAAGAAAATAGTAATAAAAACTAAAGATAAAATGTGTAGCCACGCACTACCAGTATTTTTATACTGATTAAATGCTGATTAAATGCTTTTTTTTTTTTTTTTTGCTGTGTTTACTTGTTTAATAAAAGCAGAAAGAAACAACCAATGAATACAAAATACATGAATAAACGATCTAACAACATGACACATAATGTGAAAATATAGAGAAAATATTTAATTTTTTTTTTTGTTATAGGAAAAATTTAAATATCATACTTACTTCGCAAATACAAGACTGTACTTTTAACAGTGATGATTAAATTGATTTTTTCATATACCGAAGCAGAAAAAAACCATTATTCTAAATAAGCTATCTTTTCCCTCCATATCCAACCAACAAAAAATAAAGTGCAATCGATTTTAAATCAAATCATTTTTATCACTCTATCATAAGAATGCATAATTTTCTTGTTTTTATAAAAATAAAGTATAAAGACATGTTTTATTTTATAAAGACAGGAAAGAAAAAAAAAAAGGGAAAAAATTGAACATAAAAATCTCATTATTATTGGTGAAAATTCAAAGTTCAAACATATTAAAAATTCATTTATCACAATTTTAGTCTTTTTATTTTTATTTTTATTTATTTTATTGTTAAATCTAAGCTATATATGCATATATATATAAAAATATCAATAATTTTTTTTTTATTTCTGCTAGATAGAACACAAAATATCATTAAACCGCAAAAAAGAAAATACATTTTTTTTTTCGTTTTCTTCTCAAATCATGTACACAGTATGTGTCATTTAATTTACATTTTTATCAGTAGTGAATAAATACGATTCCCCTTTTTTCTTTATATATTTATATAACAAACAACAAAAAACATTTAATAAAATTATATGAGAAGGTGGTTCTTATTCTTTATTTATGTGTTTACCTTTTTTATTTTTTTTTAACTAAAACTTTTATGAAAACAACATAATCCACTCACTATTTTCTTTTCTTTTTTTTTTGCATCATTTTAAGTATTCTCTAGTAGTAGAGAAAAATAAAATAATAAAATTATCGATAATACGAACGTTAATCTATGATTTTCGCCTCTTATAGATAGATGATAAGAAAATTAAGAAAACTTAAAGAAATCAGTGCGTGTTTGTTTTAAATAATTCAATAGAAAAAATAAATAAAATTTTACTGTATCACAAATAATCAGAATGTAAATTGCCTATAAAAACGTAAAAAAAAAAAAGAAGAGAATTTCCGTCAAAAAATTACTATGCATCAACGAAAACAGTAATGATGTGATAACTTGTGTAACATTTTATTTTTTTATAACATATACAAATATTAATATTATTATTACTTTGAATATAATTTGAATAAATGCTAATTTTATATAGTCAAAGAAACTAAAGATTATCAAAACCAAAACTATGGGAAAAACAATTTAATATTCATGTGGAGGCGCCCGGTTCTTAATTAAAAACATTTTATGTGTCGTGTAAATGTAATAAAAAATTTTTTTTTGTTGTTGTTATGTTTTATAAATTATGGTGTGTTATTTTGACATTTCAATAAAGATTTTATAAAAAAAAAAAAGAAAAAGTAACACACTTGAGCCAAAATAATAATAATTCAACGAAACCACCGGTTGTGAAAATATGGTGAAATATTTTTAATTACTGATTACATTAACATTTAATTTTTGACAAATCGCGTAACGTCGTAGATGAATTAACTAAATATTATAAATTTTCATTTTTGTTGTCAAGCCTAATATAATTTAAATGTCGGTTTTATATTTTACGAAATGTGGTAATTAGTAAGGTGATTTCTTCATACAAAACGAAAGGAAAAAAATACAAAAAAATATTTCTTTTTATGTATTAAAAATGTAGGTGGTTTAATAACTGACAATAAAATAAAATAAAATAATAAAATCAATATTATGATTACATTAATTTTATGAATGTAAATTAATTATATTTTTATTACAATGTTATATGATATTCCTTATTCCTTATCAAAAATAATATATTTAAACCAATAAAACCATAGCCACACTAATGCGTTTTTTTTTTTTTTTTTGTGGGAATCAGTTAAATTCATAGTATCGCCGCCCAAGTATTAGATTATTTACAAGTAAATAATCATTGTTTTAGTTCGTTTTTGTTATTTTTATTACATTTAATTTTATTGCGCAAAAACAGAGTCAAACCAAATGAAAATAACATCAGAAACATTCAACAATGTTAAGAATTTTTTTTATTTTTTGTTTTTTTTTTTTTGTAACTAAAAACATGAAAGTTTCTTTGTGATTTTTCATGATAAAAATTAATGAAAAATAATAATAACTATTTTAACTTTTAATAATAAAAATGTATAAAATTTCATGCAAAAAAAAAAAAAAGAAAAGAAATAAAAATGAATTATCTAGCTGTAGGTAAATCAGTAAAACTTCTACCGAACAAAAAATTCAATTTGATAAAGTTTCTTCAAATTTATTAAAGGTAATTTTGATGATTAATCAACGAAAAAGTTTAATATATTAGAGATTATTTTATAATAATTTCTATGTAATATAAGACATAATATTTATAGATAATAATGACAAGTACTTTAACCAGTAACAAAGTTTAATAAAAAATAATTTTAATTTATGTTTGAAAATATTTAAAATATTCTCAATGGTATAATATTTCATGTTGAAAAGTTCAAATGAAAAATCATAAAATAAATATATGATAAATCAAATAACAGAAAGGTTTATATTGAATTATTAATTATATCACAATTATATATTTGTATTATTATTATATATAAATAAATAAATAAATAACAAATAAAGAAAAAATTATTTTATTAATCAGTTTTGTTTGTTCAAACAACAATTCAGGACTTTTTGTTTTTTTTTTTTGTTGTATTAATATTTACCATCGTTTTAGTGGTATAAATGGAGTTAGATTACGAGTTTATTTATTTAAAAGGTAAATAGAACTAGAAAATATACATTTTTTTTATAAACTAGACAATGCCGTTTAGTTTTTTACAATAATTTGTAGTTAAAAAAAAAATTGGTTTGTCACAACCGAATTCTTGTATATATTGAAGAATCTTGTAGTTTTGTAATCGATTAAATAATAAAGTTTGCATATTGTTCCCAGCCTTGTATATATAAATGAATTAATAATATACACATTTAGCTATAACTGGTATAACGTAAATTGACACAAAAGGTCAGCAAATAATGTAAGTACGAAAAGAAAAGAAAGCACTTGCTTTAGACAAATGAACGCCTTGGCTTTAATGATGGAAAGTTTTTTTTTTCTTTTTTAATTTTTATTTACAATCTTTTTATTTTTTAACCATTTTTATTGTTTTTATTTGTACGGATGAAGATACATGTTAAAAGTTTAATGGATATAACGAAAACATACAAAAAAAAAAAAATCCTTTTAAATAAATAAATAAAACATAAACCACCTACATAACTATGCTGTTTGTTTGTTTGTTTTATCTGCCTTTATTATTCTTTCTTTTTTTTTCTGTGCATTACTTTTTATTTTTATTATTATTGCACTGTGCGTGAAATTCACTCAGTTTTTTTTTTTTTTATTTATTTATTTTTTCACGTATTTATTCTAGTTATTTTTACATTAAAATTCATAACAACAAGTTGATTCTTTTTTTTTTTTTTTTTTTTTTGCTGATGTTGTGGATTCTTTATAATTTTATTCCATTTTTTTTTTTTTGCTGCTGTTATGCGTTTTTTACGTGTTTTTGTGTAGCTTTCAAGGAGTTTAAAATAAAAATATAAGCAAAAAGAAAATATGTTAAATAATCATAAAAATACAACAAATTTAAAACCAGTAAAAATTTATTAAAAATTTCTTATTTTTCGTGTCCTAATAAAAATATAAAAAAAAAGCTTTCTCTATTTACTTTGCAATTTTAAAGCATAATAATAATAATAGCTTTTTAACATCTCAAAAGGTTTCATCATATATTTAGATTTCAGAAGATATTAATAACGGAAATATCGGATGAAATATTATTGATTTTGTAAATGAAAGATTTTATAATAATAATAATAATAATAATAATAATAATAATAATAATAATAATAATAATAAAAAAAAAACTTTAACAAATTTGTCTATTAATTATCAAACCAAATATTCTATTATAGATAGACACATGAAACATCATAAATCACAACTAAAAAGTAATTAAATATTAAAATAGAAATGTAAATTAAATGAAGTAATAATGATAATTAATGTTGATTAATTAAAATTAATATTTTTTTTCTTCGTTAAACTTTGATTCAAGTAATATAATTATGTCTACTATAATTCAAATATGTTTTTAACTACCACATACTGTATAATCTTAAGTAAATTAAACTTTTATGATTATTATTGTATTTATTAACTAAAATAAAGTAGTAATATATATAAATCCGTTTATTGATTATAACACATTCATAAAATAAAGTAGAAAAAAGCATCATCATCATCATCAATAGTAATATTAAATAAAGAATAAAAATATTTAATAAAGAGAAATTTCTTTATGTTACTTATCTATAAAACAGGCGAATAGACGTGTGTTTATTCTTTTTAAGTTTTTTTTTTTTTTCCTTTTTTATGCTATATAAATACATAAAAAGACAAAAGCCTTAAGCTTAATGGTCACAAAGTTCATTATTCATCATTCATCTTCATATGATGTATAATCATTTTCTTATTTTTCACCATCTTGTTTGTTATTATTCACGCTGCCTACAAACGCTATAAACGTAATGTTATAAAAGAATAAGAAAAATTTTCAACTGAAGTTTTAGTATACATTTTAATAAATATAATCGGTGGGTATATGATATGGGTTTTGGTTTTTATGTTAACAAAGAAAAGAAAAGGAAAAATAGAATGAAAAACATAAGTGAAGTCATTAAAAAATCCAAATTATTATTACTCACTTAGCAACATATGCGATGGAATTAATTTATAAAAAATGCTCACAAGTTTTTTTTTTTTTTCTTTTTGTTAAGAATTCTTATCCTGTTTATATAATAACAATTTTTGCAAAACCAACAAAATTCCTGTATTGTTAAATAATGTAGAAAACGAATAACAATTTTTGATTTAAAAATTTTGATATTAAATGCAAATTTCATTATTTCACCAACAATAAACTTTTTATTCGAATTACTTTTCATTGAAATAATAATAATAATAATAATAATAATAACTTGCAGCTGATCAATAGTAAAGTTTCCTTCTGTTTTAAGATTTATACAATAATATTCTATGAAATTCTTAAAAAAATGAAACAAATAACAATAAGCACTTGAGAACTTAATTTAATAATTTAAAATATGTTTTTATTTCTCCATTTATATATTTTTGTTGAAAATACTACTACTATGTTTCTGAGAGCTTTATATACTGGGTTTTAATAAATATTTTTTTTTTTTTTATAAAAAAAAAAGTTTATAGTTCAACCATGAAGAAGTTTAAACAAAGAAACATTTTGTATTGTCCTTAGAGAGAAAATGAAAAAGAAAGCTTTATAGGTTTAACACAAATACAGTAAACACTTATGAAATTGAAATTTATTATGGGAAAATTTTCTACATACACCAATAACATGTTTATTTATACAATTCAATTAAAATCACCACAATAGAATTTATTATCTTTAATCAAAAGTATTTCACCAGTCATTGTGAAACTGATGATTGATGAGAAATGTGAGTTATTATTACAAAAAAAAAAAGAAAGCTGGCCATTCTACAATCTAAATGTTATTCTCATAATAAATGATGTTCCTAGTGTTATATTCTCATAAGGAAAATTTACACGTTTACAGCCTTATTTATAAGGTTGTGACTCATGCAAATAATGCATGTTGCCAAGGGTACTTTCAGAGTTTTTTTTTTTTAACATAGAATGACGAATTGATTAGATGAATCAATTTTATTTTCTTGTTTTGTTGTAATTTAATACATGTTAAAAAGAAACAAACAATTTTTACTTTTATTCCAACAGAATAACATCTTTTATATGTATGGTTCTAGGTAATTTTGATTAATGTCATATTATTTGTCAGTCACTAATATAGAAAAACTAAAAGTTTCTATCTTTTAATGGTATATTGTATCATTTTCTAAAACACAACCAGATATTATTTCAAAACAAAAAACAAACCAAAGACACAACTCTCAGTTTTCTAGTATTTAACGGATGGAAAAGTTTTTGAAACCATGTAAAAATATTCAAATCACGTTTTTGACAGGTAAGTAGTTTAACACTTGAATTAAAATGAGGTTACAATCATTAAACATTAACAAAAAAAAAACACAATTTTCGCTTTATTCTATAATCAAAATGTTGTAAATTATTTATGAATTTATTTCAAATAAATAAATAAATATTTGTTAAATACATAATTAATTAAGTGTTAATTATGGTAATTTAGATTTTAAACTAGTTTGTTTTTTTGTTAAAAATTTCTTAAATGTGACGTGTCTAAAATTAGATGTTTAATTAAAAAAAAAAAAAGTTTTTATTAAAACAATTAAAAATTCAATAATAAACTGATTTAGCAGAGGCATTTATATGTAGGCGAAAATACGTGACAAGGTATAAATTTATCCCTTTTATCCCTTTCTTTTAAATTTCCGTAACATTTTCTACTCTTCTAGTTGAAATGTTTTGATTCTGATTTATTCTTCTTAACAACTAACAATCCGTAATAAATATTATTTTAGTCACGAGTTTTTTTTTTTTTTTTAATTATATTCAATAATTTTACGCTTCTTAAGGTACAAATTTATTTTATGTAAAATACAAATTATCCGTATAAGCATATTTTATAATTTTAATATGAAAATCACTTCCTTCCGTTATTTTATTAATGAAAAAATAAAATAATTATAAATTTTCCATTCATTTACTATTTATAAATTTATTTTCGTAAATAAACAATTGTAAAACCTACGTCATGTATAACTAAAAAAAAATTTTTTTTTACAAAAAAATAACCCTTTTACATTTTACAGGAGAATGAAAAAAAAAACAGTTTTTTGTGTGGGTTCTTCTTTAAAATGTTCTTCTGTTTGCTATATTGACTATTGTTGATTACATTAATGGATATTTTTACACATAATTCATGTAAATTAAGGGTATTACTAACAAAATTAATAATTGATTAATTGAATTTTAATTAATATTATATTTTATTGTTATGTCAGCTATTTTGGTATTTTATTATTATCAAAATTCTACACCTGTTGTGATTGATAAAAATTCGTTTTTCTTTTTTTTTTGTATAAAATTAATGATTATGATCAATAATACATTGAGTGAATTAAAATTTTCTAAAGAATAGATAATGTTTGTAATGGTTTTAAAGCTTAAAATTAGCTGATTCACCAAAACAAATACACTTTTTTTTTTTTGTTATTTATCCTTTTTTTTTATAATGAAAAGGTATCCTTTTTATATTATTATTATGAAGGTAAACAAAAACGGTGTGTCTAGATTTTTAATTAAAAAAAAACAAAGAAAAATGGTGCATGTTTACATAATTTAAATAAAATAATGGTTGTGGCAGTACAAGAACGAACAAAAAAAAAACGAAAAACGAAAAACAATTTAATTAATTAATTAAAAACAAAGAAAAAAAAAAAAAAGTCAAAGACGTAAACATTATTATATTTCGCCTACCTAATCTGACAACATCATTGTTTTAATTAATTTTTTTTCAATTTTTTTTTTTTTATAATTTCTTAGACTAATTTATGTTCTGTTCATTTTGAACAGACGACAGTTGGTTATTTTATTTTATTTTATTTTATTTATCATGGTTAAGTTAAGTTAAGTTAAGTTAAGTTAAATTAAACTTTATTATAATTATAAATAAAAGTAAAACTTTTATAAACAATATAAGAAAAATGTTTTTTTTTTTTTGTTATTTAATCCGATAATTATGTTGAATGTTGTATGTCGTTTGTTATTTTGGTTTTGTTGTTAGCGAATTTTATTTTATTTTTTTTTTTTTTTTTTTTTTGCAAAACAGAACAAAACAAATAAATAAAAAAGGCAAAAAAAATAAAGAAAGAAGTTTGAACATTTATTAAAAATGACATAGAGAAAGTTTTTTTTTTTTTTTTTTTTAACTTAAAAAGAAAAAAGATCATTAGACGGTCGAAAAAGTTTCTTTTTGTATCGTTTTTTTTTTTTACGAGTAGGGTGGTTGTTAATAAGGTAAATTACGAAAAGTTTCCTTTTCTTTTTCTTTTTTAATATTTATTTTAATTTATTTCTTGATGAATAACATTATTATTATTTTTTTTTTTTGTGTATCCTTAATTTTCTATTTCTTTTGAAGAGTTTTCTCTTTAAATACTTTAAAGGCGTTTTATACAAAAAAAAAAAAAAAAAAACCAGTTAAACTTAATAAGAATTCATCCGGAACACAACATACTATCCAAATGAAATATAATATTCTCTGATCTATAGTAGTATCCTAAAAATAACTTTTTTTTTAATCGATTTTCAACATGAAAAATCGATAAAACGATTGAAATGTTTTCTCACTTTAATACAAAGATAGCAAATAACCCTGTAGCCAATGTTAATCAAATTTCAAACCCCCAAAATAAATAAATATATCGGTTATTACTTTTTAAATACATTTATTAAAAAAAAAAAAAAAATACGAAGAAATATAGTAGGAAAAAGAATAAAAACCTTAACTATCATCAGTATATATTTTAATAAATTCAATGCATTTGGGACTCGACCTAAGTTAACTCACTTTAATCCTTAATAAAACCACATAACTTTCTACTTCCCTTCTGTTTTTTGTTGTTGTTTTATTTATTTTTATTTTCACATGAAACAATGAAACAGAATATAAAACAGGAGAAGAAGACAGGCAACACTGTAGAGAGAATATAAGTAATATAAAGGAACAAAATTATACTAAAATGGCTATTTATTATCCTTATTTAATTTTTTAATGCATAAAACAAAAAAAAAAATTAATTTATAATTATATTCATGTGTTTAACTGCGTCACGCATATACCAATGGTTCTAGTCATTTTTTTTTTTTGTTGCTTCCAACAAATAAATAAAACAAAATACTATAAAAAAAAAAAACGCAAAAGTATCAAGCAAACCACCACGCCCTGAATTTATTTGAATAATAATAATATGTTTTAAGTATAATAAAAAAAGAAAAAATTGTATAAAAAATATTTCTACAAAAAAAAAAAAAAATAGCTAAAGAGAAATATCATTTTCACCCCTTTTCCTTTTTTTTCTTTGTTACCTAAGACGCAGAAACAGTTTTTCCTTTCTTTTCCTTATTTCGTTGTTTTTTTTTTTTTTCTTTTCCACTTAACTATTTCGTTTATTTATTTTTTATTTTTTTCTTTTCTTTTTTGTCACAACAAATTTTCTATTTCCTTTTCGAAAAGAAAATTTGAAGAAATTTCATTACGTTTATCGTGATTTAGACAATAAAAAAAAAAAAAAAAACAAAAAAAAAAGGCTTTAATTAGCCTAGCTATAGTCTCCCCTTTGTGTAAAATGTTTAGAACAAAAAACATTTAGAAAGGTGTGCTGCTTAATCCACTTTTTCTTCTTCTTTTTTTTTCTGTGTTAGTTTAATTTAAATTAAAATATTCTCTGTTGCTGTTGTTATTATTATTCATGTTGCTGTTATGGTTTTTGTTATATAGTTAATCAAAGGCATTTAAATTTCTACTATCTTAGTATTAAAAAAGCTCAAAAAGCATTTGTTAACCCTTTTCTGTTGTTAGTGAATAATAATATTGGCAATGACAAAATAGGTTAAATCGATTGGATAATTCTTATCATTTTTTACTTTCATTATTGTAGGCCCAAAACATTGTTTGTTCAATGATAGGAAAATCTGATTTCTGTTATTTTGTTTTTATTTTTACCAACCACCTGCTATGTCTAAATTACTTTATTTCAACTTAAAAACTTTTAATATTCATAATTGTATTTTGTTTTCTTGTTCATTCACCTAATAATTAATTATTACACCTTACTTTTGAACAAAAAAAAAAATAAATAAATAAATAAAAACATTAAAGAGCATCCCGGAAATTTCCGATAATAAAAACTTCCTTCCTTATTACCAACAGTTATTATTACTTATTTGCTGGCTTTTCTTTGTTTAATATAATAAATTTCAATGGATAATGCTTTTGTAAAGATAAAAAATATTTGACGGACGGTTGTGTGCTACCATTAAAAGGATAATACACATGATGTGTTATTATTTTTATATTTTTTTCTTTGTATAATAAAACAAGTAAACTAAGACCATATACTGTAAAGGAGAAGAAGTATATGAAGGAAGTAGCTAAAAATAAAATTAAATAGTAAAAACCATAGGTCGTTGTGTCGTTTTGTTATCATTAATCTGAACGAATGAACCAAAAATAGGATAAAACATTAAATGTGGGGGTTTATATACTTTTCACCTATACTTTCTTCTATACATCGTGGGAGTCATTTATTTTTATATCAATAAAAAGTGAAAAGAAAACAACCAACATACACGAAAAACACCTACATCAAGAATATTCAAATATTCACATTATATGTGTGACTTTCCATTTAAACTTTTGGTACATTTGTCTGTGCTAAGGACAACGTAAAGTGATTTTTACGTTTATAGTAAAGTTTATTGAGGGTTTTTCTTTCCTTCCTTTTTCCATTCGTATTCTTAAAGCTTATTCTCAATGTTGTCGTTAGCACAATCAAAAGAAAACTTAACAAAAGTGTTAAGGCCATAAAAGTATAATACAATTGTATTATTATGGTAATAATATTAACATTTATAGTTGTTATCTTTATGCTGATTACAATTATAGAGCATAAAATATGGTAACTGAGTGCAATAACTTGACTAGAATAATTTACCAGGATTAACAATAGTAATAACAAAAAAATATGTATATATATATATATATATATATATATATATGTATATCAAATTCAATAATCAAATGATGTATTGTCACAACAATAAACTCCCAAACGTGGTGATGTCGTCACTTAACAAAACAAAACCGAAAAAAAAAAAAAAAAGAAAATAATAAAACAGAAAAATCTCAACAAACTGCCACCACGACAAGTACAAGGAAAACTTTTTTTCTATTTTTTTTTTTATAGATATTATAAAATGAAAAAAAATAAAAAAAGAAAGAAAAAACTTTTCAATAATAAACCATTGAATAGAAAATCACCAAAAAAAAAAAAGTGTCAAAAATTTTTTTATTAGAAAATATATATTTATTTTTTTTTTTGATAAAGGTTTTTCCGTTCGTTTGTTGCCATTATAGTGTGGAATATTATGCTGCTTCCTTTATTATAATAAGTTTTTTTTTTTTTTTTCTGTGTATGATTTGGATTTATAAAAACTGAATAAATTTGAATTTATTTTCTTTATTTTAAATGTTTGACGGTTTAACTTCAATGATAAATTCAAATCAACAGAAATATAACCAATGATATTAATTAAAATAAAAAATTAAAGATAAAACGTCTTAATCAAATTATTTAATAACAAAATAAATGTTTAATAGAATAGTATTTACTTAAAGATTACTATAAAAGAGTATTTTTCCTTAAATTACTCAAACTAATAACATTCCTACTTATATTAGCTTAAGCGCAACAACAAAAAAAAAAAACGATTTTCTATTTTCATTAATTTTATTAAATAGTAAAAAAAAAAACCCAAGGTCTCTGGTAGCTTTATAATAAATATATTGTGCTGGTGCATTTATTTTATTTCTTTAACCATAAAAGCATCATATTCACATCCATAAAATAGTGTAAGAACGATAATAATTTATCATATGTTTTGTAATTAGATAAAGCGACAAAAATGAAAGAAAAGAATTAATTAAATTCTCTATTTGATTTAAGAGTAGTAATAGTATCATATTATAGTAAGCGTATTACTTACAAATATATTAAATTCAGTAAAAATAGTCAAGAAAAAAAAAATTAATATACCACCTGGCGCCTCCACTTGTTTTCACAGTAACATTGCGAAATTATTTTTCTTTTATTAAAATTAAGATTAATTGTCAACGGTGATAAATATTAATCCTGTGGGCACAATCCCACTCTTCATTTTCTTTAATTTAAAAAAACAAGAACAACAACAAGCTAATCCATCTTTAATGTAATTTTTAATTTAATTCCAACGATAAATTATTGTTGAAATTAAAAATAATTAAATTACAAAAAAAAAAAAAAAAACGTAAGAAAACAAGCTGAACAAGCTGTTACTATCCCATAAGGATTGTTTTGGTTGAATAATAATATTTAAAGACAAAAAAAAAAAACTTACCATTACGCTTCTGTACTGGTGGACCCAGATGACCATAAAGACGACTTAAATCGATTCCAAACACATAAAATGGTTGTTGTGCAACTAATAATACACAAAATAATGTGATCCATAGATTTTTTGCCATTTTTTATTCTTCTTCTTCTTTTTCTTCTTGTTTTCTGTGTGTTTTCCTTAATTAAATTTTCTTTAATTTTTCTTCTTGTTTTCTTTTAAATAATACAATCTTGGTTGTCTTGTTTTTGTTTAACACAAGATTAAACCACATCAAACAAGAAATAATAATTTTAACTGGATAATCAACGTTTTTTTTTTTTTTTTTATATCAATTCAGTTCTTGTATTTAACAAAACCAAAATAACAATCAAAAAAACAGAAAAAAAAAAAAAATAAATAAAAACGACAACAACAAAAATTCTATAACGTAGCCTTCAGGGAGAAGACGTAATACAGATGTTTTGTTTATTATTTTTTACTTCTCGTCCTCTTATCTCCTTTATTCTATATTTCTTTATAATTTTTTTTTTCTTTTTGATTAATAATGTCCGTTGTTTTTTCTCATCTAAACATCAAGAACCAAAAATAATAATAATAATAATAATAAAAAAATTAGAAATGATATTTAATAACACAAAAAAAAAAAACACACAATTTATGTAATGGAAGCAACAAATAAAATAATCAAAATAGACAGTGAAAAAAAAAAAATAATAAAAAACTCAAACAAAAAAGTCACTCAACAAGAAAACCCCAAAAGTTTATTTGTTGAGTTTTCTTACTTTGTTTGTTTGAGCTTTTTGTCTATCGATCGCGTAATTAATTATATTCAAAATAAATATTCTAAAAACAACAGCAACGACAAGAGTGAAAATAACGAAAAAAAAAAAATAATAAATAAAAAAATTATAAATAAATAAATCTCCTTCGCCGGTTGAAAGCAAATTTGTTGAATAAATTTTCTCTTTAGAAATAATAATAATAATAATAATAAATGGTTTGCTTTGTTCTTTTATTCAAAATTTGCAAATAAAGAGCTTTTTTGTGAGTATAGAAAAACTTCTTCTTCTTTTTTTTTTTGTATGATGTCAGTTCAATTAGATATTAGAAAAAACTTTCACTCTTATTTTACAACAGAAAAAATAAAATAAAAACCACAAGAATAATTTTGCTTTTTTTTCTTTCTATAAATTACACTTTAAAGCACTTTTGATTTAAATAAATAAATTATAAAACAAAAAAAAAAATTTAAAAAAAATTATTTGGTTTTAATACCGGCTAAGGAGCACAGGATCTTCTTGCCTTTAGAGAATCCCAAACTGGACTGTGATGGTCTGTACTACAGACAAACGCTTTTAAATTTATTTTTACTGCTTATTTTAGATAACGCCCCAAAAATATTTTCCAAAGCTTTTATTTATTTTTGTTGTTTACTTATTCACATTTGTGTTGGATAGAAAGGCTCTATAGATATTTCTACTATAGTTAAGCTTGTCACACGGTAACCACATTTTATTCAAAGTAACCACACCTATTTCGGTGCACATATGTTTTTATTCAATTTATTCGTATAATAATGTTGAGAAAAAAAATTATTGTATTTATGTGTTAAGCTTTTCGAAGCTTTAAGGGCAACAAGTTTACACAAACATGTATAAGAGACAACAATATTACTCTTAGCATAAATACATTTTTCATTCAATAATATTAATTGTTGCGTAGGTGGTATTTACATTAATTACCATCAATGAGATATTATCTTAAATAATAAATTTTTTTCTCATTAAATATAATTAAATAAAATTTAAAAAAAAAACCGAAGAAATCATTTAATTTAATTTTAATTAAAAAAAAATTATTTTCAATCTTTTTAATGTTTTTAGCGACATCTGCAATAATCATTTATAAGTACACAATTTTGATCTTATTTACTAGTAAAATTAAATTTAGTGACGAAACATCATCACTCACATTTTACGCTTATTTCAAGGTTGTCAAATTTTCAACAATAACAAATTTTAGTGTTTTTTTTTTTTCTTCTCTTCTTTTTTTTTTTAATTAAAATAATCAAATAAAATGTATTTTTATATTGTTTAAAAAATATTTTGTTATACGGAAACAAAATGTATATGTATATGTGGAAAATTTTAATGTAAAAGTTTTTATTCTTTTAACCCAAAAATAAAATAAAATTTTAATCAATTAAAATTGTGTAATAATGGTAGTGCAAAAGTAAAGCGGAAAAAAAAAAGAAAAAAGTTTAGTCAATACAAATAATTGGCTTCAGTTTCGTCTTGTTATTTAACTCGGTTGGTTTGTTTCTTTACTGTTCATTATTGTTATTAAAACTGTTTTGTCTTATTGTGATTTTTTTTTTTAATAATCTTTTGTACTTTTAGTTGTTTTTAATTAAATAGAAAAAAAAAAGAAAATGATTTCAATAAAAATGTGTACGAATCTGTCAAAAACATTGACAATAACAACATCACGGTTATTGTCAACATCAACAGCCAACTATGATAATTATAAGTAAGTGTTAACAAAAAAGAAATTTTCTTCTAATTACATAGAAACTGAGTGATTTTATTTATTTTTTTCTTTTTTTTACCGCGTTATCAATTTATTAAATATTTTTTTTTTTTTATTAATTATCAGTTGAATACAATACCACGATCAAATATGATTTAAATTTTCAAATATTATCAATTTGTTATTAATCAACATTGAATTTAATAAGAAAACGCAAAGTTTTATTACAATTAAAAAAAAAAAATTCTTTTATGTTAGTAAAAGCGAAAAAGAAATGAAATAAAATTAAATAAAAACATTTTTGGATGATTATTATTATATATAAATATATAAATAAATAAATTTACAAATAAAATAATTTGATTATAGAAAATTAAGGAGGAATTTCTTGATAATTTTTTTTTTATTACTTTTGATTATTAAGTGTGAAATGTGCAAATGTTATTAACAATAATAAAAAAAAAAACATTGTTTATTTAATTAATATTTATTTCAAATAAATTATAAAAAGTTATATGCTTAGTTATTTTATTAATGAAAATCGTGTGTAACTCAATGACAATTTTATTAATGGATAAAAATAATTAAAAACACACCGTATCGATGATAATTTATTAACAAACCCAACAAATTTTATGTTTAAAATCTCACCAATTTACGTTAGACTTAGATTTTTTATATTAAATTTTATTTATTTTTCGTATTTCGTTTAAAGAAAAAAAAATAAACAGAAAAAAATATTTCTGCTGAACAACAATGACTTGCAGAAAATAAAAATAATTTTTTTTTTCTCCTTTGATTTTCGCTTCGTTTTTTATTTTATTTCTTTTGCTCTGAAAAAAAAAATTTTTTTTTTCTTTATTTATTAATTTTTTGTTAACACATGTTAACATTTAATGTTAAGAAATAAGAAATAAATGATTATTTAATATCTACAGACGTTGACAACAATTTTTAGTTTTATTTCAACCTTCCGTCTATCATTAAATAATTAAAAAAAATTATTTGTTTTATATGACAGACGCGTCGTGTATATAACATAAAATCCCTTTTGGAATTTATAAATTGAAAAAAAAAAATAAATTTCAGGTTGTTGACTTTACTACTGTTGCGCCTGTTGCGTATACTATTTACACAAGTTTTGTTTACTTTTATATCATGAATTTTTTTTTTTTTAGCAACCGTCAAGCAGTTATTAATAAATAAAATTATTATAATCAACTAATTAATTATATTAATTGAATTACAGATGTAAAATTCTTGTATTAGGCGGTGGTTCTGGTGGATGTGCTATGGCAGCGAAATTTGCAAAAAAATTTGATAAAGGCCAAGTAATCGTTGTTGAACCATGTGATGTAAATATATTAATAAAATATTAGTAAAAGTAAATATTTACCGTTTTTTTTTTTTTTTTGTTTATTAATTACTAGAAACATTATTATCAACCAATGTTTACGTTAATTGGCGGCGGTATTAAAACGTTAAACACCTCATGGCGTCCAATGGGATCAACATTACCGACAAATGCAAAATGGATACAAGATAAGGTTGCCCAAATTGAACCATTTAATAACACGGTTTTAACAGAGAAAGGTGTTAAAATTGAATATGATATTTTGTTATTAGGTTTAGGATTGGAATTACATTACGATTCGGTTTGTTTCCGTTTTTTATTTTTATTTTTTATTCCTTATGTTTCTATGTATTTTTTTTCACAATTTTGTAGATTCCTGGTTTGGTAGAAGCTTTAGAAACACCAAAAAGTGGTGTCGGTTCAAATTATTCACCCTTGTATGTTGAAAAAACTTTTGACTCTTTACAACGTTTTAAGAGTGGTAACGCTATATTCACATATCCAAATTCAGCAGTTAAATGCCCTGGTGCACCACAAAAAATTATGTACATTAGCGAAGATTATTTATCTAAGGTTTAGCATTGTTTGCTTTATTAATTAATTAATAAAAAATAATTCCATTTTATTAGTGTAATTAATAATTTTTATTTTTAATAATTCTAGCATAAATTACGTGATCGAGCAACAATAACGTACAACACATCGTTACCAGTTATATTCGGTGTACAGCACTATGCAAAATCATTATTAAAAATTGTTAAGAAACGTAATATAAATGTGAATTTCCGTACGAATTTAGTTGAGGTGAATCATGTAAAACGGGAAGCGACATTTGAGAATTTAGATAAGCCTGGCGAAAGAATGGTTATGGATTATAGTATGTTGCATGTGGCACCGCCAATGTCTACACCAAATGTTTTACGACAAAATCAGGATTTAGCTAATGAAGCTGGTTTTGCTGATGTGAATAAGGACACCTTACAGCACACACGGTACAACAATATTTTCGCAATTGGTGATAACAGTTCATCGCCAAACTCAAAGACAACAGCAGCTGCTGGTTAGATAGAAATTTTTATTCCCAAACTCAATTTTGAAATAAATAAATTTCGTAATATTTTCAGCTGCCCAATCACCGGTTATTTATAAAAATATTTTATCAGTATTAAAGGGAAAGAAATTGAATGCTGTGTACGATGGTTATGCCTCCTGTCCGCTAGTGACAAGTTATACAAAATGTATTTTAGCGGAATTTAATTATGATTTAGTGCCATTGGAAACATTCCCGTTGCAACAGGATAAAGAACGTTACACAATGATGATTATGAAACGTGACTTAATGCCACCGTTATATTGGGAATTAATGACCCGCGGCTTGTGGAACGGACCTGGAATATACAGAAAAATGTTATCAGTCATTAAATTTGATGATTCTAATCAATTAGCAGAAAAGTTACATAAAGAACGTAAATCATCCAGTTAAACGCAAATTAATTAATATTTTTAATTTTATTTAATTACTACCTACAGTCGAGTGAATTTTATTAAATTTTTTCTTTAATAAAAGTTTTACATTTCTATTTTGAATGCGTCTTTGATATTCTGTACTCTTTTCTTTTTTTTTCGAAAATAAAAATTATTTACATACGTATAACCTATACCTATAAAATGTCTTTGATAACTTATGAATTGTGGTGAATTTTTTGAAAGGTAAGCTTGCTATAAAATTAGCTGTGACAAAAATACAGTACTAATGATTGGATATCTTTTAAGAATGTTGGTTGATGTCTATAACCAAAATAGTTAGCTTATAAGATTATTATCTCACTGCATATCATTTCCTAATCACTAAAATACATTAATTAATGAAATTAAACAGAAAATTAAAATCACTAATTAAAAACCAAAAAAAAAAAATAAATCTAATCACTGAGTAAAATAAAAATAATACTCCGGTTTGTGCCCTGGATTATTATAGTAAATTTATTTTGTAATTTATTTTTTCTTATGCATTTTAATTAATTAATTTTAATTAGGTTCGTTAATAAATTTGCTTATTTTTCTTTTTACTAAAAGTAAAAATAAAATAAAAATTTATTGTTGAGGAATAGAAATGGTTTGGATGTTTGTGTTATAAAAAAAAAATTAAAAATAATTTCTCACAATGGCATAGACTATGCAAATGGAATGCTATGGGAATATTTTTAAGAAAGGAATTTTTTTTTTCTTTTTTTAAATCTCATCATCGTATTATTGTTGCTGTTGTTGTTTTTTTTTTTTTTTAGTCTTATTCTTGTTTCGTTTTTTTTCTTTTTTCATTCTTATCGCGCTTTTAATTCTTTATTTCCCATCTCGTTTCATCGTATTACAGTTTTATTATATCATTGGCGGTGCGCTTATGCTTGTAATATTTTATTACAATTGGTTTAAAAATGATGTTCAAGCACAAAAAGTAAAACGATGAAGAACGTAGATGTAGAAGGCGAATAATAATAAGAAGAAGAATAAGAATAAGAAAAGAAATCTTTAGAATAAACAAATAATTTTGGTTTAAAATTCAAAAAAAAAAAAAAAAAGGAGGAAAATTGAAACAAACAAAAAACGTTTTTATTAAATAATTTTTTTTTTTCAGATTATTTATGTACTAAATAGGGTAATGGGTTTAATTAATATTTCTCCATAAAGTTTCTCTGCTTTCAATATCGAAAAAACACAAACAATAAATTGTCTTCACTAAATTAATTGACTTTTTGGTGAATTCAAAAATTTAGCGAAAACTTACCCCACTAGCATTCTCTATTTTCTCTTTTATGCAAACATTTTAATGTTTAATCATTATAATAATAATAAAGAAAAGAAAAACCACATAAATTAAACTGTCGTCAAGTTGTCTTTATCAAAAGTCGAAACAAGATGATTAAACACAAAAAAACAAAAAAAAAATCGCACATTCCGTCGGTTTGTTTATTTGTTTGCTTTATTAACTGTGTATTGAACTATGATGAAATATTTAAAATGTCATAACCACCTACCACCCTTTGGTGTATTTATTTAAAAAAAAAATAAATTCTTTCTTTACGAAGAAGTGATTATTATTGCTCACGTTTTCTGTATGGGTTTTTGTTTTTGTTTCAGTGTTTTTTTCCTCACATAAATTCCTTTAGAGACAAAACAGAAAGAAAAATTTTTTTTTTTTTTTTCAAAAAGGTAAGAGACAAGCCTTCTCCACTTCTTTACTTAACTTAACTTAACTTATACTTCTTTTTATTATTATTTCGGTTTAAGCTTAGCCACTTTTGAAGGTAAATTCTTTTCGTTTCGTTTTTTTTTTTCTTTTCTTTTCTTTGTAAATAAACATTAAAAACGTGTGGTCATTCCCCGCATATATAAATATTTTTTTTTAGTTGTTGTTGTTGTTGGTTTTGTTTACATGCATTTCATTTGAAGAACATAAAAATTCTTTTATGTCTGCACCAGTACAAATGTTAAGTACATAAACGCACTATAGCGTTTTTAATTAATTAATTCTTTTTTTCTATGATTGAAATGTAAGAGAAATTTTTCTTTTTTTCTTTTTCTTTTCTACTGATGATTGTTGAAACGAATTTTAAACATTATTTTGTAAACGCCATCTATTTTTTAATAGATTTTTTTTTCTCATTTCTTTTCGAATAAATAATAAACAACGAAATGAGGTCAATGCTATAGTTATTTGTAGAGAAATTTTCTCGTTTAATCAATTAATTAATTAACTGAGTTTAATTAAAGGTTTACAACGTGTTACCTAGTTTATGATGTTGATTTTTGTCAGGCTTAATATTTTCACATATAACTAGCATGCAGATTTGAGAATTCATTAAACTTTTCCTTTTTGTGTAGAAGAATTTTTTTTTTTTTTTACCACATTGGACCAATGGCTAAATCGTTTAATTTTATTAATTTTTATTTCATTTTTTACCTGCTATTATTATTATTATTTTAACTTTTACTGCTGTATAGTTTTCTGTTTGTGCTTCTGATGTACAAAATCTTCTTATTCCACATTTATTCTTTTTTATTCAACTAACTGAAATTCCTTAACCAAAAGTCAATGTGCTATGAATTTTTTTTTTCTTTTTTTTTTTTATTTTCTTTAATAAAAAATGAACAAAAATCTTAATTTTTTTTTTTTGTTTTGTTTAACATAAGAAAGAAGAAAATAAATAAAAAAAAAAAAAACGAAATAAATTTTATAAGAGTATAGAGAGAATGAGAGAGAGTGAGCGAAAGATTGTTTTGTCTTTTCTGTTTTCTTAATTATCCTAAATTTCTAAATTTTTTTTGTTTTAAAGAATGCGGACGTATTAAAAATTATTTAATTAATAGATTTTAAATAAAAAAAAAAAAAAATATAATAAGCCATAAAAAAAAAAATATTAGAGAGAAAAAATAGAAAATTATTAAAAATTAAAAAGTGTATGTCTTTGCTATGGTATATTTTAGTTCAAGATGGGAGAAAATAATAATAGTAATAAAAAAAAAAAGAAAAAATTCCTTTTTTAACGATTTAATGTTAAAACCGGTTCATGTCTCAACTAATCTCTTTCTTTTTTTTTTTTTTTTTGCTTATTTATTAGCAACATTTTTTTTTTATTTGTACGTTCAGCTAATTAATTTAATAATTTTTTATTTTTTTTTTTTAATCAAATTGTGCGAAGAATTCTTCTTTATTTTTGTAATAAAAATGCAAAATTCCAAGTATGCAAATGATTAAATTATTAATTTTTGCTCTTCTAAATTCTTGGCTGTTGCTGTTTTTACTGGTCGTGTGATGTTTGCTTTGTTGCTTGTGTATATATTTTACACCGATCCACCGACTATTTATTATTATTATTATTATTATTATTATTATTATTATTATTATTATTATTATTATTATTATTATTATTATTATTATTATTATTATTATTATTATTATTATTATTATTATTATTATTATTATTATTATTATTATTATTATTATTATTATTATTATTATTATTATTATTATTATTATTATTATTATTATTATTATTTTAAACACAAATTAAATACAAAATATTAAAAAAAAAAAAAAAAAAAAAAACAGAGAACAAGACGAAGAAAAAATCACATTTTTAATGGAATTCTTTAATAAAAAAAAAAAAAATTCCAATTTTAAGCATAAATAAAAACAAATTTTCTGTTTCATTTGCATTATTATTATTATTAATAATAATAATAAATGAATAAATTAAATTTAATCGAAATATAATATTGATAAAAGCAATTAATGACTCAACTTCTTGTTCATAAAACCAGAAAGTCATCTCATTCAATAATTTTTATTTTTTTTTTGTATTGTTTGTTTGTTTGATAATCAAGTTATGCGTGTGTTATAATCAGGATAATAATAACGTTTGATTAAACTGTTTATTAATCATAATTCTTATTTAATTTACCTTTAATCATGATTTATAATTATTTTTGTGTAAAATATCGTAATGCAAAAAAAAAAAAATAAAAGAAGGAAATTTTTAATAAAAAATCATAGATCGTAGAGTGTTGTATTTGTTTGAATCTTTGCTATAATATTAACCACAAACAAAACTGATTAATTAATTACAATTTAAATTTATAATAAAGAATGACAAAAAAGAAAAGAAAATTAAAATTAATTAATGTTTAATGCTTAACAAAATAATAAAAATAAAATTTATATTCATTTAAAGTATATGAAGAAGTTAAAAACGAGTCACAGTTTTCTTTAATTTTTTTGTTTTTTTTTTCATTCTACCGCTAAATAAGTTGAATTATTGATTTTAAAACCACATTCCATTCGTTTTTATTTTATTTCTGGAATGTACAATGGTTTTTCTTTCTTTCTTTTATTATTATTGTTAATTTCTTTTCTTTTTTATTATTATTATTATTAATAGAAATTTATGTTGTCGCCTTTTTTTATTAATTTATTTGGTTATAAACTTAGCTATTTAGGTGATTTTTTTTATTTTTGTTATTAAACTTTTGGTGACGATTGTGATTCGTTACTGTTGTTGCTGTTTTTTTTTTTTTTTTGCATATTATTTGGTTTAAAACTTTGATTATTCTATCAATTAGATATTAAATATGATTAATTAGTTTTAATTACAAAAGCATAAAATAATGAAAATGTTTTTTTTTCTTCTAACTAATGTGAAAAATAATTAAAATTAACTTAAAAAAAAAAAAATCACAAACACTGCGTGTTATTAATTTAAAAATGTATTGGTGACCTAAAAATAACAAAAAAAAAAAAAAACAATTTCATTGTTTACTTAAAAAATAAAACATTATTGTTATAATTTTGCTTATTTGCGATTAAAAAGAAAGAAAAAAAAAAAAAAACAACAACGAAATTTACATAAAAAGAGGTGAAAAGACGACGACGTACAAAAATTTGTTTAAAACATTAGATTTAGCACAAACACAAACCAATTTTCAATATATACGAAAGGAGGAATCACCATAAACAATTTATTTTAAAACATGAAAAATTTATGCGAAATAGAAGCGAAAAATAAATAAATAAAATTTTGCAAACAGACACAAAACTTAAACTATTAAACGAAAAAAAAAAAAAAAAAAAAAACAATAACAACAATCATAAAGGTGAATAACCTTTTAGTATTTTTATTTTGATTTTTGCCAAAAAAACAATTTTTTTTTTTTTTTTGTTTTTCTTTTTTCAATTTTTAATTTATTCCGCAATGTTTATGAGATTTGTTTTTTTTTTTTATTTTTTTTGTTAATAATATTATTTTCTAACAACACATAAAACATTCTCTCGTTTGTTTAGATGTAAAATACATCAAATAACAACAACAACAGCAGCCAGCAACCAACAACAGCAGCCAGCAGCAAAATATCGCTTTTTTCTATATCTAAAAATATAAAACAAAAAAAAAAAATTGAAATAAATTTTTTGTAAAGATTTTCGGGTGAATAATTTTATTTAAATTAGAAATTATTATTATTGTTATTATAAAAATACCAAAAAAAAATTGTGTAGGAAGTATATTTAGGAACTTGTATGCAATTAAATTAGATTTTATGGTGAATAATTATTTAGCAAAGGCATGATTTGTTTCTAATGTTTCTAATGTTTCTAATGCTACTTTGCAAGTATTTACCCTTAAAATATAATTATAACAAAAATAAATCCTTAAATAAAACCTTTAAATAATTAATTAAATTTATTAATAAAACCGATTTCTTAGAATAATTAATTAAAATTTGTATGAAACTAAACATTTTTCAAACATATTGACCTAGTTTTTAGTTACTAAAGGTTTTTAACTTTGCTAACTGGTATATTCTAATTGCATAGTTCATAGTTAAATCATATTTTAAAAGCTTAATAACTCTTAATTTACATTTTACATAAACTTTAAACATTAAATTATATTTAAATGTTAAGTTTTAATGTTTTAAAAGTACATTTTTAACGTTTTATAATGAAACAACAAAATTTAATAAAAAAAAGTTTTGTGCACTTTGAACATTAAAAAAAAAGAAAAAACTTTATTGCTTGTTGATAACAATTATATCAACTTTGTAAAGAAATAAAGCAAACAAATAGAAGGTGTGTGTATTTATATAATTATTTATAAACATTTTTTGTGTTTTTTTTTTTCTTCTTTTTCATTAAACATTTTTATATAAATAAAAAACGAAAAAAAAAAAAAAAAGAATTTTACACGTGTCTTAACTTTGTGTGGTTAATGGCTGTTGTCTCGGCTCGACAGTAGTGTGGTTTGCTTTGAATAATTTTTTTTTTATTTTCGTGTTTCTTTTTCACATTTAATTTTCGATTAAAACAAATAATATTATTAATAATAATAATAATAAAGAGATTAAAATAAGAAATTTTTTATAAATAAATAAAACGAAAAAAAATTATTTAAATTGGCGCATGTCACCGTTTTATTTCAATTTTTCTTTTTTTTTTTTTTTTTTTTTGTAATCAAAAATCATCAAAAGTCAATTCTGATTATAAGAAAATGAAGAAAAAAAAAATTTTTTTTTCGTCTATTTTTACAACAAGAAGACAAAACAATTTATAAAAAAATTCTTTTAAAAATTTCATCGCAATTAAACAGACAAATTGGTTTATCAACATGAGATTTGAGTTTCAGTTAAAAAGCCTTGAGGTTTGTCTTCTTGCTACAGGAATTAATGGATTATCGATGAGAAAATATGTAAACAGTGTGGCAAATGTGTGGAAATTTTTAATTAAAATTCAATTTTTAAATGACGTACGTAATTGTGTAAAACAAGGGGAATTAAACCGCGTTTACAATTACTTAACCGCGTTTACTTAACTTAACTGAAATTAAATTTAAAAAAAATGTGACATTAAAAGACGCTTTTCCCGTCTGCGATTTTTCTTCTTTTCCCTTTTCACCAAATCGTTTTTCTTTTGTCTGAAAAAACAAAAAAAAAAAAATTTTTTCTTCGCGTTTTTCTATTTTTATTTAATATAAAAAACGTGCTGCTATTGCTCGACTTGTTTCATTTTTCACAATTTTTTTATATAATTTGTAGACAAAATTTATCCTAATTACATGTTTGCTATTTTAAGAACAAGGAAAATTTACGTTTTGTATATAAGAAAGAAAGAAAAAAAAAAAAAAATTTCACTTATGCTGTGTGCGTGTGTGAATAAATTTTTGTATTTTGCGAAATTTTTATTTAACGAAAATAACACAAAACGGGATCGTCTGTGAACAAGAGGAGTGAAAAAAAAATAAATAAACATTTTTGTTTCTTGTTGTTGGTTTTGTCGTGTTATTTGATCGCGCCCACATCACCCATAATGTGTAATAAAAATTAAATAAAAATAATTTTTTTTTTTTAAGATAAATTAAGTAACAATGTCAAAAAGTCATGAAAAATTGAAAAAAAAAAATTTATTTTATAAAAATAAAATTTAATTATGTTGTATACCAGTTAGATAAATAGCGAAGATAACTAAGATAGAACTTTATTAAACTAGACAAACTGTAATGTCTAGTAGCTATCATGCGGTTGTTAATAATTTATTTATAATATATTCATTTTAAAATTAAGAAAAAAACGAAAAAAAATTAATAAATTAACTTAAAACGCGATTTAAACTGAGTTTAATCCGTGTAATGTAACGAAACAATAAAAAATTTCCTTATTCAAATCCAAGACACATAAAAGATCTCTCCAAACATAAATTATCTATGATTCAACCCTAGTTGAATACTTTAATACAAAAAAAAAAAAAATGAATGAGAGTAAAAAATGTTTTTATTTTGCTAATAATTCATTTTTATTAATATTATTAACCGGAAATGTGTATTATTATTAAGTACAAACATATTAACATTTTAACTAAAGAATTATTTATTCATATATTAATAAATAAATAATTAATACAAGCGAGAATCTTCTTACAAACATTTGTTCGAGTGAAAATAGTAAAAAAAAAAAAAAAATAAATAAATAAAATCCGAATAGAAATAGATGAAGGAAAATAAAGCAAAAAACTAATTCCACACAAAATAGACCACCATACACATGAACATAATAAATTTTTCTAAATTAAAAAAAAAAACATTAAATATTATTATGTCATAATGTGTCTGGTAATTTTATTTTATTTATTTTTTTATTATTTGCTCCTCTTTAAAGCGTTCATCAGTTTCGCGGACACAACAAAAAATTTTTTTTACGCAAATTAAACAGAATGCAAATAGCAAAGAAATTAGCCAAGATTAAAGGATTTCTATAGGAAATTAGTTAAATATTTAGGTGGTTTAGAGAGAGAGAGGATTATCTAAGGAAGATGTGGCGGAAGATATGGTTATAAAAAATCACTTTTCACTTCAGTTTTATTATAAAAGAAATTAAATTATTATTTCAATGCGTTTATGTTGTTGTTGTTGCTGGATTATAATGATTATTAATGTGGCGAAATATAAAGCTGCTATTTAACTGTTTCAACCGGAAGAGGATGATAGCAAGAAATTAATTGCAACAGAGAGAAGAAAAAAAAAATTAATTAATTAATTAAACCAACCGCACCACATACAACTGAACTAAATAAAATAGAAAAACGAGTTATTTGTGTAATTAAATTAAATATTTTATACTTTGCGAGATCCACCTACAATCTGTAACAGAAATCAAAATGTTGGTCATTGTTAATCCTCTATAGTTGTTACAACCGATAACTTTGTAATAAGAAATAAATAAAAAAAAAAAAAAAAAACATTTTTAAAATGATAAATATTCTTAAAGCTTTCCAAAAATCATGACAAATAAATTTATTGGTGTTGGGATTAATCCAATAGTAGTTACAAAAATTTAAAATGGATAAACGAACGGGAAACAACTAATGGACAATCAAAGCGACTGTTAAAAGCTAAAATATTAGGATTTTACTGTAGATAAATCTCACTGTAATACAAAACAAAACAATTATGACTTACCAGAGCGTATCCAACAGATGGTTATCCTTTTTATTGAATAATCTGCTGTAAAACTATCATGAAAACTTATCTGCTGTGAGACGGTTTGCACTTTTGCAAAATAAAGTAAAGTAACGTAAAGTAATTGACCTGGTTAGACAAATCATTAATTACATTATTGTGATCGTTTCTAATCAATGTACTTCCTTCAATCATAAACACTTGTTTACTGTTGTTATCCAGGTAATTTTTTTTTTGTATCCACGTTATTTGCAATCCACGTTGTAATTAATTTTAATAACCGATTTCCATAAACTTGCTAAATATTATTACTCTGCAAAGGAAGTAGTTAGAAGAAAGAAAGAAAAAAAAAGCTTAATTGTTTAGCAAATTGACAAATAATTAAAAAAAAAAAAAAAGAAGAGAATAACGGCATTAACTGCGATGTGACAGGTGAATAGGAATAGCGCCACCAACAAACTTCGCATCAATTAAGAGTTAAGAGTTAATAAGAAAACTACAGTTCAGATATAGTTTCCAGGTAATTATTTGCGTTGTATTTCTAATTAGTTCCAGATTGTGAATTGTCAATGAGTACAATTATTAGCTGTACGAGAGTCAATCTCCAATCATCTGCTATTAATCTTCACGAACAGAATTAATCTCAAACAAAAGTTTTGATTTTTAAGTCCAATTAAGTGGCGAGATTCTCCAGATTAAAATATCTAGTTTTCTAGTCCACCGAACCGATTGTTAACATTTTTTATTAAAGCTTAGTGAATATAATCGGAAGTAGGCATAAAAATTATTTTACTTTTAGTATTGATGATCATGGAACCAGGCAATTGCTTTCCTATATAGTCTTAGCTTTCTTTTGAAGTCCGAATCTGCTATAAATGCCTATTCGTGCCTGTAACCTGAAAATATATATATTTTTTTAAAATAGACTTCTGAGTACTTTCCATGAAAAGTTAGTTTTAAATCAGAAATTTTTAGCTAGTTGAGTTTAATCTTGGATTACATTGGTAGTGTCAGCATGTACGAACATCAGCAGATAATCAAAATAGTCTTCAGAAGCAAATTGTATACTTTAAACACGATTTACGTTATGTTTACTAAAAATGTCATTTTAAACCAGTTATTCCAACATTAATCAGCTATTTACGTGCTTCTGCTTATTTTTCTTAGTCTTTCTATTGATGATGAGTAATTTAAATTTTTTTAAAGCTAATTTAACGTAAATTGGACCCTTTAACAACAAGAACCAAGTACGAATAAATGTTTAATCAAAACGACTGAGCAAAATTAATTTAACAGACCCAAAAAAAAAAAAAAAAAGAAGAAATAAAGGTTCTTGCCTTGGCTAGCATATTCCTGTCTAATTACTACAAAAAAAAAACACAAATCGGTAAATCAGCTGTTTCTATATCTCTTTTTTTCATATAATAATATGTCACACAGATCTCACTTGTTGCAATAGAAGCGACATAACAATTATTATTTAGAAGGAAAAAAAAACAATAAAAAGAAAATGCTTGCTGTTAAGTCAAGTCAAGTTAAGTAAAGTAAAGTAAAGTCAAGTAAAAATGGTTAAAGTTTATGCTGTAAGAAACAGCAACAACAAAAACCAATAAAAATAGTTTAATAAAGAAGAAGAAGAAGAAGAGGAGAAAATTTATAATAACTGTAAAAAAAAAAAAGAAAAAAAAAAAATTCAATTTAAAACCAAAAAATAAATAAATAAAAAATTCCATAATTAAATCTAAATGAAGGAGGAAGAAGAAGACGAAAAAGTACAAGCAGTAGAAGAGGAAGGGATAAAAACCCTGACAAAATTTCTTCAATTGGAAACGGCTATAGTCTGTTATAACCACCAACAACAATTAACGAAGAATTTTTATTTATTTTTCTATATGTGCTCTGTCTTCTTGCTTCTTCGTGTTTTTGTTTTTTCAGTTTTTCTTTTCTTTGCTTTTCGTTTTTTTCGTTTTTTGATGAATGAATGAGTGAGAAAAACTAAGAAAAAAAAACAACAAAAAAAATGTAGCCAAAAATTCCAATCAACCGAAGAATTTTTTTTTTTTTTTGTTCTTCGTTATTTTTTTGTTGTCGTTCGTGTTGTCGTCGGCTAATAGTCTTCGGGTTTTTTAAATGGTTAAAAAATAAAAAAAAATTTTAAGCTAAGTACAATAGTTTTGTTGTTGTTGTTGTTGTTGTTGTTATTGTTTTTAATAAGCCAGCTGACTGTTAGCCAAAGTATTAGCTGCGAGTTATGGCTTAAGACTTTTGTATTTTGTTTTTTTTTTTTTTTTTTTTTTTTTTGCGAACATAGAGAACAGAACGAAACGGAACGAAATACAATGGGCCCATCCTCACCTTACACCTCGATTAGCTGGTTATAGTTTTGCAGTAACGTTTACTTAAGCGACATTGGCGGACAATAGCAGATAAAAAATAAATATATATATATTTTTATTTTATTTAATTAATTAATTACGACGAAGGGATGTCCAAAAAAGTGTAACAAGTATAAACGTACGGGCGAAAATATTAATTAAGCTGAACAGGCTTAATGTCGTTTACTTTGGACAATCATTCGGTTTTTGTTTTTTCTTTATTATTTTGTTTTTTTTTTTTTTATTCATTTTTCTTGCCTTTACTTTTTTTTTTTTTTTTGTAAATAAAATTTTATTTTTATTTTTTCAATGGGTTGAGTTAAACCAAGTACGACAGCGCATACGCATAGCACTTTTAGCCGCAACCAACAGCACATCAGTATTCAGTTTAGTTTTTTTTTTTTTTTTTTTTTTTTTTTCTCTCTGTTTCATTCATATTCCTCGGTGCTGCTCTCGTAGTAAAGAATTTTTTTTTTTTTTGTTCCTTCTTTCTGTTATTTAATTAATTTGTACCCAAGTTTAATTTTTTTTTTGTTAATTAATTAATTAAATAATTTAAGAAATAAAATCAAAGACACGGCTATGTGGTTAAACCAAAAAAAAGTAGAAAAAAAAATAAAATTCCTTATCAGATTTAATTTAATTAAAAAAAAAAAAATTCTTCTTCTTCTTTCGTTCATTTAATTTAATTTAATTTAATTAAACTTTTATTTGGGCTGAAGATAAAAAAAAAAAAAGAAGTGTCAACACAGTTAAAGAAAATACGAAAAAAAAAAATTGTATATGTGAATGTGGTGGTACTGATGGTGGTTGCGGTGTTGGTGGTGGTGGTTAGTGGTGGTGTCAGTGGTGTCAGTGTTTCAATTTATAAAATAATTTAATTTTTTTATTTTTTTTTTTTATTTTATTATTTTTCTGTTAAATTTCGTGAACGTCACGAGGTGTGGTTTGACTTAAGTTAAAAAGTGTTATTAGCAAAAAAAAAACGAAAAACCGAAATAATTAAGAAAATTATTTATAATCAACCCGGATATGATAGCATAAAATAAAAAAAAAATAAATAAACTTCGTCATTCATAATAAATTAAATTAAATTAAATTAAAAAAAAAAAAAAAACATTAATTAAGTGACGCAAGAAAAACATTTAAATTTAGTGTGTTGAATGGAGTCCTGGTCAGTAAATGCAAAGTACACAGAAAAAGGTGGTCAAACATTTTTAATTAAGAGAAAATTATTTGATTTTCGTAGAAATATTTTAATTAAGCATAATTTAAGCAAAAAAAAAAAATGAAAAAAAAAGCTATAATGGAAGTAATACAAGTGCGCAATAAGCTTAGTTTTTTTTTTTTTTATTATTCCTTCATCTTAATAAATTTTTCTCAATCTCTCTCTCTCTCTCTCTGTTATTGTTTTTGTTGTTTTGCTTAAAATAACCAAATTTTATTTAATATTTGTCGCGACATACATTTAAAAATTAATTAATTAATTTAAAAAAAAAAAAGGAAAAAATTCGTAATTTTTTAAGCGTATTAACCAACCAAAACATGATATTCTGATGAGAAAAATTAAGAAATTGGAGGAAATTTTAGTAAAGTGAACAACCAATACAGTTTCCTCCGTTTTAATTTTTTCTTTTTTTGGGTTTTACTAAATTTTATGTTTTTTTTTTTTTTTTTTATTATTCGTTACATGATAAAACGTAAAAGAAGATGATTAAAAAGATAAAAACGACGAAAACGACGAAGAAGAAGAAGAAGTAGGAGGATAACATTTATAGCAAATAGCGAAAAATTGTGCGTTTTTAGCTGTCTGCGCATTAAACAAAAAAAAAAAAAAAAAAGAAGAAAACTGTAAATTCACCAACACAAATGCATTGAAAATAAAATTATTTTATTTCTTTCTTTTTTTTTTTAATCTAATTTTTATCAAAAAAAAAAAAAAAAAAAAAATTTAATTTAAAATTCACCAAAAAATAAAATATTTGATGAATTCAACACAAAATCCCATTAGATAGACAGAGAGACATGTTTCCATATAATAATGTAGAAACAAAAATTAAAACATGTGCGCAAAAAAAAATAAAAAATTAATTTTTTTTTCCTACTTCTCTCTGTGTGTTTTATTTATTATTTATTTTTAAGTAACTTAACAAATCTTTGTCATAAATAACCAAATAAATAGCAAAAATAATAATAAGAAAAAAAAAAAAAACAACAATGCGCACACTTATGATCCACACACAGCTACATAGGCAATAAAAGTTAATAAAAACGAAAAAAATTTAATTTAAATACACAAACCGTCAAGGTTAAATACGAAATCAACAAAAAAAAAAAATAAATAATTAAATTTCCGTCTTTTTGATATTATATAAAACAGAGAAAAAAAAATTTTATTTTATAAAACCGAAATATGTAATTTATTTTAACGAATAAGAACAAGAACAAGAATATTGAGACGAAGTCTCGGAGGAAGCAGTGGGATCTGAATAGTTGAATATAGAAGACGATGAATGTTTTTCTATTTCCTTCTGCTGGTTTTCGTCTTTAATTTTATTATAAAACTAGACGGGAAAAAGTATTAATCTGTCTGTGGAAAAATTACAAAAAAAAAAAAAAAAAAAACTCTCAAAAGAGAGATAGAGAAAATTAAATAATTGAAAAATGCAGGTTTATGAATTCGCTAATCGTATTAAAAAACCATAATCATGTAATGTAAAAATAGAAAATTTATTGTTACACACGCCCAAAATGAATGAATTAATTAAATAAAACAAAAAAAAAAGTCTTAGCCAACAACAGTTGGAATTAAGGATTTATAAAACGTGACGTAAAAGAAAAGAACATTTTAGTGTTGAAACCACCGTTTAAAAATATAATCCACATCGGATTTAAAACTTTTCATTCAAAATGACGACAACGAATTACAAGACAACAGGAAAACTAATAAAAATCTATTTCCGTTATTTAAATAATTAAAAAAAAAAAAAAAAAGAAAGAAAGAAAAGAAAAGAAAACACAGAAAACGGAAGAAGCAGCATAAGAAAAAAATGTGTGGCAAAAAAAAAAAGAAGAAATAGCAACAACAACAACAGTAATATCGATTTTAACAGTGTAAAAGGCACATTGTGTGGTGAATATTTGGTAATTAGAAATGAGATAGGAAGAGAAGAACAACAAAAAATTTGCGTCTATGCTAAATTATTTTTTAATTGTTTTTTCCTCTTTTTCATTTTTTTTTTTTTAGCTTAGCTTAACTAAATAAGTTAATAAAATTTGTTTAGAACGGAAAAGTCATTATTCCAACACAACAAAACCGAAACTTTATATTATGTAATTCCGGTTTATTAGAAAAAAATTCTAAATGAGTTAAAGTAAATAAACTTTGGTTTTCGCATTAAGCATTTTTTTCTCTCCTCCTTCTTCTTCGGTTTTCTTTTCTTTTACATACGAGTGAAACATAAATATTTATAAGACATAAATCTTCTTCTTCTTTTTTCTAATTTCATTTTTATTTATTTAACAAATAAAAATTATTTTTATTACGTAATCTCCAAGAGGGTGATTGTTGTATTGTATTTAATATATGTTATTCATCTAATTATGTTTTCGTTATCAAAACAGGAAAAGGAGCATAAAATAAAATAAAATTAAAAAAAATAAATATTTATTTAAAACATAATTTTGCGCATGATTACGTCACTTTATAATAAGTAATAATAATAATAATAATAATAAAAGACGACAACCGACGAGGACAAATCACAGATTTATTAATAAAACATTTTATCACGTTTATAGTTTGGTTTTTTTTTTTTTTTTTTTTAAATAATTAATTATTACTCTATTACGTCATTGTTTGTTTCAATAGAATTATTATTCTTTTGGTTCTTTTTTTTTCTACTATTTAAATAATTTAATTAAATCACGTAGTTTAAAACAAAACAAAAAAATTTAATCAACGATGTGTCACCGTTACGTTACGTATTGTCACCACAAAATTGTTTTCTTGATTAGTCAATATATGAACCAAAAAAAAAAAATTATTCCCAAATCATGTGATTGAATTAAAATCAATTTATTTAATAATAATCAAGGTGTTGCAAAGATATATCTCTTAAGTCACATTATTCAGTTAAAATGAGACGAAAAATAAATAAAACGATGTGTAGTGACGTTTAAGTCACATTTTTTAACTTAAATTATAAATTTAACTTCCTTAGTTGGCAACAGTTATATTAAATTTTTTTTTTTTTATTTATTTCTTTTTTTTTTTTTTTTTGTTACTTAATGACGACAAAAATTAAAAGAGAAAAAGAAAAAAAAAAAACACGCATATAACTTAAGTTAATCTCTGTGTACAGAAAACATGTTTGTAACAGCTGAGCTGAATTTTATAAGACAATAATAAAGGCAATAAATTGTTATTATTATAAAGTGGGTGATACGACACTTGTTTAATTTTATCCACCTTACTTAAATTAATTAATTCATTATTATTACGTCATAACGTCTAATTAAACTATTTTTTTTTTTTTTGCTATTTTATACCAATTTTTGTAAGTAGAAACTCAAACCTATTTTATACTAGTTTCTTCTCATTGCTTTACTGCTTAGTTTTTCAAACATTATTTCACCAATTTCACTATTGCTTGTGCTATTCACATTTAATTAATAAAAAAAAATATTTTAAATTTTTATTTATAAATAATTTGTGTGTGTTTATGCTTTTTTCAAAAAAAATAAAAAAAAAAAAAAGCAATAAAAAACACATGGAAAATATAATTAAATAAAAATAATAAAAAAAAATTGTGCCTTCAGGAATTTCTATATACAAAAGAAAAAAAAAAAACCAGCAGTAAATTTTAGTATATTTGTCTCTTATTAACACATACAAAACATATTATTATAACTGCAAAAAAAAAAAAATTTAACCATATGCACTTGTCTCTGCTTAACTCTAACAATTTTTATTCAACATTTAATCTATGGTTAATTTATTTGTGGTTGTGTTATGCGCTTAGTGTGGAAGAAGAAAAAAAAAAAAAAGCAGAAGAAATAGAAGGAAACAAAAATTCTGTTTTTTTTATGAATGAAAAAAAACAGAATTTTTTTTTTTCGTAGTTTTTAGTTCAACGAACTTTTTATAGTCAATTTCAATACAATTAAATGTTTTCTTCTTCTCCTTATTGGTTTATCATTTTTTCGTGTATTATAATGTGCTGTGCGTTAGTAATTGCTGATGTGCTGTTAGGTTTAAAAAAAAAAAAAATTCCTTCCAATTTCATTGATTAAAAAAAAAAAAAAAAGAAAAAAAACCGATGGGATGTGGTGAGTTGTGTACGCGACAAAACGTTATTTGTGGAGAAAAAAAATAAAACAAACAACAATTTAAACTCATCTTAAAAATAGAACACAGAAGTATGACCTAAATAAGATTTTTTTTTTTTGCTTTCTATCGGTGAATTTGTCATATGAATAAGGCTATATTTCCTGGAATTGATGGGATTTTAATTCTTCTTCTACTTTATTTACAAAAATTCTTTCATTAAAATATTTTTTATAGTAGTTTTCAGCAAGTGAGTTTTCTAATAGCATCCAAGTGATGCTGCTGCTGCTAAAGAAGGCCAAAGTGGTGGCGTTTTATTATATTATTCATTCTTATACAGTGGAGACACACTTATAGCTAAAAATTCTAAACATGCTTTAGCGTTTGTATCGTCGTTGTCGTCATTGTCGTTGTTGTCAATGAGTGGAAAAGAGAAGAAATTAATTAATTATTTTATTATTTTTGGTTTAAAACCAGTCCAATATTAACATTTTTTATTATTTTATTTTATTTATTTATTTAATGAATAAATAAATAAATAAAAAAAAAACAAAACAGTCCATCACACATTCCAATTGTGTTGCACACAATTTCTTTGTGTTTCTCGATCGCGTGTGTTGCTTTTATTAATTTATTTATTAAAAAAAAAAAAAAAAATTAAAATTCGTTTTTATGTGAAATTAATAATAAAAAGTTCTTTTTTCTACTTCTTATTATTTTAATTAAGTGTTTAAAATGTGTATAAAGTGTTGAAATAAACAGCTGATTATTGTAAAAACACCACAAGTGTCCTGGCTGGATTATGTCCTCGTGTGTTTCGTCAAGGGTGTAGAAATGCCTATTTGGTGTGTAACCCAACTACATTACTTGACCTCATCAAAAAATGGAGACAAGACAACGAAAAAAAAAAAACCCCAACAACGTGCTTACAAAAAAAAAATAAAAATTATAATTAATCAGTAAAACTAATTAAAATAAATATTTTTTTTCCGTGGTTTTACATAAATTACTTGTTGTTTAAAAGAATAAAAATTAAAAAAAAAAAAAAAACCAAAGAAGCATGCGTTGCATTTTTGATACGAAATAATTTAATTAAATTTAAAAAAGAAAAAAACCAAAATACCCAACACTAATACAAACGAACAACGTAACAGCAATAAAGCAATAAATTTTATTTTTATTTTATTTTTTAATGAATTAAATTCCATTCAATATGATTCACACAACACAGCATAACAATTTTTAATTTTTTTTAAATTTTTTATTCTTTTTTTTACGTTTTTATTCTTTCATTTTGTCGTCATTTTTTTTTTTACCGAACCACGATTTAGCCATGACACCATCAATAGAAATATATATATTTGTTGAATATATTTGCTGGTATCTTGTTATCTCTTTTTATTTTATTTACTTCTTTAGTAATGTTTATTCTTTAGGTTTGTTTATTAAAAGAATTAGTGTTATATAGTGGAACTGGTTGGTATATGTGTGCATGGAACAATTATGCAATTAAGTGAGTAAGAAATAATACAAATAGGTTTGTGCATATACTACTGTAATCACACACACGTACACACACACCGAATTCAATGAATTCTAGAAATTCTTATGAATGAACCGATTATTTGTTTATAGAAATAAAATTGTTTTTTTTTAGTTATAAATAAGTAAATATTAATTACTAAGAAATTAACTATTAATAATTATTTATTTATATATTTATATGTTTCTTGTAAAATTATAATTAAAACAGCTTAGTAATAACGAAACCGGTTTTCGATTTGATTTTACTTTGCTATTAAATGAGTGAGATCATTTTGAAAGCTGATTTTGTCAAATGATAAACAACATTTTTATATATACATATATATATTGTTATAATAATAATAATAAATAATATAGATAATAATAAATTGCATGAAGTAAGTATAAGTAAATAAATAAATAAATTTTTAAGCTAAATAATACAGCTGATAACCGAAATGACCTTCCTTCCTGTCACAAAACCCAATAATCTGATCAACTAAAATAAATTTTTTGTTTCTTTTCTCTATAACGTATTGTTTTTTTATTGTTTTTATTGTTATAACAATGCAATGATTTGTCTTTCTTTTTTTTTTAATTTATCGATTTTTATGTAAGAAATATGAATAATTAGTAATTTTAAGTGAGATTTGTCTTATGTTTGCTCTATTTAGGTGATAGCAAAACAATGAAAGTAACGTATGCTACGCCATCTGATGTATAGTAGATTTATGACTTTTAGGAAATTGGTGAAATTATAATTAATATTTAAAAGGTAATTACTTGTTAATATAAAATATGATTTTTGCGTTTTTAATATAAGATTAATAATCATTTTATTACATCGGAAACTAATTAATTAATAATGTTGTATTATTGAGCTGCAAATGTATGGAATTGCCTTCGACAATCTAGTCGAGATGCATTGCATTTTTATTTACTGACATTTTATAGCGTTCTTTGCAAGGTGAATGATATATTTCATGTTCTCCAACATTTTATACAATTTATGTTATCACAAATTATAATTACCTGTAATAAATCATGTTGTAATAAAATTAAAACTCTGTGACTGTTCTTCATTAATCAATAACTCAATATCTGTTATAAAAACTTGTTGATCGGAATGAAATTACATTTTGCTGACTTTTATTCACCTCAGGTTATACAACAAAACAGAATACAGTTGTTAGCTGAGTAACAACAAATATAATGTATCTCCACTAAATTCATTCAATACATTTCTGAACTATTCTGTGTATTTAGTCTCGTACACATTTTATGTTAACACAAAACATAATTACCTGTTATAAAAATCATACTGAATTTGTACTGATGTAATAAAATAAATATTCTGTGACTTTATTTCATTAATTATAAATTAAATTACCTGTTCTCTCACTAGTTCACTTATCTCTGGGAGATATATACACCAAATACACCAAAATGCTTCAACACTTGTAATCAACTAAAAAAACAGTAACTCGGCTAAGGTGAAAATAAAAAAAAAAAACATTTTTTTTTTTCTCCAAACATATTTTTTTTTTTGTTTTATTTTTTTTTTATTAAATAATTTTTTTTTTTTTGGGTTTTTAATTTGATTTTCTTTTCATTCATTTTTTTTAAAGGTATTACATATATAATATATATATAATAATAATATTAGTTATTATTCATTTTGTATAGTCAATAGCAAATTATTACACAATTTTTTTTTTTTCTCATTTAAATATAATTAATAATTTATTTTATTTAAATTAATTTATTTAATTATCTTTTTTTTTGATTTTTGGTTTTTTTTTTTTTTTTTAATTTAATTTATATATAAATTTAAATTTTTTTTAATATTATTTTTGATTATAGTTTATCTCATTTTTGTTCCTTATGTGGTAATAGAATATAACATAAATAAAAACGAAAAAACAAAAAAAAAAGGTAAAAGAATAGGATAAGGGAAATTTATATTTAAATAATAAAGTAAAAATCAAAATTAATAGTCAGGATTTTTACTTAAATTAACTTTAATTTCTTAATTTTTTTTTTTTTTTTATTTATCAGGTTTTGTTATTAATTATTTGGTGTGTAAATAGTATTTAATACAGAACTATTTAGTTTTTGGAAAAAAAAAAAAAAAATATAATAAAATTCAATAAACATCACACATAATAGCACCCAGAGCAATGAAATTGAATTTTTTTTCTAATTTTTTTTTTTTATTCCAATACAATTTAAAATAAAAGAAAAAATTTTATTTCTTGAGGTAGATTTTTTGTTTTTTTTTTTTGTAACTGTTTTTTAAGTTTAATTTTATGTTCTTGTATTTATAATAATAAATAAATAAGATTTGATAAATAAATAAATAGCTTAATTAATTAATTAATATTATTATTATAATTATGTATATAAAGCAATAGGAGAGTGTTGTTACACCACTTAAGAAATATGGTTAATATACCTGAACTGCATTACAAATGTCTTCACTAGTTTATCTTGTACACATATTATATACAAGATATACACCAATTCACCACAATAGTAGTTTTATTATTACAATGTTGAATAAATACTTTGCTACATTATTTTGTATTTATCGCTTTCTTTTTTTTTATTTTTGTTTTAAACACGCACACAAAACTGTGAAAAACAATTTAATAATGTATATATATATATATATATATAATAATTTAATAATTTAATTATAAAAAATAATTTCTCCTATTGCGGTGAATTGAAAAAAAAATTTAATATTATTAGCTTATAGTTCCATCTATGTTTTAACATGTTTATTAAAAAAAAATGGGATTAATTTTCAAAAGAAATTTTTTGATTGAAATTAAATTAATGAATAAATCATAATTACAGGGTGTTTTTATTAATAATTAAATTATATAATAATAATTATAATAAATACATTTACTGATATTTCATTAATTTAATTCATAATTTTATTTAATTATTATAATTTTTATTATTAAATTTAAATTAAAAAAAAAAAACAAAAAAAAAAATTTTGGTGAAAAATCAAATTACGCCTTTTTCTCTAATTAATTAATTAATTAATTAAATAATTACTTTTTAATTTTCAGAGTAAATAATATTTATTTATTTATTTATATATATATATATATATTTTTTTTTTTTTAATTAATTATTTACACATTACACACCTACAAAATTTAATTAATTAAATTAAAAATAAAACACAACGAAAATACAAATTAAAAAAAAAATTCAAAATTACACAGTGTGATTATTATTGTCGCATCTCCCTTGCAATATATATATTTTTATAATAATTATTTAATTAATTATATACTTCATTTTTTTTTTTTTTTTATTAACATTAAAAACGGTAAACAAACGGTTTTGAATACAAAAAAAAAAAATTGACCAAAATGTAACGCAATTTGATTTTTCATGATTATTTCATATTTATTTATTTTTTTTTATTATTCATTTAGTTAATAATTAATTAAATTATTCGTTTAATTAATTAAAGAAAAAAAAAGATAATACAAATATTTGTTCTACTTCATTTTTTAATTATAACCGGTTGTTGTGGATGCTGTTGTTTAGTTCTGTTTACTGTAATACATTTCAGTTGTGATGATTAGAATTATTTGGATTAATAATCATTAATTAAAAACATTTTTTATTACAAGATTTCTATGGTTCTAAACGTTTTTTTTTTTTTTTAAATCACTATGACTACGTTTTGGTAAATTAATAAAAAAAACTTGGGGAAAAAAAAAAACGATAAACTAAATGCAACCGGTTGCTAATAAAACATTACCCTATGCAACAACCACATACAGTATTCATATAAGCAAATAATTAATAATAAAAAAAAAAAAAAAAAAAAAAAAAAACAAACAAAAGAATTAAATCGTTAATTACCTTTTAACTATTTAATTAATTTATAAACTAAATACACAATAAATTTAATTTTTTTTTTTATACATATTTAGGGTATTTACTTCATTTCTTTTTTTTTCTTGTTTTTCATTAATTTAATTTTAATTAATAATTATTACATCTAAACAAAGAAAATCTTTTTTTTTTTTCCATTAAAGTTAAATTTTTTATTTTAAATAATTTTATTTGTTTATTTTTTTTTTTTTAATTAATTAATTAATTAATTAATTAATTTTTAAAAATTTTTTTTTTTTTTACTAAATACTAATTTTGATTTTTGTGCCTCCGATATATAATATAAATTTTTTCACATAATATTTTCTTTTAAAATAAATTTAATTTTAAAATTAATTTTTTGCTTTTCCTTTTTCTCCATTTTAATTAATTTTAAATAAAAAATGAAAAAAAAAAAAAAAATAAAATAAAAATATAAAACAGAAAAGAAAAAAAAAAATTTCCTCTTTTTCTCTCTCAATTTAATTCTCTCATATTTAATGACGTGTCGAAACGTTCACGTTTCTCGATTCTCCTTTTTATAAATTTTTTAATTTTTAATTTTTGTTTGTTTGCTCCTTATAATAAATTTTATTTTTTTAATTTCTTTATTAATTATTCTTCTTAATTAATTAAAGAAATCTTCTCTCAATTTTTATTTTTGTAAATTTTTTCTTAGTTTATTCCTCCTAAATTAAGTTTTATGAATACATTTTTACTGTTTAATACACCTAAACAAAAAAAAAAAGAAAAAAAAAATCACCCCTATTTAAGGGTTTTTTAAACAATTTTTTTTTCTCTCTTAATTTAAATTTTGTTTTTTTTTTTTTTCATAAATATTTTTTTTAATTTTTATTTTGCTTTCACTTAATTTTAACATTTTATTTAACAATTTGATTTTTTGCTCATTTAAGACTAAGTTTTTTTTTTTACGACTAAATATAATTATATAAGTTTTAAAAATACAGGGAAATATTTTAAATGGGGAAAAATTAAATTTTTTTATTTTTTAGTAAAATAAAATCAAAAATGTAAAATTCTCCTTTCAATTTTTAATGCACTAGAAAAATGGGGTGTGTGGGAGAGTGGGGAGAAACATTTACAGCGAAATGATTTTTTTTTTTTTTTTATTAATTTTTAGTTTTCTTTACTCAGTTTAATATTTTTATTAATTTAAATGCAAATTTTTTAATTGAAATTCATTTATTGTGTTTTGATTTATCCAAGACACATTTACGTAGGTTACAAAGTGTTTTCTCCATTGATTTTGTTTAGTTTTTTTGCTTACTTTATGTAATTTGCCGGAAAGTTAATCAAACGGAAAACGGTATGCATCTAAAGTCTTTACCTTTACAGTCTTTTAATATATTTATTCATTTTATAATTAAAAAATCGTTAACTATCGTATTCGTTTAAATGCAGCTCAATGGTGTGTTGGCTAAGGATAGATGTCTAACGTTTTAAACACTTCAGCCAGCATTTCCAAAGCTATCACACAATCCGAAGCTGCTAGCAAGGGCCGCAGATACAATTAAATATTATCTTTGGTTAGAAATTTAAATGCTGCAGATTTTTTTTAGTGGAATTTGTGAAACAAATATCTATTGAGGGCCGCTGGTTGGAAAATCGCTGTAAAAAAAAAAAACCGAAAACCTCAATCCTTAACCCTCATATTATTTGTGTAAGTAAAACGTTACCCAAAAAAGTAAGCAAACAAATAAAACATGACGCGTGTCTGTCACATCACCTCTAACAATTTTTTAATAAAAAAAAACGAAAAATATGATCACAAAATTAAAAACATGAAAAGAGTAAAATTAATCAACTGCCACCAAAACAAAAAAAAAAAGAAGAAAACCCCACCCCGCTAACACCAATATTTCAATATTTTAATAAACAAAACCAAACTCTTCAGGAGAATTAAAATAAAAAAAAAAAAAAAAAATTCTTTTTTTTTCTCCGTTTTTGATTATTAAAAAATTTATAAAACTCGTGCGTACTTTTTTTTTTTTTTTTTTTTTTTCTTGTTTTGTTTTGTTTTGTTTTATTAGGCGATATGGGATAGTGTCAACCCCTCACTACATAATATCACCATCGAAAAATAATAATTATTCCAATTCTAATATTTTATTTATTTATTTATTTATTTTACAAACGTACAAATTTTTTATAAAAAAGAAAAAAAATCATTTTTTTTCACTGATCAACTGAAGGCGATAAGATTATTTTTGTTTTGAAAAATAATGGAAAATATGGAAAATTACTTACAACAAAAAAACCTAATAAATAAATAAATAAATAAAAAAAAAAAAAAAAACAAAACATATAAACACCCCCCCCCCCCCCCCCCATTAATCACCCACAAATATATTTTAATTTTTTTTTTTTATATATTTTGTCTAATAATTCAATAAATATTCAAAAAAAATAAATGAAATGAAACGAAAAACTTGTTCACTGTGTTTGTCCATACATTGAAAAATGTTTTTTGTTTTGTTTTTGTTTATCTGTAGCCTTTTTTGGGGGTGGTAGCAATGATGGTGATGGTGATGGTGGCTGATGTTAGTAATTTACTGTTTTGCTTGTCACAATTTTTACACAATTTGTTTTTTTTTTTTTTATTATTTTAAATGACAAATTTATTGATTAGACATTTTTTTATTTTTTTTTTCATTTTCAGTTTTATTTAGATTTTAATCACCCACCCCGTAGTTGTTATAAAAAAACAAAAAAAAAAAAAAAAAATTTCTTTTTGTTGTTTCTTTTGTAATTAAATTTTTTTTTTTTTATATTTTCATGTTTTTGTGATTTCGAATTTAATCAGGAAATTATTATTGTTGTTGTAATGTTTTTTTTTTGTCGTATTTGTTTTTTTTTTGGTTGGGTTTTTGCTCCACCAATAAACACCAGATGGTTTTTAATGTGACGAAATTGTGATGAACACCAATACTCAGAAATAAATATTAATACTATCACCCAAACCAATATATCCGTAAACTAATCTAACACCAAAATTCAACCAACGTAAAAATTAGAAAAGAATAAAAAAAAAATTGAAGAAAACACAGACACAGGCTCAACGAAATATATTCAATCAAATCGCTTTTTATTTGTCTCTCACTTTTTTGATTTGATTTTATTTTGTTTTTAGTTCTTTTCCTGTGCTTTTTATTATTATTATTATTATTATTATTAATTGTGAAATATTAATTTAATTCTTCGTTTTTTTTTTTCTATTTTGCCTGTTTGTCGCTTTATTTTAATTAATTAATTTTGACAAGTGAAATTATTAAAAAAAAAAATTTCTTTATTTTCACGTTATTTGTTTTCATTTATTATTGTTTTGTTGATAAATTACATGAATAAATATTGATTAGTCTGTGAATAATATTTTATTGATTATAAAGTCAGGTATTTTATCGGGAGTATTTTAGCCAAGAGAAAAGGTTCACTTATTCGTTCACTTATTATGACTAAAGTCTGTTATGACAAGTTTGATTTATATGGGAAATAATAAGGAAAACTAATAATCACCATAAATTAGTAAAAAATTCATTTATAAAGCCCAAAACTATTTAAAAAAGTTGTTAAAACTGATTTGTCGACTGTCACTAAGTAATTAAAAAATCCTCAGATTAGTAACAACCAGCCGCTGGTTGAATTACGCTCTCTTTTACAAACTTTTTTGAAGACAAATTTTAACTTAAGCTTTAACGTCCAGCTTCATTAACTTTTCCACAATGAAATTAATTAAAGATTAAAAATTGTTGAGGAACTGAGGTGGATGTCACTGCTGTTATTCAGCAAAGTTTATCACATTTTACAGAAAAGTTTTAAACAACAAAACCCTCGGTAATATAATGCGGTCTCGTATCACACGATTTACAATGATTACACGATTAAAACATGTAAACCTCGCTAAGAATTACAGAAAGGGTTGATATTAAAATTCACTTTCTACAAGACGCAAGGTGAACAAACAAAAAAAAATTTAAATTGAACCAAACTAATTGGAATAAGACTCGCTTCAAGGTAAACAGTAAAAACTCATTAATAACAAATCAAAACGGTTATGAAACGGTTTAAAAAGCATTAAACTACTTAATTTTGTTCAAATTGTTATAAATGTTCCAGGATCAACAAGACACGGCATTCAAATGTGAATAAAAGCGATTAAAGGTCATTAATATAGAAAAGAATAAAAAAAAAAAATAATAAAATTAAATAATAACACAGACAGCACAGTAAACAATCACGGGTTAATCTTTCATAATTTTTTGTTATTTTTCTTCTAATCAAATTAACCGACATGTGTGTGTCACTATGTCACCCGATTTATTATTTATTCGAATATTTCTACATTTTTACCCTATTTTAAAGTAAAACGAAATTATTAAAAAAAAAAAAAACTTTACAGCTGGAAAAATCATTAATTTTACTCGATTAAAAAGTAGAAAAAAAAAAAAATCTTTTTATTTTTTATTGTAAAATAGGGGAGCAGAAGGTAAATTATTATTTTTCTTTTTTTTTTTATTATCTAAAAACAGCGAAAAAAATTCAGTATTGGGAACAACAAGTTGATTAAATAAAATTATATAAGGGTTTATTGGAAAAAGGGGTTAAAGATAAATCGCGTTTATTTCTCATGTTTTTTTTTTGCAGATGTTGCTTATACCACGTTTGGTAACCTCTTTACGCCATTCTAGCATTTTTATTATAATTTTAAATTGAAAAATGATGAAATTTTCAAAAAAAAAAAAAAATAATAATAAAGGGGTTAAACTTTGTTTAGGGGTTCACATTTCAATGTCAACCATAATAGAAGATTTAAAAAAAATTCTCTTCTTTTTTTTTTTTACCGATTTATGGAAACTGGTATAGAAAAAAAAAAAAAAACACCCAACAAAAGGGATTTTTAAATTGAAATTCAATAATAATAATAATAATAAAAGTACGACATTGAAGGGTGTTAAAAACCCAACACGTGTCTTATTTATGTAAAAAAATTTACAATTTTGAAGGTTTTAACAAAAAAAAAAAAAACTTCTTTTTTATTCCACCCTAATTTATATTATTTAATCCTTTCCCAGTGTCTACTATCTCACCCTACTTTTATTTACCAATAATTTATTTATTTATTTTTTTTTTTTTACACAATTTTGGAAATGTTTTTAACGTAAAATCCTGATTTTTGGTAGTTTTTTTAGCGAATTTTTTTTTGTCGAATTTATGACAAAAAAAAAAAAAAAAAAAAAAAAAGAATTGTTAATACGCACGCGTAATATACTTTAAACCCCTTAACTCTTTTGTTATGATATAGAAAAGTATTTTTGTTTTTTATGCAATTTTATTTCAAAAAAAAAAAAAAAAAATTACGAAAAATTAAATAAACAACCCGTAGCAGCAGATGCATTTAGAGTTTTAATGAGTTTAATTTTTAATTTTGATTTTATATATTTCGTGCAATACCCTAACTCTCTCCTACTGTAACATTTATTGTTAAACGCCAGTGAAATGTGCAAAAAAAAAAAAAAAAAATGTTTTTTAGGTAAACAAATAAACAAACAAACGAAAAATGCGACTTTTTTATTATTATTATTATTATCGTGTGCGTGTGTGTAATAGATTATTGATTGTTATACAGGCGTCAAAAAAAAAAAATTGTTTTTAAGGTTTATTTGATGGTAATTTTGGTTATTTAACCGTAAGTTTTAATAAGAATTTTCTTAGTTCAAAATGAATAGTCTTCGTGATTTTTTTTGCTTGAAAGAGAATTTTAAAGTCGGTTTATAACCAAAAAAAAATCACCTGCTGTTGATTTAAAAATTATTTCTATTAACCCAAGGGGTTGAACACTAAGTAAAAGTATTTTTTTTTATTTTAAATTTGATTTTCGAACTACAACAAATACTAGTATTTTGGTTTAAAGTCTCAACTAAAACCTTTTAACTATGAGGTGAGATCAAACACTTGACGGTTAAAGGTCTATTTATCTAAATTAAAGCATTTATAAGGGAAAATTAACCTTAATTCAATATTATTGTGCAATATTTTCTTTACAATACGGAAAAAATGTTAAAAGCTGATTAAAGATTTCACTGTTGTCAATCCCGATTAATTCTTTAAACAAATTTAAAGTAAACAAACGTAAATAGTTTAATTACAGGTGAATACTTTAGTAAACAAACCTATCGTCTTAATGGATAATAATAATAATAAACTGTCGCTAGATATTCTAGAAAAATAAAAAACCTCTCCAATTTCTATGACATTTATATTGATACACCGCCAAATAACAATCCTCTTGATAAATAAATAATAAAGAAATTAAATAAACTTTTTACTTTATATTATTATTATTATGCTTTTATAAAGAAAACAAATAAACTATTCGAACCTTAAAAATAATTAAAGTTATTCGATAATGAGAAAAAAAAAAGTATATAAAATAGGTAGAAAAGGTAGAAAAGATGGACAAACATGAAAGAAAGTTTTTTTTTTTTTTTTTATTCTTTTCACTTCACAATTTTATTTATATACCATCAAGACTTTTCGCTATTATTTTACCTTTTTTATATTCGTTTGTTTAGTAAGAAAATAATACAAAAACGAAATAACAATGAGAAGAAACAAAAACAAAAACAAAAAAAAGGAGCATTAAGATCCTTCCTGCGTGTGTGAATTAACCAACAACAGTAACAGAGAAAGAAAAATTGGACACTGAATTGTTTTTAATAAAAAAAAGCCAACAAAAAAAAAAAACTGTGTAAAAACGACAAAAACAATACAACGCATGGAAAAGTGTTAAAAGGTTGGTTTTTCGCCTGTTTGTTTATTGTTGATACGATATATTGTGTTAAAATGAGCGCAGCAAAATAAAGAAAACCTTTCACTAAAAACTCATATTCGAATTAGAACTAAAAATCTACAGCAAACAGGAAAAAAAAATTAAAAGAAACAAACGACCAAGGAAGAGAAATGTAATGTAAAAAGAATTAGAAGTGGAAGACAGATTGGTCAGCAGCCGGCTGATGAAATAAAAACAAAAAGAAAATTATATAACGAAAAAAAAAAAAAAAAAAAAAAAAAATGATGAAAAACGAACAAACTCAGCAGAAAAATGAAATGATGATGATGAAAAATAAGGAAAAAAAAAATAAATAAATAAAGAAAATAAAATATCAAACTCATTACACACAACAGGGGCTGCTGCTGCTGCTGCTGTTGATGTTACTACTGCTACTACTACTGCTACTACCGCTACTACCACCATTACTGTTGTTGGGTTTAACAAAAACGAACGAATTTTTAAGCTCTCGAGTCTTAATAGTAATAACGTTTTTATATTTGGGGTTGGGGTTAAATTTTCTTTTATTTTTCTTTTTTTTTCTTTTTTTTTTTTTGCTGTTTCGGTTTGAAATAATTTTTTTTTTCTTTTCTTTTGGTTTAGCTTTTTCTTTATTTATTTTTTTTTTTTCTTTTTTGTTGGGTGGCTGCGATGACGATCCAACAGAAGCTAAAGTAACAACAACAACAACAGTAGAAGCAGCAGCAGCAGCCCAACATATAGCAAGGGTGCGTTTAATCGTGTGTAGCTGCTCCTCTCATTCTCAATTAATTTCTTTTTGTTGTTGTTGTTGTTGTTGTTGATGTATTTTAGAAGAATATTATTTGTGGGTGGTTATGGTGTGTATGGTGTAAATGGTTTTGTGCCTTATTATATTTATTTATTTAATTTTTTTTTTTTTCGTTTCGTTTCGTTTTTCTTGCTTTTCCTTTTTTTTATTCTTTTCTTACTCATATAATAATAATAATAATAATAATAATAATAATAATAATAATAAAGGCAACAACAATTACACAGGCTAAATAGAACCCTTAAATTAAACAGAACACAACCACAAAAACCGTATTTGTGCGGTTGAATACTATGACGCCTATTGCGCGGTTTGTGGTTTAACTAACTAAACTTAACTAACTAACTAGCCAAGTTTAATTTTTCTTTTTTTTTTTCTATTTCTATTTAGGGATGAGTGTTAATTGTGGGTGATACACACACATATACATTTATATATGAGAGACCCTTTTTTACATTTAGTTTAGTATTTCACACTTTTTCCAACATCTTTACTTCTTACTAACCCAAAAAAAAAAAAAAAAAAAAGAAGAAAATTAACGAAAAATATAAAAACGAAAAATCCACCACCCCAACTATTATTATTGAACTTATACGAATAACTAACCCAATTTATCGGTCACCCAATCTACCTACCCATCTTATCTTTATACAAATAAAAAAAAAATAAAAATAAATTTCTCACTTCTTCCTCTTCTTCCTCTTCTTCTTCTTCTACTTTAGCCGGCCATCTTTTATTAATCACACATCGGAAATTTTCTATAACATCTGACGTTTTTTTTTTTTTGCCTTTTTTTAAGGATTCGCGCGATCATCAATTGATTTTCGTTTATTGTTGAGTTTTTCTTTACATAACTTATTTCGTTTATTTTTCTTTAATATATTTAGTGTGGAAATGAAATTCAATTGAATTTTCTTAGATTTGTGAGAATTCTAGAGATTTATATGAAGACGTTGGAATTTTTTTTTTTTGTTTTTTTTTAGTTTTTTAATTATTCTTCTTAAGTCTTTTACGTTGTGAAGGAATTTTTTTTTTTGTTTTTTGTTCGGTTAGCATTTACGGATTATTAAATGTTTGTACCTGATTACAGGCACTTAACAAACTAAAACAAAACGCATAAAAAAACGTAATCGATAAATTAAAATTTACCATCAATTTCGTTGATGATCTTGACTAAAAATGGTGCAAAAAAAATTTCATTAACCAAACCGATAAACCAGAGAGAAAAAAAGAAACCGACGAAGATTCATAATAATAAAGAAAACCCAACGTGTTCAAATACAAAAAAAAAAAAAAAAAATAAATAAATAAATAAAAAAAGGAAAGAAATGATGGGGTAGAAATATGTACTTCGTCCTTTCTATTTTTTCTTTTTTTAATAAAAATTACAACCAAACATAAATTTATGAAGCAAAAAAGAAAAAAAAAAATCTTTTTTTTTTTTTTTTTTTTTGTTCATTTTGCTTAAAGTATAACCGAAAAAAATATGAAGAAAAACGATGATAAAATAAAAATATTTTCGCATGCGTATAAATTAAGGGTACAAACGAATAAACAAACAAACAAATATATCAACATATAAGGATCCAACGTACAGCATCCATACGTATAGTTTTTTCTTCTTCTGATTCCTACTATAACGTCACGTTTAGTTCTTGTTGTTGTTGTTGCTGGTGTTGCTGATGGTATTTATTGTGGTTGAATGTAATGGAAGAAGAACAGAAAATTTGAACCGATGTTTTTTTTTTTTTTTTTATCCAATACAAAAACCAGGCATCTAATGCAAAAGGCAAGAAAATTTTTTAGACATTTTTTTTTTTTTCGCTCCATTTTTCCTTTCTTGCGCGTTCATCATTTTCACTTTTTCTTAAAGAGAAATATAAAGAAGGCAAAAAAAAAAAAAAGCCAAAGAAAAATGAATAGTTGCTCGTTACGTTGTTGGTTTTTTTTTTCTCCCATTTCTTCGTTTTATTTAATTCTTGGTTCAATTTTTTCCTTCTATAATTTTTCTATGTTACTTTGGGAAGTACAGAAAAAAGAAAAGATGACGATGATGGGATTTTGCGTTTATTTTTTCCTCTAACAAAACAACGACAAAACTGATGAAATTGTGAAAGGAAAAGAAAAAAAATAAATAAATAAATAAAATGAATAAATAAAAGTACATAGTGGGTGGGCTTTTGGGTGTTACAGATTGTTATTATTATTATTATTATTTATTTTATTTATTAAAAGGAAAAAAAAAATTTTTTTTCTTTTCGGTAACACGTTGATATGTTGGCTTTTCATATGCCAAGACGAGGACCAAAAGGACAATTTTTTACGTTTCGTTTTTTTTTTTTTTTCTGTTTATTTTTACTGGACATAAATAAATTGTAGGAAAATTAAATTAAAAAAGAAAATAACGAAAATAATCGAATGAAAGCATCGAAGAACGAAAAAAAAAAATAAAAATAATAATAAATAAATTTCCCTTTCATTAGAATTTTTTTTTCTTTTTTTTGCAATTTTAAGAGAATAGAAATTTCTGCATTAACCCCCTTAATACTTAAGACAACAATTACTCCAAAATAAAATACAGAAAAAAAAAAAATAATTTGTTTGCCACCCGCATATATTGAGTGAAACCCTCGACAAAGAATTGTAGAAAAACTGCCCGTTATATATATATATATATATCGTTGCACACACACAACAAGAACAAGAATAAAAACAAAACAAAACTAACTAACACGCATTGAGAAATGCGAATTGAATTTTGTGCGGTTTTTGTTGTTGCTGTTGTTGTATGTGTGTGCGGTTAAAAGTGGGTGGCTTGGCGAAATTCTTCTTTCTTCTAACATTTTTTTTTTCTTCTATATTTATTTTTATTTTCTTTTTTTTCTAATCATATTGATTTTCAATAATAAGTATTTTGTGTGCTGTGTGTTAAATAGAGGAGTGTAAATCGGAGCAGCAGTAACAACAACAACAACAGTAACAAAGCCACATGTGCGGACACACATCGTCCTTTCCTTTCCTTTTTATTTTTATTTTCAGTTTTTGTTATTATTGCTTTTGTTGTTACTTTATAAATGCAAAAAAAAAAAAAACATTTTATAGAATGGGGGTGGAGGGGCATCAATGTACAGAATATAAAATAATTTTTTTTTTGTTCGAAAGTAAATTATGATTAGTATTTGTTTTCTGTATTTTGGGGTTTACAGTATTGGGGGTTTGGAAAAGGCAAGAGTATAAAACAGAAAAAACTCCCCGTCAAAGAAAACGCAATGGGCAAACCTTTTTTTATTTTTTTTTATTTTTTTTTTGTATATTTTTAATTAGTTGCGTTATTTATACAAGAGAACAAAAAACCACAAAATTAATTGGAAACTTTTTTTTAAAAGAATTTTTCGATTTTTTTTACGGAACAAAAAAGGATATACAGGGTTAAAGATTTAAAAGCATTAAAAGCACTAAAAGATGCAATGAAGTGTAATAGAATTTTTCGGTTACTTATTTTTATTTTTTTTATTCTGTATATAAGAAAAGTGAAAGTAAATGTACTGAAGGAAGACGTAAAAGGTTTTTTTTTTTGGTCAAAAGCTTCAATTTTCTTTTCTTTAAAAGTGTTAGCCAGTATTTTACTCATATAACGAAATAAAAAGAAACCTAGCTAAGGTTAACCAAGGAAAAAATGAAAATGAAAAAAAAAAAATAAAATACAGGAAAAAATATACAGATTCGTATCCGGTTTATGCTTTTCTATAGAAATCTGCCACCCTCTTAATGCTACAGAGAGATTGACCACCGTCTAATATTTTAACCAAGCAAGAGGCTTTAGAAAATTTCAATTTTTCTTTTTGTCCGTTTTTATTATTCCTTTTCTTCTGGATATTGAAAAAGATTGATTTTTTATATATGAAAAACACTCAACCACCACCACTCCCCGTCTAAAAACTCTGATTTATCTTCATTTTTTTTTTTTTTTTTCATTTTTTTTTTTTTTGATCACCCTCTAATGGTTCGGTGCACTGGTTATTTATACACCAAATATATTCAAGTTTAATTCTATTTAAAAATAGATGGCAGGTTATTTTCTATTTATTTACAAACGGGAAACCCACCCACCCTCATAAAACACCACTAGAAGAAAATAAAGAAAAAAATCCATCAATCAGTAGAAAATATTTTAAAGAAAATAGAAAAAAAAAAAAATGAAATGAAATGTAAAAACAAAAGAAAAGTTAAATCGATTTTAATTGCGAAAAAAAAAAATGTGAAAAACCTTCAAAATATATTCAAACCACCAAACCACCCACAAAATCCCTACTTTCCATTTTCTATTTCTATGCCAAAATAAAAAAAAATTATTTATTTTTTATTTTTTAACTAAAAAATTTCAACATAAATTTCATGTTTAGAAGAAATAATTTTTTATTTTCTTATTTTAAATAAAAAAAGAAAAGAAAAGAAAAGAAAAAATAATAAGGGTGGCATTGGGTGGACTAGAAAATAAAAAATAAATAAAAAAAAAAACTCTCAGAAATAATTGGACTTTTTATTATATTTCTAACCCAAAATTGAAAATTATTTAAAAATTTTTTGGGTGAGTTTGTGGGTGAGTTTGTGGGGTAGGGGGTTGTTTTGTATTTTTAGATATGGCAAAAAAAAAAAAAAATGAAATGAAATTGTGTAGAGGGCGTGAAATAAAAATGGCGACAACAAAAAAAAAAAAAAAAAAATATGACAATCACTCATTTTTCGGTTATTTTATTTTTTTATTTTTTTTTTATTAACATTTCATTTTGCTGATTTTCTATTTGGGAAAAAATCACCAAGAGGATGAAAATAGCAAGCAATATACAAAAGGAAAAATAGAAGAAGAAAAAAATCACTCAAACACATTCTCATCAGAATCAATAGAAATAGTTTCACTTTTATGTTATGACGACAAAAAAAAAAAATAAAAAAAATTTGAGAACAAACCCCTAGCGCAAAAAAAAAATTAAATAAATAAAACCGAAACTATCATAATTTTTTTTTTTTTTTGTAGTTTTTCGCTTTGATTTTGATTTGTAAGGCGGTTAGATATTTTTATTTTTTTGTTTAGTTAATTTTTAGGGTGTTATTTCTGATGCTTACAACTTTCTCATTTTGGAACAGATATTGCTTATGGCTAGTTTTTTTTTTTTGTTACTTCTTATTTGAAAGAAGAATTTTCAACAAAGACACAATGGAAATAGTTTCTCTTATTGCCCGAAAGTATAGCAAAAATCATACCACGTAAATAAATAAGAAATATTCCTCTGTATTTACTTCTTTGTTTTTTTTTTTTTAATAAAAATAATAAAAAAAAAAATTTAAGGGATGTACTACTAACTAGGGGTAGTTTTTTTTTTTTTTATTAGTAAAGAAATTTTGTTACCGGGAATTATTATTATTATTGTTATTATTATTGACTTTCGGTCTTTATCATCATCTTTTGGTTAATTGTTTATTGCGCTATAAGAGATAAACATAAATAAGACGTAAACACACACTAAATGGGTGGCTTATAAGTGTGAATACATCAAGACTGGTCTAATTGATTTGATGTTTTATAAACTCTGTTACACTTAAATACATTAATTCCTTTATTTATGAGGTTACGTACTATGAGGAACTAAAAGAATTCACTTTTATTTTTTGTTGGGAATTTTATAAACAGATTACTGATGGAATATTCTCCCCTTTAAAATCCATTTATGTCGTTTTCTTAACACGGTTACGGTTTAAATATTTTTATAAATTTGTTTTTGGCTGGGAAATAAAGATAATTTTTTGTTTAACGTGAAAAGGACAATTCAAAAGGTTTATTTTGGTGGGTTGTTTATGTATTTACCTACTTTTGGAGGAGCAGAAGGTTATTTTACGAATAGTAAACGTTTTTAAGTGGGTCATTGTGGTGTTTGTAGTACTAAAAACTTGTTAATAAACCCTGGTTGGTCTAAAATACTGATGAAAATTAACTTAGACAGAGAACAGCAAATGTTTTAATCATGTAAAATCTGATTAATAATATTTCCATTAGCATCCTTGTATGCTGATAATATAAACGAAATACTTTCTAATCAGTTTAAATTAAATATCCTAACAAAAATGTATAAACACTTCCTAATTGGAATTCACACAATTTCGATAATATCACAAAACTAACAAATTCCACTGTCAAACGTCTAACGTACGTTACGCATCAAATTTTCACGAATAAAATTATTACACGATACGGTGTTTGTTTAAAATTAAAAAAAATAAAAATTTATTCAAACGAAAGAAAAAAACAATAATTTTAAATTGATTACAAAGAATTTTTTGTGTATATAAAACAAAACAAAAAAATAAAATAATAATAATAATAATATTTCCCATCAACAACTTAAGTAATAAGATAAATGAAAATAATAAAAGAAAATAAATTTCATTCGTTGAATATATGTGAAAAAACATTCTAATAAAATTTACATTTCATTTCGTTTTCTTAAAATTGTTTTAAATCAACAAACTAACCCTGAAATACACACACACACATGCACACACACACACACACATCCATTCATAGCCACACAAATAAAAAATAAATGATAATAATAAAATTGCTAGTAGTTTGTATGGTAAATAAAAAAATGAATTCTTAGAATGAAGGGTTGTTAAAATGGGTGGGTACAGTTAGTTTTTTATTTGAAGGAGGGGTTGTTAAATAAAATTATTATTTAAAAAAAATAATAATAATTTTTACTTTGTTGTTCTAACGCAAATAAGAAAAAATTGTGAAAACTATTTTTGATCTAAATTCGTTACCATCGTTTCCTTCATACAAATCCATCATGCAATTTATTATTCGTTTTATTCGCTATGTGTGCTTTTTTTTTTTTCGCGTTTTCAGTAATAATCGGTTCTGAATAATTTTATTTTTTTTTCTATTTCTTTAAAACAATATAAAAAAAAAAAAAGAAAAGAAAAGAAAATTGATGGAAATAACAACAACAAAAATGAAAAAATGAAAACAAACAGAAATGGAATTTTATATGAATTTTTTGATGTTTAATCGGCATGAAACTTTAATAACACAAACAAGTGATTTATTTTTTCTTTACTTTCTATTTTTCTTGTTGTTGTTATTGTGTGTGTGTGTGTGTGTGTGTGTGTGTGCTTTTTGTGTGCTTTTTTGTATGTTATTATTGTTTTTATACAACGATACTAAAAGGACTAAGCAAATCAAAACTAAGTGTTTTTGTTTTAAAGACAAACGCGACACATGAGATGAGATTTGTCGTTTATTTTAAGGACAATAAAATTTTAGTTTTATTCTCCTTTTGGCTAAAATAATATATATATTTTAATAATTGTTGATGTCATATTTCTATAGAACAAAAATAATATAAATAATCAGTTAACCGAAAACAAAACAGATGAACAAAAAAAAAGTTTTATTTTTTTTTTTTATATTTAAAACGATCAAATCACAAAGTCACACATTTACAGAGAGAAGCACAGGATATGCGTTGTTTTAAAGGAAGAAGAAAGAAAATAAAACTGTTTTTTTTTTTTTTTTTTATTATTATTATTTTGTTTGTTATTGATAAAAGTTGTTTTTCTTGAAAACTATAAAGTTTAAGACGGTTTAAGTTTAATCTTTAATTTTTCACTTAAAATTCATGGAATTTTCTACTTTTATTTTCTTATTTTTGTCACCACAAAGTTTACTAAACGTTTTTGTTTTTCGGTTAACTTTGTTATTGGTTTGTACATTGGCTAGTTAAGCTTTCAGTTTCACAAATGGATTTTGATGATGAATGAGTAACGGAACTAAAAATGGCTAACAACCCAACAAAAAAAAAAACACTTCAAGGTTTCAAATCATTGAATTTTTATTTCTATTTTTAAAAATGTATTGTCTTATCATAAACAGAACCATGAATATGGTAAATAAAAAAAAAGAAGAAAAATGAAAGAAAAACGTAGATAAGAAATGTCACAATAGAGAAGAAGCAAAAACAAAAAAAAAAAACAAAAAACCAAAACTAAAATGTCAAAAGAGGAAACAACACATGAGGCGGCAAACGAAAAAAAAATAAATAAAGATTTAAAATAAAAGAAACAAAACGATTTAGATTTACGATTATGAATATTTTTTGTTCTTTATTTGTGTTCCGTCAAACGAAAAAAAAAAGAAAAAAAAAGGGAGCAACAACACCCACACCAAATGAATAATATTAATAAATAAAAATACAGAAGAAGAAGAAGAAGTAGAGAAAAAAAAATGACACAAAATTCTTAATGTGGGCCACGGAATGGGTAATATATATTTTTGACCGATTTTTCGTATTTACCACCCACAATAATTTTTTATTTAGCCACAGCAACAACCCCTTACTACGTAAAGAAGAGAAAATCGCGGTGATGAATAACAGAAAAGGAATGAAACAAAAAAAAAAAAAATTGTCTAGTGTCGCGTCACGTTACACAGTTTGTCGTCCAAAATCTGTTTAATTTTTTTTTGTTTTTAGTGAAATTTTTATACTCCTTTCGATTTTACGGAGTGGTGGGTGACGGTTTCTTTCAATAATTTTTGAATTGACGCCTATTGGCAACAATATTTATAACAAAAAAAAAAAGAAAAAAGTATTCAGCGGCCTTTTATTATTTTTTTTTTTTTCTGTTCACTGTAGATTTTATTGATTTGGGTCGCATGTGTTTTATTTGTATATCGGTTTGGGAGAGTTGATATATTTTTTTTTTTAACAACCCAACTCACCCACTTTTTAAGGGTATGCTGTTGTTGTTGTTGTTATTATTTTTTTTTACTTATATGACATTTATGTGTTTTTATTAAAAAAAAAAAAAAAAAATGAATAAATAGAAAAACATAAATAAATATAGAAAGACATTGGAGAGAATGACAACCCACAACCACCATCATCACCACCCATTTTATACAATCGTACATATATTATAATTTAGGTAAACATCAATTAAAATAGAATTTCTTCTTTTTTGTCATTCATGTGTTTATATGTGTGTTAAAAGTTAAACTTTAAGTAATAAAAAAAAGTAACAGAAATGGAAAATACAAATTTTATGATATGCTAATGGTAAGTTTAGCATTTATGTTCAGAAAATATTTAACAACCCTAAATGTTGAAAATTTATATATATATTTTTTTTTTTTGTGTGATTTTTAAAAGAAAGAACTGAAAAACTTTTTTTTTTGTTTTTTTATTGAATTTGAATTTAGGCGATTACTGTTTAGAAAAGTTTTTACTACAGCCAGTCATTTAGCAACGTAATGGCCGCGACAAACAATAAGTTAATTCAAGTGGAATCGTATGGTTTACAGTATTTTACATCCTGATTATTTTATTACAATAATAAATAAAAAATTGAATTGGAAAATCTATGCTTAGCATGACGATTGTTACCTGAAATCAGGATTAGCAGCAACGGAACTACACGGAGAGAATTTTTGTTTCTATGCCAATCCATTTTGTTTAGAAATATTTCTTTTGTAATTAGAATCATGCAATAATTCTTTTCGTGTATTAAGAAATTAGAAGAAGAAATACAAAAATAAATAAGCTTTTAAAAGTCCCAAAATAGAGACTGTTTAAGATCTCTACATGATCGTACTGGAATACCAGTGAGTCTAAAACCTGGTTATGCGTAAACAAATACAAAATTTAAACGGTTAACCCATGTGAAATGATACAAAACAAAAAAAAAAAAAAAAATGTTTATTATCTTCTTGGAAAATACTGTAACCGCTGGATACTCTATGCCACTTAACAACTCAGCAAGTTACCTCAATTATAATTATTATTAATACAATTTTAACATTATCCAATCCAGTAATGTTTATAGGATATATATTTATTACATTCATACAGTTTTAAACAAACTTAAAATTTCATTTCTATAAAAGACCAGGAATAGTCAGCCAAACAAAAAAAAAAAAAAAAACACAAATTCCTTCAAAAAACCATCAAAAAAAAAAAAAAAAATTTAATTTAATCTGCATTTAAATATAATTAAACTGAGTAAATTATGCGTTAATTAATTTTAATTCACTTTTAATTTTATATAAAAAAAAAAGAAAAAAGAAAAAAAATAAAATATTGTTTATCCAAAATAGCTGGAGGCACTCTGTATATGATTTAATTTATTTTCATTATAATCATTCGCTGGTTTTTTAAAAACACTTTTATTAAAACACAATAAGAAAAAAAAAAAAAAAAAACATTTTTTAACACAAATTTTATTAATTTTTTATAATTAATTAAAAAAAAAATTTTTGTTTTTTTGATTATTTGCTCATTTTTTAATAAATTTAGTTTAGTTTAGTTTTTTTTTTTTTTTTGTTTGTTTGTTTTACTTAAAAAAAAGGTACTTCTTGGATTTTTTTTTTTATATTATTTAATTATTTAATTTCTTTTTTTAATTAAAAAAAATAAAAAAAAAAATTATTGTTGTTGTTGATGACGTTTTATAGTTTTTATTCGTGTGTGTGTGTTTTTTTTCCTTTTGTTTGATTTATTTATCGTGTTGTGTCGTCGTGTTTGATGTTTACACATCACCGATTTTATGTAGAAAAGAATTTAATTCTTGTGTTTAAAAACAGAAAAAAAATATATAAAACAAATTAAACTAGGAAAAAGCTTAGCAAAAGCTTAGCGAATTAATTTATAATTTTTTTTTTTTTGTTTTTTGGTTATAATTAAATTCAAAACTATCGATGATGGGAATTTTATCTGCTGATTTACAAACGGGAAAATTAACTTTGTTTGATGTCTTGAATTAAAAATTTCTATTTTGATTATAGAACAAAATCATTGTTGGGTTGTTACTGGGGGGGTTTTTGTTTCTTTTACCCTATTCTCTGTTACCTTGATTGTGTGTTTAATTCCTTCTATTTTTTTTTCTTTCTTTTTTATGGGCTTTTATTGATTCAATAATGTCATAATATCTGTCGCTGTGTCTTTTTTTTTTTTTTTATTTCTTTTTTTTACTTTTTATTTTTAAGGAATTTATATTACTTTATTTTCTCATCGGGTTTTTTTTATTTACGTTCATGTCGACGTTTTTTGTGGTTTTTTATTACCCAAAAAAAAAAAAAAAAGTTCTTCTTCGTCGTGTTTATTTTTTATTTTTATTGTTTTCCATATTTATGTTTTTTTTTTTTTTGATAATAATAATAATAAAAAAAAAAAAAAATTCTTTTTTTAGTTTAAGGATTTTTATTTTTTTTTCTATCCAATTTTATGTTTTGGTAAAATATTAATAAAACTGATGGGAGAGTTTGCCTCATCACCGATTTATTTTTTATTATTTTTTAGACATTTTTAATACCTGTTCAATTGCTTTATTTGTTTTTAACGTTTTGTAATTAAATTATTAGAGGTGTGTGTGTGTGTTTGGTGCTTTTTTTGAAATTAATTATTAATGAAAAATTCTTGTTGATTTTTTTTTTGAAAGAATTAAATTTCTTCGGTTTATCGAGAAATTAATTAAATAATTATCAATTGTAACAGACAATACAATTTTGACCATCTGGTTAATAAATAATTAAATTTTCAGTGAAACATAATCTATGTCCATTCGTATTGATTACACACGATTCGTATTTGATTAAATTGCAAAAATTCTTTGATTAAACAACATAGATATTGTACCCCAATTGCTTTCGTTTCGTTTTTTTTTTTTTTTTTGCCACACTTAATTTTTAGACACGGTGTACGCGTGTACAATGAGTGCAGCATAATTTTTTCTTGCCAAAAACAGCATAATAATGCATTTCCCCTGCGCTTTGCATATTTCAAAATTTATTAGATTTTTTTTTTTCTCAGTTTTATTTCGATTTTTAATAGCGACAATAGTCTAGTCAGTCGAGTAATTACGATCCTATTTATAATTTTTTGCATATTCATAACGATGTCACCCTGGTATAATTTTTTTTTTTTTGTGCATAATTCTATATCAAAATTTTTAATCATGAAATAAAATATACAGCAACAACAAACAACAAAAAAAAAAAAATTCTAATCAAAATCGAAAAGAAACAAAAACGAGAGAAACACGAACACGCGCCCTATTTGAACAAGATCAACAAACAGAAAGAAAGAGAAAATAAAACTAAAAACATCATTTTTAGGGGTTGATTATTGTATTTTATTATTTTCAAAATTTTTAGGATGTTGAAGAATTAAAAACAATATATAAATAAATTTTGTAGAAAGAGGAATCGACGTCCAAATAACTTCGGACAGACAGATAAACATATACAGATATATATATATATATAAGGGATGCTGCTGTATGGCTGCACAAGTACAAATACATAGAAGAAATAAAACAATTTTTTTTTCTTTGTACAGGGGAATAGAAAATAAAAATTAAGTCAACCCTCCTCTCTTTTACGTTTTTATTTATTTTTATTGCAAAAGTTTTTTTTTTTTTTTTTTGCTTTATTTTCCGTTTCTTTTGATTAATTTTTGTTGTTGTTGTTGTTGTTGCTTTCTTGTCGATACTCTGACTAATGTCGAGCTTTTTTTTTATTTTTTTTTATTTATTTTAGGTAGAAGAAAGTCAGAAGATTTTTAATTTACAAAGGGCACGTGTCGCTAAGAGTTTGATTTTTTTTCTTTTCCTTTTTGCTGTTTGCTTTTTTTCTTTATTATTATTTATGTAATAACGAACCTGTTCAACTTACAGATTGTAATAAGTCAAATGTGATAATTTTTATTTATTATTATTTTTGGTAATGAGATTTTTCTATTTTATTTGATATTCTAAGGTGGATTAAAGGCGATCGAATTTGTGTATTAACTTTTGTTATGAAATTTATTACGTAGTTAGGGATTTTGTTAAACGATGCTACTTAGCTTAAACCTTCGTTATTACGAAGCTACTTGAAATATAATCAAAGCAAAAAACATTCCACTAATACAGTGAACACAGCAAAGTGTAATTAAAATTAAACAAAAAAAAAAAAAAATTATTTTTAGTCATAAAACCGTTGGCAAAATGTTTTGAACAGCACAGGACTTTAATTAGGAGAAAAATCATTGAAATTTAAATAATTTTTTTTTTCTGTTGTTCTGTGTCCTGTGTCCCATGTTTTGTGTGTTCACCCTGCAGTTTTTAATGCGTTTTTATATTTAATTTTTATTTCAACTTATTATTATTTTTTTTATGCTTGTGTTTGACCCATGATGACCTTTTAATGCATTTTTATTGCATTTTTAAAAATTTTCTATGAATGTTTTATGTAGGGAAAATAGCGCACACGTCTATTATGCAATTCTGATTGTTTTTTTTTGGCTTTATTATGCTTTATTCAAATTATTGCTGCATTTACGGTAATTTTTTTACATTTTTGAGTAGAAATTTTTGCCTTAGTTTTGAATCAGAAGCAGATGTTTGTTTGGAAAAAAAAGAATTTTTTTTTTCTCTGCTCTGCTTTATACAAAAAACAACAAAAAAAAGAAAAGGAACTTTTTTTTTTTAATTTTATAATAATAATAATAATAATAATAAAGAAAATATTAAAAATGAATATAAATTAGAAATTATGAATTTTTAATATTTATTTGTCACCTGCCTTTGACAGGTGTTGAAATAAAATTAAAAATAAAAAAAAATATTTTTTTTTCTCTACCAAAGTGTCAATGATTTTCGTTTACAATTTTTTGATTAATTTAATAAAATAATTAAAGAAAAATAAAAATTGTATTTTCAAAACAGATGGTAGAAACATAGATAATTTACTTAACAAATAAATAAATAACAAAAAAAAAATTAATGAAAAATCATTGTTCTGTGTTCTAACGCGCATATTTAAGTGACTTAATTTTTTTTTAATACTAATTACACTCTAACAAAACGCCACACTTATTAAATATTATTATTAATAATGAAATAAAAATGTTTATTTAATTTTTTTTTTTTTTTTATCATAAAAATGTAAAGAAAAAACATCATAGTAGGGTACTTAAGCCAGAATAAAAAATGGACATAGGGGTTTTTAATTTTTTTTTTTTTGTTTTTTATATATATATAATAAATACCCTGATTGTTGTCAGTCACAATTAAAAAAAGATTTTATTCAAATTATTTCTGTAGTTTTTGGCTTAAAAACATGAAAAAAAAAAAAAAGAAAAAAATGGACTTAAAAAAAAAAATAGCCCTAATTTGGTTAAGAGGGTAGGCAGTTTTTTTTTTAATGTATAAATTGAATTTTAGACGTAGAAACGAAACGATCGAAACCAGAAAGAAAAAAAAACAAAATGCCCGCATCTGTTATTCGTATTTAAATTCAATAAAAACGCGATGGACTTAAAAAAGAAAAAAACAGATGAATAGGCAAATAAAAATTTGATTTTTTTATCGTTTTTATCACAAAATTTATTATTATTATTATTATTATTATTATTGACGGTAAATGGAGAAAAAAAAGAAGAAGTAAACTTTTTTGGGTTAGTTTGCTTCGTTTAACTATTTTTAAATATTTTTTTTTTTTATGATATTAAAAAAACTCATATGACGCGTAGCTTATTTGTACTTCTGCGTGCGTTTTATTCAGTTTTTTTTTTTTTTTTTTTTTTTATTAATAATAAATAAATATAAAAAGCTAATAAAATTTGTGTGTGTGTGTGTGTTTTTTTTTTTATTTATTTAATTTTTAATACAAATAAGGGTATTTTGTTATTAAAAATTTTCTTTTAGAATTTTTTTTAGTGTTTTGTACGAATTTTTGTGTTTTTTAGTATTTTTTTTTTTTTTGGAAATGTCTGCAATTAGCGATCTGAAAGGTTGCTTTAAAGTTGTATTGAATCAATTGTTTGGTATTTGATTGCCTGTATCATTGGTATAAAATTTACTGTGGTTTGTATCTGTGGCTTGGCTTGTTTATGTCTATAGATCAGTACGACTCAACTGTAGTACAAATTGCGAATTTTATCTCTTCAGTTTTATATATTCAACGGTAAACCGTTAATTAAACCGGAGTTCGGGTTTCAATGCAGTGCTCCACGTGTTATTTCTAGTTTTCTACTAATCCCACTACAATTTACTGTCAACTACTGTCTGTTATGCGTTAATAAAAGCGTTCAAACCATTTTGGTAACGTTGTAGCAGATAATGCATTTCATAAAACACTTTCTTAAAGGTATTGTGGTATCACCACCAATATTAACCAGTACGTAGTACCCATAAAACACACCAATTGCTCTTTTTTAAACATTTAAATGAATATTCGCGGTATATATCAACGCAAAATAATCATTTATCAACATCTGTCGTCAATTTTCCCATTGTAAATAAACATTTCTCTGTTCACAATGTCTCCACATAATATTTTCTCACTTAATTACCTTTTAAATAAATAATTAAGTTTTTTCTTTATTTTTTCCCCCAATAATTGTCCTTCTTGTAAAAATTCATTTAAAAAAAAAAAAAATTAATTAATTAATTAATTAATATATATATTTTAATATTTATTTTTATATTAATTAAATCTATATTTTAATCTATATTTTTAAACTTAATTTTAATTTTTTAATTATTAATTATTTTATAATAAATTAAATTTAATTTTGATTTGATTTTTTACTCGTTTTTTTTTTTTTTTGTTTTGTTTTGTTTTGCCTTATTTACTAATATTTAAATTAAATTTAATTAATTTTAATTTTTTTTTTTTTTAATTTTTAATTAATTAATTAATTTTGTTTTTTATTATTATTTTATTTTAAATATAACACTTCATATATCACCCGTTAATTATAATTAAATATATGAAATATTTTTCTTTTTATTATTTTGATTTTTTTAAATAAAATTATTTTTGCTGACTTTCGTGTAAAAGAAATGAAAAAAACAACAAAACAAAAAAAAATTAATTAATTAATTAATGAATTAATTAATTAATAAATAAAAAGAAGAAATTATTTGTTTAATAAATCAGCAATTGCTAAAAGGCACACAGCAAATATTTTAACACGTATAGCAATTACCGATTCGGCTTTATCGTTTGTTCTTTAATTAAATTAAATAAAATAAAATTAATATTTTTATTTTTTTTTACAGGCGATTTCATTAATTTGTTTCTTTGTGTCTTTTTTTGTAATTAATCAATAATTTTTTTTTTTTGGTTATGCAATAAAATTCATGGTTATTAAGAATTCCGTTATGCATTTTATTCGTCTCTTAATCATTCTTATAAAATGGTTTTGATTTGGGTGGTGAGAGATAATGTAAAATTATACCACCCAAAATAAAACATTATTAACAATAAAAAAAAAAAAAAATTTTTTTAAGCCGTTTTTACTTGGAAATAAAATAAAATTAAAAAAAAAAAAATTTTATAACGAGCCCTGCCTGATTTATGTTTAATTAGTTAAACCGGATATAAAAACATTGTTACGTCCGATTTGTTTCATCTCATCACTTAAAATTAGAATAAAATTAACAGTTTTTTTTTTTTGTTTTGTTTTGTTTTGTACGTTAGAAAGGAATTAATTTTTTTTTTAAAATAATACTAATATGAATAAGGAAATAAATGACTAGGAACGGTGTCATTCGATTTTACACGGTTATGACTAGTTAATCGGTTTTGATGACTTGTTATCATTTTATTTTTATAAGCGATAATTGGCCAGACTAGGTAAATAATTTTTACATAACATAACACCGTCAATCATATGCTTCTTTTTTTTGAGGTAATTATTGTTATAATTAATTATTTTAATTAATTAACTTTATAATAAAAATTTTACTATTTTGTTTTTATTTATTTTTTTTTTTTTTTATATAATTCAGCTATAAAAAATTATGGTAACTCTTTATTACTATAAATCTTGTACTTTTCAGCCCTGAGAGGAGTTATTATTTATTTATAACTATTTAGATTATTATTTAGGTTATTTAATTATTTAGTTTCATTTTTAATTACTTTTGTACTGTTTTCGTTAAGGGGGGTTTTTTTCTTTTTTTTTTTTTTATGAATTATTGAATTGTTTGGAAATTGTTTTTTTTTATTTTTGAATTATATAAATATAATAATCTGTGCAAATGTTTATATGACTAAGACAAATAGGTAGGTGTTTACTTAATGTTCATGGTGTTTTATCCGATTATTAAGTGTTAATTGTGGTTTAATAAACACTTACCGTTCCATAATCGCCATGAACATTTTTCAACATTTATATTATGTAGGAAAATAGGAAAATAGTTATTTGAGCAACTAGAAAGCTTCGGTTTTTTTTTTTTTTTTATTTTTTTCGTTAACTAAATATAAAAAATTTAATTATTTTATTAACGGTAGGTATGTATATATATAAAAAAAAAAGAAAAAAACAAAATGGTTCTTTTTGCGCGTTATTTTTTTTTTTTTAAATAGTTATTGGGCTCCATTTTTTTTTGTTTTTTCTTTTTTTCAATTATTTGTTTTTTTTTTAAGTAACTTTTTATCCATCTTCCATCTTATTTATTATACTTAAATTTTCATTATTATTATTATTATTATTATTATTATTATTATTATTTATTTATTTAATTTTTAAATTTTAAGTTTAATTTAACTTTTATTTTTATTTTTTTTTTGTTTATTTATTAGGAACTTTGTTAGAACATCACCAAGTAAATTTTAATTTACTTTTTTTTTTTTTTTATATTATTTTATTATGAAATAGTTTGTCTCTGTGTGTTTGTTGTTTGTTTCTCTCTTTTACTCTCTTTCACTTAATTTTTTTACAACACTTTTACAACAACTTTTATTAATTATTTTTTTTCTTTAATTAATCGTTTTTTTTTTTTTTTATTAATTTTAATTAGTTTTTTTTTGTTTTATTAATTTATTATTTTATTCCTTTGATCCAGATGTTTAGAAAATATTATTTTAATTATATTGTATTATTTTTTTTAATTATTATTATTAATTATTATTATTAAATTGTTGGTAAAAATAATAAAATAAAAACATTGAAAAAAAAAAAAAAAAAAGAAAAATTTTTAATTTAATTTTCACTCAGTCTTTTGTTTTAAAGGATTTAAAAAAAAAAAAAAAAACCAATTAAATTAATTTATAGGTAAATAAAATTAAATAAATCATTTTGACTAGATAAAAATGACTTGAATTACTGACTTATTGGTTTTATGATGCAACACAAACATCGGACATATATACATATAGTTATTATTGCACATGAAAAATAATAAATAAATTAATAAATAAAAAAAAAAAACATGTCCGATGCTATCAATTTAATAATAATTTTAAAAATATAAAATTTTTTTTTTTGTTTTTATTTAATTTAAAAAATTAAAAAGGGTCCATATATATATACGGTGCGTCACTATTTCGCTTATTTTTATATTACCTTTACTTCACCATTTAATCAAATCAAATCAAATCAAATCAATTGATAAAAGAAAAATTAAAGAAATATTTTCTATAGCATTTGGATGAAGAAAATTAATTAATTAATTCATTGATTAATTAAAAATTAAATGTAATACAAAAGGAAAAACAAAAAAAAAAAATCAATTATTTCTACAAAATGTACATTTATTTTTTCTTTTATCGTTTTTTAAATTTAATTAATTAATTAATTAATTTTTTTTAACTAATATAGTTAAATTAGTTTTTTTTTTTTTTTTTTAGGAACTTTAGAGATTTTTATATTTTTGTGCGGATTTTTATTGATTTTTCATTGGCGTATTAATTAATTAGGAGGAACAATTTTCATTTTAATTTTTTTTTTTTTTTGTATTATATTTGTGTGTGTGTGAATTTGTTTTTAATTTATTTTTCATTCATCAATGCTTTATTTATTTATTAAAAAAAATTCAGTAGTAAATGGTTTAATTTCTTTTTTTTTTCTTGTTTATTTGAATTAAATCTTTAGGCTGGCGTTAAAGTAAACGAAACAGTGACAGGACCTGAGATACGTTCTTTAACTGGCAAAAATACAACAGCTGGAACAAACCTGTTTTGTTGTTGATTTGTTGTCCCTGTTGTTGGTGATGTTGCTGCTGATGCTGCTGCTTTTGCTGCTGCTGCTGCTGATGATGATGATGATGCTAAAGTTTTACCACTGCCAACAATTGTTGACTGCAATAAATATGGATGACAATCATTTGTTGGACTATTATTGGTACTGCGACTAATTAAAGATGCTGCATTATTTTTAATTGATAATTCTTTGTTTGTTAAGACTTCATCAATTAAAAATGACTGCATTATAATAGGTCCAGCATCTTGAGGTAGAGCATAAATGGCAGGACGTTGTGTTATGTTTGCCATTTCGTTAAGTATATGATTTGAATCTGGTTTGATGACTGCAGATTCTTGTGGTGTCAATGGGATAGGTGTAGACGCTGGCGTAGATGTTGGTGTATCAGAGGATGTGGAAGCAACAATAGCTGCACCACCTCCACTGCCACCTGATGACGCAGCTGGCTGATGTACACGTTGTGTTTGATCTTTGGCTATTGATACAGCTGATTCAGACTGATTAGGAGCACTATCGCTGTTATCATTTGCTGGTGCTCCACCCAGTGTTGAATGCGACCTCTCATGCATAAATAGAAATGCATAAAAAGGAGTCGTAAAGGAACAATATGAGCATTGAAATTCGTTACCGCGACTAGTGCTACTTATGCCATCGTCGCTGCCTCCACCACCCCCACCCCCAGTTGATGCAAATAAACCGGACAGATAGTTTTTGTTTAACATGTTCGAATCTTGGGATCCTGTTAAGCTTAAAGCGCCGTTAGGTATTTTTAACGGTGGACTATTCGACTTGGATAAATTCATTCTGTGTTCGATTTCACGAAGTTTATCTGTCCCAGCTTTACCATGATCACTCATAAGATGAGCCCGTAACCATTTGGCACTTCTAAAACGTCGATTGCAAAGCGGACACACTTCAGTAAAATGAGAAAAATAACGGCTACTCAGTTCAGCTAATTCACCAGGTTTCAAGACCTGTGTATCTAATGCAAATCCTGCAGCTGCTGCCGCTGCGGCTGCCGCGGCTGCTGCTGTCTCCATAGCATTTCTGTTCTCAATATCTTCCCGTTGTTGTTGCTGTTGTTGCTGCTGCTGTTGTTGCTGTTGTTGTTGCTGTTGTTGCTGTTGTTGCTGCTGTTGTTGCTGTTGCTGTTGCTGAAGCTGTTGTTGAGCCTGTTGTTGTTCACCGTTTTGACGTGGTTGTGGCAGAGGAGAACCATCCTCAACAATACCATGTGTATTATGTTTATGAACTCGAAGGAAATATTTACTGCATAATTCCTTATTGCAAATATTACAAATAACGCCACCAATTTGAGCACCATTCTCAATCTCAATACCATGCATACGCTGCATGTGAGTCTTCATGAAATATTTGTTGCACAATTCTTTGTTGCACAAGTCACAATAACTACTTGTTGGAGTAATTGTATAAGGTGGTCTTCGATCTTTTCCTCCATTCAACGGACCAAGTACACTCAAGCCTGGAGCAGTGGGACGATCTGGAGTAATGAAACCTTCCGATCTAGTTGGACTTGTCGATTGAATACCACCATGTGCCTCATATAAATGCTGTTTCAAAGCAAACAAAGAAGAGAACTCCTTGTCGCAATGCTTGCATGGTTCGATTGGTCCCATTAAAGACAAACCCATTTGAGAATGACCACCTGCCATACTCATTAAGGTGGGAGTCGAACTTCTAGATGATTTCAATCGCTGCTCATTATTGTTGTCATTCATTATAGAGTGTTCAGCAACCATGTGAGAATGGAGCATGTAATGATTCTCCATTTCCTTACAGCAAATATTGCAAATAGCGCGTTGAGAATTTATGTCATTTAATTGGAAAATCATGGATTGCAATTTTTGTAAATCGGCACTTATTGCGTCAGAATCTTGTTGTTGTTGCCGATGATGCATATTGGTTGGCGATGAGCTTTCTGTTAACAAGGGTGGTGTGTCTCTGAGTTCAATTTTCGGTGGAATTATCATCATTTCTGTATCTCTTTTCGATAGTGATTCGGATCCATCACGACTACCATGTTGATCTTCATCCATTTTCGTATCGCAATCCATCGCCTCATGATCTTCGTCACGATTTTTTATAGAGACCATATTTTCTGGTTCATCTTGCAACATTTGATGCTGAGGTATCAATGAGATGTTTTTTTGGAGTGATTCCTCATATGCAAGATGCTCTTTTTGTAATTGAGGTAAAGCTGCTGCGTTGGCAGCAAGTGCTCCTTGTATCATTAAATTCAATGGACTTGTTTGTACGTAGTGCCAGGGTTGTCGATCATCTTTTATATCGTCAAGTGGCATCAATATTCCGTGTCGTTTTAATTTGTGCGTACGTAAAAAATATTTATTGCAATATTCTTTGCAGCATAATTCACAAAATGCTTCTGGATTGATAACACCTAATCTACGCAATTTATCTGCAGAAAAGTTGGCTTCCCTTGCCTGTTGACTTGATTTTGGTGATAATTTTCGAGGTTGGGGTGTAAATTGTGTGTCTTCTTGTTCTACTGTGTAATCTTCACGAAAACCATCCGGCATTCGAAATGGTGTCAATCTTGAATCTGACGTTGATTGCTGCTGCGATTGTTCATTATGAATTGAGCCCGTAGCACTATCAGAATTTGAGGAATCTGATTGTAACTGCCCAGAAGCCTGTGGACCCTCGTGTGCTTTGCTACGATGTCTCCGCATTGCAAACACATTTGCAAATCTTTTAAAACAAATGTCACAAAATACATTCGGTTCTGGTGGCAATAACGATTGGGGAGAATGTTGAGGCAATGGTAATCCTGGTTGTGATTGTTGTCCAATTGCTTGCTGTTGATGTTGAGCTGCGACAGCAGCAGCAGCCGCTGCCGCTGCTTGTTGCTGAAATTGTAATGACATCTGATTGAACTGAGATAATTGTGCTGGTGTTGGTCCTGTCATTTCGCCAGATCCATTGCCAGGACCACCACTACCTGGTATAGGCGAATCATAAATTCCATGCTTATTCGCTTTATGAGTTTTCAAAAAATATTTATTACAAAATTCTTTATTGCATAGGTCACAGTATGCTTCTGGATTAAATATGCGAAGAGGCGGTGCTCCTGTACGTGGCAAGCAACCATCACTTCCGGCTCCGTAATGTGATACTGGTGGAACACCAAGTAATGGAATTTGCGATAGATATCCGCTAGCAGAAAGAGCAGCCGCAGCTTCAGGTGGAAATGGGAATGATAAACCTGCCAAAGATAACCATTCTTCTGGTTTCGAAACAGAACCACTACCCATATTATATCCACCACCAACAAGTGCTCCGGCTTCCCATTCACCATCACTATTATTCATCATTGGTTCTTTTTTCACATTAGCTGCTTGTATCATCTCATCAACAGATCGTAGTTTTAATATTCCTTCCTCTTCTTCTTCATCATCGTCATCATAAGTCATGCCTCTTGGACGATATTGCCTCTTCGCATCATATGGACTATATGGATGATTTACATCACGACCATTTTCACGCAAATTTTCAATTGCTTCTCGTTTAGTTGGCGATGCCATATCCTCATCACCATCATCTGGTGGTGTGCCTGCCATCCGAATTGCATTATTCATCATCATTACACCATTATTTGTATTTGTATTTATATTGCCATTTGTTTTAATATTTCCGTCATCACTTTGATTTAAATGATTCTCAGTTGATATATTATTTTTGTTACTCTTGTTACTAATGCTATTATTATTATTATTATTATTATTACTTTCCGTATCTCTTTTAGCATCATTACCATTATCATTGATATGCTCTCTATCGTTATCATCATCATCAATGTCTTCGTCGTCATCATCGTCAACACCAGACTCACTTAAATCATCATTACGTCGTAAATTTATAGCCGATATGTTTGTTATTTGTAAATCATTTGTTGTGTTATTATCTTGTAATTGATTAAATAGCATTTTTTGTACAACAGCGGCTACGGCCGCCGCCGCCGCTGTTGATGTTGTCACAGATGTTGTTGCAACTGATGCTGCCGTTTGTTGTTGCTGTTGTGTTATTGTTGTTTCAATTAATTCATTTGTTTGTTTTGTTGTTTTACCACCAATTTTCTTTGTGCCAGTCTCATCATCGGCATCCGAACCACTTGTTGCTGATATTCTAATTGGTGTTGATTGTTTACGTCGTTTTTTTGATGGATCAAATGATGTTTGTACATCGTTTAAGTAATTACCAATTATAAAATTACTATTACTATTATTATTTAGGTTACTACTACTATTATTATTATTATTACTATTATTATTATTATTATTATTATTTATATTACTATTATTATTATTTAGGTTACAATTATTATTATTATAATTATTATTATTTGTACAATTAGTACTTGTACTAACAAGCGATGCTGTCGATAATGAACGTTTAACAGCGATTGTTGTTGCTGGTACAACACCACCCGTATGTAAATTTGTATCCGTTGTGGGTGTTATTACTGGTGTCGTCGCTGTTAATTCTTCTGTTATTGGTAAATTATTTATTGTTGATGTTAATTTTGATTGTTGTTGTTGTTGTTGTTGTTGTTGTAAAAGTTGTATTTGTTGTTGTTGAATTGTTATTTGTGAATTAATTAAACTATTCGTTTGTGAAGAATTTGATACATCACTGAGAGCTGTATCCTCGCCACTCAGATCTGGTGGTGGTGTGGCATACACTGAAGCTGCCATCATCGAGCTAAATAATCGTTAAAAAAAAAAAAGAAAATATAAATTATAGTACACAGAATGAAACAAACAAACAAAAATTTTTAGGAAATTATTATTAAATTGGATAAATCGCCAAAAAAAAAAAAAGCTAAAAGCTTAACTTTAAGCTTGTGCTATGTTTATATCTCTTATTATTTATTTTATTTTTAATCCAATCAAATTTAATTGATCCAATATTTATCATTTGTTTATATTTTTATATAAATTTATTAAAAAGAAAAAAAAAAAAAAGAACACAAAAGTTCCACAGTGTTGAATTTCAATAAGGATTTAGAACGTGCTTTTTTTTTTTTTTTGAACAAAATAATCAAAAAACATAAACAAAATAAATCAATAAAATTTAATTAAATAAAATTTAATCAATTTTGTTTCTATTATTATTATTTTCTCTTTTTTTTTTGTCAAAAAAAGTAAAAAAAAAAAAAATAACAACAAAAATTTTTTATTTTCGCCCCCCCACTCATATATTTATTAAAATAAAAATAATTTTTTATCTTTATGATTAAAAAAAAAAAAGAAAATTTTTTGATTAATAAAAATAGTTACAGGGTGTAAAAATGATTGAAATGATTATGTCATAATGACGAGTGAAATAAGTGTTTGTAGAGGCTGAGTATTTTCTATACAATTGTAATGCATTCGTTTCATTAACAAAACCACATATTACTAAACATAAATTCAGCCGTAAATAATAATAAAAAAAAAGAAAAAAATTAAATCAAATTCAATCAAAATCGTACATCTAAGTAAAAGAAAACAACAATGCACAAACTAAAACCAATCACCACCCAGTTAAGCTAAAGGGAAGGTGTGAGACACTTTAAAAACCAAAAAAAAAAAAACTTATTTATCAGTAATTTTTATCAATTTTTCATTAAATAAAAATGAAATTTTTTATTATTGTTTATCTTCCCCAAAAAAAAAAAAAAAAAAAAAATTAATAAAAGTGAAAAACCACAAAAAAAAAAAATAAATAAATAAAAAATTATTAATAAAAATGTATGAATGAACAATAATAAACAAAAAAAAAAAAAAAAACGCGACAGTTTGAATTATTGATTTTTATTTAAAGAAAAAAAAAACAATTTCTGATTTTCGATTTATGTTTTTACCTTAAAAAAAAATTTTTTGTTTTTTATTATTTATTTGAAAAATCAAAAATAAAATTACAGGTTGAAATGATTCATTTCTTCCTTAATAATGTCCTTGATTAAAAAATATATTTCCACTGATTCATATTTTCACACATATACATATACATATCAATCAAATATTTAATTGTAAACTTTTTATATATATATTTTTTTTTTTTTTTAACGAACTTTCACTTAAATATTCTATGCTGCCCACACAATTTTCTTTCTTTCTTTTATTTCGCAATTCACTTAAAGTCACTGAACCTTTTTTCTTTTTTTTCTGTACTTTCTACGTATTTTCGTATTTTATTATTACTCTGTGACCATGCGCTTTAAAGTTCTTTCTTTACAAAACTGAGTTGAAAAACCAAAAAAAAAAAAAACAAACAAATTTGTAACCGAAATTCAGCGAAAAAATCAAAAATAATAATAATAATAAAAAAATAAAATAAATAAAGAAAATAATAACACAACCGAACACTTTGACAGTTGGAAATTTATTATGTTGTTTGTTATTGCTTTCAAGTTTAAATAATAAAAAATCGAAAAATGTAACCAAAGTACAGTAAAATTGCGTTCGCGCATATTACGCTAATGTTTACGTTAAACTTACGTTAAATCCGAAAATTATTAAACCAAAAGAATTTCTAATTTTTTTTTTTTTAAGTTTTTACGGTATTTGTGCGATTTTTTTTTTGGTTTTTATTATTAAAAATTTTGGGTGGGGTGGCTTAATGGGTTTTTTTTTTTTTCGCTAGTCTGATCGATTTTTATTTTTACTTGATTTACAATTTACGATTATCATAAAAAAAAAACTAGGGGTTGCTGTGTTGTTATTCTGTGTGAGTATGATATTTTGCACCCCTTAAATATTTTTTTTTTTTTTTTTTTTTTGTTTCTAGCCAGCCAAAATATCATATTTTTATTTTCTTTTTTGACTTAAAATCAAAAACAATAATCCCTCCCATTTTTACTCTTAAATCAAAATTGAACAAAAAATATTATATTAAATTGGGTAGGGGTAGGGGTAGTAGATGAAAGTGCAAAGTGTTTAGTTAAAATAAAATAAAATAATAAAATTCTATAATATGTTTTTCGTTTTTATTTATTGTAATCGGTTTGAAATGTTTTTTAAATCAAAATCAACCCTAAATATTTAGTTTGTGAAACACCCATAATATACATTTTTTTTTTTAAGTCACCCAATTGTATTACGAATATTTTTTAACATCACTTATTCACCCTTCTACGGATGATATTTGTTTAAAAATTTCAATTGGCAAATCTATATTAAAGATGAAACCAATTAATTTTTCACCTCATTTTGTGTTGGGGGGGGCGTGTGCTTATTCATTCTGATTATTAAAATATGGTTTATCTGGGAAACCTTTAAATAAATAAATAAATAAAAAAAAAGCCTCTAATAGGAACTTTTTTGTTATCTTCTGAATTCATGTAAAAATGTTTTTCTATATCAACTTGAATTAAAATATATTTTTATTTTTTTATCTAGAAAACCTAAAGTAAGATAAATTTTCTATTGAATTTCCCCCTTATGGAAAGCAACACAACAAAATAAAAGTCACAAATTTGATTACAAGAGTACAGGTCGCTACAACAAAAAATAGAAAAAATAGAAAAAATAAAAACTCTAACCGCAAAAAGCATACAAAAAAAAAAAAAAAAGGAAAGAAATATTAAGGTAAAATTAAGGAAAATGTGTGATCACCAACAAAATAAAAGGACAAAAAAAGAAAAAAAAATTCTATCTGGCTAAAGCTAACAACAGCATGGAAAATCAGTAAACACCACCGACCATCACCAGCATCAACTTTGTAGCAACTTCTAGCTACAAAAATTATTATCACCTTCGATGATAAAAAAAAAAAAAAAAAAAACTAACTGACTGACAACTGAGTCGCACTCAGCAAAAGAACAGGCAGAATACAGGCAAAACACCACAAGACAAAACTAAAGAAAATTAAAGCGAAAAAAGAAAAATGCGACAAACGTAAGTAAAAAAAAATACGAAAAAATTTTGTGATAAAGATAAAATTTTGAGGGGTTGTTAGGTGATTACTTTATGGTTTGGTTTGGAAATATTTTCTGATTTTCTGTTTTTTCCTTCATTTCTTATTATTTATTTTATTTTAGTCTTTTTTTTTTTTTTTTTTTTTTGACATTATGTCGATGATGATGTTCTTGTAGATGTTGTTGTCCGCTTGAAAAATATATTTATATAGGCCAAAGGGGATTTTTGATTTTCGTTTACTTCTTATTGTTGTTATCGCACAAGAGCGAGATCGAAATTAATATCTGGGAATAAAATACAGAAGCAGGTGTGTTATAGCAGGAGATCTATTAAAAAACCTTAACTTTTAAAATAATTTCTATGCACAAATTCGATATTATTCTTCTGATTAGAACGTTCAAACACCCAAACACCCAAACACCCAAACACTAAACAATGAAAAATAATATTTTGTACAATAATTTTTGTAATATTTGTGTACTGGTTTACTGGTGGCGATATTACTGATTATGTGAATGATATTTGTAAGGGAAACCGACACACGCACCCAATAAACAAGCAAACGTTGGACATACAGGAACCCACACACTGGAGACATTAGAATTCAATGTGAAAAATACAAAATAGTAAAAAATTGTAATGAAAAAGAAAAAGACAAAGATGCCAAAAAAAAAAAAAAAACCAATATCTATATGGCAGAAAATGAAGATAGACGTGAGATCTCAATGTCACACACAACGAAAAGAAAGTAAAGAAAAAAAAAGCAAAAAAAAAATGAAATGAAAAGAAAAGTAAAGTAAAGAAAATTCATTTTCAATTTTCTTCAATATTTTCGTTTTCCTTTTTTACTTTCATATATAATTCATAATATTAAAACCGACAAAAAAAAAAAATAAAAATAAAACGTATAGAAGAAGAAAGGACAATATTTTGCCATTGGCATACATATTGGTTAATACAAATTGAAAAAAAAAAAAAAAAGAAAAAGGAAAATAAAAGGGGAAAAATAAACGCAAAATTATTTTGATAACAATTTTTTTTCTCTGCTATCATTCTTTACTTCATAAATAATAATAATAATAATAATAAAATTTATTTCTATTCACAACAAATAAAAAACATTTACTAATTTTCCACCGTTATCAATGGAGTATTATTCCCTTCATTTTCTACTTTCTTTTATTTATTTTTTTAACACAGAACTTTGACTTGATCCTTCTTTCAAAAATCCTTCTTTCAAGTGATACTTATCCAATTCGTTTTATGTTACAAAGTTTAAAATGGTAAAGTTTCAGTGATTTTTTTCTTTATTACTTTCCAGACGACAACGATAAAACAAGAAGCTGTGTTATTAGCTGTGTGAATTTGCTTTGTCTTTAAAGCTTATCGTACCGACACCGACTTTACTATAATTCTCTTGAAAATATGGTGTAACAAGTGGAAAGAAAACAATCAATACGTCGTTAGCTTTTTAATTTATTTATTTATTAAAAAAAAAACAAAAAAAAAAAAAAAAAAAAAATTAAACTTAATCCAAAAAGCTTCTATCTTTAAACAGAGTGGAAATTAACTAAAATCGCATATAGAAAATTGATATTACAGCAAAAAAAAAAAAACACACACACAAAAATTATTTCCTGTCGTTCATTTCCTTTTCTTTTATTTTCTTCTCACAATTTTTCCTAGGATAAAAAAAGAAAAAAGGTCAAAGTTTCGTAATTTAATTTATTTTATTTTTTCTTTTCTTTTTTTTTTTTTTTTTTTAATCATTTTCTACGCCATTCCATGGGAAAGAATATCGAAAATATAAGTGTGGTTACTGTGGTTTTACTCTTGTTTTTGTTTTTGCTTATTGAAAGATAACATTTTCCCTTCATTTTCTTATATTACAATGTTGCCAAAAACACACAACGAAAAAAGAAAAACCTAACAGCCTTAGTAATAAAGGTGGATCTGGTCCATTTTATTTTACTTTTATTATTATTTTTCCTCTTTTACTCAAAACTTAAGCAATATTTAACAGACAAACAACGTAACAACGTAACAAACATATAAAAATATAAACAAACAAAATAACTATACATATATACATACATACAAACATACATACTATACACATGTGTTTGTAAAAATAGAATAAAATAAACCACCCTAACCACCTACATAATAATGCCCACAGCAAGAAATCAAACTTTTTTTTTTTTTTGCCTTCTTATCTTTTTTTTTTTTTTTTTTGTTTATCGATGTTCTCTGAGCTGTTCTGTTCTATATGGTTCAGTGCGATTGAATTTTTGTTATTGTGCTTCTTTGCCCTTTTTTTTTTCTGCTTTTTGGGGCCATACTTTATTTTTTTCCACCTTGAAAATATTCCGTTTTCAATGATAATCGCATAGAGGTGGGTGTAGTTGTGTGATTATTATTTTCTATTTATTTTTTTTTTTGCTATATTTAATTTAATGTTGCGATAATAAATACAAGAAGAAAAGTAGGAAATAGTCAAAGAAAAATAAGAAAAAAAAAAAAAAAAAAAAAGGAAAAACAGAAGGATAGATGATACACCCTCTCTCACTAGCGGTTATAAGAAAGTTTTTCTTGGCTTTCCCCCATTTTTTTTTTTTTTTTTTTAAATTAATAAAGTCAATAAGGATACAAAGAGGACTTTTACAAATAATATTTATTTTGACTTAGCGGAAAAATGTTATAATTTTTATTTTTTTTTTTTTTTGCGTGAACAATACGCTATAGATGTCACTATCAGACATTTAAGTCATTGTTGTTAGCTCCTTCACGTTTCTTATAATTTTATCTTGAAAACATTTTTTTTTTTTCTTTGCATTTGTACTTTGGCTCGGTGGTTTTTCTTTTATTTTTCTTTTCTTTTCTTTTTTTTATGGAAGCGAAATAAGACGTAAACGAAATCTATAATGACGACATGAGGATATTTTTTGTTATAAAGCTAAAAGCTACGGTTTCTGATAAATTACTTTGCTATAATCTAATTAAATCGATACAAATGTCTTAAATTACAAAACGTGGCAAAGTGACAATTTTTCCGACTTATCCATATTATAAATGAAAATCGAAAAAATTATTTCTCATAAAACTCTCTCACACTTTACTAAAAAATATTAACGAAAAACACTAGCTGATGGCATCTAGCTGAAGCCATAAAATTTCTGCTTTTTGTTTTATATTAAAAACGACAAAATTCTTATGCCAGCTCATTAAAATCATACAACTTACAGGCCAAAAACTAAAGGCCAAAAAGAAAAAAATTAATAACAAAGAAAAAGCTTAAATAAATTTTAATTAAAAAATTTGTCGACTTATGCTGAAAATATAAAAAAAAAATTTTTTTTTAATGAGTAGACTGAAAACGCAAAAAAAAAAAAAAATTATTTTTTTTTTCGTCTGTTTTATAACGAGCGACGTCAAACGAATAATATTAAAATTCTTTTTAAATTGGATTTTCTAGACTCCTAGTGATGTTTAAAGATTTTAAATTCAATGTTTGAGTTTGGGTGGTGTTAGTTTGTTGTTTCGATGGGATGTAGAAAATATACAAAAAAAAAAAAAAAATAAAGAAAAAACGAACACAAAAGAAGGAAAGGAGAGCGAATAAACTATAAAAACCGAAGAAAAATGTCCGCAATGTGGTGGTGGTGGTTGGACAAGGACTGGACCCCACCGAAAAAAAAAAAAAGAAAAACAAAAAGTAATAATAAAAAAACAATAAAAATATGGAAATTTTGCAAAAAACAAAAAAAAAAAAAAAATTAAGCGTACAGTTTTATTGTTCAATTTCAAGACTAAAAAATTTATTTAAAAACAAAATAAAAATAATAAATCGCCACCCCAATCATTGCCCTTTGCATATTTTGACGCATTTTTTTTTGCTCTAAAGTTTCTTTTTTTTTTTCTTTTTTTTTTTTTTAATTTAATTTCTTCTTCCTTTTATAATAAATAATATAATTCAGCTGTGTGACGACGATCACACGATGACGTCGTTAAATATTTTTTTTATTTAATTTCACCTCTCTCTCTCTGTCTCAGTGTGTGCTTTATGTTTTATGAATTTTATTTGCATCTAATTAACACGAAGCTTAATTGTTTTCGCTAATTTAACCTCGAAATTTTTTTTTTTTAGGGTTTTATTATTATTATTAGGTTATATGGTGATGGACAATTAATGCAAACGCATGTTGTTTGGTTGGTGGTTTTTGTTGCCCTTTTTATTTTATTTATTTTTTTTTTTGTAGCCCTTTATAGACAAATGAAATTTCACCTTATTGAATGGTATAATAATTATAACATAAAAGGTGTTAGAAATTTACAATTAATAAAGACGATATTTAAAATGTGTTATAGCAATTAAAGGAAATGCCTAGCGTTTCGTAAAGTTTTAATTAAAATCATTAATCAAAATGTGTGAATGGATTTCTAATGGAATTATTTAAAGCGTTATTTTGAAACAGCTTAAAACTGTTAAACGGTTTTCTTGTGGTAAAACCGACCAAAAAAATTTGTAATCAGTGATTTAAAACAATTAAAAAAGGTGTTAATGTGCCTGCAAAGAAGAAACAGAAGATGAAATTTAAGTGATTGTCAGAACTCAATCATTCTAAGTAGAATCCCTCAATCAGAATATAAAATAAACCTTTTTAAACCACCGCCTTTAACCAGCAAATAGAAAAAAAAAACTGAAAAAAGGTTTTTGTTAACCACTGATACGGTGTACACACTGAACCGAGTACAAAAACAGCACAGCTGATTTTAAAGCTGTCTTCAACACCCAATTATTTAAAACCAACAAGAGCAAAAAAGGTATCAAAAAAAAAAAAACGACAGTAAACCCAAAAATAGTAAACAATTTCATCGCATTTATAACAAACAAACAGACGTATTATTCATATATAAAAAAAAAAAAAAGAAAAGAAAATAAAACGAAACATAAAAAAGTCTTTTCTAGATTATTCGACAATAAAGATAAAATATGCAAACATCACTGTAAAGCTCCTTGTGAATTAAAGAACGAAAAGAAACGAAAAAAAACAACAAAAAAAACAATAAATAAATAAAAGCTTTAAACCAAAAACAAAAAAGCCAACCAATTATATAATTCAAAACAATTAAAGCACAAAAATAAAACAATAGAACCGAACAGTATTAATACACGAACAAACAAAATAAAATAAAATAAAAAAAACAACAACGAAATTTGCATTAAAAAAAAAAAATTTTTTTTTTTATGTTACTACGTTTAACCTCAAAACACAAGAAAGTAGAAAAAAAAAGTTTTTTCCCTTTTAAAAGAAAATTATTTATGAAAATTTATGATGTTTTTGTTACTCGTAAAGAAGAAGAAGAAGAAGAAGAAGAAGAAGAAGAAGAAGAAGAAGAAGAAGAAGAAGAAGAAGAAGAAGAAGAAGAAGAAGAAGAAGAAGAAGAAGAAGAAGAAGAAGAAGAAGAAAAAGAAATTTATTTTTTTTGTGCTTTAAAAAGAAAAGAAAAAAAAAAAAAAAAATCAACGATGGCCACAGAAACAACCAAAACAAGCAAAAAAAATAAAATAAATAATTTCAATCATTATGTTCTGTTTAATAATCTAATAACAAGAAAAGAATAATTATAATTATAATTAAATTAAACTAAATAGATTTATCGCGTGAGTGTGCTTTTTTCTTTGTTTTTTTCTTTTTCTATATTTCGTAATAAGAAAAATTTTTTTTTTTCTTGAAGACTTAATGCAGCCTTAAAGAAGTCGAACCGCGACTATTCGGTGCTTCACAATCATAATACATTTTTTCTTCCTTTTATTTAAATTTTTCTTTTTATTATTTCTCATTAATTATTTATATTTGTTTTAGAGACCAGTGTTTTCAAATGGAAAATATTTAATTATTTCAATAATTTCTAATCAAAACTAGAGAAATGTGTGTCGTCTTTCGTTAAAATAATTTGCATTAAAAAAAAAAAAAGTGTGTTGTTGTCGTTGTTACAAGAATATACATGATGAATAATTAAATAATTATGTTTTTTTTTTTTTTTAAACATGCTTAATCAAAAAAAAAAAAAAAAAAAAATTCTAATAAATAAAACAAGGTGCCAGAATAATTTAATAAAATTATTAGAAAATTTGTGTCGTGTTTTCAAACGCAGTAAAATATAAAATAAAAACTAATAAATAGAAGAAAAAAAAAACTTGGTTTAACTTGGAATATTTTTATTTAATTTAATTTAAGTTTTTAATACTTGGCAAAAGCTTTGTTTTAATTGTTTTTATATTGTTTATTCTTTAGTTTTATTAGGTATTAAAGTAACAACAACAATAATAGTCACAGCAACAACAGCAACAAAATGTTTAAATCACATCTTTAATTGCTTTATTGTAATTTTATTACATTTTTCCTTGTGTTTTTTGTTACTTTTATGTTTTGCTTTTAAATTAAAATTGGACTTTTGTGAATCACGAAGAAATCCCATTAAAATTTTACTTCTTTTTATTCTACATTTATTTTTTATTCGTCATTGCATTTAGATGTGCTGTTTAAAATGCATCATAGTGATTTATTAGCTACGGAAATTGTTTAAACATGATAACAAAGCTTTTATGTAATAAATTTAATCCTTAACAAATGTTACAACAAACCGAAAGCATTAAAAAAATAATTTAAACAAATAGAATCAATAATTTCAGTTTAGTTTATATCGTAAATCACGATATGTGTGAAAAATACTCCTCAAGAAAAGTCAGTGGAATTTAACCAACCTTACTATTGCCAATCTGTCTTTAAAGATTTAATAATAAAAAAAAAAAAAATTGTCTACGAATTGAATCAACTAACCAACTGGGATTTCTTTCATTATAAATTTATTTATACAAATAAAGGTCAAATTACTCAGATTGCACACAGATTACCCAGATGAATATCTGCAGATGAAATTTTAAAGCAAAAATCTTACAGGTTAAGAAAAACGCAGTAGATAATACTTGTGCTTCCTACAACCTACAGCTGTGAATATTGAATATTGAATCTTCCACGTATTTAGAACCAATTAGGCTCTCTAAGTGAGGATTGCCTCAAACCAATCAAAATCAAACTTTTTAATACTTTTTCTAATATATATTCCGCATCAAATGTAAAGAAAAAATGATGAAAAAAAATCCCATAATCTTCTCTAGAAACTTCTTTCCTTAACCACCCCCATTAAAAGCACACAATTTTAGCAACAACAAAAAAAAATATCAAATAATTAAACCAAAAATAATTGACAGCAAACTACATTTGTGTTAATAAAAAAATACAAAACAAAATCCTGGATTAACTGATTAATTTTCATTTTAGTACACCACCCCTCCAGTCAACCTATCCGATGCTTTTACTTTCTGGTTTTTTAAATTAAAAAAATATTTTTTGCTTATTTTGTGTAAAAGTTTCTCTTAAATAAAAATATTAAAAATGCTTTTCAGCCAGAATATTTCATAATATCACAAGAAAAAATGCCATAAATAAAGAAAAAAACAAGAAAAACCGCAGCAACAGCAACAGCAGCATTCAGCACTCGTTTGTAGTAATTTTCCCTTTTTCATTAAAATTGGTTTAATACAAACGAAAACTGACTACGGTAATGCTTATGGGTAGAAATTGTGGGTGTAAAATATGTTTAGGTCATTCGTTGTTTTTATAAAGTTTTCAACTACATTGAAATATTGCGAAAAAAAATCATCGAAAGTTTGTATAAACGAGAGAAAGAGTGAAAGCTTTTGCAAGCTTTTTTTTTCCATCTTTATAGAGTGAACCTTCGTGTCAAATGTAAAAAAAAGTGAAAGTAAAAGAGACAAAATGAAGTTTTAAGAAACAAAAACGAATTTTTTTTTTCCTTAAACTTTTAATGGGATGAGGGATGAGGTGAACCGATTCTGGTTTTCTTATTTTCTATACACAGGATATAGTGAAGAGGATTGAAATTTTTTTTTATTTTTTTTATTCTAATGAAATTTCTTTCTTTTCCTTTTTTTTTTGTATGTAATAAAAACGTGAGTAAGAGAGATAAAAGAGTAAAAACTGACCAGCGGTGTTAGTGAATTTTGCAATCAAATAACCGAAAAAAGAAAAAAAAATATTCAACTCATCCTACTATAATTTAGCATCAAAACCTTATAGCAAACTAATAGAAGAAAGAAACACCCATATCACACCCACTTACTAATTTCTGCTGTCATCGTTGCCGTGGTATAATAAAAGTAAAATCCCTTTTTCACTTTTTATATTTTATTTTCTGAAGAATAAAAAAAAAAAAAAAAAATCACCCAACAAGCCTCCCGATAATTTTTCAAGTTGTAAAAGTAGAAGCAAACGAAGACTAAATACAAAAAAAAAATCACCCTTAATATAGGCAAAAAAAAAAAAAAATTCAACACAACGAATGTCCAGTTTTTCTTCATCATCAACGTCGTCTTTCTTTACAAAAATACAACTAGTGGGGTGATGATTTCAACTTTCTTTTACAGAAAATAAAAACCAAACAAACAAACACACAAATTCGACTTTTTCTTTTTATTTTAACAGCAAGAAAAATAAAAAGAAAAAAAAAAGAAAGAAAGAAAGAAAAACCACCAAACCACCCCATACAATTTTTATATATTCGTTCGAAGAAACAAAAACAAAAACAAAAAAAAAAAAGCATAAAATGAGACAGATAGATCAGTTTGAAAAAAATATATTTTAGGGGTGAAGTTTTACTCGTGTTACAGCTACTGGTGCTGCTGCTTGTTGGTTTTGCTTCTGGTTTCTAGTTCTACTACTAAAGTCGGTAAAAAAGATTTTTTTTTATCTTTTCTTTTTAATTTTTTCGTTTTTAATGAGTAAAAGAGAAAATAAAAATAAAGAAAAATTTTCTAACAAAAAAAATGAGCGAGAACATAACAAATGGTCAACGGCTATGACGTTATTTAAAAAAGAAAAAGGGACGACGGTTTTGGACACGATTGCAAAAAAAAAAAAAATAAATTCAAGAGAAAAATGCGAGTTACTTTTATAAAAACGAAAATTCTCTTATCGTTCTGGTTTGTGCTTAGTAAAAGTAGAGGGTGGATGGGCTAAAATAACTTTCTTATAAATCTTTCTTAAAAAAAAAAAAAAAAAAAAAAATTAAATTGAAAGAAATTTCTCATTTCGTTACTAGCCGATCATTTATGCTTACATCGTTACTGTTTTCCCTTTTACTTTTTACTTTTTTCTATATATTATTTTTCTGCTTGTTCACCCTGTTATGTTAAAGATAAACCAAGTCCTGCTGAAGCAATCAAATTGACGAAGGAAAGTGAAAACTAAAAAAAAAAAAAAAAAAAAAAAAAATAGACACGTGTTTTACCGTTTTTCTCCACAGAAGTCGCTTTTTCTTTTCTTTTTTTTCTTTTTTCGTTCTGGCTTCATATAAAAATATTTATCTTTTCTGTTATTTAAGAGAAATTCTTTCAATTTTTTTTTTCTATTCGTACAGTTTCCTGTTTTGTTCCTTTATTTTTTAGAAAAAATAAAAAAAATAAATTTTCTTTCTCTATGAATTATTTCCCTTGTTCTAGACTTCCTTGGGTGAAGAAAAGTAAACTTTGGTTGGTGTAGGAGTTGGAGTGAAAAAAAACATTTTTTTTTTTTTTTTTGCTTTAATAATTTTTTTTTTTATCCTTATATTTCAACCTCACGGAATAATAACAATTAGAAACGGATAGTGGAGAGTGTTAAAAATAACCGAATGAATAAAAGACGAACAACCGGTTAGGAACTAATGATACAAAAAAAAAACAGCAGCAACATACCGTATGTGTGGTTTTTCTTCTTTCTTTCTTTATTATTATTATTTTTTTTTTTTTTTTTAAACACACCATAATCCACCCACTCTTTACTCTACGGAAAATATATTCCAACAAATATATTTCCTGCTTCGATCAATAACTACGATATAGAGAATTTTTGCTATGTGCAAAATAAAAAAAAAAAAAAAATAAAAAGAAGAAAAATTGCTTTCGTTCATGGTCGTGTGTAGAAGAATTATTTGGGTGGTGAATAGCACACATGAAAACGAAAACGAAAACGAAAACTTTCATTTTGCTACACTCTTTGTTTAAAGAAAATTATTTCCTTTCTCTCTATATATCTTTTCGATTTATTATTATTATTATTATTATTATTATATTTTCCCTTTATTATAACACAGAGATGCAATGAATTAATTTCATTTTTAATTAAAAAATAAAAGTCGTAACTCATATATTAAAAAGGTGTGGGTGGTGGTAGTTTGAATGATGTTTGTTTATTTCTACTTGTCACAAAAATTGCCTCAAGCTTAGTCAGAATGTTAGAACAAAAATAAATGAATAAATATATATTTCGGTCAAAATTGAATTGTTTCTACTTTATCTCATTTGAAAATACGTTCTGGTTCCTTAACTCTGCTTTAAGTTCACCCCCATCATGACATTACATGACACGACAACCAAGACAAAATAATTCTTTATTTCATCTTCTTCTTCGTCTTCGTATTCATCTTTGTGGTTTTGTTTCTTTTATTTTTTTTATTTAGATGACAAAAATGTTTTCTTGTGGTTTCTGGCTCCTTATCTCGTTTATTATTTTTATTATCATGTTTTTTTTTTTTTTCTTCTTCTTCTTAGTCTTCCTTCTTTTTTTTTTTTTTTTTTGTTTTATTTATATATTTTGATCTACACGTGTGCGACTTTATTTTCTTACTTTAAAAAAAAAAAAACCGTCATCACGCTCTTATCATTTAGGTTGAAAAATTTGACGTTTAATAATAAAAAATAAAAAAAGGAGAAAATAATTCACAACCAACCCACCCAATTCCACTAAAAAAAACGAAATAAAAACAAAAAGTGTAAATGAAATATCTTTGCGGGTGAAAATCTACTATTTCTAGGTTAAACCCAATAGGAAAGCCGTAAAAAAAAAAAATTCATACATGAAAAGAATTTTTAATAAAAAAAAAAAAAAATAAAAATCCCCAAACCAAGGTGGTGCCCCCAAAAATATTCACCCATAGTTAAACTGTAGAGCGCGCCAACAGTCATAAATAATCGCCAAAAAAAAAAAAACTTTTCAAAATCACTTTCTCACTCTTTTTTTTACAAAGAAAAATAAAAAAGGGTACGAAAAACGGTTTTACACCCATTTGTGCGGGGATGGGAGAAATGTTTTCTTTAATATTTTTCTTTAGAAAATCATAAAAACAAAAAAATAATTCGAATTAGATAAAAAAAAACTAAAATTCGTGACATTCCTTTCTGTGCATTTTTATGCTTAGTAAAAACAGCATAGCGATAGCAAACAGCAGCATAATAATAATAATAATAAAAAATGTAAAAGGGAAATTAAAATTAAATTGAAAATGAATGAAGAATAAACCAAAAAAAAAAAAAAATTAATTAAAAAAGAAATTGGGTGAAGGTGGTTGGTTAAAACAAGTGAAAACCATACACACAAAAAAAAAAAAAAATAATAATGTTAGGCGACAAGAAGCACGCACTTTTTTTTTTTTTTCAATTTTCAGTTGACGTCACTAGAGTTTAATTTAAATTTTTTGTTTTTCTTTTCTTTTTTTTTTTGTAATGGTAGCAGGCAACAACATATGTTTTAGGGAATTTTAAAGCTTGAAAAAAAAAAACGAAACCTTCAACATTTCTATTGACAAAACAATTAAAATATTTAAACACTCTATGCAGACGACAATTATGTAATAATAAAAAAAAAACCGAAAAGAAAAAAGAAGAATTTAATTAATTTCCATAGAAATTATAAAAAAAAAAAAAAAAATAATAATTTTAATAAATCTTTTATAATAAATAAATCAAAGGCAAATAAATTCTTTGTATGAATTAACGTAATTCAAAAAAAAAAAAAATAAATAAAAATTATTTTTTAATTACCTAACCGGGAAACCTACAAAAAAAAATTAAATTAAATTAAATTAAATTAATTAAATAATGTTTTCAATTTTAAAATCAAATTAAAATACGACAAAAAAAAAATCACCATTATTAACACCTGCATAATAAAAACGTAGTTTAAAACATTTTATTAACACAATGAAACATTTAAATTAACACCCACAAAACCGTTTTAATTACTTTATTTAATATTTATAGCTAGGCTCGACTATTTCTACATAAAAGGAATAAAAAAGAAATGTTTAAAAAAAAAAAAAACCACCCAATACCACCGGTATAGTACGCAACCCTTTAAAATAGATTTTAAAAGGGAAATTCTGTTTATTACAAGAGAAATTTAATACCATTTTACTTTGCTTCTTTATTTCGATTTATGTCTCTAGCGAGTCCTAATTCAACAAGTGCAATTGCACGTTTATATTTATTTACATTTGATCGTTATTTTACTCTGTATTTGTGTGCTTTCTTTTCCATTTCTTTCTATTTTATTATTTTTCTTTAACATTTTGCTGTTTTGTCGTTACATTACTATCGCTCTCATGTTCACAATAAGTTCTTTTTTTTCTGGTTTTTTCTACTTCTATTGCTGCTATGTTTGTTCAGAGCTTTTTCTTTTTTCTTACTTACTACCAACATTTATAAGTTTTCGCTTAGTTTTTCTTTAATTTATTTTATTTTTTTTTTTTGTTTCTTTGTTACTCAAAAAATAAAACCGAAATAATATTAATAATGACAACAAACAAACAAACAAACAAACAAACAAACAAACAAACAAACAAAATAATAAAAAAAAAAAGGCAACGAAGAAAAAACCCAATTATTCTCTTTTACTTTCACTCAACACGAGAATTTTATTCATTTTTCTATTTGTTATTATTTCTCTAAAAGAAAATTAACTAAATACACGTGATGAAGTTAAAACAAAAAATTTTTCATTTAATTATTAACAAATTTTTTTTTCTTTAATAACAAGAAAAAAAAAAAAAAAAAAAAACATTTTCAATTTTACTTATGAAAAAAAATAAAAAAAATACCTGAAACTATTTGAGTCAAAAATTTCATTAAAAAAGAAAAAATAAAGAAAAATTATTAATATAATTGAAAATCGGTAAAAATTAATTATTATTTTCAATTATTTTAATTGGAAAGGTATAACAGCAACAACAACAGTAACGAAAAAAACTAATAATAATAAAAATAAAAGAAAAATTTCATTTTCATAGAAAATTGGTTTTCTAATTACTTTCGTTATTTGTTACGGCATTTCATTCTCTTTCTCTCTATAAATTCTTTCTGTTTTTTTTATTTTTTATTCCTCATTATTTTTATTTTTTTAATCAATAAATAAATATTTTGTTTTTATTGAGAAAAACGAAAAAATGTTTGTCAACACAATTTATTTATTAAATGGTTATAGGAAGACAATTAAATAAAACTTTCATTGCTTTTTGGGAGTTAATTTGCATAATTTAGGGAAATTTGATAAAATGTTTAGCAACAATTAAACCACATTTAAATCGCAATTAAATTATTTAATTTATTTTTAAAAATTTTTTATTACTGACTGATTAATCAACGTTATTTGCTAAATAAATATTCATGAAATAAGTTTTGAAAGTAAAATTTTGTTTGCTGATTTTAATTCAGTGCAAGTTTTACTTAAATAGATTGAAGCAGTGCTATGTACCAATACTTGAACCGCTAATGTTTTATGAGTATTTAAGACTTCGGTACAAATTTGAATGAGCCAATTGTTATATTAGAGTGATTTATTCCTGAAACGAATAATTGTTATGCTAAAGTTTTAACGTAAAAGTCGCTAAATTTTCTCGCTATTGTATAAAAAATATCAACAATCAAGTTGAATCGAAACGGGTCCTTTATAATGAATACTTGGATGCTTTCATAAATAATAAAACTTCTAGAGTCTAGACAATTCAATAATAACACAATCTGTGACATTCCAAAGTTGCATCTTTAGTGCTTTCCTGCAACTTTTATATATTTTTTTTGTATCTAACAAAATAAAAAAAATTTTTGATTAAATCGTAAGGATATTCTATTAGCGATATTCTTTGACATCAAACCGAAAGGCCTTAATGCATTTGCTTATCAGTTACTTGTAACGCGGCTAAAGGTCTGACATTCAAAACGATTTATAAATAGATAGCCAATGGATAGCCTACTCAATTCTATTTTATGTTAAGGGTAATGTCTGATAATTTTATAACATTGTAGCCTTACCAAAGAAGAATTTCTTTTTTTTTTTACTACTAATCACAATACAAAGAACAACCCTCAAGTGTTTTTTTTTTCAAACAAACAAACGTAAGCAATATAAAAATTAATTAAAATTTAAAATAACGAAGAAACATTTTTTTTTTTGTTTTGTAGTCAGTAATCAATCAAATTAAGTAGAAATTACACAAAAATTAATTATTACTTTTTTTTAGAATTTTTTTAAATTTATACGCGAGATCAAGGGACAACACACAAACACACACACACACACAGCCACACAAAAAAACCTAACCCTAATTTATTTAACTTTTCATTATTATTAATTTTGTTTTTTCGTTTTATTTTATTTTATTTTTACCTTCAAATGTCCGCCTACACATTAAAATTAAAAAAAAAAAAAAAAAAAAAAAGAAAAGAAAAACATAATTAGAGAGCGAGCAAAAGTAGAAAGTGGAAAAAATAAAATAATAAAGGTGACGTGCTCGTTGAATTTTTATTATTTTCCTCCCTTCAAAAAAAATAAAATAAAAAGTGAAATTTGAAATATTAAAAACTGAAAAACCCGAAAAACAAAAATAAAAATTAAATCGAAATACAAGAACCAAAAAATAAAATAAAATAGAAAAAAAAAAAACTAAACGGAAAAGCATTATGAAGGAAAAAGGAAACATTACACGTGCCTTCATTGTATTAAAAAATGAAAAAAGAAAAAAAAAAGTAAGAGTAAGGGTGAGTTAAAAACCAGCGAATAAGCCCTCCATACACTTAATAACAACAATAATAATAATAATACTGGGCCAAAGTTAACAAGGATGGGGTGTTGTAGTGTGGAGGTTTTATTTTTTTTATTTAAAGCCTGCACCGTTAATTTGGTTTGTAACATATTATTATGTTTAATGACAAACACACCTACGATATACAAACACATGATTAATTTTTTTTATTTAAATAATTTTTATATTGAGTGAAGGTCCTATGTGGGGACTGGTCTATGGCCAGTGTATTCAACAAATATATCAGTTTAGCCGGGACACCTTTGTTTCATAATTTTAAAGAATTTTATTTTATTTATTTTTTTGTAAATAACGTCATTAGCTCTACACAGCTAGCCAGTAATAATAAAGTGATTTAAGCGGAAAAAGTGTTTCTTAAACTTTTTCACACTATGAATAATTTTTTGATTATTTTATAAATTCAGTGCATACCATTGGGGCAGTTTTAACTGTCGATTGTCTAGCAATTGGAGACTTTATTTTGTGAAACACCATTCACGCTTGTTTTGTATTTGTTTCCCTTATTACATTTAAATGTTTCTTAAATAATATTTCGCGAACAGAATTGCAGGTGTCTCGTGAAACATTATTTATGAAATGTGGCTGTTGGTTATTTTAAATACAAAACACACATAGTTTAACACATAGTTTAACAATAGTTTACAATTATAAATTTTATTTTTACTCAACAGAACAATATTTCTCATCCCTGTTAAAAAAAAAATAAAAATATATTCTCACATAAAACAAATGAATAATCATCAAAAACCGCGAATATTAATAAAAAAAAAAAAATAAAATAAAATAAAATAGAAACCAAGCCAAATTAACATTAAAAAAAAAAAAGCGAAAAAAAAATTAAAATTAAATAGGCAACGAAATAAATGTAAAATAAGGACAAAAATGTCGAATAGAAAATTTACAACCCCAGTGAGAGACAACCAACAACAATGCCACCAGCAACAAAATAAAAATTAAATTAAATAAAAATTGAATTAAAAAAAAAAAAAAAAGAATGAAGAAACAGAGAAGAAGGAAGTTAATGAATTTTTTTTTCTGTTATTATTATTATTATTATTATTATGGGATGGGTTGTAAAAAAAAAAAAAATATAAAATTTAACATTTTTTTTGTTATGTTTTGGGTGGTTCAAAAATTAACTGAAAAATAATCGAGAAAAAAAAAAAGTTGCGTGCTCGTATTCAAAAAAATTTTATGTTTTTCATTTTATATGTATGTTTGGCTAAGGCGGGGGTGTGTTGCTCTATAGTTCTTGTTGCTGTTATTCTTGTTGTTGTTTTTTTTTTTAATGGGATTTTTTTTTTAATACCTTTTTGATTATACGTTTTTTCGACGTTTTTCATTTTCTAATAATAAAATAAAAAAAAAAAAAAAATTAAAATCAAATTGGGGTGAGAGTTTGTTTTATTATTTTTTTTTTTTTCATTTTTAATGATGATGACGAGGGGTGTGGACGTCATCAAAGGTTTACATAATATTTTTTTTTTTTTTTTTATTCTATGGTCAAATTTATTTAATTTTAATTCCAGGTGATGTGGGTGGGTGGATGGATTGTGACGTTTTACTTTTTTTTTTTTTTTTTTTGCTTGTTTTTTAATTTCACAATTTAATTTATATTTTTTTTATTTTTTTCCACAATAACGAAATATAGAATAATTAAATAATGGACACAAGCAAGAAAAAGGAAACTTTAATCGATTATAATAATAATAATAATGTTAAAAATATATATAAATACATATATAATATAATAATAATAATAATGCCACTTTATTTTACCACAATGACCACAATATAAACTGATTTTAATATTATGCTAATACAGTTAAAAATTATAAATGTTATGGAGAAAACAGGAAATTATGCTTTAGATTAATTAGAAGCAAAGTAGCAATACACAGATTTGTTTGTGTCTTTGCTAAATTCTTTACACTTTATGATTATTTTACGGGAAACTTAAGGGTGTTTTTCCTTACGACATCAACAACTATAATAATAATAATAATAACAATTTATTACTTAGGTTTATTATAAATTAGGAAAAACCACTGTGCTTGATGTAACAACCGTTTATTAACCATAACTTTGTTTAAAATTCTTATTAATTCATGACATATTTTGCGGTTTAAGTTTACGGTTACCTACTTAACAAGAGTCTAAACATATATTAACATAGTTTTCTAGATAATAAAAAACCTTCTGCAATTTTAGAGTATTTAATCATATAAAAAATGTTTACAAACGTAAATAAATTGAATACGATTGAAAAATTCCAACAAAACAAATCCACATTTTGTTTACGTTATAATTTCATTGTGAATTATTTAGCTTACATATGATAAATATGATGAATACGACTACATTTACGTTTATCTAAATGTTTTATCCTTTTCAATTTTTCTATCTTAAAACTAGCCACAAAAAAAACAGAAAAAATAGAAAAAACAGAAAAAAAATGCAACGCACTGTGAAAACTTAAGTCCACAAATATTATTCATTTAAATACCCCACAAAAATATCCCCAAAAGAAACGTGAAAATAATAAATTTGATTTAATTTTTTTTTTTTTTTTTTTTGCTCCATAGTTCCTTCTATCGTTCATTCATTTCATAAATCTTATTTTTATCTTTTGTCTTTATTTCATGACTGTTGTACGTTTTCCATATAATATTCCTTGCATAAGGATATGAATGAAATAATAAAAGAAGGGAAAAAAAACAAAAAAAAAAAAAAATGTTGACAATACAAAAATTATAATAACCGGATTTAACGGTTATTTTCTTTATTAATCGGTTGATATTTAAAATTAATTTCTATCAATTTTTCTTCGAAATTAATTTCATTGTCTTATTCCGTTGTTTGCTTTTTATTTTATTTTTTTCTTTTCTTTTCTTTTCCTTCTTTTCTTTTTGATTAATATTTCTATAAGCTTTTCTCCCATGGATTATACAAACATTTCAGTTTATTATTTTTATTTATTTTTTTTTTTTTTTGCTGTTTATTTCTTCAGGCAGTAATCTTCGGTTTTATATTAAAATATTGCTGAGGTTGTTGACTGTTTATTCGTCAATTAAATTAATCATGCAAAAAAAAAAAAAAAAAACGCACAACAACTGAATTTCCAATCTATATTACTTGATAAAAAAAAAACAAAAAAAAATCGTTACAAAAGTTAAAATAAAAATTTATTGATTGTCCATGGTAAATTCTACTTTCAATTTTATAGAAAGAAAAATAAAAATAAAATAAAAAATAAATAAATAATAATTTTTATCCATCAAATAATAATTTGAAATTGTTGACGAGCCAACCAAGTCGAGGGTGACCAAAAACCATTGCACAAGCTAACGAATTTTCATCAACACAATAATGTAGAAAAAAAAAAATAAAATAAAATAAATAAATTCTCCTCTCCTACACTCTTCCTTTTCAAATAATTTTTTTTTTTCATTCTTCTTCTTCTTTTTTGTTTATACGATGAAATGAAAACCTAAAACCAAGTACCCTTACCTCCAACACATCACCCATCTCTCTATATATACTATAAGCATGTATATAACTGACAACCACATCACAATTCTCACCACTCTCAAAATGGACATAAAGAAATTTGAAAGGAAAAAAAAAAGGACGACACATGATGAAAAATGAAATAAAATAAAAAAAACTTAAATGAAGTAACAAAAAAAAAAAAAAAAAAAATGGAAAAAAATGAGAGAAAAACATAAACGCATGCGTGTACGCATGAAGGATATTAAAACAATGGACAGTTGCACATATGAACATGTTTCTCGACATTTGTGCTGCGTCCTTGCTATTATTGTATTTAATACACGAAAAACTTTTACTAAGTACAAATGAACGTTCTTACAAAACAACCAACCACCCACTCATACCCATCAAAACGCTACATATTCTCACAGAATAACATTATTGTGCTTTGGTTTACACATTTTTCTAAAAAAAAAAAAGAATTTCATCTCATTGTTTTATTTCTATTCTACTCTTAACATCCATCTCAACATTGAACACTGAAATCAACCATTTCCACTGTATACAGCCTCCTAATCAGCCCCATTCATATATTACTATAAAAAAAAAAAAGAAAAAACCCCAAAAACACAACGTAGCTGCAAAAACAGAAAATAAAAGTAAAAACCTCGTACACTTCCCTATACGTTCCTGTTTGTCGCCTGACAACGTAACAGCAAAAATAGAAAAAAATAAATAAAAATAATAATAATAAAGATAAAAAGAAACAAAATACGAAAAAAAAAAAAAAAAAAAAATTTAATAAAATATAATATAAAGAAAATTGCGGGGGAGATTTAGAGACGCAAAAAAAAAAAATTACCGAAAGGAAAAGAAAAAAAAAAATAAATAAATAAATTGATGAGTGCGACGTATACGTGTATGTGTTTGCGTGTGTGTGAGTAATATATGTAATAAAACTGCCACCCTTTTTTTATTTTTATTTTTTTGTTGCGTTCAAAGTAACAAATCATTTCTACAGGGTGATCAAGAGTTTTTTTTTTTTTCTTTATTTTCTGTACACTGAATTTTTTTTTTCCGCTGATTGATTGATTATTTATTATCATGATTGGGGGCCACCATATATCAGATATTTTACAAAAAAACAATTTTTTTTTTTTTGGTTGTAATAACTTAGGAAGATGAATTGGATTTTTTTTCACACTAAAACCTTTTTTTTTTTGTTTGTTTGTTTCCTTTTCCACTTCCTCTACGTCATCTTTTTTAGTGGAGCCTTTTATTCTATTTTAGATCTAAATTAAATATTGGTGTCACCCTGTTGCTACTGGTTATTTTCTTCTTCTTAATTTAATTTCCCATGATCCTATATTTCGGGGTTTTTTTTTTTTTTTATTAGGAACACAATTTTTATACGGGATACAATAATGAAACAGACTATGACTATGGATTTATAAAGGATAATTTTCAACATTTATCTGACTTAATAAGAAAAAATGGTCAAATGTATTTTTTATTTTCATCCTGGTTAATTCCTTATCGAAATTAATTAAATTTTAATTACATTTATTTAACGCAATATGCCACACCAGCTGCATCGCTTTTCAATTTTATTTTATTTTTTGTTTTTTTTTTTAATATCCTTCAATATCCTTTGTATCCACACATTTTTTTCTCATTCATATACGCGTGTATTGGTGACTTTTTCACTTTCCCTTATAGTAAAAACGTTTTTTTTTTTTTTCATTCTGTATCCTTTTACTTTCGTTACAGACTTATTAAGTTTTTTTTTTTTTTTTTTTTCTTTTTTTGTCAACTTATCAAGCGCGAATTGAGTATAAAAGCTTCACGCTCACTCTCTTACTCTACAAACAAAATATTCTCACATTTGTTCACGGTTCTTCTTGTTGTGTCGTTTTTCTATTATTTTTTTTTTTTTCCTTTTATTCGTTTTTTGCTCCACTTTTACTTTTTATTTATTGTCAATTGTATTTTCTGGTTTCAAAGTTTGCACAGGACAGGGAAAAAAAATTCCAATAACTTTAATAGAAAAATAGATCAACATGGATGGGATTTCGATAAGCGAATTCCTTTATGCACATGACATGTCAATATTTTTACAGCTATATTGTATCCAATAAGGAATTTTTACAAACATAGACGGAAGTGAATTAAATTTAAATATCACTTTATCGCTCTATTTCTATCTCATATAATAAAATTGTGGGTGGTAAAAGTTTTGAGGTAATTATAAAAAATAAAAAGTAGCTTTTCTACGGTGCGTTTTAAATTAAAAGCGTCTCGGTTGGTTTTGTTCATTTTATTTTTAATTAACCCAAAAAAAAAAAAAAAAAAAAAAATTTATTCTCAGATTATGGATGTTTGAAGGCTTTGCCTCATTTATCTTATTCTCACAGAATCTAACAGTTACTTCTTAAGTAAAAAAAAAAAAAAAAATAATAATAATGTAAAAAGGAAAAGAACAGAAAAAAAAACGAAAAAGAAAAATAATAAGAACGAAAAACTGACAAGGAAACATGAGTGGGAAAACTTAATTAGAATCGAGAAGAATTATTTTTCTTGCTGCCCTTTTTATTTTTATTTTTGTTGTCCGTTATATGAGGTTTTTTTCCTTCTTCTTATTCTTCCTATTTTTTTTTTTTTTAATTCTAGAAAAGATAGATAATGACGATCAAGAGAATAAGAAAATGAAAATGAAAAACAAAAAAAAAATTAAATAAAGAACCGAAAAGCCGAAAGTAAAAATGGTGACGATGGCAAAAGTATAAAAGTAAGAAAGAAAAAAGCAAAAAAAAAAAAAATTAATCCTAAATTACACCCCAAAAACGCAAAAGAAAAATGCCAAAAAAAAAAAAGAAAAAAAAACGGGCAGAAAAAAAGCACCCAACTAGAACCCCCCTTAAATAACCAAAAAAAAAAAAAAGTTCAAGACGTTAGAAAAAGATAGCAAGTCGTTAAGTTTAATGAAAAAAAAAAAAAAAAAAAAAAAAGCACAAAAACCGGACAAAATAAAATAAAATAAAAACCAAAACAAAATTAAAAGAAAGCGAAAAAAAAAAAATATAAAGAAAAAAGTCTGAAGAAAAATTTCTTCTTCTATTCTTTCGTTTTTACGTTACACTTGATATGTAGGGATGAAAAACGGAAGAAAGAAAAATGTGAACCGATTTTTGTCGGATGGGTATGAGTGTAACAGGCAAGGTGGTTTTTTTTTTTTTTTTTTTTTTTCTTTTTTGCAAGGAGTTTTTGGTTTGAATTGAAAGAATGAAAAACAAAAACTGAAAGCAGCAAAAACTTGAAAATAAAAATGAAATATACGCAAACTGAACAAAATGGACGCTGGCTTTTTTTTTGTTTTCCTTTTTTTTTTCTTCTTTTTTCTTTTTTTTTTTTTGTTTTCAATAATAATTTTGTGTTGTATGTTCTTCTCTCGTATGTGCTTGTATTGTGCGTGTGCTTTATTATTATTTTTTATTTTTTTGTATTTATTTATTGGATGCTGTGCTACTTCTTCTAGCAAAGAACACCACCAACATCATCTCTTGGTTTTATATTTTCTCGTTTTACGTTGTATACTGTTATGGGGTGGCGGTGATGGTGATGGTGATGGTGGTTGTTCTGTTGTTATTTGTTGTTCATTTATTTTTTGTTTTTGTTATTTTAGTTATTGCCTTGGCCTATGTGTCGAGTTTTAGTTTTTATTATTATTAATCAGGGTTGTGGGTGGTGGTGGTGATGGTGGTGGCGGCGTTTGTGATGATTATGGTTATGGTGGCGATGGTGTTACTTGTCCAAAAAAGATTTTTATTTTTATATTTTTGTGGGTGGTTCATTTTTATTTCTATGTTTAAGCTTAAATAAAATAAAAATACAAAATTTTTGTATCATAAAACATTTTTTCGATGGGATAGAAATTTTAGTGGGTGGTTTTATTTGTTGTCTTTGTCTTCTTCTTCTTTTTTTTGTATTTAATTTGTTGTTAATAAGAAAAAAGATTAACTGACGGCAGAGAGATTAAATTCCATAAATTTATTTCGATCGATTTTTAATGCAGTTTTACTATAATTAATTAATTAAATAAAACACCGTAAAAAAAATTTATTTAAAACAAAAATAAACCTAGCGACGGCTCTGATTTATATTTCATATCTCCAACCCTTAGAGGTTGCCACTGAAAAAAAAATTCACCCCAACAAAATTCTCTTCAGATTTTTATTCATTTTTTATTTTTTTTTTTTTTTCGTTTTTGCTTTCAACGATCTGAAACATAAAAGCAATTAAGCTTTTTTTATTTATTTATTTATTTATTTTTTTTTTAATGAAAATTTGTTACAATCAAGCCTTGTTAAAATGACCATTTATTTATGGAAATTTAATGACAACTCCATATGTCACTTGATTAACCATAAAATTATGCATTTTCATATAACACTTTATTCAAATATTTTACGTTAAATTTTCAATGAAAAAATAAAATTTACTAACAAAAGGTAAACCACAATCAAATTAAGTAATTAAGTAAAATAATTTTAAAAAAACAAATCGTGTATTAAGCACAATAATACATAAAATAAATAACAGAAAAAAAAGCTTTTTCTTTTTTTTTTTACTTTCAGTGTAAACAAAATAGCCAAAAAAAAAAAAACATTTCGCATAATAACAAATCGTAAAATAACGAGAAATACAAACACAAAAAACACACAAACAAAAAGCATAATTAATTAATTCAGAAACAATAAACAAAACTAGGCACATTTGTAATAATAATAATCAAAAAAAAAAAAATTAATTTCTCTGATAACCAAAAAAAAAAAAAAAAAATAAAACCGTTTTTATCCACTTAAATAACTTTAAAATAAAAAAAAGAAAAACAACAGAAATAACCCCTCGTAAAGTGTTTTTTTCTTTTCTTTTCTTTTCTTTTTTTCATATCCAGAAAATAGTCCTTCACATAATTTCAGTTTGAATTTAAAACAAAAAATAAAAAAAATTTAAATTAAAATCGCACAAAACATAACAAAACAAGAAAATAAAAATAAAAATAAAAATACAAAAAAAACAAATTCTCATTGTATGATCAATAATTCCGTTGTAATCAAAAATACAAAAAAAAAAAAAAATACAACAAAAAAAAACGTAGAAAAATTATTTTAAACTTTCTTTTTGCACCTTAAAAACCATAACCGTTTAAAGTTAAATAATTTCTTTGTGTGTAATAAGTAATAAGTAAATCCAACAACCAGAATATATAATGAGCATTCGCTAAACGATATAACTCTTGCGGGTTAAATTTAAATTTTTTATTTTAAAACAAAATATCAACATTAAACCGTTAACAATTTTTTTTTTGTTTTCTTCTTCTTTTTAATTAATTTATCAATTATTTATTTTTATTTTTATTAAAATAAAAACTTACAGAACTTCACAGGATGTTCACCTAACTAATCATTCCGACACTAAACGCGCGCAAAGTTTGTAGCCCGCGTTTTGGCTACCTTCTTGTTCGCGGACACGACTTTTTTAGACTAACTTAAACTAACCAAAAACATAAAAAAAAAGAGGAAAAATAAATAAAAATTTTAATAGAAATCGAAGTGAAAAAAAAATACAAGAAAAAAGGAAAGAAAGAAGCACGAAAAAATATTATAGGAAAAAAAAGTTTTCTCTCAATTTTTCTCTGCTATTTAATTTATTTCATTGAAACCACCCCCCACCCACACACACGCTCACTAAAACATACGAACACACACACACACGAAGCATATGAAAAATAAAAAAAATTCTACAAAGAACAAACAATATACGGAAAAAAAAATTAAAGAAGGGGTCAGCAAAATGTAATAAAGAAAAAAAAAAAATTTTTAACTATAATAAATGTTTTAGAAAAAATATTGCGAAAAAATAAAAACTCTCCTCACAGTTTATATTTTGGGGGAATTAGAAATTAAGAAAAAATAAAAATTAGGGGTAACACACATATAAAATAAAAAAAAATTCCTCTCTATCTCTCTCTCGATATCTCTCCCTTGTAAACACTGGAAAATATTATGTTATTAAAATAGCGGGTGGGGTACTTTACACATTTTTTTCCTTGCCGAATTTTTAACCAAAAATAAATTTTTATTGCATATGTGTTGAGTAGATATGTGTTTGTTAGTTTTTAAATACACCACTCACCCCTTTAAAAATGATATAAAGCATTTTATAGTGTAAGCCACAAGCATTTTAATTAAATTTCGAATACAAAATTTGGCAATTTTTTTAATAATTTTTATTTAAAAAAATTTAATTTTATTAACGAAATCTATAAAACTGAATATATTGCTGGATTAACTTTAGACGGTATTGGATTAACACATTTGGTAGAATCCGAAATAAGTCTCAATAGTTGCATATGTTGCGTATGAGTGTGTGGTGTTAATTTTTCTACTATAAACATGTATTTTCGACATGTACTCCCGCTATGAACGTTCACACTACTACTCTAAACACACAGAGTTATTTTTCAACAATTTTATAAGCTAGGGTGGTAAAGTGAATTCGTGTTATTACACCTCAAGCAGATTTTTTTTCTACTCTATCCGTGACATATAAAAATAATAAAATATTTCACTTTTGTATCGTAAGATGGGGTGTTAGTCAAGATTTAAACCAATATAAATCAAATTTAAATAATAAATAATTTTGTTTAAGGATGAGGTGAAAGGATATTTTTGATAAAACAATTTTTTTTTTTTTTGGTCTTTGTTCATTAATTTTTATAATTCATTATTATTTTATTTTTTTATTGTTTATTACATCGTCTTTATCCTCATTTTTATCAATTATTGATGATTTTGTCGCGTCCCGATTATTTAACTCTTTATTTTTATTTAATTCCTCATAATGTTGAATCGAACCTTCCTCATAATTTTGATCAATTATTACATTTGGCTGTGGTTTTATCTCCTTATTTATATTTGTACTATTATTAATACTACTATTTGCTAATTTTTTTAATTTTATTTTATCGCGTAAACGATTACCTAAACGTGATGTTGCTAATATTTTTGTTACCTTTTTACTACCCAACCAACGAGATGACCAATCCATTTTTGACTTCTAAAATAAACATAAAAATTTTTATCTTTCATAGTATGAAAAAACCATTAATAATAATAATAATAATTACATCGAGAGATTCATTATTCGGTGCTTCGTTCATCTCTTCATCGACAGCATCACCTTCGGGTTCAGATTCTTCTAAATCTATTGTCACAACATCACTATTATCGTCAATACTTTTGCTTTCATTAACATTTTCTACAACCTTTTGGACATCCGATGATTCTTTCATATCAAAATCAAGTTCTTCTTCATTTATATCGATTACATCATCAAGTTTCTCTTCATAATTCTGTTCTTCATTGATTTCTTTACTTAATTTTTCTTTTTCTTTTTCTTTTTCTTTAGTATCGTCCACCATAACCTCATCCACAATTTCATCAATTTTATTTTCATCTTTATTATCATTTTCATTTTTATCATCATTTGGTATTGAACTCTCAACTATTTCTTCAACTCCTGGTTCTTCCTCCTCTTCATCATCATCCACAATTTCACCCTCTTCTGGTGGTTCAGGTGTTTTAACAACTAGTGCAGCAAGTCTTGCTGCTTCAATTGCTTTCGCCTCTTGCTCCTTCATTTGCTTCTCAAGCTCGGCATTTTTTTTATCAAACAGAACAATAAATTTTGTCTCCACTTTATTCAATTTATTTTTCACATTATTCATATTCACAGCATCATCATCACTAGATATACATAATGTTTCTGGACTCTGTTGCAGCGTTATGACTTCGGGTGAACTACAAACATCACGTTCCTTTTTATTATCATTTTCTTCATTATCACTTGCCACACTTGGTACAGGTGATTTTGCTTTTACTTCAATATTCTCTTTAACCTTTTCCTCAATCTCTTTTGATTCCGTTATTAAATTTTCAACATTTTCATTATTCATATTATCATCATCATCATCGTCGTCTTTATTTGATAATTGTCTTTTACGGAAATTACGTTTTAACCGTACACGCTTTGGTTGCTCCTCAACTTTTATTGATTTCTCATTATTTTCTTCCTCATTCAAATTTGCTGTATTTATCGAAATTGGTAATCCTTCATTTAGTTTACGTTTTCTTGTTACACTTGCATTACTATCCGTATCCTCACCCTCCTTATCCGAATCTAATTCAATTTTTGTAACAGGCTCTAAAGCCAATTGTGAACGTATTGCACGTGCTCTAGCTTGCAATTCAAGTAATTCCAATACAGAAAATTCCTTTTTCACTAAAATAGCAAAAAAAAGGAAAAAAATCATTTATTTTCTAATCATATAAGCACTTTTTTATTTTAATTAATTTTATTAAATCATTTGTTTGTTTGACTTTTTATAATTTTTTTTTTTTTTGATTTTTAATTTTTATTAAAACGGCATACCTTCAATAATTTCTTCTGGTTTCCCATTCTGTTTTTCGTCTATAAAATATAGAAAAAAATAAAAAAAATTAAATAAAGTAAATAAATAAAAATTATGTCAAATTTACAACTGGATTTATGTAAAGATAATCGAATATGTGATTGTCCGATACGTTTAAAAGATGAACCAAATTTAATTAATTGGAAAACACATATAAATTGTCTATTGCCAGAGAATAAAAATTTCTTCATTCGTAAAGTGAATTTATTAAATAATTTTATAATTGAAATAAATAAAAGTCATGATATAAAAAAATTAATTGAATACTTTAATGATAATATAAAGGTGGTGTTAATTAATTTAAATAAATTAAATAAAAAACATGATAAGAATATAATATTAAATAATATAAATAAGGCGATTAAATTATATAATAAGGATAAGTCGGAACCGAAAGATATAACAATTGGCTTAGAGATATATAATTTAAAAAAATTATTTATTAATAAATTATGCTTTAATAAAGTGATGTATATAAAGAAATATGATAAAATAATTTTAACAATAAATCAAAAATATAAATTAAATAATTTAAAAAATATAATTTATGTTAAAAATTTAATTTATTATATAAAATTTTTAAGTTTAAATGATTTTATATATATAAATAATTATGAGATACAATTAATTATAATGAAAATTTATAAATGTAATATAACATGTTGTGTGGTTAAAGAGAATCCAATAAAATCATATATGAATATAATATTACCATATAATGTTTATCAGGAATTTGATTTAAATCAAAATAAAGAAATTTTTTATAAGAAAAATAATTTATTATTTGCCCGTGATAATAATATTGATTATTTAATTATAAAACAGGATAAGACAATTGATAAAATAATATTAATTAAAAATTTCTTAAAAACAATTAACTATTCACCATTAATATTTGGTAAAATTAATAAAAAATTATTAAGTAGTAAAAAGTTTACAATTATAACAAAACAATATCATGGTTTAATTATAAATTATGATAATACAAATACAATACAAAATGAGAAATTAATAAATTTTCCATTAATATTAATTATAAAAATAAATTATAATGAAACATTATTAAAATTTAATGAGAATTTATTAATTAAACCAAATGGTTTTTTAATTAATAATATATATAATTATAAAAAATTAAAAGATATATTTATTTATAAGAATTTATATGAGGCAGGTTATGAGAATTATGATTGTACAGAAATAATGGATAATACAAATGTAAATGATGTAAATGCGGCTATATATAATATGACAATAAAAAAGGAGATATTAGATGATAAATCATTATCAAATAATGTTAATTTAATTAAATTATTACTTAATATTAAAATTATAATAATACAATCGGATGATTTTAATGAGATTATAAATTTAAGTAAATCACATAATAATAGTGGTAAATATTATTTTATTATAACAACAAATTATTATTTAGAGAAATTATTAAATTTTTATAATAATTTATATGTTATTAAATATAAAAATTATACAATGGATAATTGGAATTTAGAAATAGGTAAACGTTTACGTTATACATTAAATTATTGTAAATGTAATAATTTTATTGATTATGGTGATTTAATATTATTTTTATATAAATCAAAATATAAATTAAATTTTATAAATACAATAAGAACATTTTATTTTCAAGAAACACATCTTAAATGTTAGTTATATAAAATTAGTTTAATAAATAAAATAAAAAAAAATTATTGTTTTGTAAAGAGAATGCGAGAGTTTTACTTACTTTTACTTTTATTTTTATTTGTTAAATTATCATCTGAGTCTGAGGATATTTCATCTAAAGATATATGTTCAATAATATTATTTGTTTGATGTAGATCATCATTATTATCATCATCATTTTCGGAATTTGATGTTTCTGTATCGGATGGACATTTTGTTGCTCTAATTATTGATATTAATCTCTTTTTTGATATACCAAGAATTTCATCTAAACAATATGCTTTAATTGCTTCTAATGGTTTCTCCTAAAATCAAAACATAAAATATATAATAAATATTGTTAGAATAAAAAAACACAAATTACCTGTAAAAAATCTGGTGCAAATGATTTTATTGTTTTTGGTTTTAAACAATTAAATGTTTGTTTTATTAATTCAACACGATCATCAATATATTTATCTAATGATTTTAATTCAACCGGCTCCTTTTTTATCTCTTTTTCAGTTTTTATCTGGGTTTTACTTTTATTATTTTGTGATGAAGACATTTTTATTATAATTAAAATAATTTAATTAATTAAATTTATTTATATAAAACTAATTAATTATTTCATAGAAATTACAAAAAGTATACAAAATCACTAGATATGTCAAACATAAATGACATTTGTATATCGACTTTTTTTTTTAACTTATCGTGCAATTTTAGTTCAGTGGCATGTTTTAAAAATTTTGCATTTACCTTACTGCAAATTCGTAGATTATTTTCAAGTAAAAAATAAATTAATTAAATTTAAAAAAAATTATATAATATTCATTCTAATTATATTTTATTTTATATATTTTTGATGTTATTACATATTATTAATCGTTTAAATATTGTGTTTTTAAAGAAATTAACATTTTTCATTCTATACATCATTGATGGATTAAAACCTCTTTTTATGGATTTTTTTCATTTAAATTAACATAATTTAATGTTTAGCTAATGCATTTAAATCAGAAATACATTGATCTAATGTTTGGTTCTCCTGTTCTGGTGTAATTGATTTAAGAACGTTACCAACAACCCAGTTGACAATATGTTTTTGTGTTAAACGTTGTTCAACATTTTGAACTTCAACTTGGTAATCAAGACGACGTTTTACCTAAAACACAAATAAATTATTTAATTAATTCAATGATATCAAAAATTCTTCTATAGAAATAATTACTTCTTGATAAACTTCCATTGAGCGTTCTCTGTAAGCAGCTTCAATTTGCAATGCAACATTTTCCTTTTTAGCGTCAATCAACATAAGTTGGCCTTCAGCGCGCCATTGTTCCTTCTTCTCTCCATCAATAGCATCATTGAATGTTTTAATTTGACTCATTCTCGATTCTTTCCATTCATCTTCAATTTTCTACAAATATGACAAATTAAATTATTAAATAAAATTGATTTTTATAAAATAAATTTATTTACATCGATTTCTTTGTCACAATAAGCAGCAATTTTAGGTCCTAATTTCTTGGTGGCATAGACACACATCATTACTAATGGAATTCCAGTATAAAATTCATGTTCCATAACATAAATTTCCTTGGAGCATAAATATGTAATTAAACCAACACCGAACATGTATGGACCAGTTACACCAGTTTTCTTATAGAAAAATTGGAACCTTAAAAAAAATTATTAATAATAAAATTACACGTCCGGGACAAGAAATTAAAGCAAAAAAAAAAAAAAAAACTTCACTAACCATTCCTCGGGAAGAAATCCAAGACGAACTTTGTCTGGAAATTCTTGACGCTTCCTGCGTTCAATTCCGCCACTTGATGTATTCGAACATCCTCTAGCAAATGCTAGGGCTAATGGACGTTGAGCTTAAATAAATAAAAGATAAAAAATGCAATAAGAATCATAAATAAATCTAATTTACTTCTTAAACATAGAGAAAAAATGTTGGTAGAAAAAATTTGGTTTTCATGACTGTCAAACTGATTACATAAACTTTTTTCAGCCATTAGGCCGCATTTCAAAATACGAATTTTCTATTTTCTATTATTTAACCCAAAAAATTGAAATTATTTATATGTAAGGTAATTAATGTATTATTAAAAAGGGAAAAATTTTAATTAAATATTTATTGAATATAATTACCAGACAATAGCGCAGCCCGGGACAACATTTTCTTACGTAAAAATTATAAAAAATTATGTGATGGAAAAAAAATTATTTTCACGTCTGACAATTTTAATTAAAAATGGCAGCGATCATGCTGAAGTTTTCTCTTATTTTCATGTAGAATAGGTGGAAAATAACCGATTCAAATTTAAAATAAATATAATAATTAAAATAATAATAAAACATATTTTAAAAACTATTTAATATAAAAAAATAATTCATTAATATATTTAATTTTAATTTTTATTTAAATAAAATAAATTGTTTTAAAAAATCTATTCATTTTTGAATAGCGTAGTCAACTGCTGTCAAATTAAAATTGTAAAGAAAAAAAATGTCAACAGTGTGAATTAATTAAATTGTTTAAATAAAAAAAAAGGTAATTTTTAATAAAAAGTATAATTAATATTTGTTTAATTATTTGGAAAAATGGGCTTGTGCTCTTCGTGTCTAAAGGGTACTGCTGATGATGGTGTGACACCAACAGTTGTAAGTACGGTTTTAAAAAAGAAATCCAAATACCTTTAAAAATATCTTTTCTTTTTTTTTTAAAATATTTTAGGAAGCCCGTAGGCGTTTACAAGAACAAGCAGCAGAACGACGTCGTCAAGAATGTGAAAATAGAGGTATAAAAGATCCTGAAAAGGTTAGACGTCAACAACAAAAAGCAGCTGATCTAGAAAGATTAGAACGTGAATCTGCGATGCAAGGAAACACAGGACAAAATCTTAGGGTTTGTTTAATAAATGCGTCATAGTTAAATCAGTTTATTATAAACTAATTAATATTTTTTTAATATTTTAGTGGACACAAGATTAAAAACAATTTCATAAACCAAACAAACCAAAAAAATAAATAAAATGTGACAACAAAGATAATGGAAACCTAAAAAGTGTTTGTAAAACTATATGTGATAAAAAGAAATTTATATATAAATATACACATTTGCATGTTATTTATTAATTTATTTTCTATCCGATGCCTATTTTTCTTATAATTAAAAGCAGAAATAAAAATAATTTATATTTAAACAATAAAATATAAAGTTTATAAAACTTTCAAATATTTTTTTATAATGTATGTGACACAATTTAGTGTTACCTTATGCCATATATATATATATAAATAAATAAAAACGTCATTTGTAAAAGTCAGAAAAATTACTCTCTCATTTTTACACATTTAGTTTAAAATTGATTTTATTTTGACATACGCTAATATCGTATTAGATTCGAATTGTATTTAAATATTAATTTTGGCGTTTTTTTTTTTTTTTAATTTTTATAAATAAACAATTTGGTTGTTGTTGTTGTTTTTAATTTATCTTGCCTTTAACCAAGTATTACTCTTTGAAGAAGAGGTGAAGACAAGGATACATCGTACAACAGGAAGAAAAAATAAATTAAATTTAATTGAAAATAGAAAAATAAATTAAATTTCAAGCAAAAAAAAAAAAACAAAAAGTTTTTCACAGTGTTTTTAATTTGTCTTTAAAGCGGCTTATCAAGAGTGATAAAAATTTTTTTTGTTGTTTTTTTTTTTAGATTAATTTTTTAATCATAAATAAAATGTTGGAAGTACCAGATAAAAAGGTTTGTTTTAGTATTATTGGTTTAATGAATAAGTTTAAATAAAAAAAAAAAAAAAGAAAAGTGAGTTTAAAAAATGGTTTATGCATTTGCTAAATATTAATTATTGGCGGAATAATTTTTGTTTTTTTTCTTTATCATTTGTATAAGTTAACCTTGAAATGACCTGTAAATCATTGAACAAAGAATTTATCATATATCTGTCTCTGCAACTAATTAATAATAAAGTTTTGTTTTTGTTTTTATTAAAGTAAATACAGTTTAATTAAAGTCAATTGTTATAGAGAACAAATTTTAGTTACTTACGTAATTAAAAATTTATTTTTCTATTAAAAGAAAATAATTCTCATATGACGTATCTATGTCGTGTATTAGCATGGTATGAAAAATCGTGATGTCACAATTTCACTTTCGTTTTATACCGATAAAAAATTATTAGAACCAGCCCTCAATTTAATTGACCAATCATATTGCTTGTGCAAAAGTAAAAAAAAATTCTTTGCTACTGGTTTTATTAACAAAAAAGAAAAAAATCCAATATTTCACCAAATACAGTAAGATTTGTGACAAAAATCTGGTGAAAATTTCTTTTTATTTTTTGCCAGTAAACAAACAAAATAGACAAAATGCGCATACAGATAGAAAAAGTTGAATAACCTTGAACTTGTTTATTTATTTCATTAAAAATAAAAAAAAAATAAAAATGTATGCAACCACAATTTTTAATTACTTTTAATTTAAAATTAGCCTCAAAACATAAACAGATAATAATTTTAATTTATTAATTTGTATTCATTTAATGCGGTATTTATATATTAATTATAAAATCAATCAATGTCAAATGATAGAAATTTTTTTTTATTTTTATTTTTGTTTTGTCTGTTGTTTTACGCTAAATTAACGTAATAAGCTCATTGATAATAATAAGATTACGCAAGGATATTTATGCTTAATAGTTATTACACGATTTTTTTATTCGCTGGTTAATTATTACCTTGATTTTAGCTACAAGTTTGTTGTTAAATGCAGCTTTGGCATTACTATTTCGATATCATCTGGAACAATTTTTTTATATAAAATTTAAAACAACTAACAAAATTCCTGCAGATTATCAATTAGGTTTGATTAAAAGTGTCTTCTAAGCCATGTTCCCTGTCAAATTTCACTTAAATTCTTTCAATAAAATGCAGGAAACTGTGCAGAAAAATTCTGTAATCAAAATTAATTAAACAAGAAGAAAAATAAAAGCGATTCGCGTCTTTACTAACCCAAGATAATCTTTTACTCATTTTATCTTGCTATGAAGGATGACAGTGCAGTGCAGTTTGACATTTTTACGTTATTTTTTTTTTTAGTTTTAAAGAATATTTTCTATAATCGAATCATCAATTTTATGCAAATTTAGATTAAATTCGCTTTTCTTTTCTTTTTTTTTGTTCTATCTGGTTTGTTTTTCATAATGGACATTTCTGTTGTGAATTTTTCAATTCAATTTAATTCTATGAAGATAAAATGTTTGCACGATTTTTTTTTTTTTTTTTTTTTATATCAAAAATAAATTATTGATAATAAAATTTGTTTTGGCGTTTCGTTTTTTTCGTGTAATTTGTTTGCTGATTATTTAATAAAAAAAAAAAGAAAAAATTAATTTTTTCTTTATTGTATTATCACGTTAATGACATTTTATTTAATTTCGTTTACTCACCACAACTTGTAATTTTATTTATTTTTAAACATTAAATGACTTGTATTTAAATTAAAATTTATTTTTTAACAAAAAAATGTTTAAAAAGACGAATTTTTCGATGGTAATCGATTTTGGAATGGAAAAATTGTAATGAGAGGTTTGTTTGTAAAGATTTTTTTATTGTTTGGACAGCTAGCAATAGAATGTCTAACCGGCTATATTTCCTCTCAAAATTAGCATCAAAACCTTTAAAGCCATCACCGACAAATTCCTTAAATCCAATCTAGTAGATAAACAGACAGATAAACCCTAAACAAGTCACTTGTCTATTAAAATCAAAGAAAAATAAATCCGTGAAACTGCTGACTTATTACAAAACAAGACATCTACCGGAAAAATAAAGTAATAGAAATGTTAAAGCTCAAAGGTTGAATAGACAAAGGATTAGAAAATTGAATTAAGCTAATTCGGTGATTAATCTACAAAAACCAGTTTAAATAAAAAATGAATAAAAATTTTCTATAAATTGACCTAATGTGTAAATACATTGATAGAGCAAAAGATAGAGATGAATTCGTTAAATTAAATTAAAGAGTTGTTTTTTTTTTCATTTATTTTAACAATGCAATTGAAAAACTGGGGAAAATTACTGAACAATAAATAAACGCAATTAATTAAAAAAAAAAAAAAGAATAAAATCAAATGAATTTGACACAGAGCATAAATTGTTCTAAATCTCTAATCAGTTAACTAGTCGTGGCACAAGTCACAACCTTTTTATCTTTTTTTGTTTTGTTTTGTTTTCTTTTTCTATCTTGTTCATATATTTTCGCTTCTAATCATTATCATAATAATAATTACAGCTTTTATCGTTTTAAAATTATTATTATTTTTTTTTTTGTTGTATTTACTCGTCGTTGTTGTCGTTTTAATGTAATTATTTAAAACAATTTGACAAAATAATAATAATAATAATAAAAAAAATATATATGAAAAAATGTGAATTAGTCAAACATTAAACAATTTAACTTCAGTACAGAGAGTTTATTAAAGAGCTTTAGCATCTTTTTTTTTTTTTTAATTAATTAATTAATTAACATACATCTTTTAAATTAACTTACATAATTTTTGTGGTGTTTGTTTTGATTTGTTTTTATTTTTTAAAAAAATAATATGACTGGTGCACTTGATATTTTATTAAATCGTGTAAGTTTTTTTTTTTATTATTTACATAATTAATTTTCAAGTTAAATAATTTATTCAACTGTTTTTATCGGGTGTATTTTTAAAGTTTTTAAATGGATGGGTGTGTGTGTGTGATAAAATTAATGCTAAAAAAAAAAAAAAAAAGAAAATGTATGCGTACTGTTTATGTATAATTATGTGTTTTATTCATTTTCCTATTGAGGTTTAATGTTTAATGTTTTCATTTTTTAATCATTTAAAATTTAATTGAATTAATGAGCTAAAAACAAAACACAAAAAAAAAAAATTTAGCTAAGAATGAAGGCTATTCAATATTAATTAAATAAAATAACAGAAAAAGTAGGAGAATAAAAACACGCAAAATGTTGATTAATTTTAATCAACAAAAAAATTATTTTTTGTGTGAGGCTAATTTAAGTTTTTTAATTTGTTAAAATGAAATTAATAAATAATTAATTAATTAAATAATAAATATGACGGCATATTTTTTATATTTTTATTGACGCATTTTTTTATTTTTTATTTAATTTATTTGTTTATTTTGCATTGTACAAGGAAGTAATTAATTTTTGTTAATTATATTATAACTGACTTGAACATTAGAAAGTGATTTTTTAATTTGTTAACAACCGTGTTAAGGGTTTTTTTTTGCAATGTTTACGATAAAAGTGGTATTAAAATTTGTTTTATTTGATAAAAGTTAACGGATTGTCTCGTAGACCGGGTCGGGTTTATGTGTTGTCAATAAACAAATAAAATAATTTAACGCTTTTTATTATTACGTGAATGTTATCGTAAAGGTGTTTTTTGATTAGCAAACATCATAAAACGTGCCAAAAAAAAAAAAATTGTTTTTTTTTATTTCATTTATCTAATCACCTAATTACTTATCGAAGTGGTATAAATTTTTGTTAGCAAATCTAAATTAGCAAAGTGACAAACCTTTTATGTAAATCTTTTCTGTCTTTATTTTGACATTCATATGCGTCTTTAGAGGTCGTTTAAACTTTTTCTTGTTTAATTTCAATTTTTATTTCTATTTGAATAATTTTTTTTTTTTTTTTATAATAAAATATTAATTAAAATTAATAAAGGAGATAAGAATGTCATTTGTTATGTCACTTTGTTGACTTTATTTATATAAGGGGCTTTTATTTATTTATTTATATTTATATGTATTTTTTTTTTTTAATATTGTGTTTGTTTATTATTTAGAATTTTTTTTAATATTGTTTTTGTTTTAGGTACGCGGCCACCAACGTGTCCCGTCTGATTCAAAAGAATTTCATGAAGTAACAAAACGTGATGCTCAACGTCAATTAGAAAAGGAATTAGATAAATTATTACAAGAGAACGATGGTGATGATGATTCAAAGGAATATTTACGTGAGGAAATGGGACGTTTTGCTAGTTTATTCGGTGGATTTTTACAAGAAGGTTAATTGATTTGTTTTTTTTGTTTATAAACACATTTTTTTATAAATATTTTTATAATTTTAGATGGCCCATCTGTTGATTGGAATAAAATTGAGAAATTACCAACGGATGCCGTTAAAGATTATTCAAGTCTTAAATCACCGGCCGAAGAACAGGTACTCAAACTGCTCTTTCGAGTTTTAAAATAAATAGTGCCATCTATGATAATATATATATATATATTTTTTTAGATCAAAGATATGTTAAATAAACTGGTCGTAATTAAGCTAAATGGTGGTCTTGGAACATCAATGGGTTGTCATGGACCAAAAAGTGTTATCTCAGTCAGAAATGATTTAACATTCTTGGATTTAACTGTACAACAAATTGAACATTTAAACAAAACCTATAATACAAATGTGCCATTAGTGTTAATGAACTCTTTTAATACCGATGAAGATACGGAAAAGATTGTCCGCAAATATAAAGGCTTTCAAGTACAGATTTACACATTTAATCAAAGTTGCTTCCCAAGAATCAGTCGTGAATCATTTCTACCAGTTGCCAAAGATTTTAATATTTCTAAAGATATGGAAGCGTGAGATAATATTTTTTATTTAAAAGAAAAACGTGCAGAGAAATTTATAATTTTCTTTTTTTTCTTATTTCAGTTGGTATCCACCAGGTCACGGTGATTTTTATGAATCATTTAACAAGTCTGGACTGTTAAGTCAATTCATTAAAGAAGGCCGTGAATACTGTTTTCTTTCCAACATCGATAATTTGGGAGCAACGGTTGATTTAAATATATTGAATCGTTTATTAGGTGAAACAAATGGTGAGAAACCAATTGAATTTGTTATGGAAGTCACCGATAAAACACGCGCTGATGTTAAGGTTTGTTTTAATTAACAATCGTTTTTAATAAATTTAATTATTTTTTTCATTACTCAAAAATTTAGGGTGGAACCTTAATACAATATGAAAATAAATTACGTTTATTGGAAATAGCGCAAGTACCGCCAGAACATGTGGACGACTTTAAATCGGTGAAAACTTTTAAATTTTTCAACACAAACAATTTATGGGCTAGACTTGATTGTAAAAGAATTTTCCGTTTTGTTTATTTAATATTCTTAAATAATTTTGATTTTTCTTCTTCTAGCAATTGAACGTATTTTAACAGAGAAAACATTAAAAATGGAAATAATTGTTAATCACAAAACGTTAGAGAATGGTATTCGTGTTATCCAATTGGAAACCGCTGTTGGTGCTGCTATGAAATGTTTTGAAGGAGGAATTGGTAATTTTATTGTTTTCAATTTAATTTCTAAATTAATTATCTATACAAATTAATAAAAAAAAAATGTTTTAGGTATAAATGTGCCACGATCACGGTTCTTACCCGTTAAAAAGACTTCCGATTTATTATTAGTCATGTCAAATTTATATAGTTTAAAGAGTGGTTCACTGGTGATGTCACCACAACGTATGTTCCCAACAACACCATTAGTTAAATTAGGTGAAAATCATTTTTCGAAAGTTAAAGAATTCTTGGGACGTTTCGCAAATATACCAGATTTAATTGAATTAGATCATTTAACCGTATCTGGTGATGTAACATTTGGACGTGGTGTATCATTACGTGGCACAGTTATAATTATAGCTAATCATGGTGATCGTATTGATATACCAGCTGGTGCAATTTTAGAAAATAAAATTGTATCCGGTAATATGCGTATATTGGATCATTAATTATAAAAAAAAAAAAAAAAATTTAAATTAATTAAAAAAGCAAAAAGTGTCAGTGTGTTTAAAAAAAAAAATTTTTAATTTCCTTTTTTTATTATTGTTTATTTTTTTTTTTTTTTTTGTTTATGTGAAAATGTAGTTTGTAGAGTTAATTTCAGCGTTTGTCATTTTAAGATACTTTTTAAATATTAGCTGAGTGATATTAATATGCACGTAGTCCTAAATGAAAATGTATTTAATTATATTTGGCAATAAAATTAAGCTTTCTTATTTAATAAAAAAAAAAATCGTTAAAAAAGTTTTTTCATTCATTTTACATTAAGAATACAGAATCGGTTATTTTTAAACCGTCAAAAAATAAAAGTCGACTACATAACTTAGCAGAAACACAAACCGTATACATGTGCACATGCAAAAAAAAAAACAACATAGAAATGTTTACGTTAGCTAAACTGAGCAACGTATACTTCAACGTGTATTATATACGTAGTATTATTGTACGTACATAAACCGGCGAGCTGTCATACCCAAAGAATCATATATTTAAGACTAGATAAGATAATTGCAAATACAGTTATTAAAGTATTATTTTTTTATTATTATTATTATTTTATTATCTAATAACGAGATAAGACACGAAAATAAAATAATAAAAAATACTATTTTGATTAATTAATGCTAAATAAATATGAAACATATGTTATATTATACATTATATATTAACTATTAAGTTACTAATCCATGTTATGTAAATTTATTTATTTTAATAGTAAAACTACTTGGTTATGTCATGTCAAATTTTACTTTTTCATTAGTAAATCATAAAATTTTATTTTGTTTGTGTTGTGCTAGTTGTGTGTTGTGTGTTGCGGTTCTGTTTTTTTTTTTTTTTTTTTATATATAAATTAGTCTTTTTCTCTAATTAGACCTAAAGTTTTTGTTTTAAATTTATTTTTTTTTAATTAATTAATGTTAAACATTTTTGAATATTTAGATTTTATAATTATTGGAAAATTTTTAAAGAAAAGTTAATACAAAGTAACAAAAATTATGTCGGAAAATTCAGCTATAGTAACAAATGATATTGATGCAGGATGTGGTGAAAAAAAGAAAAAACAAAAGACTGTAAGTTATGTTTATTAATTATTTTAATTAATTAAACTGTGGATAATTAATTATTAGGGATAATTACCCCGTGTTTTATATAATTACACAGTTCATTATTTTATGTTCAGTTTAATACTTGTATGCGGTGTAGAGAAATGTTTATTCAAGAAACCACTCAGTGTTATTCAGGGTATTACAGTATTTCAGTATCAATGAAAAGTTATTTTTTGTAAAATTTCTTATATTTCCTTGCTTGTCGTTAGATGTTAATTGAGAAAATAAACAAATTCTAATTAACACATGTTCTAATACCGTAATATTAACAAATACATAAAGAAATTAAGGTAAATCTTTAATAAAACAAAAATTATTGTACAGCTTCTTAGTAAATAATTAAGTAAATAAAAAATCAATTTACAAACAAAAAAGAAAAAGAAATAGAAAAAGTTTAACAAACTTTAATTTGTCTATAGCTAATGTGTAAAAATATAAAAAAATAAAAAAATAGGAAGAAAATATTAAAGAAATAATTTAAGAACACTTTTAATGCTAGTTAATTGTTATACAACAGTAGAGCGATGTTAAAATGAATTTTCTATAACTAATCAATTGTTTTTTTTTTTTTGACAAATTTTAAATATTTTTATCTTTTGTGATAAAAAATTAATTTTAATTCAATTAACATTGCTTATAATCTGTAAATAAAAAAAGGTTTACGCATTTTATTTGAAAATATTTTTATTACAATTTATTGAGCACAATTTATTAACGTAAAATTAATTTTTTATTAAAAATTATAATTGATTAAATGATTTTACTGATAATGAATAATGAATAATAATAATGAACAAGAAGAAACTACATCATGTTTTACAATATTATAAACTTCTGATGTAATTTTATTGTTATTATACAAAATTATTAATTAATAATTTTGTGGTTTTAAGGAGAGATATAAATTTTATACAACAAATTGACGTGGCAATTTTCAACAATTTACATTTTATTAATGCATTAATGCCACGTACTTTACTTATTGTTTTTATACAATAAATTTGATTGATTTATAAAAAAAGAAAATAAGAAGAATAATTCAAGGAAAATGTATATTTGTTGGAAAAATAATAAATGTATAGGGCGTGGTTATTAGTGTTAATATATATAAATTAATTAGTAAAACAGCTGTTTAGTGTTATTTAATATAATTGTTCCTGTATGAATCTTCCTTGATTCTTATTTATTTTTGTTGCGATGAAAATAGTCGTGTTGTGATCAACAGATGCAAGGTTTTTTGAATCGAAACATAAACGAAACTGTTTTAATATACCTGTGATAAGGAAAATAACAAATTATAAATTGAAAATTTGCAACAAGAGGATTATAGATTAATAAAACGGTTTTAATCAAACACAATGAACGTAAGGATGACGTAAGAAATGTCAGTTTAAAGTATATAAAGTAAAATAACTAGTGTGTAAACATTAAATTTATTTATTGTGATTTAACATGTATCTGTTTACTTAAATATACTAAGTGATACTTGCTAAGTCATATTAACGCTTGAACAATTATGATTTCAGTATAAAATCATAAATATTTGTTTCTCCATAGTTAGTAAACATAGTTTTGTCCTACACTTAGGCCGTACCTGTACCTGTTACCTGTATAATAATTAATAAAAATTCTTTGACAAACATTTACCTAATCATTAAACCGTTTAATAATCCACGTAGAAATTGTTTTTTGCTTTGTATTTAATTTATATAATTAAATTACCGGAAAAATATAATAAAATTGTAGTGAGACTTTTTTTTTTTTGTTTTGCTTTGTTTTCGATATCATTTAAATGTTTTTTCTTTTTTTTTTATCATTATTATCACTATTAATAATGACTATGATGAATTTTCGATGATATTCAATTTAATTTCGATGACATTTCATGCGGAAAAAACGCTTTTGCATTGTTTATGTATTATGTATTGTCGACAGATAGGATTGATTTGAGTTTAATTAGTTTAGAAATAAATTCTTTATTGATTTTTACTTTATGTACGATTTAAACAGAGTTATGGATATGCATCACACACTGTCTACAATTTAAAGTTCCATTCAAGAAACCTTTATTCGAGCAGTGAAGCTTGTACTTAGGATTGCGTTCATCGTTTAATCGATCGGTGTCCTTGCCTTATTAGTTATATTAAAAAAAAAAAAAACAAATTTAATTTATAGCACCCTCAGTAGATTAGTAAATATAGAAAAAAAAAAACATCCTCAAACAATTGATAAAAATCATAAAATTATGGGTTTTTACCAAGAAAAAAATTCATTCATTAAATTTCATTAAACGAAAGGAAATGAAACCAATAAATAAATAAAAAGATTGAATGATTATTCGCTCACATTTATAATCTATTTGATTTTCTTTGGGTTTTTTAATTTAATTAAAAAAAAAAAAGAAAAAAAAACAAAAAACAAAAACAACAAAGATTATAAAATTAATTAAATTAAAAAAAAAAAAAAAAATAAAAAATTATGGCATGAAAGTGTAAATTAATATTTAATTCTAAATTCATTAATGGATCAAAAACGATTAGAAAGAAATCAAAGAAAATTGAACTTTGAATGAAACCACATGTTTGTTTGTGGCCTTTTTTTCTTTATCAATTGAACATTTTATTTTATTTTATTTTATTCTCTTTTGTTTTTAAATAATTAAATTATTTGTTTGGTTTTCTTTATTTAAATTATCTAACAAATGTGTGTATTTTTATTTCTTTATATCATCGTTAAACATTCCCCAGTAAATTGTGTAAATATTTTCTAATCTTTATAATTAAAATTTATGATAACCAAGCAAAAATTAACAATTATTTCTAATTAATCGTTTTTTTTTTAAAGTATTTTCTTTTTCTACTTTTTTATGATTATCGTTATAATGCATTTTTTTTTTTTTCTTTTCATTCTTATGTTTTATAAGTGTGAATGAAATATAATTTTATCAGTGGTGTGTTGTTAACTGATAAGCGTAACCGTGGTACTAATAACAAAGTTCAAAAAAAAAAAAAAAACGGTTTCAAAGTCACTTATTCAAGGTGTCTTTGTGTGTCTGTTTACCTTTTTCATTCGTAGATCAAATTAAAAATTGAATTTTTTTTTTTTTTTTTAATATTTAATTCACGTAGCGCACATTTTGTAATCCGTTAGCATGATCCTCGGTATCCTAAAAAAAATCGTAAAATTAATTCTAGATAATTACTGAAAAAAAAAAAAAAAAAAAAAAAAACATGAATTAATTAATAAACCTTTAAAAATAAAACAAAAAAAAAGGCTTTAATTATGAAAAATAAAAATAAAAAACTTTGATAAAAATGTTAAATCCAATTCATAATTATGAAGATTTGCGGTTTTTCTTCGTTTCGTTGTTATGTTTATAGATTAGAAAAAAATCTATGTATTGGAGACCGCATGATATATTTTAAGTACGCTGTATTGTACTGAATAACTGTTAATTATGGTGCCAATAATTATTGGTGGTAATAAAATTATGTCTGAAGATGCATGTAATTAGTTGTAATTTTAATAAGTACTTTTCCAGAGTTTTCTTCTTCTTTTTTATTGTTTTAAACAGATAATTAAAACATCAGATGCTTGTTAAGAGTTTATTAAAGGTGCTACCGGTTTTTAAAAGATAATTTATGAATCCTGAGTCTAGGAATCGAGTCTTAAATGGTTCATTGATTTAGCTACTCTTAGCTCTTATTTTCAGAAGTTTTTTTTAAAAAAATAATTCGTTCAAAGTAGCCAGGGAAGTAATTAATGATGATTCAAATGAGTTCAGATTGGAGAACACTTCATTGAATTTATTTACTTAAAACACTGTAACATTGGACATTTAAATAATGACAAAAATTCTTTATATCTTACTGGATTTCTGTAACTGTTTTTGATATTACTTGTTTCTTAAGCAATTACCTGTTTGTTTCTTGGAAATTCAATTAAATTTTATTTTTTAATTTCTCAGTTTCTACATAACTGTACTGCCCAGTTAAAATTCTCTGTTGAAAAAAAAAAAAAAACATCACAATCATGTTAACTCAGCGAAAATATTAAAAAACAAAAAAAAAAAATTCTTTTTGTTTTTTATTATTATTTTCCATACATTATTCATCTTAATCTTATTAAATGTTTAAACCTTGATAGATAAAAAAAATTATCAATAAAAAGGAAAAAACAAACAAACAAACAAAAAGCTTAAAATTCATTCATAATTTATTAATTTTTTTTTTTTATATTTTGCCAAATATTAATTTTTATTTTTATCGCATTTATCAGCAAAAACCACTCATTCATTTTATATTTCTATTAGAGGATTTTTTTTACAATTGAAACGTGTTAAAAGATCTAAAAGTAAGTTGTTTGTTGTTTGTGGTGTTGGATTTTTATTTTTTTTTTTTTTTCATTTAATGATTAAAATCTTTTTAATTTAAAATATATTTTTGTTTTATTTTTACCTAATCATTGTGTCTGGATCAGTGGTGCAAACTTTTTTTTTGCTGAAATTTATTACTCAGTTACCGAAAATTTGTTTTTTTATTTTGTTTGACGTTTCATATGCTTCGATCAGGCATAATGGACGTAGGAATAACTTAACGATTGTTGCTTAAATAAACGTATAATGCCCTTAAAGTTTGCTCATTTAACAAACTTTCAAGTGACGTTTCTTACGTCAGTTGTGTTTAATCTCTAACATGGTTTATGAAAAAATTCTTTAGAAAATGAGAAATTTTAAGGAATATTCAGCTACTTGTCGACATAGACAGAATGTTAGAATGTCTTTTCATTTATTTGTCGATTTTTAGTTAAGAAAATATTAATTTCCAGACAAAATTCCGTCAGAAGTTAAAGATTTTGCAATCGGAAATTCAAGTCAAACTTAGCTATTTCTTGAGAGTAGTTTAATCGATTCAAAAGTCTGTATTATATGAGTTTGATCGAATAGTATGAAAGGAAGACAGATAAGTAATTAGATCTTTTGACTTACGACATTTCGCACTATCGATCGTAGAATTATTGATTTTCTTTCCTTTTTTGACTGTTTTTGTGTTTTCTTTAAATAAACCAATGTATTGTACTTCATGTTAATTAGTAAACTAAGGACTTATCTTTACTGTACAGTTGTCTTACCTGAAACTACACTGTTAATAACTAATCCTAACTAATATTTAAACTCAGTATAATTATTGAATCGGCTAAAAATTGTAAGCAAAATTCTACCTGTCAAAAAAAAAAAAAAAAAAAAAACAGAAAAGGTTTACATCTACGAATAAATAATAATAAAAAAAATTTTTTTTTGATAAAAAACATTATCGTAATCTATCACAAAACGCAAAAAAAAAATATTATGATGGAAATTTATAGTAGGCTCAACAATATGAGTAGAAGAAGAATTTTTTATTATCATTAAAGCACAATATACTATTATTTAACATCGAAACTTTTATTGTTTTTACTTTACCTATTTTATTTATTTATTTTTATCATAATTCTGTTTGCATGTATTAATTTTTTTTTTTTCTTCTAGATTTTGTTGTTGTAGTTTATTTTGTATTTTTTTTTTGTATTTAAATAACCGTGAAAATTTGACATTAATTAATTTAGTCTAACTTGAGTTATTGTAATAGCTGGAAGCTAATTACCTGTGTTATTTTTATTTTCTTAATTATTGTTAATTATTATTATTTAAATTAATTAAGCGTTGAGACCAGCACCCCGGTGTAAATAAAATTATTTAGTGAAGATTTTGAGTGTTTTAAAATTTTCGAGTGAACATTTCTAAACAAAATTAATTAATTAATTAATTGATTAATTCATTAAAGAGAAGAGAAAAATAATTTGTTTTTGGTTTTGTTAATTTTTCCTTTTGAAAAATGCTTAATAGAAAAGTCAGAAAATTCCCAGATGATTTACAACAAGAAAATGTAAAGTGTAATTTTTTTTTTATTATTATTATTATAACACGACAACGTTAATAAATTTAATTATTTAACAGAATAGTGTCATTGGTCTTTTAGGCAACAAAAAAAAAAAAAAAATATTTTTTGTTGTTCACATTACTACGTTAATGTTTATTAAATTATTGCAATTAATTTCGTTGTGGTTATTATAATGAGTGTGTCTAGCAATTATAATAATTTATCACTAAATTTTTGATAATGAATTTTAAATTATATAATAATTTGTTATCTTAACTAGATAGTTTATATATTTATATATACATAAGTTATGATAAATTAAATTAAACTTGAATAAAAATAAATTTTATTTATTTTTTATTATTATTATTATTTTTACAAGTGCAAGGACGTTTGCGGTTTGTTCGGTGTCTTTTATGTCTTGTTTTATTTTATGCACATTCTTTTTTATACTTTTCTATAAATAATAATAATAATAATAATAATAATAAGCAAAAGCAACGTCAAAAATCAACAACAACATCAACATCAACAACAAGATGTTGTAGTAGAAGAAGAAATATCTGTTTTGAAAGTGATAAAAATTATTATTTCTTTTTTTTTCATCGGATGTTTATTTACTTTTTCTTCTTGTCAATTATGATTATTATTTTTTATTATTTATTTGACCTACCTCTTACTTTCTCTATATAAGAAATATCTCTCTATATATGCATACCAGTTAATTTTGTAAAATTAATTTTTGCAAGAAAGAAATAACTTTTTTGTATGACTTTTTTTTAATGACGTTTTTTTTTTTTTTGTAAACTTATTGCATCCGTGTTATTATTATTATTTTGTTATTTTAACTGTAATAAATATTCAGGGGTGTAATGACAGGTGTATTGAGTTGAAAATTAAAGCTTTAAAGCTTGTGAATGAAATTTGAGAAAGCTAATTGAAATGGTAACTGGATAAAGGTGCGAATAAATGATTTGGATTTGGTTCATTTGATAAATTGTCCTGAATTCAGTCAAATCAGAAAACTTTGCATATAATTTGCAAGTGAATACTTCATACCATCATACCGAAAGCCTAGTAAAACCACGTAGTTTTTCTTTATTTTTTTAAGGTAAAGAAAAATCTGGAAGATTCAATAAATATAACTGAATGTCTCGTATAACACACGGATGTGTTAACAAAAAAATTAATATTTTATTTCAATTAAATGACAAAACAAAAAGTTCTTTAACAAACAAAATTAAACAAAAAAAAAAAGAAATTATTCAAAAATCATTAAAATGTGAAAAAAAAAAAAAATAAAATAAATAAATAATCAACAGTCGTTGTTCGGTTCAAGTGATAAACACTTTGCTTATATATTGTATTGTTTTAAATAAAAACGTAAATAATATGTACGTGTAATTTGGCTTTTTATTTTCTTTACTTTTTTTTTTTTTTTATTTTAAACAAACACTTGACATTCGTTTAAGTAATGAAAAAAACATTTCATACAGCTTAAAAAAAAAACGAATAAAATATTAATTAATTAATAAAAAAAAAAAAAAAAAAAAAAAAAAAATTAACGATAAGAGATTGTTGCCAAATTTCCAGTAATTTTATTTATGATATAATAAATCATTAACACGGTGTTATCATTTATAATCAGGGCTGGAAAAGCTGGATTAAAACGTTTTGCATTGGCGTTACGTTATTTTGTAAAATTTAGATCAAAATTTTAATTTTTTTTTTATGTTTTATTCATCACAAAATGTTTAATGATCTCTTGAAATTTAAATTCGTATTAAATACTTCTTGCTTTACTTTAATATTTTATTCATGATCAAATAGTGCTTAGTGTTTTTAGTTATTTTTACCACAAATTACATTATGCATCAATCAATGGTGAATTTGTAATTTTATCGCCTAATTATTACTTACATTTTACCTAGTACAATGGACGTAAGAATGACATAAGTAATGTCATTTATGATTTGAAAAAATGGAATTACTAGTATCTAGACGCGCAATGCCATTATATTTATATAAAATGGGTTCGTAATTTTGTATAACAAATTTTAAAGTGACGTTGATTAAGTAATCCTTACGTCCATTATACTCAGGATATTAAAAAATCGTTGATTTACTGTCCTTATTTTAATTAAGCAAATATTCTTTTTAACTTTTAAACTGAGAAACGATTTATTCTTAATCGAAAATTATGGTTTTCTTAACAAGTTCGCGGAGAAGACGGCTGTACCCACTCGAATGAAAATATTCCTATGATAAATGTGACACTTTTTGGCTGTTTGATTTTTTTAAACGGGGTCAAATGGTAAAACATTTTTTGTAATCATCTTTGTGCAAGTTTCAACTGTCCAAATTGAACAGAAAACCTAAATTGACGTCTTCGGGAACGGATTTAATTTTTTTTTTATTATTTTCTAAGTTTATCACACCGCTTATCAAGCTTGATAAAATATATTTTCTTTTTCATAACGTTACGTTACGAATAAAGTTTTACATCCCTGCTAATAAAAAATGCTCTTCTATTAAAACCGTGTACTTGTATTGATAATTTTATTTTTTTATTTAATTTTTCAAATGTATAGTAAATATAATATTCTCTCGCGCAATACACTTAACTAACTGTGATTAAATATTTGGATTAACAAAACATAATAAAATAAAGCTTTAACGGTATTGTGAATGTAGCTTTACGCTTTTTTCTTTTATTTAATTTAATTTTTTTTTTGGTCGCGTACATTTTCATTTATCTTTTATTTATGCCTATTATAAATAATTTATTTACTTTTTTTTTTTTTTTTTTTTTTGCACTTGTAACTTTATATTTTTTTACAATCATGAGATTTAAAAAAAAAAAAAAGCACAATCATTGTATTGGGTGGTGGGAGGTGAAACCGCTGGTGAGAGTAGAAATAAACAACTTTATGCTTCAGTCATAATTATTAACATGGAATTTTCTTCTTCTTCTTCTTCTTCTTTATTTTTTACTTACCTTACTTTCGAATTTTTTTTTTCACTAAACTTTAATACTCTTACTTTTTTCTTGTGGCTTTTTTTTTACCTATCTTCAGTTAAAAAATTTTTTTAAGTAATCTTTAATTATTTATTACAGTAGATACGTAAAATACTTTGCTGGGTACAAAAGCTACTGTGTCTTCTTCTTCTTCTTTGTTTGTTTGTTATAAATAGCGAATTAATCTTTAGATTACTTATCTAAACGAATTGTTTTTATTTTTTAATTATTTCTTTTTTTTTTTTTTTTTTAATTTAGAGATAAGTTTTTTTTTTTATTTTTTTTTTTTTTTTCACGCCTTTAAGTCAGTTTGGATTTTAGTTAATTAAACAAAATAAAAAAATAAAAATTGTTTTTCTTTCTTCTTGTTAAATAAAGAATTCAGTGTAAAATATTTTCTTTTTGTTGTCGTCGTTGTCGTTGTCGCGCGTCCCCACTCTTTTAAAACTCTTGTTTATTTACGTTTTTTTTTTTCTTTTTTTTCTTTTCTTCTTCGTTAAGTAACATGACTTAACTTCCACTTCCTCTTCTATATGTTTCTTCTTTTATTATGTTTTGGTTTTTTTTTTTTTTCTTTTTTTTTTTTAATAAAAAAATTTTTTGTGTATTTTTATCAATAGAAAATATAATTTTTTTTTATTTAATTTTTTCTTTTAGTTTTAATTATTTGCTTGCAGTGGAAAGTAATGATTTTATTAATTGTGTGTCGGTAATGCGACATGTTTTTCGCTTGCATTTTTGCTGTTGTTGTTTATGTGGATTTTGATATTGAAATTTTAATTAATTAATTAATAAATAAACTGTGATATGCGTTATTTTGTATAAAGTGTTGGATTTTTTTTTTTTGTTTTATTGTTTTCTGTTTTTTTATTTATTTTTTTTTTTTTATTTATTTAAATTTTAATTAGTAAACAGTTTTTTTTTTTTTTTTTGGTGTGTTTTTTTTTTTTTTGTATAGTTATTTTGACCTAATTTTTGCGGTTGTGCTTTATATATAAAAAAAAGAAACAATTTTTTTTTTGTTTGTTTGTTTGTTTTTAAGTTTTAATTAGTAAAAAAAATATAGAAGAGATTTTTTTTTGTAAGAAAAAATAAAAGGCATAACAAAATGTTAACAAAACGTCGTAGAAAAGTGAATTATAATAATAATAATGATACAATATTAAATTATAATTATAATATAAATGATTATAATTTAAATTTTAATCATAATAATAATAATATTGATAATGATAGTAATAATAATTGTATTGATCATAATGATAATTTTTTAATAAAAAATAAAATTGAGCAAAAATTTTGTTTACAACATAATAATAATTGTACTGGAATTACAAATGAGGTAAAAATAAAAATAAAAATAATTAATTAATTAATTAATTATTTGGTTTAATAAAAAAAAAAAAAAACTAAAAAGCTTAAAAAATTTTTATGCTTACTCATCGCATATGCATCATGCGTTTTTGTTAATTACGTTACGTATAGTGGATATAAAAAAAATAATAATAAGTAAAATTGATTAACAATAAATTACGCATTAAAAATATATATTGTTTAAAGTAAATAAGAAATTATTACAAGAAAAAATTATAATAAGAAATAAAAACTTATCTTAAACAGGATGTTAGCTTTATTTTCTTTCTATTCTTTATGATGTGTGATTAGGTAGTTAGAAACACAAACATTTTTGGGATAATAATCAAATTAATTTTCACAACACTTTATGTTACAAAGAAATGAAATTCAATTTTCTTCCGGACTTCTTTCGATAATTTACTGTAATTACAGTTGCGATACAGTTGAATAATTTTTTTTTTTTTTCTTTTTTTAATTTGATAACAAAAATTCTTTTTTTTTTTATTATTTGTTTAATTAATTAATTAATCGAGGCAAAAAAAAAAAAATAAATAAATATATAAAAAGCAAACATAAAATTGTCTGTAAATTATAATTTTATTTTTTTAATTAAAAATAGTCAATTGTTGGTAATTAGTTTTTTTTTTTTTCTACTTCTTTTTACATGATTTACTTTATTAATTAATTAGTTTTGTTGTTAATTATTCATATTTATTTATGTATCAGTGATGTGTTATCGTTATCGTTTGTAGTGAAAGAGTAATTGTAATTATTGCATATTGTATACAGTCTGAATCTTATTCTATCTTTAATTTTAATTAATTAAGGGGATAGCAGATTATTTAAAGTAATTTAACCACCACTTTGTTTTATTAAGAAATCAATGAGTTAAGCTTAAAGTTCTTCTAAGAAAAGTTTTTAAACGTGAATCGGTTCAAACACAGAGATGGTTTGTTTTAGATACAAGATTTTCATTATTTATTATCATTTTCAAATGCATTTGCTTTGGGAATAATTTCCGTAATAAGTTTGTAGGAAAATTGTTCACAATTACCTTAGTACATTATTTGGGCTTAATTAGAAATACCGTAATGCAGGTGATTTCACCTTACAAGTACTTAATTCTCTATAACAAACAACAAACTATTAGAAATCCATGTAAAAAGCGTGAAATGAATTTAATTAGATTTGATTACTAATAGCGTAACACTGGTGAAACAGTAAGAATAAATCGATTCCACATATGACTGTATTTTACCTTTTAAAAAAAAAAAATATTTACCAAATTCTCTACAACAAACAATTAGAAATGCATGTAAAAAGCGTAAAATTATATGGAGGAAAAAAAAAAAACCCACGAAAAATAATTCAAATTACTTTCATTTCTTTTATTTAATTAATTAATAAAATTATGAATACTTATTTTTAATATTTATTACTAAAGCTAACGAAACAATTAATTATTATTATTTTTAATTTTTCTTTCTTTCTTTTTTATTTATTTATTTATTTTTTAATAATAATAATAATATTAATAAAAAAAAAAAAAAAGTGAAATTAAATTAATTGTATTGAATAATTATTTTATTTTCTTTTCTCCATAATTATTTTCGTGGTATTTTAATATATTTTTTTTTTGGTTTTAGTTGTTGGAGGTTTTAATATTGTTGTTGTTTATTTTTTTATTATAAATCTTTCACTTTTTCATGTGGATCATTTACTTTTCTTCTGCTGCATTAATATATTATTATTATTATTATTGTTTTTTTTGTTAAAGCAATAAAAAAGAAACAGAAAATTATTTTAATTTAATTTCGTTGTATAATTAATTCGGTATTCCGTCGTATACTCTGATAATAAATTTGAATAGAAATGTTTGTAAAATATTTAATTTTTTTGATTAATTATTATTATAATGAATCATCTCATACACTTTGTACATAAATTTACACATTATTTGCTGTATTAATCAAATTCAATAGTTTTTTTTTATTATTTAATTATGATAGATTAATTAAATTTAATTTAATTCAAAATTGTCATTATAAAAAAAAAAAAAAAAAATTACCTTGCTTTCCTTGCTTTTATTTTCTGTTGATATTTGTTTTAATCGAAACAACAACACTGATACCAAATATTATTTAAATATAGATAAGAATCGTATTCATTATTGGTTCACAATAATAAATAATAATAATAAAAAAAAATAAATCTCTCTCTCTCCTATATGCGTATTTATTATGTAAAACGATCAATTTTTTTTATAGTTTTTGTAGTTGAAAAAGAATTTCGATTGCACCGTCTGTATAATTTTATCCGTTCAAATTTGCATTAAACGAATATTTTCGTTTTTAGATTTTAATTTTACAACCAAACAAAAAAAAAAAAAAACGAAAAAATAAAAAAAAAGATCAACTGCGTATTTAATTAAATAAAAAAAACAAAAAATAAAGAGATTAATTAATTAAATATTGGGTTAATTAATTGTTTTTATTTTATTTTTTATTTATCTATTTGTAGTGTCTTCAAGTTGCAACAAATGTAACCGAACAAAAGCATCATGTGACACGTGAATTACGTGGACAAAATCTTGGTTTATGTCGTGGCTTTCGTGGATGTACTGTTTGGCTAACTGGTTTGTAATTTTTTTTTTATGTTTTTTTTTTTAATTAATTAATTTATAAATGTTTTTTTTTTTTTTTTATTGGCATTAATTATTTATTAAAGGTTTAAGTGGTGCTGGTAAAACATCGATTGCATTTGAATTGGAAGCATTTTTAGTATCCCATGGTATACCATCATATGGTTTAGATGGTGATAATATACGTACCGGATTAAATAAAAATTTAGGTTTTACACAATCGGATCGTGAAGAAAATATAAGACGTGTGGCTGAGGTTGCGAAATTATTTGCTGATAGTGGTGTTGTAGCGATTTGTAGTTTTGTATCACCATTTGCTGATGATCGTGATTTGGCTAGAAAGATTCATAAGGATGCTGATTTAAAGTATGTTTTTTTTTCCATAATTATTACTGTTTATTTTTATTCATTATTTACCATTTTTACGGATAGATTCTTTGAAGTTTTTGTCGATACACCGTTATCTGTATGCGAATCCCGAGACGTTAAAGGTTTATATAAAAAAGCGCGTGAAGGTTCAATTCAAGTGAGTTTTCTTTGTTTACAACTAAACTGGGAAATCCGGGAATTAATGTTTCGGTTTTAATTGTTTTTATATATATATTTTTTTTTTTTTTGTAGGGTTTTACAGGTGTAACACAAGCATACGAACCACCAGAGAATCCAGACATTATTGTTAGTACAGAAAATATAACAATTCGCGAATCAACCATAAAATTAATAAAATTATTAGAGAACGAAAATATAATTCCAAAAACGATACGTGATAATGAGTATTTAACACCAGAATTGTTTGTCAGTGAAGAACGTAAAGAGAGTGCCACCGCCGAAGCAAAAACATTACAATCAATAAATATAAGTAGAGTTGAATTAGAATGGTTACAAGTATTAGCTGAGGGTTGGGCATATCCATTAAAGGGTTTCATGTATGAAAAGGAATATTTACAAACTTTACATTTTAATTGTATATTAAATGAGGATGAAACAATGCGTGACAATCAGTCAATTCCAATTGTCTTATCAGTTAGCGAAGATGATAAAAATAAATTATGTGATGTTAGCGCATTCAGTTTGTATTATGATGATAAGCCGGTAGCTATATTACGGAAGCCAGAGTTCTATTTTCAACGTAAGGAGGAACGTTGCTCAAGACAATTTGGCACAAATAACACCGATCAACCGTATATTAAGAAAATACATAAAAGTGGAAACTATTTGTGTGGCGGTACCGTTGAAGTATTAGAACGTATTGTATGGAATGACGGTTTAGATAAATATCGTTTGACCCCCAATGAATTAAAAGCAAAGTTCAGAGAAATGAAAGCTGATGCTATTTTTGCCTTTCAATTGCGTAATCCAATTCATAATGGTCACGCTTTGTTAATGAAAGATTGTCGCCGGCAATTATTAGAGCGTGGCTATAAGAACCCAATGTTATTATTGCATCCATTGGGCGGTTGGACAAAGGATGATGATGTGCCATTACCAGTACGAATGGCACAACATCAAGCTGTACTTGATGCTGGCATTTTAAGTCGAGAAGAAACCGTCCTAGCGATATTCCCTTCACCAATGATGTACGCTGGCCCAACAGAAGTACAATGGCATGCCAAAGCTAGAATGAATGCCGGTGCAACATATTACATTGTAGGACGTGATCCAGCTGGTATGCCACATCCTGATAAAGAAATGTATCCAGATGGTAATTTATATGATGATACACATGGTGCTCAAGTACTTAAAATGGCCCCAGGCTTAGATTCAATTGAGGTAAATATCAAAAAAAAAAAAAAAAAATTGATTTTTCCCTTATTATTTTATTTTAATTAAATTTTTCTTATTTTAGATTTTACCATTCCGTGTTGCCGCCTACGATAAAACCACATCAAAAATGGCATTTTTCGATCCAAAGCGTAAAGGTGATTTCTTATTTATTTCTGGTACAAAAATGCGTGGTTTTGCACGTAGCGGTGAATTACCACCAGATGGTTTTATGGAACCAAAGGCATGGGCAATATTGTCCGAATATTATCAATTATTGAAAACACAATAAAAATAAAAAAAAAAAAATAAAAAAAAAAAAATAAAAATAAAAAACTATTTTAATCAAAAACTCTAACTACTCTAAAAAAAAAAAAAACAATTTATGTTGCAATATTATATTTCTTATTATTATTATTATTATTATTATTATTATTATTATTATATTTTAATTCCTTGTACAGTGCTTTACTTCCTTATACAAAATATTATTTAAATAATTTCAATTTTATGTAAAATTTTAAACGAAAAAAAAAAGTAAATAAATATATATTTAAAAAAAAAAAAATTCTTATCAAATTAATTCATTAAATTCACAATCGTTATTATTATTAATTAATTTTTTATTAAATAAATATTTTTGTATTAAATGTTTTATTAATGGATAATCAATATTATGCTTTTGAAAATAATGTGATAAGTTACGTGCAAGTAATTTAAATAAATCTTTATTTGCAAATTGTTTATTTTTATAAAATGGCATTAATTTTTCAACAACATAATTTGCAATTAATTTACGTTTATCATGTGTTATTGATGTGTGTTTATTATTTGTGGATGACGATGATGATGATGATGATGATGATGATTTTATTTGATTTGTACTACGTAATGGTTCTGATTTTATTATGACAGTTGTTGTTGAAATTTCTTTGGATACATTTTTTGCAGGTTCGTCACTTGGTTTAATTAACTCTTCAATTTTCTCTTCTTTTATTTTTATATTATCAACATTTATCTCTTTAACTGTATTCGTTTTATCACTTTTATCCAATGTTATTACCTCCTCCGTTTTAATTAATATTTTATCACATTTATTCATTTTAACATGAGATACACGATTTTTTTTATCATTAAATAAATTATCGACTTTTTTCACCGTTTTTATATCATCTTTTTCACTTTTAATCACTTTTATTATTTCTTTTGATGATATTGGTTTTGTTTCCTTTTCCTGTTTAACACTCACCACCTCTTTATCGACTTTTTCCAATTTAATCTTTTTATTTAACTGAATATTGATTGATTCACAACTTTCATTGTTGTCATCTGTGTCAATTTTACGTTTTTTATTTAAATTAAAATCTTTTAAATCGTATTCAATGGTTTTATCAGAATCTGTACTGCTATCACTCTCCGCATTTTTATCTTTATAATCATAATTTTGATTATTTGATGCAAAAAAACTACTAATTGATGTTTGTGTTAACAAATCACGACTGACACCATTACTTTTCTTTACTAATTTATTTTGATTACTTTTTGTATGTTTCTGATCACCACTTAATGACTCGTCAGTGATTGAAAATTTTTTCTCTAAATTTTTAAAATCACCTCCGTGAACGTTACGTTTTTTTGGTACATGGTCAACCAACGTTGCATATAGTTTGCATTCCTTAATCGATTCTTTAATCAGAAGAATCTCTTTAACCATGGATCGTCGGTAAAGCGTTATTACTTTATTATTCGTGAAACATTTATACTCAATTTCAATGGCAACATCTTCTAGATCCACATACTTTAATTCATGATTTGGTAACAAATTTTTTTTGGCACAACCTGTCATGTTATCCTTTAATAGATTTGTTATCATTGTTAAATTATTTTCACGCTGCTTTATTGTTAAACCATTAATTTTAATTTCTGTACTTAATGGAAATTTAACTCTGGATAATTGTGTTGATCTTTCCATTTCTAAATCCTTAGCCGATATTAACTTTTGTTTTCTTAATTCAAATTGTTGCTCAATTAATTTTTTCGTTTTATCTTTTATTTCTTTTAAACTATTTATATTGTCTTCATCATTGTCATATTCTTTGATTAAATTTTTCGACTGTTCACGGCCCCCTTCATACAAATCATTCAAGTCATCATCATTAAATTTCGTCAATGTATTAAAGAATTGACTGGAGTTTAATTGATGGAATTTTTCAACATAGTTTTCAACTTTTTTCTTATTTAAACAAACATCACAGTGCTGATTACATAATGGGGGTTTATCACCAAAATAATTTGTAAATAATAAATGTCGACATTCTATTCTTTCACAATAATTAATTATATTTGTAAAGTTTTTTATTGATAATTTGGTTTGTTTCTCGCGTATTGTATTTTTCGTCTTATTTATATCGGATTGTAGTAAGAAATTTATTGTTTTTACTTCATCGCGACAATAGTATATGCGACAAAACGATTTTTTACCATCGCGTCCAGCACGTCCGGATTCCTTAAACAAAATGTTATTAATAAAATTTAATAAATTTGCTAAAAAGTATGAATTACTTGATAATAGCCAGCAACACTTTGTGGCACATCCCAATGCACAACGAACCGAACATTTGATTTATCAACACCCATACCAAAGCTTACAGTGGCACAAATAACCTGAAATTTTCCATTCATCCAATCATCTTGAACCTGTTGTCTTTCACTTTGTCTTAAACCAGCATGGTACGGAAATGTTTTAACGTTTATTCGTGATAAATTGGAAGCAACACGCTCTGTTGATTCTCGTGTTCGACAATAAATAATTCCACAATCTTTAACATTATCTTTCAGTGATTTCGTAACAAATTCCTTTAAATGTTCATAATCATTATAGATCAAGTTCTTAAAAATAACATCATAGAAAAGATTTTTACGAAAGCAAGATGTTTTGAAAGTTGATACAGGAGTTTTAAGCTTTAAATTTAAAAATATATCATCGACCACATGTTTTGATGCAGTTGCGGTTAATGCAATCCACGGTATTGATGGATACTCAGCACGAAGTTGTCCTAACTTTAAATAATCAGGTCGAAAATCATGTCCCCATTGACTTACACAATGAGCCTCATCTACAGCAATATAACTGATTTTATTATATTTAACTAACTTCTGTAATAAATCTTTAAATGAAGATGTTGATGCCTGTTCGGGTGTTATATACAAAAACCGTATATTTGGTTTCACGCTTCTCAGATCATTAATTACACGTTCACGTTCTTTGCTACCCATTTTAGAGTTAATCGAATCACCAATTATCTTGTATTTTGCCAAATGATCAATTTGATCTTTAATTAATGCTAACAAAGGTGAAAACACAATTGTGATTTTGTTTTCTTGCATTATACCTGGTAAATGAAAGCATAACGATTTACCAGAACCGGTTGGCATTGATACATAAACATCTTTATTTCCTAAAAAATTTAAAAGATTCGTTATATTTTTTTGATATTTAAAATAATTTAAATATTTAACAAACTTTCTAAGATTTTTTTTATTGAATGCTTTTGAAGGGAACTTTTAAAATTATCATAGCCAAAATGTTTTTTTAAACTTTTCAATAAATATTTATCACTCAAATCTTTTAAATCTTCTGATGACATTTTATAGTTTTATTAGTAATAAAGTAATTAAACTTATTAACACAATTCAAATTACATATAAATATTTATTTTTAATGTTTACTTATTTACTTGTCAATCGTCATAATAATTACAAACATAACCTCAAATGTTTTAATTAATTTCCTATTGATAAAAATTCAAAAAATTAATAGCGCGCCATACTACATGTCAAAGTAAAAGGAAAATAGTCAAACGAAAATATAAAATTCCATGGCTACAATTCGTACAAATTATTTGGTATAAATACAAAAAACTTGTGGCTATTTTTGATTGGTTACCATTTAATTTTGACACTACACGGCTTTTTTAACCACAAAAAAATATTATGATTATAATTTAAGTTTGATTGTTAAATTATAGATAAATAATTATTAAAATTAATAATTAATTTAATTATAATTAATAAAAGCAGAAACATTAAGGAAGATATAATATTTAAAGTAAAACGTAATTACTTTAAGTAAAACAATGAAATAAATCGTTTTTAATATTTTTATTTATTTTTACTTAAACTTCGTTTTTGTTAATAATTTAATTATAACGTATAAAGGATTAAAATACATAGTAAGGGTATGATAATTATAATTAAATAATAAATAAATGTTAATTAGTGTATAATAAACCATTTATTTATTTTAGTTGCTTTAAAAATAGTAAAATGAAGAATAAAAATTGGGATTTATTAATAATAAATGTATTATTATTATTAATAATAAATATATCGTCATTGTCTGCGAAATCAAATAGTTTTCCTATTACAACATTAATCAATACGAAATGGGAAAGAACACCTTTAGTATTAGAAATTGCTGAATATTTATCAGATGAAAATTCAAATCTTTATTGGGATTATGTAGAAGAAATTGTGGTGATGGAACAACAATTAGAAACCTTCGGTTAATTAAATTACTTTTTTTTTCAAATAATTAATTTAAATAATAAATTATATTCTTGGTTTAATTTTTAGATACTGAACAAAAGCAATATCAGAAAGCATTAAGTAGTATTGAAAATATTTTAAGTAAATCACATTTACCATTATTAAAATTATCCTTATCAATGCATAGTTTGTCACCACGTATACAAACTCATTTACAATTATCAAATGAAATGTTAATAAATAATAAATGTACTAAAAATTCGTTTATTACAATTAATGATAAATTTGATTGTAATAACATCGATAATATAGAAAAATTATTAAAAACAAAAATTGTGGGTGAAACAGAAATTTATAGTTTCGATCATATATATCCTGGTACAGAAAATTTTACAAATACCTTGGTACTTTATAGTGAATTAGGTACTGCAAATTTTCAAAAATATCATAATTATATTAAAACATTACTTGAAGGAAATCAATTTAAATATATTCATCGTCATTATGTAGCTGTAAGTTAATTGTTTTTTTTATTATTATTTATAATTACAATAATTTTATTTTTATAGAATAAAATGAGTGAAAAGATACGATTATCTGGTTATGGGGTAGAATTACATTTGAAATCAACGGAATATAAAAGTCAAGATGATTCGCCAAAACAAGATAAAGATATAAATGAGGAGAATATCGATAATAATGAAAATGAAATCGATGGTTTTAATTTTATTAAATTGAAGGAACATTATCCAAAATTAATGCACTCATTGGAACGTTTTAAAATGACACTTATTGAATCAAATGAAGAAATCGCACCGTTAAAGGCATGGGAATTTCAGGAGCTCGGTATGCAAGCTAGTCAACGTGTTGTCAATATACAAGGAGATGAATCTTTACAAATATTACAATATACAGTAAATAATTTTCCAACACAAGCTAAATCCTTATTACACACTGTAGTCAGTCAAGATTTTAAAAATGAAATGAAACACAATATTGAAATACTGGGAAGAAATCTGAACTTACAACCACCAGATTCGGCTATATTTATAAACGGAATTTTCTTTGATGGTGAAACATTGGATATTGGTGTTTTACATGAAACAATAAGAAATGAATTATATATATTAAATGGTTTAGAAGAGATTGGTATTAATGGTGATTTAGCAACGTCTTTGTTAACATTAGACATGTCCACAACACAAGATAAAGATTATGCCATTGATATAAGGGATTCTTCTATAATATGGCTTAATGACATTGAAAATGATGTTCAATATCGTCGTTGGCCAAGCAGCGTTATGGATATGCTACGTCCTTCGTTCCCTGGCATGTTGCGGAATATACGTAAAAATTTATTTAATTTAGTCCTCGTCATTGATCCAGTAGTTTATGAATCACGTTCAATAATAAAATTAGTTGAAAGTTTTATACTCCATACAGCACCAATACGTGTTGGTGTATTATTCGATTTACGTAACACAAATGATGATAATTTTAAGGATTATTTAGCGGTTTCAACATCATTTAATTACATCGTTCAGCAGAAGACTGGACGCGATGCATTAAGCTTTTTAACTGATGTAGGGGTTTATATAATTATAATACGTGAATCTCTTGTTATAATTTCAAATTTTATTTCTAGATATTTTCAATGGTGAAAGCAGAAAATTTAGTTACATATGCGGATGTAAAACAACAATTAAAAAAACAATTCTCAAAATTAAGTACAAATGAAATTGATGATATAATTAATGAAGATTCTGATTATGATTATGGTAGAAAATTAACGAATGAATTTATCGAACGTATTGGAATTAAAATGTCACCAATTATATTATTAAACGGTGTACCATTAACAGATATAAATAAAAATTTAGATGATTTTGAAGAAATAATATTAACCGAAATAATGCAACAAACAATGTCAATACAAAAATTAATATTTCGTGGTGAATTAACTGATAATGATATAATTATAGATTATTTAATGAAACAAAATAATGTGATGCCAAGATTAAATCAACGTATATTAAATAATAAAGATATAAAAGATGTAAAAATAAATTATTTAGATTTAAGTGGTAAACCATCAGATATAAATAATATAAATTTATTGAAAAAATTAACAAATCGTGATATGACAGCTACATTAATGAATAATATAAAATATTTTTCAAATAATAATAAATTGATAACACTGAATAATGATTTAAAAATAAATTACATAACAATATGGGTTATATGTGATTTAGATGAATTAAATGGAAGAAAATTATTAGAAAATGCATTAACATTTATGGTTTGTAATTGTATTTTCCGTTTAGTTTTAGATTTATTTGAAATAAAAATTTCTTTTTAAATATATTTTTTAGAAAGAAAATCGTGGAATTCGTGTAGCATTTATACCAAATGTTGAAGGTTCTGTAATAAATAAGAAAAATAATATAAATCGTTTAGTGTGGGCAGCAACACATACATTAGATGGTGATGAATTAATAACAAATGTTGAAAATTGGTTAAATGATTATGAGAATAGTAAAAATTATAAAATACCAAGTTCCGTTAATAATTTATTATCATCAACTGAATTACATTTAAAATTATTACGTGTATATTGTCAACGTGTATTAAAAGTAAATAAATCAGAAAAATTAATAATTGTCAATGGACGTATATATGGACCATTAGATACAAATGAAATATTTACAATTGATGATTATAATCTAATTGAACGTTATATAAATAATTTATATTTAGATAAAATAATTAATATATTTAAAAATTATAATGATTTTGATAATTATAATATAAAAATGAATGATGACAAATTATTATATATAATAACGATATTATTATCACAGAAAGAGCAACGTAATCGTTTTGTTATACCAAAAGAATTAAAAGATGACTTTAGTGTTATGAAATTAGTTCCAAAGTCAAATGATAATAATAAATTATATTTTAATATAGTAAGTGTATTAGATCCGGCATCAAAAAATTCACAAAAATTAATATCAATATTAATGTTGTTACGACAAATAATTAATTGTAATATGAAAATATATTTATGTCCAATTGATAAACATAGTGATATGCCAATTAAGAAGTTAGTAGAAAAAATTTAATTGATTTTAATTAATTAATTATCAACTATCTCTTTTTTAGTTTCTATCGTTACGTTATTGAACCGGAGCTTCAATTTACAAAAGAAGGAAAATTGAGTCAGGGGCCAATTGCTAAATTCTCTGGTTTACCTAAAAATGTATTATTGACACAAAACTTACAAATACCTGATAATTGGCTTGTTGAAATAATACGTAGTGTCTATGATTTGGATAATATAAAATTAAGTTTAATTAACGGTCCTGTACATAGTGAATATGAATTAGAATATTTATTATTAGAGGGTCATTGTTTTGATTCTAATTCTGGGTCACCACCGCGTGGCCTACAAATAACATTGGAATCAAATGATAAACCAATTATTGTTGATACAATTGTAATGGCAAATTTAGGTTATTTCCAATTGAAAGCTAATCCAGGTGTATGGTTATTAAAATTACGTCATGGTAAATCTGCTGATATTTATGACATAACTAGGTTTGTTCATTTATTTTTTCATTAATCAGAAATTCTGAAATAAAAATTATCTACAAATATTTTTATAGTGCTGAAGGACCAAACACAATTCATTCTACTGAAGGTACACGAGTTATTATTAACTCGCTTAAATCGCATGTATTAAAATTACGTGTAACAAAGAAGCCAGGTCAATTATCAGCTGATTTATTAGGCGATGAGGCTGATGCACCAAATGGTATATGGAATTCAATAACAAGGTAATGCTGATGTTTATAATTCATAAATGTAGTTTCTAATATTCTTGAGAGTTTAACATAACAAAATAAAACAAACTTCCTCTGAACACTTCCACCTTAACTCATTTAATATTTGCATGTTTTTTTTTAATCTGTTTAAAAATTAAACACTAAACCTAGCATGAAACATTACTTTAGTTCCCTTGTTGGCGGTGGCAGTGATGATGGACAACCGGAGACAATAAATATATTCTCTGTTGCATCGGGACATCTCTATGAACGTTTATTGAGAATTATGATGTTATCTCTGTTGAAGCATACAAAGGTGATGAGTTTTTAAGAAATAATCCTCTAGCTGAGTATTTTATAGTTTTTCTGCCTTTTTTATTTCAGTCACCGGTTAAATTTTGGTTTCTGAAAAATTATTTATCCCCACAATTTACTGATTTCCTACCACACATGTCAAAGGAATACAATTTCGATTATGAATTGGTACAATATAAATGGCCCAGATGGTTACATCAACAAACAGAGAAACAAAGAACGATTTGGGGTTATAAAATATTATTTTTGGATGTTCTATTTCCTTTGGATGTAAAGAAAATTATTTTTGTGGATGCCGATGCTGTAAGTAAAAACATTTCTTATTAAAGTTCGATTTTTATTATTTTATTCCTTTAAAAAGATTGTTCGTGCTGATGTTAAGGAGTTGAATGAAATGGATTTGGATGGAGCTCCGTACGCTTACACACCTTTCTGTGATTCACGCAAAGATATTGAAGGCTTTAGATTTTGGAAACAAGGATATTGGAGAAATCATTTGCAAGGCAGAAAATATCACATTTCTGCATTATATGTCGTTGATTTGAAACGGTTCCGGAAAATAGCTGCCGGTGATCGCTTACGTGGTCAATACCAAGCACTCAGTCAAGATCCTAATAGTTTATCAAATTTAGATCAGGATCTACCAAATAATATGATACATCAAGTTGCCATAAAGTCGTTACCACAAGAGTGGTTATGGTGTCAAACGTGGTGCAGTGATGATCAACTTAAATATGCAAAAGCAATTGATTTGTGTAATAATCCGCAAACGAAAGAGGCTAAATTAACGGCCGCTCAACGTATTGTGCCTGAATGGAAGGATTATGATCAAGAGATCAAGAATCTTATGACTACTATTGAACTTGGCGAAGTTCATCATGAGGAAATTCATGAAGTGACAGAAAAACCCGACACTCGAGATGGTAATAAATAAATAAAAACATTTTAAGAAAATTTTCCTAATTTTATATCATTTATTTTATTTTCAGAACTATAAACAGTCGATGATGAGTTCGCATTTTTTGTAATTATTAATTGATTGAATAAAGAATAAAAGAAATAAAAAGACAAAAATGTTTAATATAATTAAATTTATTAATTAATTTATAAATGTATAAAAAAAAGATCAATTATAATTATAAAAAAATTAATATTAAAACAGCTAAAGCATTTTTCTAAATATATTTTTACAAAACGTTGAAAAGTCTCCAAAAAAACATTTTTTTTTTGTATATTTTTGTTGTTTAAAAATGGCCGCAATTATCGATTTAACTTTCAACACATTCGACCGTATCGAAAAATTCATAAAAATATTTTCATTTCGTATTCAGTACAGTTCAGATATTTATGTTTCATTTTCAATGGAAAAAAAAAATAATTCAGTTGCTTGATGAGTGTTTGGTTGGTTAGATGAGAGAATTTTATTTTATTGTGTGTTTTTTTTTTTCGTTTTGTTGATAAAGAAAATAAATATTTCTTTAATAGAAAAATAATTTTTGGTTTGTTTATTTTTTTTCGGTTTTTATTTTTTTTTCACCTTTAAAAAATAATCAAACAAATTACGAGAGAATATTATCTTGTCGTCAAACACATCGCTCTTCTATTTAATTTTATTTTTATATATTATTTAATTTAATATTAATAAATAAAAATATAATAAAAATCGCGATGATCAAGTTTTATCGACAATAATAATAAAAAAAAAAAACCTAGCAAAAACAAAACCATAATTAAAGTGAGGTGAAATAGTGCGTGTTTTGTTTGGGAAGATTACGATTTTCACCACAATTTTAAACAAAATCCACCACATTGTTTATTATTATTAGGGAATGAAATTTGTGCCTTTTTGTTGTTTGTTTGGAATTTAATTATTATTATTATTATTACTTTTTTTTTTCCTTCTAATTTTAATTTTAATTGAATTGTATTGAATTAATTTAAATGGTGTAAAATCCGGTGAAAAGTGTTTTTTTTTTTAATTTTATTTATTTATTTTTTAAATTAAAAAAGTGTTTTAAATAAAATAAAATAATAAATAAATAAATTGGCTTGAATAAAACAAAGAAACAAACACGGTAATACGAAAAATTAATTAAAGAAATAAACAAGAGTTAAATAAACAAGGATTACAAAATGTTTCCACACAATTCCTTTGGATTAAACAATATAAAATTAAATAAATTATTTTTTATAATAATTTATTTATTATTAATATTAGATAATAATAGATTATTTATAAATTGCACAACACAATTTGATGATAATAAGAAAACATGTACCGATGTGCAGCATATATTTGAAGGGAAAGGTATTAAATTAACTGATATGCCAACAGAACCAAGTAATGGTAAGTCTTCATCAACATTATATTTATCTAATTAAAGAATATAAATGTTTAAATAAACTGGTGCTACGAATCGAATCCACTGACTTGACGTATTATTACGATTTTACTTAACTACTCAAAACACACAGCGTTAAATTAAATTCAATTAAATTTAATTAAAATTTACAAATCACATTAATTCATTTTTAATTTTTAAATAACCCGCTTAAGTTCTTTCCTTTTTTTTTTTTGTTTTGTTTGTGTTTTTTTTTTAAATCAAAAACATCCTTCCGGCTATTAACTAAAAACAATAAAAATCGAAACCAGACCATAATTCAATAAAATTTGAATTTAACGAATTTTTTTTTTTTTTTTTTGTTAAGAAAACTTTAAGCGTAAAAATTTAGTTTAAATTCATTCTTAAATAAATAATAACGAAAATTTTGAAATACACTTGAAAACAACGAATTATAATAATGAAACCAAAAAAAAAAAAATATATTTTTATTAAATAAACTAATCAAATAAATGACAGAAGGAAGATAGATAAAAATTGATTTTTTTTTTGTTGGTTGTGATTAAATAAAATAAAAAAGTAAATATTATTATTATGAGGTGTCATTCTATGGTTTTATCAACCAGTAAAGTAAAGTTAAAAAAAAAAAAAAATTACTGAGTAATTGCAATAATAGAGCGCCTAATATAGGTGGTTGTGTCTCTTAGTGTTACTATGGCGTAAATATGTGGCGTATGGTAGACTCTTGTTGCTTTTCAAACATTTTTCTGTTATCAAAAATTTAAACGTAACAACCGGATAAACAGATATACATTTTTTATTTAAGTCATATTTAGTTTATGTTAAAAAAAAAAAAAAAAGAAAAAAAAAAACGCTATCTTACAAGCAGCCAGCACTATTTTTTTTTTTTCTTCGTCTTGTTAAATAAATAAATTCGATTGAATTCAGGTAGAAAGAGTAGCTTTTAACCATTAAAACTTTATATATTTCAGTGTTGGTTATTCCGATATTATTATTATTATTATTATTATTTCTTTAAATGTCAAAGAATTTCAACTTAAATCAATAAAAAAAAACGAAATATATTTTTTTTTTTTTGTTGACTTAAATAAAAAAATGTATTTTAAATTTTATTTCTTCTTACTTACATTGACATTTATGTCTGTAATAAAGAATTTCTCTATATATATATATATATATATAAAATTTAATAATTTATTATTTATAATTTTTAAATTACGTAAGTTATTTATTTGTGACATGTCATTACTTCACAATCTTTGAATGAACCATTTTTTTTTTTTTTTTATTATTTGAATCGTATTTGTGTTTGTTTTTTGGTTTGTTTGTAAAAAAAAGAAAATGATATAAATAATCGGAAATAACAATTCTAAATTGATAAAATATGACTTAAAAAAGATTACATTTATTGTTTTAATTATTTTTTTTTATAATCTCGTCGTATATAAAACATAAATCTATAAAAATGTTAACGTTAAAGAAAAAAGAAATAAAAATAAAAAACAATAATTAATTGTATTATGGTTTAAGCTATAAGCTGAACATAATTAATTATTTTTACATGTTCACCCACAACCCACCTGCTATTATTTCATGCATTTATTTAATAATATTTTTCTTATCAATTTTTTTTGTTACATTTTTTATTAATTAAGTTTTTTTTTTTGTTTGTTTGTTTACTTTTTCTTATTGAAAGAATTTAAATTTATTTGCAAACAAAGTAATAACACTTTTTTTTTTTTTTTTTTTTTTTTGGATAATTTGACAGTTGGTGGTTTAAGTGAGAAAGAAAAAAAAAATGTTTTTTCTTAAACTAAACTAAACAGCAGAAATTATTGATGTAAAGAAAAATAAATAAATTCGTTAAACGTGTTATAATTGATTAGTAACAAGGAAATTCTAATAGCATTTGGTCCATAATTTTAATATAATAATTAGCTGAACGTATGTATTAGTATGTAAAAGCACCAACATTCCGTACGCCAGTATTTAATAAGTGAAGAAAAATTAATGAAAAATTTATTCATAATGCAAACAAAAAAAAAATAAATAAATAAAATTCTTTTTACTTAAGTAAACTAAACTTTGCGAATTTTTTTTTTAATTTTTTTGCTGTGCACAGCTGGATTTTAGATGTTTTCTGTATGTAGATTTTGTAGGTTTTTTTTTTTTTATAACAAACATAAATAAATATTTAAGCAAAAAATTGAAATAAATTTTGCTATCGGTTATTGAATAATTTTTCTATATGCAGAAAAAAACAAAAAAAAAAAAAAATGATTACGTAATAATTAATTTTGATTGAAACATTTGTCATTTATTAAATAATATTTACATATCGGATAAATAATTAATTATTATTTATTTTTTATAAATCGTTTTAATCGATAAATGAAATCATGGTTAAATTTTTTTGTTTTAGAATGTGGCGTCACTTTATTAGTTTTTTCCTTTTCCGATTGTTAAATTTAATAATTTTTAACGTAATTTATATTCGTCGGTTATTTATTTATACCTAGAGAGTTTTCATTATTCTAAACCATGGCACGTTATTGAGCAGACTATATAACAATAAAAGTTAAGTGAATTAATGTAAATAAATATACCGGAAAAAAAAATATAATTTCGTTACATTTGCTGGCTTATATTCTTGGCTTAAGATTGAAAGATGGTAAAAAAAAAAAAAACAACAACAGAAGAAAACAAAAGAAAAGAAAAAAAAAATCAAGGAGCATGCGCAGACAGTTTAGTGGGCGCATGCGCTAGTGTTCAATTTTTTTTTTTTGACATTTTATGTTTCATTTGTTTCATACCACTTAAAAGACATAAGAATGTCGTTTAGGCTAACTTAAACACCTAGTAACGCCTTTCTGTCGTCTATTGGTGTCGGTGGCGGCGGCGGCGGCGGCTCCTTCTGCTGCTTGCAATTATTTTCATTTCAATTTTCACTCACTATTTAATTTAATTAGGCGCCATTTAATTATATTTTATGTCGTGATATTATAAAAATAATAATAGTATGATGAAAAAAAAAGTCTCACCTCTATATAATATATAATAATGTAACAGAATTGATGTAAAAATGATTTTAAACAGGTAGCAACAGGAAAAAATATCTGTTAAGGAATTTTTGTTTCTTTTGTTTTTTTTTTTTTTTGTTTTTTTTTTTTTGATTTTGTTAAATTCTTCTGTACGCATTTGATTTTTATTTTTATATTAATTTAAAGAGATGAAATAAAAATTTGGAGAGGTGTAAAAGGTATTTTTATTAATAATAATTTTCTGTTTCCTTGCATTTTTCAACATTGAAAAAATGATGATGAGATTTTTTTCTTCTGTTTCTTCATATTTTATGACCTGATCCGTCCAGTAAGAACTAAAATATTTTGGTTAAAATAAGAAGAAGAAGAAGAAGAAGTTGAAGAAAATAAAAACCAAAATTAATTTAATATATGAGGAAAGGAATATTAAATGAAATGAAAATAACATTTATTGGCTTTATTGTTGTTCACACACAACCAGACACATAAAATCACACCACACAAACATACATTTCTGGAAGGTAGAAAAATGTTCGTTCTTGTAAAAATGGTTTGGTTATAAAACAAGTTAAATGTTAGCCACACACAATGGTTTGGTGTAAAAAAGGGAACAGAAAATAAAAATGAATAAAGATGAAAGAAGCAATAAAAGCAGCCTTCAAGCATTTTTCGTTTTACTTTTTTTGGTTAACAAATGCAATCGTTTTTGACCAAGGGCATTTTTCTAATCTCTATAATTCATTTTAATTTACTTTTTGTGTTTCTATTAAATAGTGACTTTTATACATAGCATTTCTTAATTAAACAGAAATATCAAAATAAATCAATTTCCAGATTATTGAATTGGCAAATAATAAATAAAAATACCTTTTATGTGTACCTTTTACAGTATACATTTATTCGTTACATTAATTTCACTTTTCATTGTTTATATATTAAATATTGATATTCAATACTGTAACATAATTTATAAAAAATAAATAAAACGTGGTAAAGGAATGGTAATATATAAAAGGTATAGAAAATAAAAAAATACCTTTGATCAAAGAATTTATTTATGTATATCGACACTCTTTAACATTTAATTTTTTTTTTATTAACATATTTATACCAAACTACGTGTGTATTTTCACTGTGTGTTGTATAGCTGCTATGTTTGCTGTAGACTATTAACGACGATATGCATTCGTTTATGATGGGAAAGAAAAGTCTTAAAAAGAAAAAATTTTTTTTTTTTGTATACCCGTCTATAACCTTCTTATGCTGTTGCCCATGTGAATAATAATTAATAAATAATTTTTTTTTTTATATCTGCACTCTCTTTAATATACACACCGTTTATGCATTTTAATTAAAAAAAAAAAAAAAAAAAAACTTTAAGTTAATTGTACATGCGCAAATTATATTCGTTTTACATTTTACAATATATATTCTGTGTTCATTAACGCAATTAAAATTATTAATATTTATAAATAAGTTACCTTGATGATGATGGAGAAAAACAAAAAAAAAAAAAAAAAAAAGAAAAATTAATAATTAAGTAGTGGGGTTGGCCACCTAGTTAAGTTAATTTAAGTTAAGTTAACTTAAAAACCTAAATTAAGGTATTTATTTAGACTTTTCTTTTCTTTTCTTTCCCTTTTTTTTTTTTTTTATTTAAAGAAGAATAAAATAACATGTATATGGGGCTGTCACGGCGGCGGCGGCGGCGACAATATTGTCTCGGTTTTTTCTTTTCTTTTCTTTTATTTTCTTTTTGTTGTTATTAAAGACTTCAAAACTGGGCAGGTGGTTCTTTCTTTTATGAGTATATTTCTTACATTAAATTGTAAAAATAAATAAATGGTTATATACATAGAATATCAAATATATGACGAAAATAAAGAAAAAATTATCTTTGTTTTCTACTCTTAAGATGAAGAAGAAGAAGAAGAAGAAGAAAAATGTCATTCATTGACGTTTTGCTTTTATCTTGATTTTGTTCATTCTTGTACCTTAACTTACCTTAAAAAAAGAAAAAAAAAATAAAATGCTTCCATCTTAGGTGAAATAATGAGAAATATAAGAAAAACAAACAAAAAAGAAATTATTATTATTTTCTTTGTTCAATAATATTATCTTTTACCTCTTGTTTGTCCACTTGACATGTAAATTTACTGATCGTTCCCTAGTGGTCGTTGGTTCGATTATTCTTTTCTTTTTTTTTTTTCTTTTTTTTTTTCTTTTTTTAAATGATAATATTTAACAAGCATCATACAAACACTAATAAATTGACCTCACAATTGTTGTTGTGAGCTGAATTTTTACCTATTTCAAATTATTATTTGATTAAAATTTGTATACACACTTGAAGGGTTGAATCGGGTTATGTTTGTTTCCAAATTTTTGTTTTTTTTTTTTTATAGCTTTATTAAAATTATTATTTTATATTATTTTAAGTGAAAAAAAAAAGAAGATAAATTTACTTTTTATGTTATGTCATAATAATTAAATTTTGAATTAAAAAATATATATGTATATTTTTTTATGGATATTTATCCATAACCAAACGTTTGTCTTATATGCGTTGTTGTTTATTTCATTGTTGTTAATAAAGCGTGCAAAACTGTTCAATAACTGATCGTGTGTGTGTTTGTGTGTGTGTGTTTGTGAGAGATATAAAAGTGTATAAAAGTATAAAATTATAATATTAAAAATCTGGGTGTTTATATTTCTACATTGTTGCATAATTGGTTAAATAATAATCTTTTTTTTTTACCAAACATAAATTGCTCATTTTTTGTATAGGCAATCGTGTAGGCAATTTTATTTCAAACAGAATTGTTTTTTTTTTTTCCTGTTTGTATATAAAAATGTGTGTGTTTGTGCGTGTGTGTGTGTGTGTTTATAATAAAAACAAAAAAAAAAGGGAAGTGAAGAGCAAAAATATTTTATTGATTTTATATATATTTCATTAAAGTCGCCCATGTACATGTCGAATGTACCCTGTAATAGTATTTCTTGAATCAATGGCACTAATTTTATGTTTTTATTCAGCTGTACTTCTACTGTTATTTATTGTCTGGTATTTAACGAACATAAAAGGGATTTTATCCAGTGGAAAACCAATAACATTATTCACACTTTGCGTATAGATAAAAATAAATAAATAAATAAAAATATATTTGATTACAGTACAGTTGTTTAATTGTGTGCAATATAGGCACCACAACAAAAGTTAATTAATGAAATTTATTACAACCTACAGCTAAAACATAACAAATAATAATAATAATATTTTTTTTTTTTTTTCTTTGGTTAATTATAACGAATATCGGGTACAAATCGGGTACAAAGTGTTACTTAGTAAATAACTTTTCCACCTTTGTTCATACAAATTTATTTTGTTAATTATTTTTGATTTATTCATTTCTTTAATGTTAATGGTAAAAAAAAAAAAAGAAGCAATGTTGCCACTTTGTTTTATTCAACGCCAAACGCTCGCACTGTCGTCTGAATATTGTTTGTTAAATTATCGTAGTGTCGCTGTAAAAATAGAAAAAAAAAAAGCAGAAAATACTTGGCTTTGAAATAGGGGGTGATAAGGTTTATTCGTTCGTTATTATATTTTCCTTGTTTTTTTTTTTTTTTTTTTATTATTTTGATACAATGTTTTTTTTTTTTTTTTATTTTATATACATTTATTTATATAAATAAATTCTTTTTTATTTTTTTTTTTATCTATGTTTAATTCCTTTTATTACGTCATTTTATTAATATGGAGTATCGTTGGTTTTGTTGTTTCGGTGTTAGAACAGACGGGGCATGAGGGTGGTTAATAATAATAATACAAATATGTTGAGCTAGACAAAAATAAAAAAATTGTTGCGATTTTATTTAAGTGTAATAAATAAATGGATGGCTGTTGTCACCTAAACACAAAGAAAACGTATACAAGGGGTTTTTTTTTTCTTAGTTGTTAACATACACACGCGTTTGTGTTATTTTCTTCCTTTACAACGTTGCCATGCGGAATTCCTTTTTCCTTTTTGTTGTTGTTCTTCCTTTTCAGTTTTAAGTTGGAAATAAATTAATAAAAATGTGAAAAAATTATCAACAAAATTCCATAGGTTTTTTTTTTGCTTTTTAATTTTTTTCGTTAACATGAATGCACGTTTTTTTTTTTATTAATTCTATCTTTGATCTTCTCTGCATTGTTCGTTATTACATACTTTTTCCTGTGTATATTCTTAGTTTTTGTTGTTGAATTTTTAACTTTTGTCTTCTCTGTATATGTTTTTATGCAAACAACAAAAGTCAGGTAGGTTTTTTTTTTTAATGTTATGCTTCTTAGTGCTGCATTAAGTGTAATATAGTTAAAAGAACTAACCATATAAAAGGGATACAAATTTCTCTACCTTACTCTCTATCTGTTTATTAATTTTTTTACCTTTATTTATTTATTTTTTTTTTTTGCCTCCTGTAATTATTTTTATGTTACCTTAGCTTAGTTCTCTGTTAGTTTTTTATGCCGTTTTGTCTATATAACAAATTAATTTCATTTAATTATACTGAATAAAAATTAAAATGAGAAAATGGTGAAAAAAAAAAAAAAAAATGTCTATAATTATTGTGAAGCCACTAAATAAAGGTGTATCTATGTAATTCTTCTTTATTTAGTTTACATTAAGTGTGTGAATTATTTAATTTGTTTACCTTTGGTTTGGTTTTTTTTTTTATTATTTTTTCGTTTCACCTCAATATTTGTTGTTGCTGAGTGTAAAAAAACTACCGTGTTCGTTCGTTCGTTATTATTTTTTTTTTTTTCTTTTTTTCGGTTTACCACTAAAGCTATTACTTTTCTTTATTTTAACACAAGGCTACTAAAGCAGCCTCTCTTATATATTTAACATGTTAAACTAAGCTTAAAACATGTTTAACAGTACTTTAATATTTTATAATCACTTGTTTCAATTAAGCTGACAAATTTTTAATTTTTTTTTCTTTTTTTTTTTTTTTTTGTATTTTTAGTTTAATTTAAATCAATGTCATGTTGTTTTTTGCTAGTTTGACATGCGATAACCACATTTTTGCTTTTAACACTTTGGACTTAAAAAAAGAAAAATTACTTTTGAACTATTTTTTTTTTTTTATTTTGGCAATTGAGACTTTTTTTTGCGTTGAATTTTTTTTTTTTTTCCCCCATTAGGTAATAAATTTTTCGGTGCTTTTTTTGTGTTTGTGTGTTTGTGTTTTAATGTTTAAAAACCCCGTGAAAAAACAATTGTAATTACAAGTGTCATTGCTTTGTAGTCAACAGTTATTGTTATCACCTGTAATATAATTTTAGCTGATGTAATTTTTCACCTACGCTGTAGATGGGTACACACAAGAAAAAAATAAAAATAAATAAAAAAAGCTTTGATATAAATTGAAAGTTTTTCTTCTTGTTTTATAATAATAATAAAAAAAATTATATTTTCCCTTGTAATGTACATTTTTCTTCATTCATTTTCATTATTAAAAATTATTTCTTTTATTCGACTTATATTGTATATAACATTATATGTTCCATTACGTTGCGTTACTTTATTTTTACTTTACTTTTACTATACTTTACTTTACTATTACTTTAGTTATTATTTTTGTTTTTCCAACATGTAACAACAATCCAACTATACTTTAACCAACCCCTTGGATAAAATAAAAAAAGTAATTTTCTTATTTACTTGATGTATAAATGGGATACTGAAATATGAAAATGGGAATTTTTTTTTTTTTTTCTTCATCACTAACTGAGTTTTTGTGAGGGAAAACGTTGTCAATGTTGTAAAAAAATATAGGGAGAATATTTTTCTACTTTTCGTATGTAAGTAGGTGGGTAATGGGGTGGTTGTTTGTTGTTGTTGTTGCTGTTGTTGGTTTTGTATAAAGTTTTTCCACTCTTCATGTTATATGTTCAAGTGAAGAGTAAAGTGTTGCTTAAAGTAGTAACGCTTTTTTTACTTTGATAAAACAAAAATTATTAATAAGCGCCGGTGAGAACACGGTTTTTCTTTTTTCTTTTTTCTTATAGTTTTGCATAAAAAATAAAATGAACATGTTGCGGTTTATATTACGGGTAATTAAATTTGATTGTTATTTGTTGGCTAGATTTGCAAAAAAAAAAAAAATTATCCAGACTTCCTTTTTTTTTGTTAAGGGTTTACTTCGCTGGAAAAATAATAAACAGAGGAAAAAATAGGGTGCGCGTTAAGAACCGACACCATAATTTTTGTATTTTTTTCGTTTTTTTTTTTTATTATAAGCAATATTTTTCCACTTTTTATTTTGTTACCTTTCCCCATTACGTTTTTTTTTTTCCTTCTTTTTAAAAAGAATTTTTTTCTTTCTTTCTTTCTGTTCTGCTGTTTTATTAAAATCATTTTATGTATCAAGTTGGATTAGTATATAATTTTGTATTTTAGACATTAAATAACCCCAAAAAGTATGTTCGCTTATGGTGTGTGTATGTTTTTTTTCTTTTTTTTTTTCGTGTTCACCCCACGGTTGTTGGTGGTATTTATTATTTTTCATTTTTATTTTTATGAAAAGGTATAATTGAATAGAATTTACTTATTTTATTAAACGAACTCACCCTTCAATTATGCGGAAAGAGAAAGAAAAAAAAAATCGGATATTTTTTTTTTTTCCTTATTAAATTAAAATCACATTAAAATTATTATTATTATTTAAAATTATTATTATATATACTTCCTGGTTGTGTATTTAAAGGTGTGTTTTTATGTTATTTAAAATTGCAATCAAATAATTAAAATGTAATAAAAAAATGTGTGTTGTCGTTTAAAAGCCGATGCGATTTTAATGATCTTTAATAATAAATATGTAAGAAATTAATACCGGTATGTAAAACACCTGCTTTTATCATTAATTATAACAAAACATTCTTGTATAGAAGACGGTGACAATGTTTGTTTTTTTTTTTTTTCATTAATTAAGAAAAAAACAATTTTCTGTTAAGCGAAGACGTTTATTTTCACCAAAGTACTATCATCTTCTTATAAATAACGTGTAATCTGAAACTTTTTTTTTACTTTTTTTAATATCTCTTACCTTGACTGCTACCTAGTCACCCTTTATTATTTTTTTTCCTGTTTGTAATCTTCCGTTTGTCACAATTCTCAATTTTAGTCTATAATCTATTAACATTTTTTCATCGAATCTCTTTGTTAATATATTAAACGAGTATTACCTTATTCTGTTTAATAATTAATGATTTAATGTTTGCCTTTGATTTTTCATGATGTTTGCACAAATCGAGCAGATATTTTCTTTGATGTTGTCTGTCTGCTTAAGAATAAAAAAAAAAAAAGCGAAGAGCTAGCGAAATTAAAAACAATTTTAATATTACAGTATGACAACGTTTTTTTATTTACTTTTATGTTATAATTTTAATTATGTCATTAGATGCTGTTTAATTAATATTTAATTTGTAATAAAATTGGAATAATTTCGGTTTTAATGAATTGATTTAATTCAGTGCACCCACCATGAATTATGTTGTGTCATATATTATCATATATTATATTAAGCATGTATAAGAGAAACATAAAAATAAAATGAAACGAAAACGAATGGAATCCACACAAATTAAATGATAATAATAATAATAATAATAATTAAAGTGTTTGTAATAAAAAAAAAAAACAAATAATAGAAGTGAATTAATAAAAATAAAATATATTATGAGGTTATGTTAATTGTTTTGTGGAGGCGAGGTGTTTTATATGTATATAAGTTAGTTTTTCATGTGATAATTTAATGCTGCCTGATGTGCGTGAAAGTGATCTTCTTTTGTCGGTTATTCCTTATTTTCTTTTTTTTTTTTTCGATTTTCTTTTTAAACTTTGCCATCCATTTTGTCGGTTAATTCATCGCTTATATGATAATTATTTAAACGGTTTTTTATTTTTTTTAACTTATCTACATTGTTTATAAATAAAATTTAATTGAGTTAAATTAATGTGTCAAAATGATTTTTAATTTTTTTTTTTTTATTTATAAATTTAAATTTATTGTACGTCATTGCAGATTATTATTATTTTTTTTTTTTATATAAAACATTTAAATTATAGCAAATGGAACATTTTTTTTCTTTTCTGTTTTTAATTAAAATTGTGCTAAATGAGTTAAGATTTGATTAAATAATAATAAAATGGCGGAAGTAATTAATATAACTAACCGTTAATTAATTAATTATATTTGTAGCGCCATTTTTTTTGGTTTAGCGCCATATTATGTTAATTAAAAATTAATTTTCGATTATTTTGCTTGAATTTGTTTTTTTATTTTTATTTTTTTTTTTGTTATACTTTGAACAAAGATCATTAATTATTATTTAATTTAATTTTTTTTTTATTTAAATGTGTAAATTATTCATAATAATTAAATTAATTTGATTTAATTTTTTTTTTCATCTTCTTTTTCTCTTTTTTCATTCGTTTTTCATTAGTTTTTTAATGACAATTTTTTCGGTTGGCTTTATAGCTTTAAAGAAAGATAAAGAAAAAATAGAAATAAAATGAAAACTATGTTGTTGTTGTTGCTGTCGGTGTCATTTTTAGTTGTGACGGTTCTCAAGATAGACGAAGAATACCTAACAATAACAACAGCAACAACGAAAATTTAAATAATTAATTAACATATTAGAACAAAAAATTGTTTTATTTTATTTTTTTTTTTGTTTCTTGATTCTTGATTCTTTCTTGATGATTAATCAACACGATAAATGCTTCTTTAAACAGAAAATAATAATCAAATTAAATTCATTTGAATTACCTGGTGAAACTGAACTCTTTTTTTCTTTTTTCTTTTTTCTCTTGTCTTGTCTTGTCTTCTTAATACAGTCGTGTTCTGTTAGAAACGAAATGCTTATGTAATTTAATTTTTTATTTTTCTTTCTACATTTATCTACAATATGATAGTCGTCTATCTAATGATATAACCGTTTGAATGAGTTGGGTTTATTTGAAAAAAAAAAAATAATAATGGTTGAGTGCCTCTGTCTTTTTTTATTTTATTTTTGTTCTTTAGTTTATTTGTTGATTCATTTTCTTAGCCGGTGTGTAGAGCGGTTGTGTTGCTACCTTGGAATGTAAAATAAAATAAAAAAAAAAAAAAAGGAACGAAAAAAAAAAATAAAAATAAAATGCACAAGTTGAAGACATAAAATAAAAGAATTAATAAAAAGCAGTAAAATAAGAAGTAAAAAGAAATACATGTTGATTCATGTCTGTCCCTGTTTTTATATTTTTTTTTTTTATTCCACGCTCATATTGGTTTACTTTACTAGGCTTAACATAACATTGCTTTACTTGACTTAACTTTGATACAGCTTATAGTTCTTTTATTTTAACACTAAAATACCTTTTTTCTTCTTCTTCTTCTTCTTTGACTTCTTCATGTTCTTCTTCGTATTACTACAAATTTGTTCAGCTTATTTTTAGTTTTGCTGATTTTTTTCTTCTTTTGATTTACTTTCTTGTATTCTTGTATTGTGTTATGTCCAGTCGTTAAAAGCAAATAATGCTTTGGTCTAAAGAAATTATTTCCAGTATTTATTCATATATGTTTAAGATGTTTTCTGTTTTATAATAATTTAATAAAAAATATATTTCTGTGATTATCCTTAGCTAAATTGCTTTAATGTGAAGGGGAACGAGGTTATAATAGAATATAGAGAGAAAACAAAAAAAAAAAAAAAAAAGGAATAATAATTGCATGTTACTTGGTTTTTGGTTTTATTACAATATTGTATGTTAATTTCTGTAAATTTTTTTTTTTTTTACCTGATCATTTTGTTAATTTCTTTGTTTATGATGGTCTCAGGTGATTTTTTATTATTTTTTTTTAAGTTTGTATGAAAAAGAAAAGAATTTTTTTTTTTTTTTTAGACAGAAGCGATTTGTCTGTCAACTTATCAATCAGTTTTACAACGCTGTTAATTTTTTTTTTTTATTTTTAGGTTAATTCTTTACATATTTTCTCTTTGGTTTTGATGTGTTAATTTAAATCTTTTTTTTTTTTTTGGGGGTTATTTATGGGTTTTTATTATTTATTTTTAAATGAAATCTTTAAGTAAACAGAATTGAGAGAAAAAATCCTTTTTTTTTTTCCTTCGTTTTTACTGGATACCCTTTGTTGTGTAAAGCTTCCATTTTAAAGAATGTGTGGAGTATGAAGACTTTTTTTTTATTATTTGATTTTGTTTGGCAATAAAATAGACACATTAAATAACAATAATAATAATAAATACATACATACAAGGAATAAGAAGAATATAATTGAAATTCCTTAAGATGTTGAATCAGGTTTTACTTCTTATTTATTTTTCACTTTGTTTTGCTTCATTCGAATATTCTTCTTCTTTCGTTTCTATAGTTCTTTTTGGTAATAAAATAAAACCGATATTCATCTTGTTGTCTTTTTTTTTATCTGCCTCTGCCGATGACGTAATGTAAAAATTATTTTCAGTTTTTATTCCTTGTATTACATATTTCATCAATGAGTATAGAATTTACTCATGGATGATTTTCGTTTAGTTTATATGGAATTTCCTTTCTCATTAAATTCTTCAATTTCTGTTCTTTCGGTTTCTTTTTTTTTTTTTTTTTTTTATTCTTCTTGTTTAGCCTTTTTATTATTTTGGTTAATTTATTGTTTTGATGAGAAAATGAAATGAAATGGAGAAAAAAAAATAAATAAATTTGCTTATTAGTTTGGAATTTATTACTTTACCAATGAATCATTTTTTTTTTTTTTTTTGCGTTATTAAAATCGGTGACATCCGTTGTAATTTATGAGTATTTACTCTCTGCTGTAAAGGAGATGCTAGGTAATTAATTTTTTTTTTCTGTTGGGTTTAAGATTGGTTTTCATTCATACGTGGATTATCCTTATTTAAAGAATTTTTTTTACCGTAAAATCTTTCTTTTGTAAATTTTTTTTTTTAATCTTTGGAATTTCTTTTTTTCCTTTTTTTTTTTTTTTTTATCTTTATTTAATTAAGTAGATTAAGCTGTTCCGTAGTTGACAGGTTTCTTTGTGGATTTATAATAATATCAATGCGTATATCAGTTCATTTTGTGGATTGTAAGTTATACACAGATTTGTACTGAATTTCATTTCCAGATTATCTAAAGTACTTGGTTAAGCATCGTAACAAAAAAAAAAAAAAAAAACATTTATAAAATTAACTGAAATTGGATATAAATGCAGAAACTTCTCTGTTTTGGTTGTTATACTTTTAAAGTAGAAGAAGGGGATACTTGTAAGACATTAAAAGTTTTCGCAAAATGTCTTAAATGCTAAGAAAACATTAAAAAGTTTTAATAAAAACAAATTTTATTTGTAGTTTTATTACTTTATTGCAAATGAAAATAAATAAAATTTGATTATGATTTTTATTGCGATTTTATTTGATTTGTAATAAATTTTAAGCTTTTTTTTTGCTTTTGTTTTTGCTTTTGATAATTATTCAACTGTTAATAACAATGATAATAAATTTTCCTTTTTTGTTTTTAATAAAGAAAATGTGATTATGAAGAAAATAAAATTAAATTAAATCAGAAACTAAAATGGCAAATCAGCTAAAAAAAAAAAAAAAACATATAAAAACTGTTTTCATGGAAATTGGGTTTTTTTTTTTTGTTTAATGTTTTTCTGTTTTGTTTTGTATGTGTGCCAAATTCTCTCTTTTTTTTTTCTTTTCCTCATGTATTTTAATGTTTTCTTTTCGTTTTATATATTTTATAAGGCTTGAGGGGATCAAGCCCTATTTATTTGCGTTAAACTTAATCGTCCAATCTGTAACGGTTCAATAAAAACTTATCAAATGTTTTTCAATTTATTCTTTTTTTCCATTCATTTCTTTACATTTCTATGCTATTTATGCTATTTTGATTTCATAAGATACTATAAACTTGTGTTATTATTAATAATAATATTATTGTTGTTGTTTGTTGTTATTATTGACGTCCTTCAAAACTTTGCTAGATTTTAAGTTTTGTGTTTTCTCTACTTGAAAATTCTATGTAATTTTCTCTAGTTTAATTCTTTTTCAAGTCAAGTCATTCTATTACTTGTTGTCATTTATTTATTGTTATATTCTCAATGTTTTTTATTTTATTTTTTTTTTTAATTGTAATAAAGAAAATAATTTTAAATTATTTGTAATAATATTATTTAATATTTTTTATCTACTTGATAAAATCTCTATAAACTCATCTTTCTGTTGCGCTATCCAAGTTACAAACCGTCTGCAAACAGTAGAAAATTAAAAAAAAAAAATAAATTCTACGATTTGATAAGTAAACTGATTAAATCCACTATAGTGCTTACAAAATTAAATTAGATTGTTAGAATAAGAAAAAAAAAAAGAAAATAATTTAATCTAAAAATACCATCATTTAGAATTTTATTTTTTCCAACGAAAATCGAAAATAGAAAATGCGAAAAAAAAAAATGAGATTACTTAAGGAGAACATTTCTGTAAGGAAAATCAACCGGAATTTAATTTAATGTTTTTTTCTTCTTCTCTTGTTTGGATGAATGTTGATTTTTTATTTTTTTTTTCATTTTTGTTGTTCCATAATTGATTTGTTATTTTCGTGTATAGCGATTTTTTTGATTTCCTTACATACTATTTTTTTTTTTTTTTCATCTTTTATTGATGTTGATTTTTGTGAAAGAAATATAAAAATGAAAAAACCACGAAATGTCATCAATTTAGTGATTTGGCTTAATACAAAATGTTTTTATATAAAATTAATAAAAAAAAAAAAAAAAACATTTTAATAACTACAATAAGCCGATTATTAAGTAATATTAGCATTTTTTTTTTTTCTTGTTTAGTAGTATTTTGATGTCAAACCACCAAAAGTGCCATATTTTCGTTTAAATATTTTTATTATTATTATTTTTTTTTATTAAAGTATTAAATAATAAACCAACATTCCATTGAAACTGAAAATATCATAATCTGTGGGAGATTAACAAAGAGACGCCACTTAATAGTATCACGAAAAATTACCTCTTCGCTATTTTGTTTATTTTAAAAAAACAATATTTTTTTTTTTTTTTGTTTTTATGATTTGTTAGTCGTCCGTTGTATGTGTATTAAATTATTATTATTATTTTTTTTATTTTTGACACATTAGAAAACCAATTAACATGTCAAGTATATAATTTTTATATTTTTATATTTATTTATTAGAAATGATAACATTGATATTTCTGTTTAAAAAAAAATAAAAAAAAAAAATAATAATAATAAATAAATTCTCTTACAATTGGCGGCGCGACAAACAAACTTGTTCTCTCGACGACAACGATTTTTAATAATAACAAAACCAAAAAAAAAAAAAAAAAAACCACAAAACGTTGACTTAATGTAGATTAATTCGTAAAATTTAATTGTTTATTTCTGGATTATTATTGGACAATATTTTATTTTTATTATTCGTTAATTTAAATCAATTTTTAATCATTTATTTATTTATTTTGCTTTATATTTAAGTCATTATGGGTCATTTCTTATTAATATTTCTTTTTTTTTTTTATTATTTAAGTAGCGAAATTAAAAAACAAAAAAGTATCGTTAATCGGTAATCAAATTTCATAATCAAAATAAATTTTTTTTTTTTTTTTTGTAATGTAATAAGAAATGTTTTTTTTTTGTTTTTTGTTCTTTGTTAACATTGTTTTTAGCTGTTGTCGTTTTTGTTGTTATTGTTGTTGTTGTTCAACTGGCGGCTTAATTATTAATTGAAAAAAAAAAAAAAAATAATAATATTTTTTTTTATTAAAAATTATCAAAAAAGCTTAAATTTGTTTTTAGTTTTAATGAAAGGTTATTAGAGAATATGATATGATAAACAAAAACTCGCTAAACACATGATAAACAAGTATTAAATGTCAAGCAATTAAGTAATTATTGTATTTTTGTATTGTGATTATTAAACATATTTTTGGAATTATGTTGCTTAATCATGAAAAACGTAAAAAATACGCAGGTTTGTATAAAAAACTTTTCCATCTTCACATAAAACTTCATAAACTTTGAGATAAGCACCAAGGACACGATAATTTACTTTAATTAATTATAGTCTTGAGTATTGCAAATGTTTGAAAGTTTATATTTAAAAATATTCATGTCACGAAAAGGATTCAACACCACGAGACTTTTGTGTATTATCAATATGAAACATTTTCTATTCGCGGTTTAAATATTTATATATGTGTGACACAAATTAAATCTAATAAATTAGGCGACAAAAAAAAAAGAAACATTTTTAAAGTTTTTAATTACTACTCCCTAATACACTTTAAGAATTTGTGTTTTTTTTTTTTAATTTTTTTAATTTTATTGGTTAACCTAGTTTAATGTTGTGGGTTGTATTTCGTTCATTACCTCAACATAATTTGATTATGTTTCGTTCGAAATTATTAAAATATTTTATACATGAATATTTGTAACTAACGAAGTTTTCATATAAATTTCGTTAAATTAAATTTATTTAATTATTTTATAGATTAAAATTATCTTTTATCTAAATTACTGAACTCTACCTGTTCGGCATACCTGTTATTAAAATTTAGAATAAATTATTAAATCCATTTAATCACAAGATTTAGTCAATTATTATTACAACTAGGAAACTTTACTTAGGTAAGTTTACTCCAGCAAGTCGTGTTTTCATTTGAATTTATTAAATTTTATTTATCGCGTTAAAATTCAACATACCAGCCACCCCCCCATTTAATCATTAAGATTAACATCAAATTACAGAAAAAACAATTATTTATTTAACTTTTAACAAGAAATTTTAATTTAAATTAAATTATTTAATAAATTTAATAAAACGTGTGTAGAAATTATAAAACTTTTGAAGTTTTCGCTCTTTTATTTTCGTATTAATAAATTGATAAAATGCTATAAATTAATATACAAATATTTATTTGTTAGTTTGTTAGAAATTTCAAAATGTAAAATTTAATATTTCAAACTTTGTGTTTTTTTTCCTTTCGTTATGTGTGAAACATGTTTCATTCATGTGTTTTAAGTGTTGCTAGATTTATTTCCAGACATTTCAAAGTCCTACGATTTATTTAATTAATTAAAAAAATAAAATAAAATAAAATAATAAAAGGTTTCCGTTACGTTATTATTATTATTATTATTATTATTATTATTTATTTTGATCTATATTTTTATTTATTTATTTATTATGCTTTTTTTTTTTTTTTTTTAAATAAATTAACACTGCGTGGGTGAATTTTCTAATTTAAATGTTTTTTATACGTTTTTTTAATTCTTTTTTTTTTTTTTGTATTTTGCATACATGACATGTGTTTAGTTTATTCTAAAAGTGTTGAAAAATTACTTTTTTTTTTTTTTTTTTTATTATAAAACTTAAGAAACAAAATAAATAATTTTCTATGTTTTTGGTATATTTTGGTGGAAGAAGAGTTTTTCCTATAAAATAAAACGAAGATAATTAATCTTGCAATTAATCAAAAGCGACAAAAACAAATATATTTCTTCTTGTCTTTGTTGTCTTCGTTTTTTTTTTTTTTTTTTTAAATATATTTTGTTTGGTTGGTTGTTTATGAATAATAAAAAAATTAACGAAAAAAAGAAAAGAAAAGAATTAATAGCATATGTGGGTGGGTAGATTTGTGAACTGTTGTGTGCTTGTGCTTGTGCTTGTTGCCTTGTTTTAAATAAAACATAAATATATTTATTGTCATTAAAATAAATTGACGTGTTTCCTTACGATTCGTTTTCCTTTCATCATTTTTATCACATTATCGTTTTTTTTTTTTTTTTTTTTTTTTTATTATCACTATAAAAGATTTTAATAAAAATTAATTACTACAGGTTATTCCATTATTATTGTTTTTATCACTTAAAAAAAAAAAAAAACGAAAAAATTTGTGCTTTTTTACTGATTGATTCTGGAAATACAAAAAGTTTTATACGTTTTGTTGTTTTTTTTTTTTGCAAATAATTGTCATCTGCTTGTTACATGAAGTTCTTGTAGAAAAAAAAAAAAAGTAAAAACAATTTTCCCGTTTATCACAATAGAAAGATCCAGTAATAGCTTGTTTGTTTGGTTACGTTTATGTTCCTGCTGGTTGGTGTGTTATTCCTGCTGGTATTTTTCTTTCTCTTTGTTTGTTATAAACTGATGTGTGTTGTTGGTTTGTTTATTTCTTCATCTCTCTACTTCAGCTGTTTTTTTTTTATGTTGCTTCCTCGTGTTATAATTTTTTTTTTTTTTTTACACCCATTCTTACCACTCAATCGTCATTCGTATATATAAAAATCATCTGTCGATCTTTGGACAAAAAAAAAAAAGAAAATAAAAATAATTTTTTGCTGATGTTTGCCGTATTTTGTGTGTTCTTGTTCGCTTGTTTTTGACACATTTCGTTTTCATGATTGAAATATACATCCGAGTTTGTTGATATTGGAAAATTATATTAAAAAAAAATAAAAGGAAAGAAACGAAATGTAATGAAATAGAAAAAAAATAGAAAAAAATTCATTTTCAAGTATTTTTAGTGTAGTTTCTTGTTGTGTTACAAAACGTAAACATCCCTTAGGTACATTTTGTGGCTTTTTATGATGGTTTTATGAACGTTTCTACGTATGTTTTATGTCGAGCATAACCACCTACTCACCCTTTAATTTCGTGTGTTTTTTTTTTTTCTTCTAGCTTGGTTAAAAGTTCAATTTCTTTACTTTTTTACTGTTTGGTGTGTTTTGTGTTTTTCATCGTTTTCCCTTTTCGACTGTTAATAATATTTTCAATGTGTGTTCAAGGTGATGAGGATGATGATGATGATGTTTCCTTTCGATACTCCTTTTTTTTTTCTTTTCTGTACGAATTAAATTTTTCATTACTCCTGTTTCACTCTTGTAAAAGTTTTTTCTTTTTCTATTTTCTACTTCCTTTCGTTTTTTTTTTCTTTTTCGGTATTTTATTTGTTTTGTTGTTAAAATTTATTTCCGTTGAAAGTTCTCCTTTATTTTTTTCTGTCTTCATTTCCTTTTTATTATTTTTACAGTTTCTTTTTTACATTTATTCTGTTGTTGCTGGCGTTTTTTTTTTTTTTTAATTTTTTTCTGCCAAGGGTGTTTAGTAAACACGTGCAAAGTATTTTGTTTTATTTATATTTCATTTGCTGTTATTTTTGCTTGTTTTGTATGTTAAAAAATTCGATGTGTGCGTGTGTGAACGTGTGCGTGTGTATTAAAAATTTGTCAACAAACCGGGAAAATTTTATAATTAAAAAACGTGGAGTACAGATGGTTGCGATCTCTGGCTTATTTTATACTAATAAAATAATTTTTTTTTGTTCTTGAGACTTTTTTTTGATCATCGAATTTTTTGTTAGAAAAGTCTTCGTCCTTAAGTTTTATTTTTTCTTATTTTTGTCGCAAATAACTTAAATTTTTATAATTTAAATATGATTAAAGCCAGTAGTATGCGGCTTATAAATTAATTTCGTTAAGGAATTTTTAGTTTATTTTTGGTAATAAATATGCGTAAAAAAAAACCTGAATTGTCCAGTTTTTCATTATCTCTTTTTTTTTTTTTTTCTTTTTTTAAGCTAACTTAACTGACTAACTCGATTGTTTATATGTTATTTGCTTAATTTTTATTTATTTATGTTTTAATTTCCACATATTTTTTCATTACATTTTTCCATAAAAATTTTTTTTTTCATTATTATGTTTATTTAGTTGGCAATACATAATAAAAATGTCGTTGAACTTTGTTATTTATTCCTTGTGTGTATACTTATGCGCTTCTGTATTATTTTCGTTTCTCTCGTATATTTCAAGATGATTCAAGACCTCAAGTTTATGTTATTTGTTAGTCATTACATGTTGTATGTACATACATTGGTCGGATGGTTAATTCGTTAGTTCGTTCGTTCGTTGGTTGGTTGGTTAGTTTTGTTTTGTTTTGTTTTTGTTTTGTTTTTGTTTGTTAATTTCTACTATTTGCGCATGCCGTTTGTTCGTTAATTAATATTACAAAACATCCAATTGCATTTTAAAATTTAAAATTGAATTGTTTTTAAGAATCCAAAATATGTAATAAAAATGAAAAGAAAATAAAAAAAAAATATGTATAAGCGTTTAAAGTGTTTAAAATAAGTATGCGCGTCGTTGCAGAGTTTGTTTATATAGTTTTGAATATTTATTTAATATTATTATTTATTTTTTTTTTTTCATTTTATTGCGCATATCATTAATGGTTGTTTGAAAAGAAAAAAAGAAAAATTAATTTTTTTTTTTTAAACCGTTTTTATGATGCAATTTTTACATCTTAAATTTAATAGAATTTCTCATATTTATTTGGTTGTTTAATTTTTATTGAATAAAAAATTGTTTTTCTGTTATGCGTTTTTAAATAAAAAAAAATATATATATATATATTTAATTAATGTTTAAAAATAACAATAAAGCGGAATAGACAGTGACAACTAAACAATAATAAAAATTTACTTTTAATAATCTTTTTAAATAAATAAAAATAAAAATAAAAATTTATATATAAATATAAATACTAATAATGAGTAAAATTTACCATGAATTTTTAATTTCATGGTCGTCGCGTTTTTTGTTTTGTTTTTTATTTTCAAAGATATTTTTTAAAGCATTTTGCGCAGTCGCGCTTTATTTATTGTCGTCTTTAACAATGATTTAACGCGTTTATTAGTTTATTGAGACGAAATCAATTTACGCGTTTCAATTCGTATAAATTCTATACCAAAGCGTAACTAATAATTTTATTTAAATTAATAAAACATAATTCTATTCATTACTAAATAATTTTTTTTTTTTATTTCTGGTTCTATAATCACGTAATTTAAGTTAACACCATTTAGGCTCAACATTTTAATTTTGATTTTTTTTATCATCAAATATCAATTAATATGTGAAAACAAATGTAATTTGTAAAATAAAAATAATCCATAAATGTGATTGAAATGTTTGTTATTTGAAAAGCACGTAAATCGCGCGATTAATTTAATTACGCATGCGTATTAATATGTTTTTTTTTTTTTTTTAAGTCGTCAACATCGATTTATGTTTTTTTATCGTTTCGGTGTGTTCTTTACATTGTTTTTTTTTTTAACTGTTCACTTTGTGCTTGTTGCCTGCCAAAAAAAAAGGTAAATAGGCGCCCACCCGTACTACTTAGTTAAGGATAATTTTCGGTTACCTTTTAAGAATAAAAATTTCATTCAAAGTAAATGAACGAGACGAATTTTGTTCATTTATCTTCGTTTTTTTTGTTTTTTGCAAGAAGTTCTCTCTGAATTGTAGGCGCAACAAATCTTTTCATCAATTCCACATCCTTTTCCATTATTATTGTTATTAGACTTATTATTATTATTATTAGTAAAAGAATTGTTCATGATAGATGAAATAAAGCAAAGGAAGAAAAAGATGAAGAAGGGAAAAAAGCATAATTTTCTGGTTCTCATTCATGCGTTTATTTTACGTTTGTTTGGTTTTTTTTCCTTCAATTTTATATCATTTCTCTATTGGAATTATTATTTATTTTTTTCTTTCTTTTTTATTGCATTTTTATTTGTCGTTATATATATATTTTTTACCTTTGATCACCAAAGGAATTTTTGTTGCTTTTTCACATTAATAAATTTGTTTGTGTTATTTTCTGCTTCAAAGAATGCAACACAATAAAAAAAAACAATCAAACAATGATGAATTTTTTATTAACCGTTTTTATTTAATTTTTTTTTTTTTCTTAGCATGTATGCATGTATGTTTCTCTCTTGCATTTTAATTCATGCAAGCCTTTACTGTTTTGTTTAAGCTGTTTCTTGAAATTATATTTTCCTTCCCATAATTCTCATCTTGAAATTCGTATTACCTTAGTTCACGTTAGCCAATAAACATTCATGGATTTTACATTTCGACAAATTATTCTTTTTTTTGGTTTAAATTTAATGCACACATGGCTTTAGTAGTAGTTTTATCACAAAATAATATATATATATATATGATGCGCACGCAGCTATTTATATTTTTCACCAATCACAATTTTTCTTAATATTTTTTTTGGTTCGTTTGACTCGTTTTTTTTTTTTTTCTTCTTCCTTTATGTTTTTAAATGATAAAATAAAACATGTGCGCGCGCAGATCAAAAAACCGAAATAAAAATAATCATAATAATATTAATAATAATAATCATAAAAAAAAAAAAAAAAAAAAAAAATTAATTTATTAAAAAAAATAAAAATTAATGAAAAAATTACTGAACCGGATTTTTTGGGTTACCGGTTCGTGTCTTGTGTGTTTGTCTGTCTGTTCTGGTCTTAAGTATTGCAATTATAAAATTTATTTTTCTTAATTTGTGCTTTTAGTAAGCTTTATTCTATCTTTATCTAGTTTTAAACTCGTAATAGTTTAAATTAATAAGACATTGATGACTTATTTATAAAGATTTCTTATCTCCCCTTTATACATGATTTTGTTGTATGATTTCCGTTTTAACTATTTCATTTGTTTTAATATTTGTTAAGTCAGCCTCAGCAGAACTAACATTTTTTTTTTTTTTTTTATGAATTTATAAATGAATTAAATGATTCTTTGTCGTTTTAATTTAGATGAGCAGAAAGTATTTTCTTGAGACGCTGAATAATTGTTTTTGCTTTATTAAATTTTCGCTGGTTTTTACCTCTGCCTTAATTTATTTTCTTTTGGTTTTATTTAGTTTAATCTTGAACATTTTTTTTTTATTTTCTTATTTAACATACACGCGTGCATATTTTTATTTTTGTAGTTTTAAGTTCATCTTTTCGGTATTTTTATGTTGTTTTTTTTTTTTTTTACTTACCTTTTGCTTATTCTTTATGCTTTGTCGGTTTTAAAAGTTTTTTTCTTTTTTTTTTTTGTGGAATTCCTTTGCTTCGGTTTTTTTTTTTTTTTGCATTTTTTGCAAGCATTTTTATTACTTGACTTTTTGAATACGATCTGCAAAAGATCGAGAAGGCTGCAAATGGCGAGGAAGTATTTAGTTACGGCAAATAAGTTTTTTTTTTTGTTTGCACTTGATTGCAGCTTCTTCTTCGTCAACTTCTTCTTCTTCTTGTTAATAATTTAAATTTGATATTTTATGTTACTTAACGCACTGATAACGTGTTAAGAAACATGGTAGACAACAATTACAAGCAGAAAAAAAAAGAGTCAATCAAGTAACTTAATTAGTTAATTAAATCTGGCATCAAACCTCATCGTTTATTAACGATTTTTATAGTTTATTTGAAATTTTGATTTTGAATGAATTTTATTTTATTATTTTTTTTTTTGGTTAAAAAAAAAGTCCCACGCGTTTTATTTTTATTAATGATGCGTCGAGTTTATTCTTCGTAAACTTCATTTTTTATTCTTTTGTTCACGACTATTTAAGTTTTTAAAGCGAGCGGCTTTTTTAACTTAAGTTTTTTTTTTGGTCATTTTTCAACTTTTTTTTTTGTTTCTTTTTTGTTTGTGTGTGTGTGTGTGTGTTCTTCTTGTTTTACTTTTCATTTATTTTAATTTTGTTTTTTTTTTGTTTTGTTTAAAGATTTGTGTTGTGTTGTGATGCTTTAAAGAGCACGAATATGTTTGTTGTCTTTTATTTATTAAGCGCGATTTTTTTTTTTTTTTGTTCTTCTTGTTGTTCTTATTATATCATGCAAAATATAATATAGAAGCAATAAACTGTTGCAACATTGTTGTCTTGAAAAGAAACAGAAAAGAAATAAGAAGATAAAAAAAAAAAAAAAACGTTTAAAAAAGGTAGATAGCAAGAAGAATTGGAAGATCAAACGTTATATATCGAAAGAGAGATAAGACAAAAATCTTGTTAGCAATAATAATGATAATAATAATAATATTAATTTCAATTTAAAATTCTATTTAATTAAATTTCTATTGATTTAGCTGTCGCTTCCTTTTAACTTCTTTTCTGTTATTATTATTATTATCATTATTATTATTATTATTATTCTGATGATATCGGCGTTAAATTAGCATTTATTAATGTTGCAAATTCTTTTCATCAAATATCATTTAATAATAATATAGCGAAATAATAAAAATTCAATTAAGAAGAAATATTAATGGTTTTTTATGTGTCAATAGCATTTAATTAATAAATTAGTAAATATGCCAATGACTTCTTCTTGTCTAGAATAATAATAAAATATGAATTACATTACTTGTTTGAATTTTTATTTAATATCTGTTTGGTTAATAAAGAAATTGAAAATATTTTTATCTGTGATCGTGTTGTGTTTGTGTGTGTGTGTGTGTGTATCATGCTATCGACAATAAATTAATAATTAATAAGGCACACATCGCTGTTATATTTAAATTAACTTTATTAGAAGAAAAAAAAAAACCGTTTAATTAATTTTTTTTTTTGTAAAGTGTTAAAAAAAAAAGTCACACACAGGAGTGCCCATTTAGTTAGTTAAATATATTAATTGTGAATAAAAGAAAAGAAAATTAAATATAATAGAAAAACAATTCACCACCCACAACACCTGTCTTATTAAATTAAATTTGCTATGTTACTTTCATTAACTGTTTATGTTGCCTGTTTATGTTACCTGTGGGCAGAGTATCAAGTGCAATTTTTTTATACATGACACAAAATGTAATAATTGTTGACAATTTCTTTTATTATCACCGGTTAATTTTTTTTTTTTTTATCGATATGTGTAGGTTATTTACCTTGTCTTGATCTGTTTAATATTTTTATTCATATATATATTTTTTTTTTTTGCTATATCACGTAGTAATTTTGAGAATGCGTGGGATTTTTAGTTGTTGGTTTTTCTGTTTATACAATTTTTTTTATTTTTTTATCTTTAATTTGTCTGTGATTATAAATAAATAAAGCGAAAAAAAAATAAATTGTTTGTTGCCCTACTCTCTTATCAGTTTATTGATTAATGATTGATTATTTTGTTTAATTTTAGTGATTTCATGATTGTTACGTTAATTATTATGTATTTCGACTAACCCGTGATCTATTTTTTAGTTTATTTATTTTTTTTTTTTGATTAAATAATGACTAATTCATCTAAATAATTAATTAAAATACAAAAAATCATAAATCTTACTTCTCTCGTACTTCAGATGCATAAAAAAAATTATTTTTTTTTTTTTTAAATAATAATATAACATGTGCTCTACTTATTTTTCAAGAATTTTGTAATTAAGTGTAATGAACATGCGCACATTAATAAAATAGTTTTTTCTATAACATTAATGAATCATTGAAAGTTTTTTTCTTTCTTTTTTTTTTTAACTGATTTAATACATTTTTGGGTTCTTAAGAAGAAGAAACGCAGACACGTGCAAGGAATTTACTTGCTGCACATGATTTTTGTATTTTTTTTTTTTTTGTTAAATTATTTTGTAATGCAATGAGTTTCTGGAGTTGGAACTTAATAATAAATAAACGAGTTGAATAATGCATATAAATTAGTGGTAATATGCTGATTGCCTTTTTTTTTTCATTTTTTGTTTAATTTAATTAAATTTTTGTTTAATTTAGTTACTGATTTTCGTTTTATAGTAAAACTAAAAGTAAATAAAAATCAATAGGCGAGAAAGCATAAAACTATAATTTTTTTTTTTGTTCATTCATTCAGTTTATCCACGTCTGGCTGTGTTGTTTTTCTATTTTATCTGCTTTTTTTTATTTTTTTTTTTTTATGACGTTCCGTCGCGTCATTTTTTACATCAATTTTACAATTTTCTTTACAATTTTATTATTTTATGTCGTCGTTCGACGTCGTAGTGTATTCTGAGGTTAAATTATTTATTTTTTTACATTTTTTTCTATTTTCATTAACTTTGTTCGTGTTTTTCTCTTAATAACAATAAACAATTTTTTTTTTCTTTCCATTTTTTTTTTTTTTTTTATTACCATTTGTTAGTAATTTTCTGTTGTTAATTTTAATTGAAAATAAAACAGAATGATTTTTAATCAAGCAAAACACCCTTTGATTTAATTATTATAATTTTTTTTGTTTTGTTTTGTTTTGTAAAAACTTTAAATAGTTTTATTACTAAATGAAATATTTTTTTGTGAAATGAAACATGTTTCACATATGTTATATATGCATTTGAAACGTGTGTTTTATTGCTGTATTTTTACTTCTTTTTTTTTTTTTTTGTTGTACCTGTGTATTGTGTGTGATTAGATTAAAAATGATTATTATTTTTCTGTAATAAAAATATTAATTATTTTTATTTTTATTAATCATATTTACACACATCAGGTTGACGTCATTTTTTTTTTTTTTCGTTATTTATCTTCATCTTCTTCTTTATTTTTTCTTTCTGATTTAATTAATTTTCGAATATCATTTATTAAAATCAATCATATAATTTTCGAAATAATATAAAAATCACTTAATTCTATTGTTGTTTAAAAAAAAAAAAAAATAAATTAAATAAATTAAACAAAGTGATTCTCGTTGTTGCGCCTCTTAAAAGATGAAGAACCAAACAACAACCACAACAACAAAAAAATTGAATTTCACACGTTAAAAGCGACAACAATAATAACAACAACACAACAGCAATACTAATAACAATGCTAAAGCAATATAGACAAGAAAATTAAAACATTTTTGTGTCTTTTTTTTTTTTTTTTGGATTTTATATTAATTTAAAAATAAAAAACCCGAAAATAAGAAAAAAAAAAAAAAATGATGAAGGAAACATTATTTAATTATGACTCAGCTGATTTGATTTGATTTTTCTGTGTCTTTTCCACTTGTTTAATGTTTAATGTTTTTTTTTTTTTTTTTGCGTTGCGTTGCGTTGTGCTATGCTGCGTTGTGGATTCGGATGATGACTTCAATTTCAATAAGTTTTTTTTTCTTCAATTTTTCTTTATTCTTTGTGTGTTTACTGGTTGATTTATTAACATACCGATACAGTGATAGAGGGGATACACTTGAGAAATAATTGAAAAATAAATTCTTTATTTTAATTTGCACATATTTACTTGGGAATTTATTTTGATAATTATAAATGTGTTTGTGTTGCCTTTAAAACGGCTTCATTAAAACTTTTATTACTTATTTTCGATACCATAAGAATGACAATTGTTTATGTTTGTACTCTTGTTTAACAATGTATTTATCCTCATTTATATGAATTTAATTTAATTTAATATTTTGCTCTTTAACCCACCCACCTACCTACCGTTAAGCCCACGATTTTTATTTTTATTTTGTTGTTTATTATTCTTATTTTTATGATTATTATTATTATTATTATGATTATTATCATTGTTTTCTTTTGATTTTATTATTATTATTATTATTCTTATAAACATAATATTCCCAAAATAAAATTTTTGAATATATAAAATAGTAGACAGGCAGACAGTCAGACATTACCATTTTGGTATTTCATTCGTTCCTTTATTTCTGCTTGTTTGGTGCTTGTTATTGTTTTACCAATTATTTGCTTAGATATTTGATGATGGGTTCGCTATGGGAATCATATTACGTTTTATTTAAATTCGTTTTTCACCTTTATATTAAATTTTTCTTCTCGTTGTTGTTGTTGTTGTTTTTTTTTTTTTTTTTTCATATTCTTCACCCACTTGTGTTTTATATTTGTTCTTCCTTTTATCTGCCTTATTATGTGTTTGTTCTTCGATTTGAATTTTTTGTATTTTTTTTTTTATTCTTTTCCACCATACGATGATATTAGTTACAGGATTTAGTTTCTTTTCCTTTGCTTTGTTAACGGAATATAATCACAGGTAAAAATATTTATATCCTGTATGCTTTTTTTTTTTTTTCTTATGTAATGTAAACATAAATTAGGTATTTAATAATAATAGAAAAAAGAAAGAAAATAAAATTCTTCAGTAAGAGCATAACACTAAGTACCCTGTAGTGTTATTATTCTTTATTAAATGTTCTCTGCAATTTGCACCAAGCAAAAAAAAAAACGTTATATTGTTGCTAACCCACGAAAATTAAATTCGTTTTTTCTTTTTTCTAGTGGAATTTGTATGAATAGAAAGTAAGGAAAGAATAATAATAATATTAATATTAATAATAATAATCGTAATAAAGATAATAATATTATTAAAAGGAAAAAAAAAAAATAAACAAATGGGAAAATTTCATTTATCGTTTTCTTCATTAAATTTTTTGCGGATGTCTGCATGTTTGTTTGTTTGCTTATTTTTCGCTATATTTAATGATTTTTATTTTTTATTCGTTCGAGTTTTTCAAAACAATTGGAATTTTTTTTTTTTTTTTTGGTTTTTTTGTTGGTTTTTAATTTATTTATTTATGTAGCCATATGGTGGGATCTTTACTATTATTTTTGACCAAATGAAATATTTTTTTTTTCTTTATTAAATCGGTAAAGCTTATAGTTTTTGTTGTGATTAAATAAAAATTATTTTTTTTTGCTGATATAGTGGTTAGGGAAATGATAAAGAAGAAATAACAAGACTGATCAGATGATAAAAAATTCTTTCTATTTCACGTTTTAGTTAGTTTTCAGTTGGTTTGACATATTTTTTTTTTTACTGTACAAGACATTATAGTTCTTTTGTGAAATCAAAACCAATTGATAAGAATTTTTACATTATTTTTTTTTCATTTTTCTGCAAATTTAATAGATTTTAATTGTTGAAACACAAAGATTATTTTATAAAAGTAAAATTGCATAAAGATTAAAGGGAAAAATCGATAAAGTTTCAATGGATTACAGTAGGTACTTGAGTTATGAGAACGTTGAACCAGTGTGAGTGGTGGCAAAGGTGAAAGCATGATTTTTATCAAGAAAACTAGACAAAAAGTCGATTAAAGACATTTTTTTTTTATTTCCTTATTCCTTTGAATGTCGACTTACGGCCTTTCTTCTTTAGCGATTTCAGACATTTATCGTGGAGTTTTTAAAACTGATTTTTGATTAAAAATAGTAAAGAAGTCACCACTCTGTCGTGTATTGCTCTTAAAATTAATCGAATATTCTTATTAATAATATTTATTAATATCTAAAACTGATAATGATAAGGAATAATAAATAATAAAAATTTTTATGATCCATTAATTTGACCATATAATTGTTAATTACTTTATGTTTAATTTTAGTAACATAGGAATACAATTAGTGAATTTTAACATAAAAAAGAAATTAATAGCAAATGGTGAAACTGAATTAATTTTATTAAAACAAATGAATCATCAGCATGAAATATTTTCATCACGCTATTTTTTTTTTTTTTTTAACTTTTTCACTTATGAGTTTATAGCCAAAATTGTTGTGCTTTTGTTACAAATTTGGCTTTCAACGATTTATTTATTTTTTTTTTTTTTTCGTTTTTGGTGGTGGTTGACTTGCGTGACATTAACTTTTAATAAAATTTAACTCGAAAATGTAATAAAATGTGTGTAGATTTTAGATTTTTTTTTTTGTTTGTTTGTTAAGGAAAAGTAAAGAAATGTTTTATTTTATTTTTTGTTGTTATTAGTATTTGGTGTATTTCCTTTAAACAGGTTCGTATTGAGTGACCAAACCACTGCTTTTGTAAGTAGTAGGTGGATGTCCTAATATATTTCTGATTTTTACCATCCTTTATGTTTAATTAAAAATTCATGACAAACACGCACATTTTGTTATTTATGTGACACCCACTCTAACCACCTACATCAACACTAAAAAAAAAAATTTAATATTTCCTTATAATAAAAATGTAATTATTTTTAATTTAATAAATAAATAAATAATTTTTTGTTTTTTTTTAGATGATTTAGGTGTGGGGATTTAAAAAAAAAAAACATATTTTAATATTTAGTTACTTTATTGCAATTCAACTATTTGCGGTTTTCTTTTATATTTATTAATTAAAAAACGCACTGTTACTTGGTTATACAAAATTTCTTCTATATATTGTTGGTTTAATTATGTTTGAATAATAATATTTATTTATATATTGTATATGATGGATGCTGTGCTTTGTGGTTTGTTTATACAATAACAGAATTAAAAAAAAAAGAAAGAAAGAAAGAAGATGATTAATATTATAAATAATAAAAGAAATGGTGCTTTCATTGTTATTGTTATAATGCAAAATCAACGATGATATAAATAAATATTTTAAGTAAAATTAGAAGAAGAAGAAAAAAACAAAAAAAAACTGTATTGACGAAACCACCAAATGTAATTTATCATTTTCAGTATAATTCCAGACAAAAAAAAAAAAAAAGCATTTTATTTTTAATTACATTTGATATAAAAATAAGAAGAAGAAGAAGAAAAAGAATTTCACTTTGTTAATTAATTAATTAATTAATTTTTTTTTTTGTATTTCTGCTGATTCATTATTGTTGGACTATTTTGGACTATTTTCCAAATATAATGATAATAACACTTGGTGTAGTAATTAATTAGAAATGATTACAAGTGAGACTTTACTGTAAATGGTGTGTCAAGTCAATAATCGTGTTTTTTTTTTTTTTTGTTATATGCGTTTAAGCGCCAACAACGCTGATGCCTAAACGTTTTTGTCTTTTTTATTTATTTAAGCCAACATAGGCTCTTGTCAAAACATTTTTTTTGCTACTTTGTAAGTTTTAATTTTTTGTTTTTGTTCGTTTCATATCGTTTAAGAAAAAAAAAAACGCAGCAATAATGGCTTAAGATTTTTTTTTGTCTTTGTTTTCGGTTTATTTTGTTTTATATCGTCAAGTGGTTTTTTTTTTTGCTTTCTTTTTAAAGTGCAACGGGTGGTCGATAAATAAATTTTGTTGATGTTGGTTTCTTTGTACAAGTTTGTTATATAATATTATTTCTATATTTATGTCATACATTTTATGCTTTTCATTTGCTGATTTAATTCTTTTTTCTTTAATAAACTTGTTTTACTTTATTGCATGCCTTGGATTAAGCAAACTTTTTGTTGTTACTATGGAAGAATTTTATATCAATTTGTTTTGAATTTTTCTTATATCTAATTAGTATTTTGTACAATAATCTAAATATTCATGCGCAATTGATTGATTGCTAAAAAAAAAACTATTTCTACCGCCCAATGATTTTAGAAATATGTTTAAGCTTTCAGTTACTTTGTTAAAAGTATATTTGATCGACTTATAATTAATATAAACATTCTTTAATTGCTTCAATATTATTTTGTGTCGTTTCTAAACGAATTCTTTTTTATTTGATTTATCTATACGACTGGTTCATTCATTGTGATCTAAATAAATTGTTGATTGAACCTTTTTTCTTATTTCTTACAATTCGTGGTGTCTAATTTTCTTCGTTTCTTTTTCTCAGGCACTGACTTAAGGAATGTTTTTGGTTTTTTCTTACCGATTATTATTATTATTATTTTGATTAAGTTAAAAGAATCTCATTAATTTATTTATTTTATTTCTCAAATTATAACTTTATTAATATTTTTATTTATTATTATTTTTTTTTTTTTTTTGTGGGTTTTTTACATCTCCTTCTCGTGTTATTCTTCTATTTAATCGCCTTTAATCGTTTTAATTTTTACTTTGCGCTGTATATTCTGTATTTAAACAATTTTTCTTTTTTTTTTTTCTTTAATAAATATATAGTTTTGTTTCCTGCATCTTACTTTGTGTTTATTTGTTTGTTCTTGGGCTTGATTTTCTTCAATGTAGTTTATCTATTACCAGACTTTTCATTATTTCTTCATTTCATTTCTATATTTGATTCTCTCTTCGGTTTTTTTGTATGTTTTGTTTTGTTTGTTTGTTTTCTTGATGATGCTGCTGCTGCTGCTGACGTTATTTGTTGGCTTTTAGATTTAGTTTTTTTTTTTTTTTTTTCTGAAAAATAAAATAATTTGTTGAGAAAATGTATTATAAGCGTAGCAACATTTTATTAAAGAATTTCTGTTTTTTTTTTTTTTTTTTTTTTACTTATTCTTCTTCATTTAATAATTTCAAGATTATTCAACAGTGATTTAAGACCTTTTTCATATTCATTCATATTGGATTTAGGTTTTATGAAATTTTATTTTTATTTTAATAATTAGTGATTCCTATTACATAATAAATGAAAAATCGGTACATCAAGTCAAGTAAATATTTTTGTTAATAGAAAATAATAAAAATTATTCGTGGTGTTTTGTGGTTAATTATTCAATTATGGCATTCCATTAACAAAATGTTGACAATTTAAATGTGAAAATAGAAAAAAAAAATAAAGGAAAAATCATCAGTCAGTCAGGCAGTCTATGTTTGTTTTTAATGTTCATTCAGAAAGTTGATTATGTTTTTAAAGACAAAACAAAAAGTAAAGTAAAGTAAAGTTAAGTTAAGAGAAGTTACACTGTTGCTGTTATTGATGCTGCCTGTTGTTGTTCTTCTTAGTTTATTGTTATTAGCTGGGTACATAAAACAACACAGAAAAAAAAAAAAAACACCAAAATATCTGGGTGGGAAAATTTCTGTTTTAATTTTTTTTTTTTTAGAAACAAATCTTTCAATGAAATTTCATTTTTCTTCTACAAACAACAGTATAAATGTTTAAGAAAATTATAAAATTATTGTTTTAGATGGATGGGATGTTTCTTAAATTGGGGCGCCCACCCAATGAGTTATTTTTTTTTTTTTTACCATTATTAGTTTATTTGTTTTAAATATCAGTGCGTGCGTTTTTATTTTTTCTTAATTTATTGTTTTGTTAAATATTCGATTTATCATGCAGTGTAGAAAATTGTTTGATTTATTTTTATTATTATTTAATAGAAATGATGAGAGAATAAAAATCACCGTGTTTGTTTGTAAACGTTTATAAAAATTGTTTTTTCTTCAGTACTAAATTCATCTAAATTGACCTAGTCTGACCTGAAATGGTATGCATCTTGCTACTACTGTTTGAATACAAAATGTTTAAAGATAACCGGAATTAAATTATTAAATGAAAACACTTGAAACTGTATGTAATTTTGTAGTTTAATACAAAAACGAACCCCCGATTTCTTCATTCTTCTCTAACACTTGTGAATGATTTCAATTAAACAAACATAAAACACTACTGTCAAGTTTTTTCTATATTTTTTTTTGTTTGTGATTAAAAAAATAAAAGTCAATTGACATAGGGTCGATTGTACTTCTGGTCCTTTTTTTATTTTTTGCGTTTTTTGTTAAAAAGCTGTCACAACATTAATTTTTCTGGGTTTTTAATTTTTTAAGTGATTTTATTTGTATGCTGGTTTATGTTTTAAATATGCTGGCTATAATTTAGTGATTTTACTTTATGCTTAACGTTTTTTTTTTTGCCACCTTTTTTGTTTGTGAAACATTTTTAGGCAAATTTTTCATTAGCTCTTGGTTAAAAGTTAACAGTTAAAACAAACACTAACATCATGCTAACACAATCGGAAGTTTATTTAATTTATTTACATAATAAGTTAATAAAGAAATTAAATTAAATTAAAAAAAAGAAAAAAAAAAGAGAGAGTAAATAATGGAAAATTAATTTATCTTTATTAATCCTAATCTTAGTTAAATAATTATTGTTTGGATGTTTGTTTGTTTGTTTGATATATATTTAAGAAAAACTAAATTATTTTATTTATTTTAAAGGAAAAACTAAGTTTTTTTTTTAAGAAGTAAAGGGCCGCCCTGCAATAAATATCACATAAAAAGCGGTAGCCTCTTAGTTATGTTTTTCGTTGTTTATTTTTTATTTTACTTTTTGAAATTTAAAAAGATTTGCCGTTTTTTTTTTTTTTTCTATTTTACTTTATTTTTGGTTGTCGGGTTCTTTCTTAATTTGAATATTTCGTTTCTTTAATAAGGCATGGTAAGGTCTATTTATTTTATTATTATTATTATTATTATTAGTGTTGCTTTTTAAAGAGCACTAAAACTACTTTAGCAAATATTACAAACGTTTCATTAAAGATCTTACAAATATTAAAGCCGAAATTAGGACTACTTTTTATTATGTGTGTACAGATTTAGTGGTTTAAATAATTTTTTTTTCTCTGTTTCTACCTGAATTGTTTTTTTTTTTTTTTTTTTTTAAAGAAGAAATAATTTAACAATGATAACAGATTTTACGCTATTTAAATAATTTTTTTTTTACATATTTATCTTTTTAATAATTTAAAATGCGGCATTTATTTATATGCTGTTTAACCATAATTTACAGGTTGATTTGTGTTTTTTTTTATTCTTTTTATTAAGTAAATATTGTCATGTTATATAGGGTAAACAATAATTCAATAGTAAAACAAAATAATAAAATAAACGCTTTATTAAACGATAAATGCATAGACAGTAATCATGCACCTGATGTATACACGAGACATACAATTTACATTAAATTCAATTAAACAAAAAAACTAAACTATATAAAAAATAAATTACAGTATAGGGTGTTGCATTTGATCTTGCCTAAATGTGATAATAAACAGACAAATTGTATAATTTTATAAATGAACAACAAAAAAGAAAAACGATTTTTTTTTTGTAATTTAATAGAAAAGTTATTGATTGTTCAGCATGAATAAATCCTTGGAAATTTTGAATAATTTATAAACATTTTAATGTTGATCTAGAAAAGTTTTTTATTATTATTTTTATTACCGTTTTTTTGTTACTTTCATTCGGAATATCCTGTCTTCAAAAGTTAAACAACGACTTTTTCTACTATAAACAAAATATTTTTTTTTTTTTTTTTTTGTCTATTTTCTCCTTGTCTTCCCTTCTTTGGATACAAAGCTTTTGTTGTTTTTAAACACTTTTGTATCACATTGTTGATATTAAAGTAAAAAAAAAATAAATAAATAATTTTTGTTTTTTGTTTTAATTAATTAATTAAATAAAAAAATAATTCAACAAAACACTGTCGCTTGTTACTTAAGTCACTCTATTTACTTTAATTTACTTATTTTATTTTATTTTTTTTTCTTTGTTTACTTTCTTGTTTTTTTATTTATAATTATTTCAGTTGGGTAATTAAATGTTTTTGTTAAATTAATTAAAAGATTAAATTAATTTTTTTTTATTTTTACATTAAATAATAATAATAATAATAATAAATAGTTTTGTTAAATTTGTTAAATGTAAATAAATAAATAAAACAAGAAAACATTTAATTATATAATTAATTATATTTTTTTTATTTATTTATTTTTTTTATTCTAGATATGGTTTTACGTTATTGTGAAATACCAGCACATGGTACATGCTGTACGTATAGTATGGAAACAAGATTAGCTGGACAATCAAGAATGCAATTAGAAAAAAATACCAAAGATTATATTGGAAAATTGGCATCTGTTCTTGGTACAAGAGCACAAAAATTTAATGGTGAGTTTTTTTTATTTAGTATTATTAAACTGTAGTAAAATTATTTTATTTTGATCTGATATACCTAACAAAAAAAAATAAATAAAAAAGAAAACAGCGATGTAACAAGGAAAACGTTACCAGGCACACAAAAAAGATTTATTTTGTATTTTATTAACCAAAAAAAAAAGTGACATGAGAAGCTGTAGGAAAATACTATGCTGCATTCAGGGCTTCTGTGTTTGAATGTACTTTAAAAAAATGTAGAAACCCCAGTTCTTTATAATAATTTGGCCAATTTTTTGGTTCTTCTGTAATTACTGTCTTTTTTCTTCGATAAGTTTATTTAAAAATCTCCACAGCGTTTAAAGAAGCGACAACAGTTTAAACAGCAAACTAAAACAAACTTCTAGTCCATAAGTTGTTTAAATCCGGTGTTTTATTAGTTTATTCAGTCATTTATTTGACTTATTATTTTTATTACTAATTAGATAATTACTACAGCACTGTAAATATGTACAATTAAATCACTTAAATGTGTTCTGTTTCTGGTTAACTCATATACAATTATTTCATATACATCAAATACACTCATTATGCGAAATGGATAATTAAATTTTCATTAATAAAACAGAAAAAAAAAAAACACTTATTAAATATTATGATTATAATAAATAAAGTAATTAAAAATATTTATTATATTTCTAATTTATGAATAAAATCATTTGTCTTTATTGGTATGTTTGTAATTTTTTGTAATTTTGCCTCACTGACTTCATCTAGTTTTGTTGTGTCTACTGTTTTTTATTAAATAATATTTATGCTGAAGATTGATATCTTTAAAGAAATATTTTCTTTTCTTTTCTTTTCTTTTTTCATTAATTAACTAATTATTTATGTTCTTTCATTAAAAATGATTATTATTATTATTATTTTTATTAATTAAACAACACTAAACCATTTGTTCATCGAATGGATTTTAGCACGTCCTGTAGTCATTTATTACTAAGGTTTTTCATCTCAATGTTTTACATTCATTAAACGATTAAATAAATACAACGACCGCATGTATTTATAAAAATAAATGAATTTGTAAAATCATTCTTAGCTTTTTAATTAATTTAAATATGGGAAGAAAAATAGTGAAGAAATAAATTTTCTGTAGAAAATCAAAGAATTTTACAATAAAATGATTCACACAAATGAAGTGAATTCTCTCGTTTAATTGTATTTCTTACGTCACATTCTATTTATTTATTTATTCATTCAATTACGTCATCCTTACGATGTTTTTTTTTTTAGTTTAATTAAGTTTTTTAAAAACTAATAAAAATAAAAATAATTGAAATTTATTATCATTATTATTCGTTATTAATAAATAAATTTTTAGTTTGTGGGGTAATAAATAATTTGAATTAAAGATGCTGTTAGATTATGTAAATTCATTTGCTGTTTATTTCTTTTTCTTTTTCTTTTTTTTTTAATTAAAATTAAAGATGTTGGGACAGTGCTTTAGAATTTTTGTTTGTTTGATTTTATATTATGCCGTCATCATCTAAACAAGTGCTTTTTGTACATTGAAACAACTATAAGCGCGAATATGCGTTGGAATTCAAATTAATCATTTTCTTTAATTTTATGTGGATAAATTATTGTTTAAAGTTCCACCCAAAAGTACTAGTTGTGTGTGCACGTGTGTGTTAGGTACAGTTCGGGACTGGATTAATCTAAAAATCTGTTTTTTTAAATACAGAATAATTTTATTTCTTTCAACTTATTCGTTTGAATGACTAATTTCATTAAAAATAATTTTTCGCATACAGTTGTGTACCATAGGTCAACGTAATTATTTACCGGTAGACAATTATTTAAATTTTTATTTTTTTTTTTCAAACTGTTTATAACAACTTTGCACTATTTATCAACGTTTCTAACAGAATAGTTTCTTAATTTTCATAAACGCAAAAAATCATCAAAAAATTATTTATTTTTCCTCGTATACGCGTGATTATTGATTTGCAAAAATTAATTTCAATAAAACCATCTGTTCTAAGTAAATTATTTTATCTTCTTATGTAATAAATAAATTAAAATTAAAACAAAAATTACCTTAAAATAAAATTCAATTAAAATGCTCCAAAAACCATCTGTTTATGTTTGATTAAATTCTCTGATTTATTGAAAAAACATTTTTTTTTTATTCTCTTTAACTCTACTGTTCTTAATGTTTAAAAACGAGTCTATGCTTTCTTTAATTGTACTATGAATTAAAAAAAATAAATAAAAACATGATAATAAATTAAATTAAATCGAAAATAAATTAGATGCCAAACATAGATAAATAATAATAAAACTAATAACCAAGTTGTATTTCGGTTTTGTTTTCTCTGCTGTTTTTATATAAACATAGTACGAGGTTTTTACATTTTTCTTGTGTTTCTTTATTTATTTAATGTTGCTCTGCTAGTAAAATAATTTTTATTGTTTGATTAGAAAATCTATAAATTTATTAATTATAACCATACAGAAATTGTATTTTTATTTTTTCTTCACTTGATTAAAATGTAATAATTCGCTTAAATAAATAAATAAATAAAAAAATAAATGTTTATTGCAATATAAGGAAGGTACTTGAAAATATTTTCTACACTCGACTTCGTCTTAAGTTTTTATTATAAAAAACTATAAAAAAAAAAAAAAAATCTTTATTATGCTTATTAAAAATAATAAAAGAAAAAAAAAATTTAATTTAATTACGTTTCGTTGTTAGAGAATAAAAAAAAAAAAAACAAATTTAGTTAAGTCATTTGCACAAATGTATTTTAATGACTCAACAAGAATCTTTTTGTTTATTTATATCTTTTTAAAGTAAAACAATAATTTTAATTAAATTTAATTTAAATTTTTTATTTTTTTTTCTTAATGTCTAAATCAATCAAAATTTATAGAAATTAATTTTTAAAAATTTTTGTGAAGCAAATTTTTTTTATATAAATTTTAATTGAAAAATAGTTAAAATACTTTTGAAAATTGTATGGAGAAAAATATTTTATTTTGGTTGGAAGAAAATTAATGGATTACTGCCAATTTCATGAACTTTACTTGTTTTATTTTTATTTAATTAAGAAAATCATTTATTATAAAATGGAATAATTAATTAACAGTTTATTTGTTATTTGTTTATATAAGATCAGTGATGGATTAAATGTAATGCAATGTCTTGATTTAGTTTTGTGTAGCGTTGAGCAATCTTCTGTTGATGTACGTACAAGATAAATCGATTGTATTTCAGTGGCTTTTTACAGGTGAACCTGTTTTTTTTTATAACCGTGAAAAATGATTGAATATTTGTATATCGGTTGCTTAGGGTGTCTGAAACTATGTAAATCTTTAGAACTAGTCGACGTTAAACCATACAACTAGACTACGTAGAAAACCACAGGATGGATAGAGAACCCTAGACTACGTAGAGACCTACATAATAGATAGAGATCCTTAGACTACGTAGAGAACCACAGACTACATAGAAAACCTCACCTAACATAGAGCCATCCCTGTATAAAATATTTTAATTTCTTTACTTATTCTTATTGTGTGGAATTAATATCACATATTGGTGGCAATGGTGATATTTGAAAGTTTATTGAACTGTTTTTTTTTTTTTCGTAGTTATTTGCATTAATTTATTTGACATAAAAATATATTGCAATGCCTCTAACACAACATAATTATATTTATATGATCTTGATCGTTGTTTTAATGTTTCCAGTATTAAAAGTTGTTATTTCTTTGCCTTTTTTAATTTATTTTTCTTTTGCACAATATTTTTATTGTAAATAAAGCAAGAGACAAATGCGATAAACAATAAAATAAATATGTGTGCAGCTTGTCTTGTGTTATTTCTACTGAATAATAATATTAAATCAAAAGAAATAATGCAATGGGTGTAATGGAAATTTGTGTACGCTGTGTGTTTTTTTTTTTTTTTCTTTATTAATATTAATGGTCACGTTAACGGTTATATTATTGCAGTATTTATTTCACTTGATTTTTAAGCGCCTTAAACTTAAAAAATAAATTCAGGACAAATATTCGAAAAAGTTAATTTGTTCGCTTGTCTTTTTATAAATTAAAATGAAATCATTCCTCCTTATTTGAATATTTGTATAAAAATGCAAATTTTTTGTTTTCATCGATTTTAACTATTTTTTAAGTTGTCTTTGTTTTTTGTAACCAATTTTTATGCATCATCGCGTTTGCGGTTAAATAACACAAGAAAAAAAAAAAAATTTATTTAATTTAATTGATTGAAAAAAAATAATTTATATTTTGTGTGTTTCTTAGAAAGAAACACAATTCAATGTCATTGGATTTTAAATCAAAATTATGTTAATTTTATTGTATAATGTATTTGAGTGTTGGAAAAGAACAAGAATTGATTTTTTTTTTTTATTTTTGTTTGGTTGTTGTTGTTGCTGTTGTTTAAAAATGTGTAGGAGGTGGTTTAAGTCTTTCATTTATTTTATTGACTAATTATTTATAGTAAAAATAATAAAAATGTGTTTAATAAAAATTACGTTTAATTATCTATAATTTATTTATTTTTAATTATTTTTAAAAAAAAAAAAAAAAATAATAATTAAATAAAAATTCAACTCTTTGACTTAATTTTTTGTTTGTTTGTTCTTTTAAGTGGTTTTTTTTTTTTTTTTTACTATTTTAATTATAATTCTACGTTAAGCAATGTTAATTAGTTAGTTTTAAAAAAATAATTCTCTTTATTTGTGAAATAATAATGCGAGAAAAAACTTTTTCAAAAACCCCATTACATTGTGATGTAAAAAAGTTTTAAATAACTTATAGACAAGACAAATATTTTGTGACAGCAGTACCAGCAGTAGCAGCAGGCAAATTTTTCCACATAAAGGATAAATGTTTAATTTTTATTTTATTATAATATGACGCATAAATGACAATTAATTAGTTTTTGTTTTTAAAGTTTTTTCACATTTTTCTTTATATTTATTAATATGTGAAATTATTAACATGATGGTGGTAAAATGATTATTTTCTATGCAATAAGTAAGCAAACAAACAAAGTTTTTCTGCTGAAGCTGCATTAATTTTCTCCTCTATAAAATTAGCTTATTTTGTATTAAAAAAAAAAAAAAAAAAAACCTCGTAAAAAGTGTTGCTTAAGTGGAAACATTATAGGTTTTTATTTCTTCATTACTACTTGCTGACAAAAAAATTTATAATCGTCCAACCACGCATTTTTCTCTTCTTTATCCTCCTTATCCTCAACATTATTTATTTAATTAATTATTACAAAAGAAAATCAATAATGTATGGCAACATGTTAATAAATTTTATTTATTTTTATTCCATCGTGTTTTTATAAAAAATAATTATTATTCTACAAAAAAGAAAAAAAAATTGTGCAATTTGTTGTAGGTGTTTTTTTTTTTTTTAAGTGAATTAATTAAATAAAGAAGCGAACAAAAAAAAAATTGTTTACTTTGTTTACTTTGTCAGTTTATTATTATTGTTATCACATAAAATAAATTAAAGAAATCTTTCTGTTTTAAGACTTTTTGTTTTTTATTTTTTATTTTTTACATTTTACATTTTACATGGGAATAATAACAGCAAAATACTAATTAACGTCAAACACTATGGTTCGTGTGTATGCTGTATAACATTTTTGAATAAATAATAAATTTTCCAGCAACATTATCACGTAGTAAAAAGATTAAATAAAAAAAAAATCGTTTGTATACCGAAATTTAATTACAGTGGAATCTCATTTGGAAGTTTTTATATTTGCTTTACCTTGATAGACGAGTGTTGTCTACTCTGTTTGCACTTTTTGTATGTTGATTGTCATAGGCTTGTTGTTTTTCATATTGTTATCCAAAGTAAATAGATAATTAGCCAGTGACATTCAATAAACAAAGTATTTTCAGGATTAATTAACTTCTTAAGTGGAGGTGCCATCGTATTTTGTATACCACGTATAAATATAAATATAAATTATTTAATTAAGGATGACACGAATTTTTTGTTGTTCACACACTTGTTCTCTTTAATTAATTAATTTTATTTATTGACTATTTTAAAATATTTCCCACTTCTTCTAACATTTATTATGATTTAATTAAAGATCTAAGGCATATTCAGAAATTTATTGTTTTAGAAAACGAATCAGAATGAATACAAATAAAAAAAAAAGTAATGAGAAAAACAAGAAATTTTTTTTTTCTTTTATTTGTTTGTTTGTTATTTAATTTAATTTAATTAAAAAAAAAAAAAATGTTTAATTCTTTATTTAACGGAATAATGGCGGGCACGCTGTTTTTAATGTTGATTTCTTCAGTCTTTCTTGTTTTTTAATAATTAAAATGAAATAAAATGTGATGGAAAAAATAAAGAATAATTTGTAGTAAAAACCATGGGCGGCAATTATAGAGCTTTTTCCTTCTTCTTCTTCTTCTTTTTTTAATATTATTATAAATCTTTCCAGCTGATTAGCTTAAGTTTACTTTTGATTTTGTTTTTTTTTTTTTTTTCGTGTTTCTTCTTTATTATTCTTAACTTTAATTTCGTTTTATTATTATTTAATTAAATTAGGAATTAAAATTTTTTTTCTTCTTTCTTTAAAGAAAACAGAGTTTAATCCAGTAAAATATTTCAATTAAATCCGTTTATTAAAAGGTTTTATATTGAGATTTTATATATTTTTTAAGAGTTAAAAAAAATTATGACAATGGTTGGCATTTAAGACATGGTGATGATGATGCTGATGATGATTTGTTTATTGTTGACGGCTGATATTAAGTTACAGAGATTTCTTTTCTTTAATTAATTTTTTATTTTTTTTTTTTTGTTCATTTTTAACAACTTAATCAATTAATAATTTTCTTTCTTTTATTTCATTTAGTCGTTTAAATTTTTTATTAAGTTAAATAAGCTTATTATGTGAACTTTACGTTGTTTTGTTTGCCTGTTTTAGGCATGTTATTTAATTTTTTTTTTTTTTTGTTAAACTCTTTTAGGAAAAGGTTCACAATACTCAGTTTATCATGATTTAACAGAAAAAAATAAATATCTTTCATTGTGCCTCACAAAGGTAAACAATACGTATTACGATGGAAACTCAAAAGAAAATCAATTTGTTACAAGACGATCGTTGTGTGTCTCTATTTATAATAATCAATTTTCTACTTTGTATTTTATAGAAAAAGCACAATTAATTTATTTATTAACTTGATTTACTTGATATAAATAATTCTTTATAGATTATTCAATAATCTTATCTGTCAATATTAAGAAATGAAATGAAATGAAATGAAATGAAATGAAATTGAAGGTAAAATAAAATAAATTAAAAAAAAAAAATTCAAAGTCATCACAACAAGATGATTTTTCTCTGTTGTTAAATTAAGCTTAAAAAAAACTTTTATTTTTCTCCTCCTTTCACAGTCTTTCTTTCATATATATATATATATATCAAAAACAGTTGTTTGTACAACTTTTCTGATATAATTTATATCAAGGGAAGCAGCAGCCATACTCTTGACGCATTTATTTATTTCTTAATAAAAAATTTCATTTTGTGTTAAAAAAAAAAAACAAAAAAATTGTAAAGAAAACGTTGGAAAAACATCTTAATCTAGATTTATTGCTTTGTCATTATTAATTAATTTTTGTTGTTGTTGTTGTTTACTTTGTTGACGGTTGATGGTTTGACGCTTTTTTCATACTCAGCTCTGTGTGCAATTTAATTTTTTATTTCTGCTTATTTTTTGTTTAAACGAAATATGAATAAAAAAAATTTTTTTGATATTTATCTGCCTTTTTTTTTTTTTTTTCGTTTTCTTTTAATTAATTAATTAATGTTTTTATCGGATTTTATTTAATTTTTTTGGATTTATTTTTTAAAGTTTTTTTTTTTTAATTAACAAGAATTTTATTAATTAATTAATTATTTATTAATTAATGTTAATCAATTCTTTTAATTAAAATTTTTTTTTTATTTATAATTTATAAAATTATGTTTGTTCATGGTTTTCTATCTATCTATTTATCTATTTATCTGTTTGTTAGTTTATTAAATAATTTTAATATGTTTGTTATGACTTTGTCTTAATTAATGCCTTTTTTTGGTTGTGTTTCGATTACATAAGAATTGTGTTTTCATCCTTGTTTACGCTTTGTGTGTTTTTTTTTTTTTTTTTTTTTTTGAAGTAAATTACTAAATAGTTAGTAGAAAAGAACTTAAAATTTATAAAAACTTTTCCATCATTAAAGTGAAGAATGTATTTTGTTAAAGAATGTTGAAAATATTTCAGTTTAAGTAAGAATTTAGTGATAAATTATACTTTAAATGTAAAATCCGTTGACTGATTAATTAGTTTCGGATATCAGATTTGTTTATCAACAATTTTTTGTTTGTTCGTTTGTATTATAAAAGTTTGTTTGCTGTTTAAAAAAAAACAAACAAATTGTTTGAAAATGTTTACGAGATGTGCAACGTGTAATCACCGATAACCCAAAAACATCGATATGACATCACCACAGTAAATTAATTAATAATCAAAATGAGAGAATCAAAAAAAAAAAAAAATGTTTAAAATTCGTTTTTTAGCTTGTTTTCCCCTTGATCTTTGCAATTCATTATTGCAAATTATCATCGTTGATTCAAATTTAATAAAAACAATTATTATTATTATTTAGATGGCGTCGATCATATCACAAAAGTGTTTTTATGAATTTGCGGCATTTTACTAATAAAATTAATTAAAAAAAAATTTTTTTTTCTTTTCGTTTGTTGATTAAGAATTTTGAATTTTTTTTTTTTTTTTTTTCGGTGTTTTATTTAGTTTCCTGACTTGTGCCGCCAAATTTCTTTTCTTATTCTAATTTTGATTCTTTTTTATTTATTTATTTATTTTGTATGATGATCGCATCATACACATATCTTTGTGTCTTGTGTCGTCTCTTGCACAATAATATCGATAAAATTGTTTGTGCTTTTTTGTTTTTATTAAAAAATTATACAAAATTTATTATTCATAATTTTATTTTTTGTCGGTTTATTCAAAAAAAAAAATAATAATAATAATAATAATCGATAGAAATGGTTTGTCTATAAAATCAAAATTAATAGTAATAAACGGAAAACTAGTAATAATAATAATAATAATATTAATAATAAAAAAAAAAAATCTTTAATCATGACTGGTGAATAACGTATTTGCCTTTCTTAACACTTCATAAACTACAGAAGTTTAACGAAAATAACCGCAAAAAAAAAATAAATAAATAAATATAATAAACGTATTACCTTACCATAAAGAAAAATATTAATATTCAAAAATTTATTTATTAGTGACATAAAATTGAAAAAAAAAAAAAAAAATATTATTGAAATAAAAATGAATTAAATTAAGTTAAACTAAACTCTGTGTGTCTTGTATTCGTATTTTGTAATTCACGGTGCGGTATTTTAATCGTTTTAAACTTCTTCTATAGGTAGAAGTAAATTGTTTTTTTTTTTTTTTAATATTATATCGAGTGTTTTTATGTCATCAAATTATTATTTTTATTTTTTTTGATTACTTTTCTATATTTTGTATTATATTAATCCACCAGTGTGTCCACCTGTAATTGTAACCAGCAGCAATTGTAACGCAAATATTTATTTTTATTTTCAAGTATTTTACTATTAAAAATAATATTTTTTTTAATTTTTCGTTTTTTGTTTATTTTATTTGCATAACAAAAAAAAAAAAAAAAAAAAAATTAATAAAATTATTAATTAAAACAAAAAACAAAAAAACGAAAATCGATAATAATAATTAAAAATAAACGAAAAAATCAATTCACTTCAATACTTAAACTTCAATTAAATTCTTTATTATTTTAAGTAGTAAATTTATTACAATAATTAATTAAATTTACGAAAAAAAACGAAAAGAATTTAAGAGGAATATAAGAGAAAACAATAAATAGATGAAAAAAAAAAATAGCAAACGTGCTGCTACTGTTGCCGCTTCTGTTGCTGCTTCTGCTGCTGCTACTTCTTAACCATTTTATTAGAGATAATTATTATTCTATTTGTTACAACACATTTCTAAGCTACATTACTACAAACAAATTTCTTCTATTTTTTATAAATTAAAATTAAATCTAGAATTAAAAAATAAAATAAGAAAATAAAATAAAATATTAAACCATATGCCCTTTTCTGAAGAAAAAAAAATTTTTTTTTTTAAAAACCTCGAAAGAAAACAAGAAAAATTTTTTTCTCCGTTTTTGTGATTTTTTTTCTTCTTAAAATAAAAATTTTATAAAACAGAAGACAAATAAATTGAATTGAAGTTACTTAAGTCGTTATTAGACTTTTTCTTTTTGTTTTTAGTTTATTTATTTTTTCGTTCGTCTAATTTTTTTTTTTTTTTTTTTGTTATTACTTTAAGTCAATTAAAAGAAAAAATGTTTGGTAATAAATTAGATTGTAGGGTGATATTAAAGTAAATGTTAAGTCACATAAAATAAAAGCGATTTTGACGGGTTTTATTTGTTTGTTTTGATGATGGTTTAGGTTTTTCTTTTTTTTTTTTTATCTCTTAACAGTAGGGGATGAAAATATAATTGAATGTCAATGCCTCCCAGGCAAGAACTTTTCAAGTAATAAATAGATTTGAATTAAAAAAATTCTAATTGATTTTACATGAAAAGTGGAGATTTTTTTTTAATGTTTTTTGCGCATTATAAATGAAATAGAAATGGAATAAATATGAAAAAGTCCTAAAATTATTATTATTTGTAGAGATTCTATCGACAACGATGCGGAAATTAAGAAGCCACCCCTATATAGTAGAATTTTTGGTTAGACTGAATATTTTTAAGTCACAAAGTATATTTACTTAATAGAAAATTAGGGCGGCATAGTAACTATATGCCTAAAGATCGTATAAGCATAAATAAATAATTGCACCCCTATAAGCAAAATTTATTCATGTTGTACTTTGGATTTTTTAAATTAATTTATTGAAATTAATCTTCAATCAGAAAAAAAAAAAACGATTTAATTATTTTACAATCACTCTGTACTATCAGACAGGTCTAATTAAGATTAACTTATTTTTACTTTTTGTTTTTTGTTTTTTTTTGTTTAAACTGTTAACACATATTTGGTTTAGTAAACATTAGAAGAAAGAACCTAACAAGATACGAACCACGTATCACAAAAACCAGAACACACCAGAAAGAATTATTCAAAAAAAACGCACAAAAAAGCGTAAAAAAAAAAAGTATAAATATATCAACGTGTAGGGTACTTTCTTTAAATTTTTTTTTTTTTTATATATTTTATTTTTACCTAATTTGTTTTCTAATTAAGAAAAGAAGAAGTAAAAACGTTTTTATATAGTAAACATACACAGCAGTAGCATATTACATAAGTTTATGTTTTTATTTTTTTTTCCTTTTTTAAATGTAAATATTTTTGTCTATTTTTTTTTTTCAATTAATTAATTAATTAATTAATTTTTCTTTTACCTGCTTTTTTTTTTCTCTTTTATTTCTATTTTATAGATATTTTTAAAAACTTGTTAGCCGATTCAAAGAAAGAATTTCATTTAATGTTTAAAATGACGTATGGTGTTATTTATGAACAGAATGCATACGTATTTTCTGATTTATTTTCTGAATTGGAAAATTACTATTTACGTGGTAATGTTGAATTGGGTGAGGCGATGGACTCATTTTTTAATACATTATATCAGAAGATGTTTACTGTATTAAATACACAATATCAATTTGATGATAAGTAAGTAGAATACAAATTATTTTCAATGGTTTTATGTATTAAATCCTATTAAATTTTATTTCAACTTTTATTTTAGATATTTGGGATGCGTTAGTGAACATATGAAAGAATTAAAACCATTTGGTGATGTACCCGATAAATTATCGGTACAAGTAAAACGTTCATTTGTTGCAACACGTACATATGCACAGGCATTAAGTGCCGCAGCTGATATAACTAGAAATATGATAACGATACGACCGAATGCTGATTGTACGGCGGCATTAACAAAAATGGAACAATGTAATTTATGTAAAGGTTTTCCGGAAAAACCATGCTCAAATTATTGTATAAATGTAATGAAAGGTTGTTTACAACATTACCATGAAATTGATCAGGAATGGGATACATTTGTTGTATTAATGGAAAAAGTTTCCGAACGTTTATTAGGCCCGTTTAATATTGTTATGGTTGTTGAACCGATTAATATTAAAATTAGTGAAGCAATTATGAATTTTCAAGTAAGTTTTTGTCTGCAAAACATTTTTTTTTTTATTTAATTTTATTTTTGTTGTTTTTATCAGGAAACTGGACAAGATATATCAACACAAGTATTTCAAGGATGTGGTAAACCGATATTAGGAAAGAAACGACGTTCAATCAGTCCACGTTTTAATGCAGATGATAATGATGATTTTTATATAAAAGAAGATGATGATACAGAGAGTTTAGTTAATAATAATAATAATAATAATAATAATAAAACTGATAGTAGTAAAGAGGAACGTTATAAACGTACTGCTGAGCCTGGTATTAATCATGAACTTCAACCATATAAACCATTACATTTCTCAAATGATGATGATGATGATGACGACGATGATGATGATGATGCTGAGGTCGAGAATAATAAAAATAAAAATAATAATAGTAATTTAAATAGTAATAATGATAATAATGGTAATATAAGTGGTAATAGTAACACAGTTAATAATAATAATAATAAAGGGCGTAATAATAACAAAAAAAATAAAAAGAATAAAGCGCAAAATGCTAAAGGGAATGATGATACAAATGATAGTGAACCAGGTTTGTTGCATTTTTTTTTTTTATCATTTTACCGCTTAATTAATTATTTTAATTCTTAATTTTTTAGAATTAGATAAATTAGTAAAAGATATACGACAAAAGGTAAAAGATTCAAAGAAATTTTGGTCAAATTTACCATATCAAATATGTAATAATGTTGATTTGGCGGCGTCAACAAGTAGCGATGGACAATGTTGGAATGGCAACAATGTTGATAGGTAATTAATAATAAAATATTAATTAAATTAAATATTTTTTATTTTATTCATTCTTTTGTTTTTTTTTTAGTTATCCACACGCTGTTGTTACAGATCATCAAGCGAATCCCGAATTTCCAACGACATCAACGTCAACACGTCAAAGTTCAATAGTTGCTAGTCAATTAGTTGCATTGCGAACAGCAATAAATCATTTGCGTAATGCCTATAATGGTTTAGATGTGCAGTGGTCAGATCAAGAGGATACATCTGGTAGTGGTAGCGGTTCTGGCAGCGGTATAGATGATGACGATGATGATAGTGGAAGCGGTTTAGGACCATTTAATCCATCAATTAGACTAAAACCAGATCAAAATAATAATATTCACGGTACAGATGATTATCGTCCGATAACCGATGGTCCAACATTGAATTCATCAAATAATAATGGTAGTAAAACGACAAGTGGCACCTCATCAACGACATCATATGGTTCAACAAAAACGGGACGTTTACCAGAAATGTCAATACGACGTGCCCTTATATCATATTTATTTCCAATATTTGTTGCATGGTTTGGTGGTATCTTCTCTGATTTGCTGTGATTTTAATTAAATTAATTTAAAAAAAAAAAAAACTGAGAAGAATAAGAAGAAGAAGAAAATGATGATGATGATGAAGCAGAAGAAGAAAAAAATCTTTGTCTTGTGTGATTGTAATTTGTGTGTTTGTGTTTAATTTTGTTGTTTCTCATAAATTTAAACAATTTATTAAATTAATTTATTCAAAAAACGAAAAACGAAAAAAGAAAAATTAAGAGTGATTTCAGTAAAAAGTTATTAAAATGAAAATGAGTTTTGTGCCAGCCAGCAACCACCACAGCGATAAAAGCGTATTTAGTAAATTAAAAAAAAAAAAATAGTTTAGATGGTTTTGGTTTTTCATTATTAATTCTTAATTAAACGTAAAAACTTTAACCCTAAGTACAATCAAAGTTATAACCACTTTGTGCATATTAGAAACAATGGAATCTAATTAAATTTGCTCCTTTCGTTAGCCAATAATTTACTTAAAATGACAACAAAACTGATTTCGTTTTTAAACCTTTTTTTTTTTTAAATTAGTTCATATTAATTAATTTTGTTTGTTTAATTTTCTACTTAATAACTAGTATAAATGGAAATGAAAAGTAAGAAAAAGAAAAAGGAAAAGAAAGCATACAGGGACACTTACTTAACTAGGATTAGTAAAGGTTTAAGTAAAACAAAAAAAAAAAAAAATTGAATTAAAGGAGAAATGTAAAGAAATGTTTAATTAATTTTTTTTTGATAAAGTAAAATGTGTTCGTTTTAATAAATAATTAAATTAATTCAAAAAAAAAAAATTATTTTTGTAGTTTAAAACAGTTTAAACAAGTCAAATAAATAAAATTAATTTTTGTAATAAATAAATAAATTTAAATGATGCAAACAAGTGAAGTTTTTAGACTAGAAATGTTTTTTTATTAAAATTAATTAAGAAAAATTAAGAGGAAAAAAAAAACGCATGCGCACATTATTGTATGTAATTTTAGGTGATAAAACAAAAACAAAAACAAAAAAAAAAATTAAGAATAAAAACATAAATCGACTGTAAAATTTTAAAATTAATTAATAAATTTTGATTTTTATAATAACAAAAAAAAAATTAAAATTAAAAATAAATTAAATTAAAATTAAAATTAATTAATATTTTGTGGTGCAAAACAAAAAAAAAATCAATGTATACCGAGAATGGATTAAATGTAGATAGAGCTATATTCAACTAGGATTTAGTTCTCTATGTATAATGACGTCATTTAGTTTATTTAAAAAAAAAGAAAGAAAGCAAAAGAAAACGTCATCAAATATTGTTGACCATATTGTAATTGTAATAAAAATAATTTTAATTTTTATTAATTAATGTTTGTTTTAAATTTTTATTATTATTATAATTAAGTTTATTAAACAAAAAAGAATAAAATGGTAATTAATTAAATATGAATTGGAAAAACTAACTAATTTAAGTAAAAAAAACAAAAAAAAAAAAAACATTATTTGTAATTTTGATTTAAAAAAAAACAATTTTAATGTGAATCTTCGAAAACGAAAAGAGCAAGGGAGAGAATGATGAAAAACAATTATTTATTTATTAATTAATTAATTATATACATATATATATATATATATATTATTTTAAAGAAAATTAGAAAGTTTTTTTTTTATTTTTATTTATTATTTTAAAGACTTTTATTATTATGAAAATTCTATTCGTTAATTAAACGTTAATTGAAGGGAGAATACAATTGAATTTTCATCATTAAATTTTGTATTAATTAAAAAAAGGAAAAAATTAATTAATTAATTTAATTTAAGTTAAACCAATATGGAATATTGTAATGAAAAGAAATTAAATAAATAATAACGAGAAGAAGAAGAAGAAAAAGAAAAAGAAAATATTTGCCATATAAAAATAATAATTAGTTTAATTAATTAATTAATAATAATTAATTTTATTGAATATTATTTTTATTTTAATTTTCATTCATTTTTTCTATGTAATTTTTTTTTTTTTTTTTTTTTTAATTTCGTTTAGTTTTTATATAATTAAATATATATATATTTGTACATAAAATAGAAAACAGAAAATGAAAAATAAAGGGGAAAAAAAAAATAAAATAGTATGAAGAAAATTATAAAATTTTTAAATATCTCAATATACATACATACATACATATTTAATAAAAAAAAAACAAAAATAAAAAGAAAATTAATTGATTTTTTAATTATTTTCTCTATAAACAAAAAAAAAACGTTTATTTATCACAAATATTATCATAAATGAATGGAAAAGGTGATAAATTATAAAGCCTTAGCCGCTTTGTACTGGATAGAAACGTCAACTGTTATCAGTAGAAGCAAAACTACTACAAAAGGACGCGGTTAACAGAAGTTAATTACCTGGCTTATAGTTGGCTTTGTAAGCCAAACTTTTCAGCATCTTTTTGAAGCATTAATTTGTCGAATGATAAATTCGCAAACATCTAGTTGAGCTCCTATTACTCTTCCATAAAGAAAGCTGTTGGATTTTTTTAGTAATCCAGTATTCAAATTATGATAAAGAATCGCCAGTTTTACATAATTCTTCAATTCCACGACTATTGATTAAGCCATGAATAAAGTAATTTAACTGTCACTAAGAAATTTGATTAGTCCACCATGCAAATAAACCAAACGGATAAGTAGCAGCAAAATCCAGCAAACATTTACAGTTGAATAAGTTTGTACTTTTGTTCATAGCTGGCACTGAAGACTGATATGTATATAATGCGGTATAATCAAAATATTCATTTTAATAATTAATTTTAATGTTTATTAATGTTATTGTCAAAATAATAAAAAAAAAGTATTTTATTTAATTAAAAAAAAAATTATTTTATTAGTTCTTCACCAAATTTTTTGATAACATTTGTCAAGTAAAATATTATTCTCCAATAAAAGAGGATAGATGGCATTACTATCATAACGATCATTCTTTCATATATGAATGGAATTCGCAATGGTAGATTTTCACGTTGAAGATTGTTGATTTTTTTTTTTTTTTTCTTTTAACAAAAACTCATTTTTCAATAACTTTTTAATATAAAGTGAATTTTATTGATTGATTGTAACATAAATATATATATTTATACATAATGTATATATAGATTTTATTTTTTTATTTTATTAAAAATATAATAATAATACGCGGGGAAGACATTTGTGTTTTTGTGTCAGTCATTATTCGATGTCAGTTCGTTATTTTTGTCTGTTCTGTTGATTATCTTTTTTTTGTTTTTGTGTTAACATCAGTATAAATTCTTTCTTTTATTCCATATGAATATTACTTGGACGGGTCTTTAAATATACGTAAACAACAATTAAAATAAATACAACACCAAGTATTGGTAATGCAATAGATTTAAATTGTTGCTGTATTTGAAGATTTTCTTCTTTTCGTTCTTTTTTTTGTTTACGTGTTTCTTTGACTTTACCTTTTAACGTACGCATTGTTTTTATGTTTCGTTTTGTTTACCTTAAATTATTTTTTAAAAAATCATTTTCGTTTTATTATCAATCTTCTATGATATATATATATATATATGTTTTTTCATTTACTTACAAACTGGCTAATTAAATTAATAATTAAAATTAAAATAGAAAAAAAATTGTCCAAAATATTTATTTAACAACTTTCACGTGAGCTTCAAATATAACTGAATGTCAATTTGGTGTTTTTTTTTCTATTTTCGCTAAAAAAAAAAACAATAAATCACTTGAAACAAATTTTATTAATTTATTGACAGTTCCACGCATAACAAAATGATTGTTTGCTTTTTCCATTTAAAATGAAGAAAACAAAATTAAATAAACAGGTAGGCAGCTCTATGTTGAAATACATTTTGATAACGTGCTATGGGTATAATAACATGGATTGCTAATAAAAAAAACCAAATTCAAACATTTAATTCCTATTACAAGAACCGAACTATTAATTTTAATAAAATTAAAAAATAGATGGCGGTAGTAGTTTGTTGAATTTTTAATGCAACTTTTTAGGAAAGAAAGAAAAATTCATCCAAAACTGAATAAATAAAACAAATATTTTTATCATTAATAAACTAAAAATTTTTATATTTACAATTAAATACACAAATTCATGCCCTAATTAAATAAAATAAATGAAACATTTATTTTTGGTTATCTAATAAATCCTTAGCTTCATTTATTTTTGCTGCTAAATATGGGGAACCACCTTTATCTGGATGATTTAATAACATTATTCGTTTATGGGCATCCTTTATCTAAAAATAAAATATTTCATTGCATTAGTAACTGTAACTCAATTAAAAAAAATCATTAATTTATAACAAACTTTTAGTTTATTCGCTGTTGGACTAACGCCTAATATTAATGATGCTTCACGTTTATTCATTTTTGGATCAAAGCCACCTTTATAGTATTTTGAGGTAGCTAAACTTTCTGCATCAAATTTTGGTAGTGTTTTGAGTACTTCGGTCATTTTTTGTGTCATTGAGGGCATTGCACGAAGAGCGTATTTTCCAGCAAAACCAATTGCAGCTATTCCCAGACCTGCTAGAATTGCTGAACTTGCCTATAAACAACAAAATATTCATTAATTTGTTTATTTGAAATAGTTTTAATAATTATTTATACCATAATTATAAAATTTTAGTTTGGTTCGAAGATTTTTTATGATTGCATAAAATAACACAATAATTTTGACATTTATTATAAATGTAGGTTATGTTTAAGATTTGTGCATTGGTCGAATTCACTGACGTGAAGTTAAATGTAAGTCTCCTTAAAATTAATTTTAATAAATAGTTGAACTCGAATTATTGTACTAGTTGAATATAAAATGAATAAAAATTAACTTCCGTTGGCTTTAGTACATTTTTCAAAAAATTAATGTAGCCACGTTCTTGTTGTGTTCCGTTCTTTTTCGTGGTAGATTCATTAATCATGGCGGTCGGCAAAAATAAAGGTCTGTCAAAAGGTGGCAAAAAGGGGTCCAAGAAGAAGATTATCGATCCATTTTCACGCAAAGATTGGTACGATGTTAAAGCCCCAAGTATGTTTAATATCCGCCAAGTCGGTAAAACATTGGTAAACCGTACACAAGGTACAAAGATTGCATCAGAAGGCTTGAAGAGCCGCGTGTTCGAAGTATCATTAGCTGATCTTCAAAACGACAGTGATGCTGAGAGATCTTTCCGTAAATTCAGATTGATTGCTGAAGATGTTCAAGGAAACGATGTTTTAACTAATTTCCATGGTATGGATTTAACCACAGACAAATTGAGGTAACCAAAGTGTTCATAACCTATAATCGTGATAGTGAAAGTTCCTGAATCGCATTGTTTATGCAAGAAAAAGTTTTTATTGATCTAATATATTAAATCTTATTTTTTTTATAGATCAATGGTCAAGAAATGGCAAACCCTTATTGATGCTAACATTGATGTAAAAACTACTGACGGTTATTTATTACGTGTTTTCTGCATTGGATTCACATCCAAGGATCAGTTATCCCAACGTAAAACCTGTTATGCCCAACATTCACAAGTTCGCGCTATCCGTAAAAAGATGTGCGATATCATTACACGTGATATTACAAGTTCTGATTTAAAAGAAGTAGTAAATAAACTTTTACCTGATTCAATTGCTAAAGATATTGAAAAGGTTTGCCAGGGTATTTATCCATTACACGATGTCTACATTCGCAAAGTAAGTTTTATCGTTAAAAACATTTGTTTTATTGTGTGAAATTAATAATTCTTTTTTTTAAAGGTAAAAGTATTGAAAAAACCACGTTTTGATATCTCAAAACTCTTAGAACTTCACGGAGATGGTGGCGGCAAAGGTACTGAAGGTGTTATTTCCGAAGGTGCTATTATAGATAGACCAGAAGGATACGAACCACCAGTACAAGAGTCTGTCTAAAAAATAATCTTTAATAACAACAAAAGAGATAAATTTAAGAAAACTATACAATGAAAAATGTATAAAAGTGAAATAATGGCGAAATAAAAATTGCAGACGCCCAAAAAAAAAAAAATGTGTTTTAATTTTCCTAAATGTTCTTTCTTTTATTTCAGCTTAAATTTAAGTTTTCTTGGAAATTGGGTAACTATAGTTTCAATTTAAAATTTTTTTAAATGATTATTATAATTTATTTTTATTTTTTAGATTTATCTGAATCTGCTGCTGTATGATGTAAATTGATTGAAATATTTTTTCCTTTCTATGGTGAGTAATTTATTTCAATAATTATGATAGATTTAAAATAAAATTAAACAATGATGTCTTTAGTTATTTTTCGTCTCTGAAAAGAAATTGTGGACACACTTTCAGTCTGAGTTTAATTTTATTTAAATTTTTATTGTAAATTTCTATTTAAAAATAATGTTTACTAATTTTTATAATTTTCTTGTTTTTAATAGATTAGCTTGATTTTAACAACTTGAGGGAATTATGTTGAGAACCTAATTACGAAAAGGTGAGATTTTAATTCAAATTATTATCACCTAATTTTGTTTTTAAATGACTGCGCGTACGCATGATGAATTTTGTTTGACAACAAAAATTTTGATTTCATTAGAAATGTGATTTTTAATTAATTTCTAGATAGTAGAACTGAAATAAATTTATTTAAATTTTACAGTTATTGTTTAAAAGTTTAAATTAGTAACGATTTTTTTTTTTATTTTTAGAATAATTGTTGCCATCTTGATCAGAAAACCATGGATCTGCATTTTGATGTTTTTTTTTTACAAAGGTAATTATTTTATTTATTTTTTAATACAGAATTTTGTTTAAAGAAATTATTAAAATGATGATAACCTCAGCTCGCTTTGATTGATACATGAAGAGACTCTGTTCCCTAATAATCAAAATCCAACGCAAAAAAATAAATTTATAACAGATCTGATTGTAATTCTTTAAACAATTTTTTTTATTTAATTTTGCTTCCTTTTGTCATTTGATTAATTGAAATTTTGTTTCTTGTTTCAAGGAAGACTAAATGTAATAAACGGAACCGATTTTCATTGATGTGCTGCTTTTAGTTGGTTTTGCTTATTTCAAGAGCTGAATAAGGATGCTAAAATAATGTAAGTTTATTTTATTATTAAACAATTTTTTTTTTTAACTTTTATTAAAATGATGACAACCTCAGCTCGCTTTGAACGATATATGAAGAGACTCTGTTCCCTAACAATCAAAATCCAACGCAAAAAATATTTATAACAGATCTGATTTAAATTTTCTATAATCTTTATTTTGTTTATTCCCTTTGGGTATTTTTTTACTAATTTATTGTTTTATTTTATTTGTATTAGAGATTAACAGGATGAGGAAATATTATCAAAATGAAGCAGCTGTGCAACAGCAGTATCAGCATCATTTGGAATAGATTATCCATATTATTAATGTGAGTTTAATTTATTATTATCTAATAATGTATAAATACCAAAAAAAAAAAAACAATTAGAATTAAATGTGATGATAACCTCAGCTCGCTTTGAACGATATATGAAGAGACTCTGTTCCCTAATAATCAAAATCCAACGCAAAAAAATATTTATAACAGATCTGATTAATTAATCTAATTCTCTTTATAAAGAAACAACTTTTTGGGCTATTTTTATTCCATGTAATAATTTTTATTTTTTTGTTTAATTATTTCAGATAATTTTAAGTATCATCAGTCATTGGGAAGAACTTTATTTATGCTGAAATATTTATAACAACACTGTCTGTGCTGTGTGCTGTTCAATATAAAAATGTAAGTTTATTTCGTTTTATTTATTCAATTATTTTTAAAAGTTTAAAATGATGACACCCTCAGCTCGCTTTGATTGATACATGAAGAGACTCTGTTCCCTAATAATCAAAATCCAACGCAAAAAAAAAATAAATTTATAACAGCTCTGATTTAAATAATTAATTTTGTAATATTTTGTGTAATTTGTTGATTTTTCAACTTCTTACTAATGCATTAATTATTATTTTTGTTTTATGTTTTATAGGTGCGATGCAAATCACTGGAAGTAAATACTTGGCTGATGGAATGCATGGTTTTATAAATGGTAAGTTTGTAGAAAAATCCCAAAGGCAAAATAAATTAATAAATAATTAAAATGATGACAACCTCAGCTCGCTTTGAACGATATATGAAGAGACTCTGTTCCCTAATAATCAAAATCCAACGCAAAAAAAATATTTATAACAGCTCTGATAATTATTTATTTATAAAACAATTTGCCTTTTTTTCTCATTTGATTTTTTTTAACGTTTTTTGCTTTTATTTTTAGAATTGGATTTCCTAAATGACGGTGTGATACTGATACTGCCACCATTGGCTTAAAAATGTAAGAATTCAATTAATTTATAATTATAAATATAAAAAGGGGAAATCTTAAAATGATGATAACCTCAGCTCGCTTTGATTGATACATGAAGAGACTCTGTTCCCTAATAATCAAAATCCAACGCAAAAAAATAAATTTATAACAGATCTGATTAAAATTTTCCTTTTTCTTTTTTAAATGATTTTCAATAACATATCGAAATTGACTAATTTTTTTTGAAATTTTCTATTGCAGATGCAAAACTGTGGAGTTCTTTTAAAGGATTAGGTAAAGGTAATTTATTATATTCTTTAGATCGTTCAATAAAAGTTAATAAAAAATAAAATAAACAATTTTTTAATAAAGCCCATTTCATAAAATCCCTTTTCTCTATCCGTTCGAATTTTATCTTTAAAAAAAACGTGTCGAAGCAAGCCATATTGATATTCAGTGCCACATGGTTGATTAGAAAATTGTATAAATTTAGTGGGGATTCTTTTCTGTACTTATCCAAATATGTGGTACTAAAAATGCTTTTGTGCCATATGGCAATACACAAACGTCTAGTACATACAATATCTTGCTGTCATAATTTGACAGATGTAATTAATTTTTTGTTTTGTTTTTCGAAGTAATAAATAAAGTAAACAAAATTAAATGTATTAAATAAAAATTTATATTTTTATATATATAATATATATAAAATGTCGTTAGTTGCTGATTATGATTCTGATAATAGTAGTTTGTCCTCGGATCATAATGAAAAGTAAAACTATAAGAAAATTAATTATTATTTCGTACTAATAAAATGTTTTAAAATTAGAAATTTTTTAGATATCCCAGAAAAAATGTCATCTCTACCAAGTGCAAAAATGTTATTGTCTGGAAGTGCGGCTACAGGTAGTGTTTTTAATAATCCCTTTGTTGCTGCTGAAAATGCAAAAATGGCTAGTTTGGAAAAACACGTTAAAATGGTAAAACGTTTTTTTTTTTAATGAATTTTTATTGTTAAAAGAAACTAAAATAAAAATGATTTAATGACAGGTTGACACGGAACAAAAAACAATAATGAAAAATGGTAAAAAAATATGTTGGAATTATCGTAAAGGTCGTTGTAGATTTGGTAGTAACTGTCAATTTGCCCATGACTCTGATTTACATAAATCAAATGAAAATAATAAAGATATTGACCTGATTACACCTGAACAACAAATCGATGTAAGTTTTGGAATTTTATTTACAAAAAAAAAAAATATCCATGTGCGCTATTAAAGTTTTTTTTTTTGTTTTTAATTTTATTTCAGAATAATGATCATCAGCAACAGCAACAACAACAACAATCTGTTAAAGAACAAATAATAAACAATAAATCTCAACATTTTTATAAAACGAATGATTTAGATAATCGTAAAAAGAAACGTCCAGGTTTATGTGATTCAATAGTTCCTAGTAAAAAAGTAATGACACTATATAAAGATAATAAACAAAAATAATTAATAAAACACAATAATTAGATTATTAATTAAACACACAAAATTTTTTTACTCTCTAAAAATAATTTATAAAACTTTTTTTTTACTCCTTTTTCTGATGCCTGCTTCAACTTTTTTTCTTTTTTTTTTTTTTCGTTTTCATATTTTATTTCTTACATATAATTCTTTAGAAACTTCTTAAAACACATTCCACCACTAATTTTTTTTTATCTTTTTTATTCTTCTTTATATCACAATGTGTATTAATTATTAAGTTATTTAAATGTATTATTTTTTTATATTAAAGAGAAATGTTACTTAAATGTGTATAAATATATAGAGATTTGTTTTGTAATTTAATTAAGAAAAGTTTAAAAAGAATAAAAAAACTGTTTATTTTTTTGTTGTTTTTTCTCGTTGTTTTTAAGTAATTTTAATTAATTTTTCATTACTTTTATGTATGAGTTTGTTTGTTAATGCTGCTAACATTTTCTTACCACTTTTATACGAATTTTAATATTCAAAATCTACTTATGTAAGTTTATATTACATTTCTTACTGAGTTATAATAGGTAAATACTTGGCTTGTAATGGTTATAATCACATTAGTAAAATGGATAAAATAATAATGAGAAAAGTTTTTAATTAATAAAACCAATTCATACAAAATTTAATACAAAATATGCATAAAATGATGAAGGAATAAACATTCGTATACAGATTATAAGAGGAAAAACATCAGTAAAAAACAAAAATTTTTTATTTTAAATTAAATTTATTTATTTTTGCCTTTTTTTTTTTTTAATATATATTTGTTTGTACAATGCAGATGATGATGATGATACGTATATTATTAATTAATTAATTAATGTATGTTTAAACAAAAAAAAAATAATAATAATAATGTGAAATGACTAGGTATTTTATTCGTTTTGTATTAAATTTTATTTTTTATTATTATTTAAATGGTAAATTGTGTGTATCGTCGTCTTAAATGGTAAATATTTATATGTATAAAAAAAAAAAAAAAATGAATAAACTCAACATAAGATTAAAGATACAAAATTTAACTAATTAAATTATTTAATGTCCAAGGGTGTGCAACAATTAATGTGTTTTTTATGAATGTAATAGATAAATCTAGAAAAATAAGAATAATAATAATAATAATGTAACATGAGGATAAACTCCACTTTTTAACTAATCACACATTGTAACTCGATAATTGTAACCCATCTACCTAATAATAATAATAATAATAATAATAATAATAAATTTTTTTATTGTACAAAAAAACATTTCTATACAAATAAAGTAAATGAGTATTTTAAATTAATTAATTCTGTTTTTTTTTTTGAATGTAAAAGAATTAAAAAGAAGCAAAAGTCTCAGTGAGATAGAGCACCATATTATAACGTTTCCGTTGTTACACAAGTCTTGTCTCAAACCAGTGTACCAAGTTGTGTACAATCATCTTTATGTAATAAATTACTACCAACATTTGTATCAATATCAATTATATTCTTATCATTTATTAATTTCTTTGGTCCCAATTTAATATTAGACGCTGTTACAATATTAAAATTTTTTTCTGAACATTTTAATAAATTATTATTTGATTCCTTATGGAATAACATTAATGGATTTTTATTTATATTCTCTATATTAAATTGTTGTTCATTTATTGTTTGAATATTATCAGTTGGATATAGATAATCATTTGGATATTGTTGAAGCATTGTTGTTTGTTGATTTAATATTGTTAAATCATCAACGTAATTACCGGTTGACATGCACATTAATTGATTCTCACCTTTACTTTGGTTTTGATATTTTTCATATACATTTATACCGCCTGTTTGATTTACATCGCTGGAATTCGGCACTGCACTACTCTTTAAAATCATTTTACTTATATTATATATATTCTCAGCTAAATATTCCCGATTTATATTTAAATTTAAATAATTATCAGGTTGTTCATTGGTTTTATTTGGTGTAGTCTCTATTGGAAAGTTTGTGTCTTGGAGATATTCCAATTGGTAGTTTTGTGTGGCCGCTCTGGCAACAGCCTCGTAATGTAATTTACCATGTTCATGTTCGACTAATTGTAATTCCTCGTTCAGGTGGTTCAACAGTGTTGCTTTATCCTGTAAAATATCATTTGATGTTGCTAACTCTTTATCCATTAGCTGTAACTCATCAGAACGATTGTCAATTGCGGTGTTTACACGTTTTAGCGCCTCTTTGATTTCGTGTTCATTTAATGCTGGATCCTCAGATTCGTATCGACGTATTTTCGCTGATAAACGAACCACCAACTCCTCCTCATGCTGCAAATGCTTATTTAAACTAATCAACTTTTCCAGCATTTCAATCTGTGCCACTACGTTGTCACCTGTCGTTTGTTCCGTCGTTACGGGTATTTGATCGACTTGCTGTTTTTCATTTTGTGCCTCATTTAATTCCTTATAAGCTTCATGTTTACGCAATAAATGTGCTTCCCTATGTGATCTTGATTTACGTTTCGTATAAATTTCGGTAGATTCAGCAGTATCGCTATTAATTTTATTATCATAGGTTGGAGACAATCCCATCTCAGGTGATGGGGTTGCATCTTCTGTATGAACACCACTGTCACTATTACCTAATAACATAAAATACCCATTATTTATCATGTAAATTATACAGATATTTTTTTTATATAATACAAACCAGTTGTTAACTCCTTATCATTCGCCTCATGTAAACCATTCAGATATGTTTCTAATAAATAATTTTTGCCATGCTCCTTCTCTCTTAAGTGATGTCGATCTTCTTCAATTCTTGTTATTTGAAATTCACGATCCCTGATGACAACATAATATAAATAATTTTGTTTTTGGTTTTGTATAAATCTTTTACCTTAATTTAGAGAGTTGCTGTTGTATTGTTTCACCCTGTTCAATAATTAATTTCATTAATTTTTCAATTGTTGCCTTCTGTGATTTTGGATGTATTGTCTGTGCTTGTGTTATCCAGGCGGTTGTTGACTTTGATGCACGATGCCTTCGACGACGTACAATTGCACTGTTTATACTACCAGTTGGACTACCACGACCACTATCGCATTCTAATGGATTATTACAGCCGTTACGTTGCTGTTGCTGATGTTGTTGATGCTGCTGCTGCTGCTGTTGCTGGTGGTGATGATTGTCAATTTTACGTAACGTTAGACGAACCTTTAATGAATTTTTTTTTTTTTTTTTGTTACAAAGCGAATCAATAATTTATATAATCGAAGGTGATTTGATTCAGGATTAAACATACAAAACACTAAAATCTTAGCATTAGGCGTTTATTTAGATCTAGATCTGATTACGTGTCTGATGATGATGTTTTAAAATATTTTACTTTCACAAAACACAAAAATTATCTAAATCTCACAGTTAATAATAATTGCAAATGTAAAAACAAAAAAAAAAAAAAAATAAAAGAAACCAAAAAAACACTGTTTTAAAAGGGCACTTGTTTATAGTAACAAAAAATATGTTCGTTTTGTCTATCTCTAAGAGATTTAAACGATTTATTTGATTTCAAGCGTCACGATGACCCAATTATATTTATGGTGAATAAAATTTATTATTATTATATTTTGTCTATTTAAATGACGATACGATTTATTTATTAAAAATTTACTTTCAATTTACACTTAGCTGGTATTTGTGGTTGGTCTTTAATTTTTATTTGTTTTCGTTACATTTCTACTCGCAATTTTTATTTTTGTGTATCAATATTTACGTTAGTTGTTTATGGTAAAGGTATTTTTGTGGAATATTGTATTAGTAAACAGTGCTGTAATTAGTTATTTGACGTCTAAAGACATGGTATCATGGTTTTGTAGTTTGTACAGGGTCTGCAGCTTGTACAGGGATTCTAGTTAATTTCGCACTTGTTTAAGTTTTTGAAATGAATTTTTCCTGTGTGGAATTTTTTTTTTTTAATACTGAGAACCGTAAATACCAAACAAAAATTGATTAGAAAATTACACAAACTAAAAAAAAAAAAAAAATAAAAAATAAAATGCCGATACTAGTCGTGATAAATACTTGAAAGTAAAAAATGCTGTAAAATTTCAGTGTTTTCTTGATAATTATTAGGTATATTCAGGACAATTTAATAATAAAAACAAATAAAATAATAAACGTAGAAATAAAAATTTGATTGTCTGGTAATTTAGGTATGAAAATATATAATTATTAGTCACTCTGTAACTAGTTAAATAACGGAAATGTCGTGGGTCATGTTTTGTTATTATCTCTCTACTGCAATTATCAATAAATTTCTATAAACAGATATCATTAATTTTAAAGATAAATACACGATACGTTACGATATCGATAAATATTCCACTATTAACGTATGCTAAGCAATGTCAGTTATTGTTTGATAAATAAATAAAAAAACATTTTTAGTTACAACAAATGTAACTGAGAATATTAGAAATAAATTAAAAACGATGGATTTGTTACTGTTATTACTATTAACATAAAATCTATGATTTATTGTGAATAATGTTTGATGGGTAATTAATGTGTGGGGATGTAAAAAAAATCCCTTTCTATCGCTTTTAAATTTGTGATTGTTGAACATATACAAAAATGTTTTTTAATTCCAGGATAAAATACTGATGACTCAGATAGAACAACGTATTTAACACAATATTTACATAAATATTTCGATTAATATCAATTATGTTGAATCGTAAAACCTTTAACCAACCAAAAAAAAAATATGACTCATGACTTATGACACAACCATGTTAACAAAAGGTATAACAACCAATTTTATTAATCTGATAATAAAAATAAATAAAATTATCATGCTGTTATATAGCTAGCTACGTCCCCACTTTCCATTTCGGTTCACTTGACTGATTAGGGATAATTTAATGTTAGGGATTGGTGTAGTAAAAAATAAATAGTTTTTCTCTACTTAACATTTCCGTAAATTAGATTTTTTTTTTTTTTTAATTTAAAATTTAGAAATGATATTCTTACCTCATTTTGTGCTTCACCCCATGCTTGCCATATTTTTAAAATTTTCGTTTTATTATCGAGTACCTGTTCGACACGACGCCATCGTTCCGTTATAACGTAATCCTCCGTTTTTATACCACCTTTTTGAAAATTAATAAAATTTATTGTAAAATTTTATTTTGAAACGTTTTGTAAAAACACGACTTACCACTTTCACTATTAATACCCTCATCGATTAGTAATGCTTCTATAAGATCTGAACACATTGTTTGTTCGGTAACACCAGATATCCAACGTTGTTCACCCCGTATCCATATTGGTATTTCATTTGATGATAAATCACCTGATGCTGATGTTGAACATGATGACGCGGTACCATCATCAGCATCCTCATCATCCTCGTCTGTATCACAATCAACAACACCAGTACATACATCATCTGGTTCCGATTTTGTACGGCCACTACCATTTTTACGTGAAGCACCAAGCCCACTGCTGCTATTACTATTTGTTTCATTATTACGTGTTTCTGGTAATAATTGATGTGGCAACTGCCATGTTATTGATTGCCTTTAACAAAACAAAAAAAAAAAAAAACACAAAAGATTCATTCACTTTTATTCATAACATAACATAACATAAAATATCTGCAATTAGGTCATGGTTTTCACTTTAACAAATCAGTCTCTGATACACTGGTTGGTTATAGATTTGACAGAGACTAGACTAGGTTAAAATTTATTAATATTAGCGAATATTGTGATTGATTATTTTTATTTTTTTTCTTCTTAAATTGAATTTTAATGAAACAGCAAAGAAATATTTTTAGAGACAACAGAAAAAAAATATTTTTGAAAGCTGATTATTATCGGGATAACATAGAAGAATCTTTAACCTATGAGCTATGACCATCTCACATCAAGTCAAAACAAAAGTAGAAAAAGTTTTTTTTTTTTTTTTTTTTGAGTTATTTAAACATTAAATTAAATAGAAAAATAAATAAAAATAAAAACACGATTTACACACAAACATAAATGCTTTTTTTTTTTTTTTTGAAAGTTTTTTTTTTTGTTTTGTAATGAAATTTTTTATTTTTCGCTAGCTATTCACGTATGTTGGCTAACGCTTGTGGCGTATAATCATTCTCTACGTTATGTGATTTATTAATTATTATTATTTTTTCTTTAATTTATTTATTAAACTTTACGTCAAACATTTATTTGTTGGGTGAGAGAGGTTTGATGAGATAGTTTTTTTTTTTTTGTATTAAAGAAAAATGATTTAATATCTATGCGACATAGAATTATGTTAAAACAATTATCAGTAGCAGTAGCAGTTACCCTAATAAATCCTTAAAATATTTTATTTTTATTTTGTAAAATGCAGATAGAATTGTTAAAAATTATTTAAAAAAAAAAAAATAGTTTTGGATATAAAAGGCGCACGGGCGCACCCAAATTACATAATTTAAATACATTTATTAAACATGCAAATGGTTATCAACCTGTTCAACATTAACATTAAAATACAAAAGAAAAGAAAAGAAAAAATAAGAGAAGCAGAATTTCAGTTTAAAAGCAATGAATATTGATGATTTTTTATTTATTTTTTTGTTTAGTTAGTCATCTGGTGTTTACACCTGGCGATTAACATGCGTTAAGAAGAAAAGAAAAAGAAAAAACATCGAGAAAGAATTTATGGTGAATACACGGATGAGACATTTATTTATATTTTTGACAGATTATAAATGGTTAGGCTTTTTGTAGATAAGATGGAATAACTTAATTTTCTCGTCTTGGATTTTATAATCAATTCAATATAGGCTTGAAAAAAGCACAGACATACCTTGGTTAAATGGTTAAAGACAATAAATAGATAGGTGGGTCATCATTAAAAAATTTTATCTAAGGCATAATGGTTTGAAAATAATTTTTTGTTAGTCATCTCAGAACACTTTTCAACTTGATTTCATCAGAATAGAACCGAAACTTTTATTACTTAAAGGAAATGCAGATTTAATTTCCATAAACATTACTTAAAACTACTAAACCCAATTAAATCTTCTTAGATGTTAGCTAGGTGCAATTTTGGTTAATTTACAGACGGGATTCAGTAAACTAAATTGATTACGAAGCGATACTTTAATTATTTAAAGGAAAGTCAAAGCTTTACTTAGTTAAATCTTATAAAAATCTCATTTCAAGCTACAAAACCAAAGAAAATATTTTAAATACTAGCTAAGTGTAATCTTGTCGATTTATTAACTGGCTTGGTCGAGTTCCGAATTTTAGTTACAAAAAATAAAATCAAAGAATTACTCAGTTAATGCTTTTGAATCTGAATCTTTGACGCTTAACTAATTTTGATAGGTTAATCGGGCTGTTTTAGTTTACAATTGAAGCTACTGAATAAACTTACTAAAATCTAAGTTTTACTTAGTTTAATCTAATAAGAACTTTACTTAGGTTAGTAAAACCAACAAAACATCTTAAAAGCTAGTTAAGTGCAATTTTCACGGATTTACCAGCTTTTTTACTTCTGAAATTTAGTTACTAAATTGCAAATCGATGCTTTCGTTAGTTAATTCTAATAAAAAAAAAAAAAAAAAAAACCACTTTGAAGCAACGCAACCAAGCAAACTTAATTGGGTGGCTAAGTAGAATTTTGACTGATTTACCACCTATCAGTCCTGTAATTTAATTACTAAAAAGGATAATTTTTACTCTAAGGTAAACCTTATAAAAAAAAAAAAAAAAGGATTGGATAAAAACATTGAAAATCAGTGAAGAAATAATTTTTTTTTAAATCTCTTTACGTCACATACATCGTCATATGTAATTAATTAAAAATTTAATAACATTAAAACAAACTAATTACTAATAAAATATGTAATTATAATAATAATAATAATAATAAAAAAATGATGAAATTAAAATTAAGAAAAAGAAAAAGAAAAGAAAAACTGTAATAATACAAATTAATATCAATAAAAAAATCGATTAAATAATTAATTAATTAATTATTATACAGAAAAATATAACAAAAAATTTATTTTTTTTATTTTAACATAAATTAATTTATTTGTTGTTGCTGTTATTAAATGTTTAAATTAATTAATGAATTTTCTATTTATTTCATCAATAAATTTTCTATATTTATATGATTTTGAATAAAATATTAACATTTTAGTTATTTATTATTATTACTCTTTAATAAATAAATAAATAAATAATTTGTTGTTTGTTTGTTTGGTTTAATGTTTTATAAATTTTCATCTAAATAGGTAATAAATAAATTAAATAAATTATCTCATTTATATATTCATTAATTAATTAAATAGAATTTTTTTTTTTTTTTTTTTTTTTTAATAATTTATTTAGCCTTATATCTGGATATTATTTGAGGTATACTGAATTTACTTTGAATTTAGTTAAATCATTTTGGCTGGTATTCAAATGAATCACTGCACTGTTGCCAAATATTCAGTATTTTTGGTTATCAGTTAATTAAGTCAGATAATCGTGGTGAGATTTTTTAATAGTAAAATATTATTTTTTATAGAGTTTTCGTTGTTATTAATAATTCTTAGTCAGTATTTAGTGGATTATTGATTACTGTTTGCTGAAATGCATTACTTGGAGTCAAGAACAGTACAATAAAGTTGGAGGTGATGTTTAAAACTAATTTGGAGTGGTTTTTCCGTTTCGTTTGGTTTTGGTTAAAGCACTGCTCGAAATATTACGTAATCGAGGATGTGCGATAAGATAGCACAAATTCACTTGTTGAAGATTAACGTACAAAATCTGCAGTTTTAATCTTATTTATTACTTTAAAGCATTTATCCGTCTCCGGAAAAGTCTCTACCCACCTCTAGTTCCAACAACTATAAATAAACAAATTTTTTTTTTTAAACGTTATTTCTTTAGAATTAAAAGCGTTTTATCCCATGAAATTATCGCATCAGCCAATTTAATATTTTCTTTTCTGAAAGCTTTGCATTATTTGGTCATCGTTATATGCTGCATTGAACACTGAATAAACCAACTAAAATGATGTCCTTGATTCACAGAAATTTTTATCGAAATTCTAAGCATAAAAATAACGCTGAACGTTTGAAATTAAAAAAAAAAGAAAAATGTTTTTACGTCTACAAATAATTTTCATTCCAAATAGAATGAATAATTTTTTTTTATTTTATCAATGAAATAATAATGCAAAATCAACATTTATCTAATAGAATTTTAAGTGATTAAGGTTTTGTTATCATAAAAGAAATAAAAAAAAACCGTCAAGTGATTTGATATTTATTAATAATTCTCGTATTTTAACTTAACTTTTATTATTGGGTTGTATTATTGTAGCTAAAAATAATTGTGCGTATCTAGAGAATTTAAAATAGAAAAAAGAAAAAGCTCATTAGAAAATGTTGAATAATTAAAGATTAAATTTGACAGAATTCCCCAGATAGAATTAAAATTTTCAATTTTTCAATCAAATCTGTATGTTTTGCTTATGCTTTGTAAGAAATGTTTTGCATTTTTTTTTTTTTATAGATTTAGAAGCAAAAAGTAAGATGGTTTTCAATGTAATAATTCTTGCATAAATTACGTAATTTTGTTACTTTCCTTGTAATCAGCTTGTAAGGTTGCTTAAGTATGGAACCTACTGTTTAAAAATGATTATACTGCGCTGAAATACTCACGAAATGACGTTAAGTTACGTAAAATAAACTCATAAACGCGAAATGTCTCTTTAACCGTATCGTAAATAAATGGGACTTTAGTCGTTTAACCAGCAAATTTAATTATTTTAACCAATAAAACCAAGATTCTTATTCCATAAATTAACAGCATTAAAGTGTCGTAAATCCACATTAACATTATCGTAATTTAGCGTATCAAAAAGTTGCACAAATATTACCAATGGAACGTTAAACTGTTCACTTGAAACTATCACAGATTACCACCAAGACGATACGTAAAAAAGTTTTATAACATTATTACTACTTACGATAAATACGATTATTAACTAAACTAAAAGCTTCCAATGATTTTTTGGTGTCAGTTAATAACAATTACCGGAAATTGCTTAGAAATTACCAAATGAAAGTGTGAAATAAATAATAAAATTTATGATAGAAATACCATGGAATACCAAGTATTTCCCTTGCTTCTAGAAGTGTCAGTATGACAAATATTTTTTTTTCTACAATAGCAGTAATATCAGCACAGCAATAACTTTGCGTACAAAAAAAAAAAAAAAAAAAAATTCGTAGAATAGAAAAATTCACAAAGTAGTAAACGCCACACCAAAAAATGACCACCTACACACAATAAAGGTTAATGGACTTTCCAGAAAGTACACGTTACGTTACGTTACATTACGTTACATACTATTTCTGTCATTTTATTTATTTATTTATATATTTATTAATAAATATAAGAAGTAAATGAAGAGTAGAAAGAGGTAGTCAATAAAAATCAACATTTATTGTCATTAATAAATGAATTAAATGGATAATTACGTGTTTTATTTTTGTTGGCATTGCTGTTGCTGTTGCTGTCTTCACATTTCTTATTTCTATAAATAATAATTTGTTTTTTTGTGCAAACAATTTTTTTTTTTTTTTTATTATTTATGTTTATTTGTTGTCGGTTTATCTGTAAGTCTGTCCTGTTTTACAACATTACAATATATGTGTATAAGGTATGTTTAAACACTTAGAATAAGATTCCTTAAATAATATTTTTATATATATATTTTTTATTAATTAATTATTACTGGTTGTTGACTGTTGTTGCTACAATTTTATTGATTGTTTGAGAAAATAAAATAAATTGATTTAATTCTGTTTATAAATCAATTTGTTTAGCTCTGCTTTTAATACTTTGGTTACTTAAAATTATCGAAACGTAAGCTTTTCATATAAAACTTTTTCTTTTTTCTTTTTTTTTTTTTTTGGGGGCATATAATCTGACCGCAATTATTAACACAGATCATTGTTATAATTAAGGTTATTTAAGTTAATAATAATAAACACATAAACAAAAATCCAAACAAAATATTTTGTGTACTAAAATAGCAACAAAGCACTGTACAGACAATAATTTCGTATGAACCAAAAAAAACAAAAAAAGAAAAATTATTCCATAACCAGTACCCATCGTTTATTGTCATTAAGTTATAAAAATTAATTAATATTATTTATAAATAAATCAATTATGGTATTTTTTTCTTTTTTTTTTTATCACATAATACATAAATAATAATTATTTGTAATAAAAATAATTAAAAAGTAAGAACAGAAGCAGCAGCAGCAGCAACAACAAGCAGCAAAATATAACGAAATAAAGTAGAGAATCTTCAAAGTATATTTTTATTGTTTTTTTTTTTTTTTTTAATTGTTCTTCTTATATAAATCCAATTAAAATATAACCTGAATTAATTAAATTATTATAATTAATAATAAAATAAATTATTTTACATAGTCAAAACTAAAAGTCGTTAAAACACTTGGATAATTTTATAAGAAACAAGTGGAGATGGTCATAGATTTATGTAATTAAAAATATAAATTAGCAGAAGGTAAACTGATTCACTTAAGGGACTTAATAATTTTTTATTTTTTTTATTTTTTTTAATTAATCCTTGACGTTATTCGAAAACTTTTTAATCCGAAAATTTTTATTCAATCATATTTAATTAAATTTTAATTAAAACTTTTATTGCAATAATTTAATCCAATTAAAATCAATTAAATTATTTTTATTTATTTATTGATTATATAAAATTTACGTAAAAAAAAGTATTATTATTAATAAAGGTAAATCAATATTTACGTTGACCTAATAAAAATTTAACATCAAACAGGCAAAGTTAGGTAAAGTAATGTAAAGCAAAAGTAAAGTTACAGAAATTATAAATAAAATTAAATAGAAATTCAATTATAAAAGCAGAAATAAATTTATTTTATTTATTTTTTTATTTTTTTCCAAAATATTGCATTACGTTTTGTGTAAATAACCATGATAACAATGTAAATATTTATTGTTTTTATCCTCGTTGGTGTAGTTTCTCTTTGAAAATAAAATTTTGTGTTATAAAACCAAGAAAGAATGAAGAAATTTCCGTAAACAAAAAACTTTATTTTTTTTATTAATTTTTTTTGGCTTGTTGTTGTTGTTGTTTGGCAATAATTGTTTGCTTAAGAAGCTATTCTACCGTAACAGGTCAAATGAAGATGATTTTTTTTTTTTTTTTGGAATGAATTGAATTGAATGAAATGAAAAGAAAAAAAATGTTTTTATTTTTTCTTTACCTTGTACTAAAATTTTGTGTTTTTTTGTTCTTTTCGATTTTAATTTTCAAAGAGTTTTTTGGCGAATTATTCGAATTTTGTGTAATGTTTATGGATTTTGTGTGTGTGTGTGTGTTTTTTTTAAAGGAAATTATTGTAGAACTGTGATTAAAGTTGGTTGTTTATGGTGACGTTTTTTTTTTTTTCAAGTCCAGGTTTTTTTGTTGCCAACGGAATTTTTCTCAATTCTTTTATAAACGCGTAACAAATTTAATTAATTAAAATTAAGTAAAGAAAATATATTTTGAGGTTTTGAAATAAGAGGCAAAAAAAAAGCTTGTGAAGTCACGTCTAACAACCTGGGTCTAAAAGGGTTAATGTTGTTAGATTTATGACATGAAATTGAAGCTACAGTTGTGCCTACAAATGCATAGAACTGTCCTGAAATAGAGCATTTTTATTACTCAACATTTGAAAGCAATAAAAAAAAAAATATTCCACATGAGCGGACATAAAGAAAGTGGTTAGCTACCCAGGAAGTAATGATTTTGTTTGAGTGTTTTTATTGCATGAACTAACTAAAGTAGTAAATAAGTATTACGTTTGCCAACTATAGTTAATTTTTGCATTTTTAAAATGTCTAGAAAAGTCGGGACTAGACTTTTAAACCTCAAAAAAAAAAGCGCTAAAGTTTCAATCAACAAAAAAAAAAAACCACCTAAGTACAAAACATCACTCCAAAGTACAATAAACTAACCGATAATAGCGATCAAAAATCTTTAACCAAAATTTTTTTTTTTTAAATCCCTAAATGTATTGCCTGGGTAATAGTCATTTTCTATGTAAAATACGTTAAATGGGTATTTTATTACAAAATAAAATTATAATAAAACCAGAAGAAGGAAAGGAAGAAGTAAGCTGACATGAATGGGGTAGTAAAGTGGAAGGTTTAGAAAAAGATTTATTCAAAGCAATGAATTAAGTAACAAAAAAAAAAACGATATTAATTCAATTTCTGTTGTTTGTTCTTTTTTATTGTTATTACGGAAAAATTATGTAACGCAAAAGCTCGTTTGTTATTTACTATTAACCATAAACGTGTATGAGAAATGTTTTGAATAAAACATTTTTTTTTAATGTTTAATTGTCAGATAACAACAATAGACCATTGTATGTGTCCTCTATATACGAAAATTATAATTATTTTTTTTCGTGTTAAAACACTAATAATTATGATTATTATATAAAGTGAAATAAAATATATATTTAATTATAAATTGTTGTATTATGACACGTTTGTTTTTTTTTTTTTGTTGTGTATGATTGATTTATGCTTTTAATGGTGCTTTATAACCGCTTAATTAACAATAAACTGTTGAAAAGTTGTTGATTGTTTGTCAAAAAAAAAAAAAAAAAAAAGGTGTGAAAACAAAGTGACCTGCTTTACATACTACGTATTATCCTATGTTAATTTTTTTTTATGCTTAGCTTATGCATTTGGCTATAGAAAATAATACAATTACTATGAAAATTCCCTTTTTAAAACAAGATAAATTTTACGTAATCATCACACAATGTGTTATCTAGAGAATTTGTTTGTTTGTTTAATTTCCGGAATTAAAAAAATGTGTCCATTCTGGAAATAAAATACTGTGTGCATTCGGTGAAGTTTTATAATGGAAATATTGACTTCTTTCTTGTAAAGGAAAGGTTTCCGTTTCACTTTTATTTGCATGTTATCCCATGATAATGTAATGAAACAAAAGAAGTGTAGCTTTAAAAGCTTTTTATATTAATTTTCAGGTTTAATCAAAACATTTTTTAATGGGACCTTAAATTGTTAGAACTACCTGAGTAGAATGCAGATTTATTAAGAGATTCTGAAAGTTTAAAAATTTGCTTTTAACAGATTAGACTGCTTATCAAGTAAACTTATTGGTAGTTTAAATAACTGAGACACGTTGGTTCACTAAAGCTTGCTTTAATAAATCATTCCTAATTCCGGAAGTTATGAATTATTGATTATCTTGAATCATAAAAATATAAAACCATAAAAACACCCACAAAACTGCATTAAAACGAATCGAAATACTTAGTGTAAGATTGTTGTTGCAACAGCAGAACTGTTTTGTGGTCACTTTATTAAAATGTTTCTTTTTTTTTTTTACCTAAATTAACACACAAACAAGACAAGATAAAAGAAAAACATGAAAAAAGAAAAAGAAACCATCTGAGAAGATAAATCCATCAAATTGAGTAAAGTTAAGTATAAATAACACATGTTTGTGTCCGTTGTTATCAATTTAATTTTTTCTTTTTTTTTTTGTACAATTTAATCATTATTCATGAGTCTTTTTTGGTTTTCCTTCTTTTTATTTTTTGTTTTTTTTTTTTTTCAATTTCTACATCATATGATCGACCACCCGATCGAGTTTTATATTTTTTATTATATTATAATTACAGGGCGGAGTATTATTTATTTAAAAAAAATAACAAACTGTAGGTAAGATTTCATTTAATTCTCTCGTTTCTTTGAAGATGATTTTTTTTTCTCTTCCTTTACTATATCTTACCTTAACATTCGTTTATTTTGTTATATTTGTGCTGTTGTTGTCGTCGTACTTGTTTGGCGGCAATTGAAAAAGAAAGTTGATTTTAAGTGTATATAGTTAAAACACAAGAGAGTACATAGGTATCTCAACGTTACACAACTCTGATTAATTTTTCGTTTTGTAAGAATATGATGAGGATTTTATTTTTGTTTGTTTTTTTTTTTATATATATATACTTTTCCTATCATTAAATGATGATGCCTTGAAGGTTTAACAATGAAAATGTAAATAATATTTGCACCTACACATATATTATTGTAAAGAAATGGAAAATAATGTTTTATAATATGCTGTAGGGCATTTTCTTTCTAACACTCGATATGCTGGCTTTTTTACTTATTTTTTTGAATCACAATTTTAGTATACTTCCTGATCAGCTGCTTTTGATCTTTAAGCTTTCTGATTTTTTTTCGTTTTTTTTGTTTAGTTATTGTGTTCGTTAATTTTTTATTGTTCACCTTTATTATTATTATTATTTTTTTTTTTTTTTGATTCATACTACACACATTAATGCTATTTACATTATATGCTTTTGTTGTTTATTTTTTATTTGTAATATTTGTATATTATTATACCGTTTTTATGTTTAGGTATAAATGTATGTAGCAAAAAAATTAAAAAAAAAAAAAAAAAAAAACATCATGATCAATATATAAGCCTCAAGCGGGCACGCGTCGGTTAATTTTTTATTTCTTTCGTTTTCTTTTCTTTAAAAACTTCTACAAAAAAAGAAGAAAATAAAACACAGAAAATTATTCATCTTCTGGTGTGGAGAAATAACGCTGAAAAGAAAACAACAAAATTTACCGGTTCACAAATCATATTTACCAAGCAGAGGGTTAAATACAATCAAATCGTTATTCTTTACATGGGAAACGTAATGCTATAACCGATCAATAAAAAGGATAATTTGTATTCAGTGTTATGAACCTTGCGTTATTAATTTGAAATATTTCTTGTCTGGTAGCCAAAGCTTTTACATTGTTAACAAAAATAAACAAACAAACAAACAAAATCAGATTAAACCGTTACGGAATTAAAATTATAATTTATTAGAAATATAAGTTCAAGAGACTGGGATCTAATTAAAATGTAGAAATAAAAATTCACCTTGCTTATAGAATGACTCATCTAAAGTGTTTTCTTCTACTGTGCATTATTACTTTGTGTTTATTTATTTATGTTTTATCACAGAACATAACAAAAAAAAACATAATTTTTTTTTTTTTCGTGAATTTAGTGTTATAAATCCTGTAACCTCATTCATTTTCGCTTCTTTCTTATGTTAATTCAATAAAAAAAAAAAAAAAAAAAAAGAAATGTTTTTTTTTCTGTCTTTCTCATTTTGCGTATTTAACATTTACATTTTGGGCTTTTTTATAAATATTTAACGAATTAACATTTAACCGTGATATGGTAAAAGAAAACAAAAAGATTTTTTTGTTTTCCGCTGGTTATTTGTTTGCACAGTAGGACAAGACAAGACATTTTATATTCATTCAATAATTTTTGTAAGCTTTTGTTTGTTTATTTATATTAAATAAATAATTTAAGCTTAGATAATCCTTTAGAACACGAGTCTATATGTCTAATTTGTATATTGAAATTTTTAATTTATTTTTTCATGTTTTTTATCTTTTTCCGAGTGATTAAATATATAAAATTCCATTCATATTTATATTTATTATCTTGTTAATTAATTCATTTTATTGATTTGTTAATTATTATTATTATTATTATTAAAATTTGTTTGTATTTATGTATTTATGTACGCATCATTAAATATCTTTTATTTATTTATTTTTTTTTTTTGCTGTGTTTTGTTGTTTATTTAAATAAGAAAATAAAATAAAATAAAATAAAATTAAATTAAATTAAAAAACATTTTGATCATCATTCCTTGGATTATTCTGAAATTACTAAAAAGATCACCAACAACAAAAATGTTTGTGTGATAATTTTGTTTTTTTTTTTTTATTTATTTATTCATATATTTAAATTAATTTTTTTTTTAAGTTTTATTAATGTAAAATGTCACTGGAGCTTTTTTATTAATAAAACAAAACAAAACAAAAAAAAAAAAATTTCTTCTCGTTTTTGATAACTTTTGTGATGAGTTTTTTTTATTTTTTTTTTAAATATTTCTTTTTGAATAGGCCTTGAATATATTATTTAAATTAATATTATTATTATTATTATTATTATTGGTATTTAATTTGTGCTTTGGTCATTTAAAAATGCATTGTATACAACAAACAATATTAACAAGCAGACGTTTAAAGTTATTTTGATTTTTTATCATAATGTGACTTAAGGAATATTTATTTAGTTAATTGAATTTATTTTTAGACAGCTTTATGATCTATTTTTCATATTTTTTTTTTTGTTGTTGCTTTGATTTGCTTTTCTCCAATTTGTACTTAATTAATAAAATCTGAAGGTTAAAGCTTTTGTTACTTTTTTCTTATTTGCTCTACTTGCCTTATTTTTACCGGTTATGACGCTACATTATTTCAATGTTAAAGCTTTTATGTTACAGTATTTTCAAGTTTTTAAATAAAATATTCAATTTAAATAACCAAAAGTGAAATTTACCTTCACAGTAAAAATCTTAATGATTGTGAATTAAATTTATTTATTTTTTGAAACATACAAAGTAGTTTTATAAAGTATTTAAGCCTGTAAATAAATTATAAAATAATCTCCTTTAAGCTAATTTAAGTCTTAATATACAAACAGAAAATTTACGTTTCTTATCCATTATGTTGTAAATTCAGTATATTTACTTACTTACTTAATTATTAAACCGATATTATTATAGAAGTTATTTATAAAAAGCTTATATTTATTTAGAAATTTATTAAAATTTAATTAAAATATTTATAAGAGCTTTTTTAACAGTAGTAAGAAATTATTCATTTTGTATAGACACTACGAATTGTTGTTTTAACATATTATAACATTATTTTCAAATGTTTATTCTCAGAAAATAATATAGAAAATTCGGAAAATTTTTAATCACAATTTATTGATTAGACTATTGTTGATGTAATAATTTTTTTTTTTTTGCAGATTTTTAACTTAATTATTATTTTAATATCGGTTTTCCTAAAGGCTTACAAGAAATATCGTTTTTCCAAAAGACTTACAAGATAAATGGTTTTACCAATTTTGCTGGAAAAGTAATGGAAACTTTGTATTAAGGCTTAGGATTAAAATTTAGGATTTTCAATATAGTTTTTCAATATTTTTCAATTGATATCAAACTCCACCCTCTACTTCTTCTAGATCGCCTTGAAAGTCTAAGTAGGTTTAGCCGAAATAATTCATTTGTATAGACACCACGAATCGTTGTTACAATTTCTCTAAGTGGTAAATTCTTAATTATTGCGTTTAATACAATTGAAAACTAGGCTAATCCAATTAAAAAATAATAATAATAAAAAAATTATCTTATCGTGAAATGATTACATTGAAAAAGCGAGCCATATGGCCTCCAAAACAAAATGACCAGGTAGAGTAGAAGCGTTTTTTTTTTTTAATTTCAGAAAAATTAGATTGAAATTCAATTAATAAATAATTAATTACAAAAAAAATTGTATATAGTACAGTGTGTTCAAATAAAATAAACAATTAAAATTGACAACATAGTTCCACATCAGTAAGTTTGCCATTCACTTGTAAATGATTAAAAAGCATTCAGTTCTCTATAATTCAGTGAAAATAAAATTAAAAAAAATATATATATATATATATGAAAACCATTAGCTTTAAGTATAATATAGATTAAATAATGATCAATAACATTAACATACTTAATTAATTAATAATTTAATTGTTTATTGCTTTTACCTTTTTTGTTTTTTTTTTTTGTATGACATAAAAGGATTTAAAGTTTAAATTTATCGATGAATAGATATGAAATGTGGTAAATTTAATAATAAAACAATTTATAAACTTGACCATTAAATTATTTTTTTTATATAATAAATGGTTATGTGTGGTAATGGTAAGTGTGTATAAGAAACAAATAAATAAATTTTTATGAAAAATCAACATGAGTAGAAATGAGTAATGTTTGTCCAGTGGAAAAATAAAAAGTGCAAGACAAACATTTAATCACATAAACGAGTAAACATTTTTTTAAATACAAAATTTAATTCCAGTTAATTATGTTTGTATTATATTTTTCTTATTATTAATTAAATATTTTTATTTTTATAGCTTAGTGTTACAAGTTTAAATCCAAAAATTAAACCTTTGCTGTTTTATTTTTAAAGAAATGAAAAAAATTGTTTTTCTTTAGTTTCAGTAGTAAATGGTGGCAAAAAAAAATAAATAAAAGAAATAAATAAAATAAAACAGAAAACAACAAGAAAACATTTAAATATTTAAAGAATTAATAAGAAATATTTATTAATAAAATAAAACAAAAAAAAGAGATAAAATTAAATAAGCAAACCAGTCGCGTTTAATATGTTTCGTCTCAATGATGATGATGATGATGATGATAATATTGAAAGATGAGTTATAAAAAAAAAAAAAAGAAAAAATTCACAAACTTGGCAAGGTCGACAAAGTTGTCTTTAACAACAAGAAAAAAAAATAACATAAAGCCTCTTGCTATCTTTAGCAAGAAACAGTTTAATAAAAATAAAAAAAAAAAAATAAAGAAGAAAAATTAATAATAACTCTGATGATTGGTATTTTTTTTTCTGTATTCCATTCTGTATACTTATTTAGCTACTGGCTATTTTAAATCCAATATAAAAAAATTAAATAAATAAATATTTCTTAAAGGGTTTTTTTTGCTGCTGCTGCTGCTGTTGTTGATGCTGTTGATGCTGTTGCTGTTGTTGTTGTTAGTGTTCTCATTAAATAATATTGAAACAATTAAATTTAATTTATATATTTTTTTCTCTCTTTTTTAAATAATTATTAAAAAATAATTATTGGGAGAATTTTCTTTTTGAAAAAAAAAAAATAATAATAAAAGTGAAACTTGTTGTAATTATTATTAATTTAATTTTTTTTTTTTTTCAATTTTTTTTATAAATATATATTATTTATTAAGTAATTTTATAAAAGTTTTGTATCAGAGGTACAGTGTTTTGAACCGTGGTATACTGAAATAGTGTCATTTGCAGTATATGAGGTATTCTGAGTAATCTTTTTTATTCCTTTATTAGTTTAACAGGGAATATAACTGACAACCAAAACACAACATAATTGACGTTAACTTCTGCTTATAACACTTAGAAGCTTTAAAATGTAGATTTTTTTTTTTTTTCATAAAGAACATTTAATAGTTGAAGAATTACGTGAATAAAGATGAAAATAACAACAGAAAAAACAAAAAAAAAACCGAATACAAAAGAAATTCTTTGTAGAAGAATCTACTCCCCAAGAGGAATGATAAGTAATGGAAACAAACACTAACCATTTGCGTATTATTATAAATAATTAAAATTCTGTTGATTCTGTGCTTAGTTTTTATTTTTTTTTTAGTAATTATTAAAGCTTATTTATTTATCCAAAAAAAAAAACAAAAAAACTTAGTTATAATTCCATAGTCATAATGTCCATAGAGATAACAGAAGCTGAGAAATGAATTTTAATGTTTTGAAATACATAAAATACTCATTGAAAAAGCTTTTCTTTTTGTATTAGTATTAGCGATGGTATTCAAAAATTAAGAACCAGTTCGATGTGGAATTTAGAATATTAGATTATATTTGTTTCATAGAAATCTTTTTTATACGTAATTGCGATCAAATTCAGGACAATTCCGGACAGTTTATTAAATTAAAAACTTTAAATGGAAATTTAAATATTTTTAACCAAAGTATTTAGCTTCTAAGAAACGATTGAATCCCACTACCTTTCTAAAGCTTAGAGCTTAAAACTTGTGCAATGCTTCTCATAACGTTAGGTTTCCTTTTGCCAGGAACGTTGGTATTTAGTTACGTTACAGTAACGCTACGCTGAATGTACGTTACTCTGAACATTGGTAATTCATATTAAAATTTCTTTATTCTGAAAAATGATTCTCCGCACCAGTTGATTACTTTTATACTGAAGTCTCTGTTAAAGTTCAGGATAAAGAAAACATTTCTCTATAACAATTACATTGTCTTTATTAGGAACACCCGTTTAATACCAATTTTCTGTACTAAAAGCCAATCACTAGTATAAATATAAAGCACAGTAAATCATAGTGCAACTTTATTATTAATAATAAAACGGTTTTAATAAAGTTTTTATCGATTAAATCATTAATAAAAGCTTTAAAAAACAATTTAAAATTACAAAACAAAAAAAAAATACTTTTTAGTAGAATATAAACATCAAAAGCGAACCGAACGTATAAAAATAACAAACCTTGGTTCGCAACTCTTGTAAAATAACAATTTAAACATTTTTCTTCTTTTTTTTTTTTATAAATAACATTATAGAGTGACTACTTCATATAATTATATAAAAAAATAAATAAATTAATTATTATTATTATTAATATTAATATTAATAACAATTTTGCAACATTTTATCGTTTATTACAAAATATCTTCTCTTTAAAAAATGTTTTTTTTTTAATTGTTATTACATTCAATAATATTTTATTAATAAATTAAGAAAAATAATTTTTAATTATTTATTAGAAATTATTAATGATAATACACTTATTACTAATGTTTTTTTTTTTTTTTTTTTTGGGGGTCAACATGTTATTTTTATTTTTGTGCTATCAGAGTGTAAATGTATTACGAACAAATCAATGTTGTTGCAAATATTAACAATCCTATTAATAACACTTCACCATTCAACATTATATTTATTTAATTTGTATTAAGAAAAAGAATAAAAAAAAATATTGAAGATGACATCGTTTGTGTGTCTAATTGGTGTCGATATTCATATTAAAATCAATAACTTTTTTCTTTCTTTCTTTTTTATTTGTCTCTGTATTTATTTAGTAATAATAATAATAATAATCATTATAATAATAATAAAAAATAAAAAAAAATAAATAACAGGTGTTAAGTGTTAACTGATATAAATAACAATTTTATACATTTTATAGTTAGTACACCTACACCTTTTTTTATTTAATGTAAATATAAAAATCACCTGACATTTATTACACTCAACGTCAATATATTTCATTGGTTTTATTTTGTATCTTGTATTTCGTTTTCTTTTCTTTTCATTTCAATTTACATTTGAAATTGTGAAATTTATTGATTATAAGTTTTATGTAAAAATAATGATTTAAGTGAAAATATATGATTAAGGAAATGCATATAAATTATTAAATTATTATTGTAAAGGTATAATTGACTATGGTTTGTTTATTTTTTCTGTTTATTTACAAAATTTAATAATTAATTGCTGTTGATTAATAATGATGAGTAATTAAGTGGTTTTTTTTTTTTTTTTCTTTCATTTTCTTTTTATAATAATTATTCATGCGTTTTAGATGGTGAAAGGTGATGATTTATTCAGATAAAAAAAAAAGAAGGGTTTTAATATAAATAATTCTTTTTTTTTGTATTAGCTCGATTTATCTGTTCATTTAATTAATGATTTACGATACTGTAGGAAATATAGCAATTTTAACGCTTTAAATCTATTAATAGATGAAACCTTAAAAAACACGATCACGAAAACAAAAATAATATTGAGAAAAATGATTTAAAAATTAAATATTTTTTCAGTATTACGAAGTAAAGTTAATATGCTAATCGTAAAACATCATTAATGACATAACTAATTAAATAAATAAAAAATGAAAAATAGAAGAAAATGGTTAATAAAAGTCTAGGAAAAAAAAGCTCCAACAACCCATTAATAATTTTCTCCACATTGCAAAAGAAAAAAAATCCAGAAATTAAGTGAGGAAAGAATAGAAAAAAAAATTCTTTAATTAAACTCAATAACAGTTAGAGTAATTAAGGAAATTATGAGTAAAAGAAAATTATAATTATGGTTAAACACTTTTTATTTAACACTGTGCTATCGAGTGTTAACAGAGGATTACAAACAATTTTTAAAATACCACCAACATAAGACCTCACATGAATTTGGGATTTTTTTTTTCTTTCAATTAAATTCAGGCTTTTGGCTCGGTCTAGTTTTTTTTTGAAAAAAAATTTTATTACCGAATATAATAAAATAGTGAGAGACACACTAGAGAAATTTTTTTTTTCTGTAAATTTTATTTTGTGTATTTACAGTAATAAAAAAAAAATAAAAAAACACGAAAATTCTGTATAATCTGTGATTCGTAAGTTAATTAAGTGTTTAACGTTAAGTAAATTTAAATAGAAAAATGTAAAAAAGAAAAAAAAAAAAAAAAACGATAAATCTAGCCAATAAATGTTAAAAAATTATTTAAATTTATATTGAAATGCTTATAAAAAATGATTTATATGATTAATAAGAATTTTATAGAAATATTTGCAACGACATAATCACATATGAACTGTCCTGTCACGTTCCACGACATGACAATGTCTCCATTATTTTCCATTATCATTAACTTTAACGTTTATGCTGCTTTATTAATTTTATTTTATTTTACATACATCGTCTGCATTTATGTTAATATTATGTGTAATTATAATAATATTTTTTTTATACGATTTTCATGTGTCTGAAGTAACCAAACACAGTAAAAATTCTTAACAATGAAATTGAAGAATTCGTTTTTTTTATTTTAATCTAATAATTCGTTTATTATTCTATATAAATAAAAATAATATTTTTATCCTTCAATAATACATTCGTTTTTTAAATATTTATTTTTTTTAAAACATTAACGATACAAATATTGTGTATTTATAAAACAAAAACAAACCAAAATACTTCATTGATATTATCTGAGCATAACGCATACGTCCGGACATGTTTGGCGTAACAATAAATAAATAAATAAATAAATAATGAAAGAAATAAATAAATAAAATAAAATGCACAAGAAAATATTTCTTCAAAAAAAAGTTTAATAAAAATAAAAATTATTATGGAGCAGAAAGTAGAAAAGTTTATTAAGAATTTATTGACAATAAATGTAACCGAATGAAAAAAAAAATAAAAAATAAATTTTTTGTGACAGGGTGACAGTTTGCTTTATAATATGTCAAGAAAAAAAAAAGAAACAACTGAAAAAACAACTTTTATAAATAAAAGCTCAAATTCGTCTTAATCTATTTTAACATTTTTCGGTTGATGCTTTACAATTTTTATTTATTTTAAATCATTTGATCCGAACGTAAACAGTCAATTTCGTACAAACAAAAAGAAAGAAAACAAACTTTTCGTGATAGTTAAAAAAAAAAAAAATAAAACTGTCAAAAAGCTTAAAGCTTTAATGTTTTTTTTTTTTTTTTTGAAAAACAGACATGGAAAAAAATTGTGAATGAAATGAAAAACTATCGTGGTTTTCTAAGCATTACTCACTTGTATAATACAGCGACGAGCTAACTTATTCAATCAATGGTTTTTCAGAATAATTTATATCATTTCAACAGTAAAAAAGTATTAAAAATCGTTATGGTTAATTATTTAAGATAAAATTATAGCGACTAGTAGTAGAAATATATAATTAAATAAAAATTAAACAGTCCAACCAATCTAATTCATTAATCGTTATCGAAAAAAAAAAATCCACTAAAACTATAGACGATACACTTTAAGAATTTCTTTTTATTTAATTTCATTACTAAAACGGAATCATTTATTATAAAAGAAATTATCATTGAAATAAAATAACGCAGATATTAAATCGTTGGATAATAAATGCGGTTTAGTAGTAGCTTATTCGCAATATAACGGGTCGTTTATCGCGATTAATAACTGTATGTCATTTTATGTATTCAAAATTACTATGTACCAAAATGTCTGTAAACAAGTTTTTCTCTTAATTTTTTTTTTTATTACTATTATTATTATTATTATAATTATTAAATTAAAAAAGAAAAGAGATAAAATAATTTAATTAACAAATTGTAAACACCTCCGCAAATAAATATTTTATAGAAATTTTCTCTATACAGCTAACAAAACAAACTGCTCAGTTTCAATTAAATTTTTTTTTTTCTACATGATTAATTATGCAGTAATAAATATAATTCTAATAAATTAAAAATTGTTTTTTTTTTTTTAATTTTTAGCCTGTTATGCTAGTCTTATTTCTTATGTAATTAAAAAAAAAAAAAAATGTTTTTAAACACTTTCCAACTATAAAAATGACAAGACATATGTAATCGATCAGCATATTTGTCATTTATTATGCAGCATTTTTGGTTGATTTTTAAATGTTTATTTGAATGTAAACAAATACATAAATCATAACTATGCTATTATGAATAGAATGTTAAACATATATTTTTATTTTATAGGTCAAAACGTAAATTGTAAATTAAATTGGAAAATTATTGTTTGGTTGTTTGACTAACAAACATTTTTTTTTTTCCATCAATTATGCTGTTATAATGTTATTTTTGATTGTCTTTAGTAAATTGAGGTGTTTTATAGAATAATTATGCTTTTATAGTGTTTATTTTTCGGTTGTGTTAAGTAAAATGAGGTGTTTTACTATTTATCTGATTATTAGGCTGCATTTATTGTACAAAAATTATTGTCAATTAATTAATCGACTATAACAGATTAAAAAAAAAAAATTAAATGAAATTTAAATTAAATTAAAATAAAAACTACTTACATTTTATGTTGTTTTATTGTTGCACCACGTATATCATCAATTTTTGTTGTTGCTACTATTGCACCAGACATTGTTGATGTTTGTGTACCACCTAAACATTTTTTTATAATATTTTGTCTTGTTATAATATTCGTATCCATTATTTTTATTAATAAAAAACATTAAAAATACTAATAATAAAAATAGAAAATATGTGTAAAATATCAAAGATTATCAAGCACACCCATTATCACATTAACAGTCATTTTTACCATCATTTGCTGTAATAAAAAATAGATGAAAAAGAAAAAAAAACATTTTTAATATAAATTAATACAAAAATAAAAATTATTACAATTATATTACGTTATATAAATTTTAAATTAACATGTTTTTATGTAATAAATAAATAAATAAATAAAATAAATAAACTTTTAATCAATAAATTGATCTTTTTAAAGCAGAAGAAACAAATAGAAAAAAAAAATTCACATTGACACAAATTTGTTTATGGATTTACATCTTGTAACGCGAATTATTGGCCAATTTCATGCAGTTTTAACTAACATATATTTAAACAAATTATTATATTTAATCTCTCTCCTAATTATAACTTAATACAAAGTAGAAATAAAACAAAAAAAAAAAGAAAACCTCTTACATAAATTAAGCCACATTGACATTTTCAATACAATTCTATTTGAAATTTAGAAATAAATAGATCTTTGGTTAGATCGTGATGGTGATTACCTTTTTTTTTTTTTTTGAATAAAACAATAAGGAAACTATATCACGTTTTATGATTAATTATAATAAATATAAAATAAAATGACAAATAAAAATTATTCAATAAATGGTTTTTTTTTATTTCGTGAAATAATTAATCGTGTGACTAGGAGATAATAACGTAGAATAGTAGAAAAAAAAAAATAAGTTCATGACATTTTTGAAGGGCGTCGTCGTTGTTGTGGTTGTTGTTGTCTTCGTCGTCGTTATAAGTGAAATTTTAATTATTTTTAGAAAATGATGTCATAATTCTTTTGTATTTTAAATAATTTTTTTTTCTTCAGTTTGGTGGGTGCTTTATTTGTTTTTAAATGAAGTTTGTATTGTTTCTTGCATAAATTTTAAAAACTGTTTTGCTTATTTTGCTTATTATTTGAAATTTGTTTTTATTTTTAAAATATTTTAAATTTGTACAAATTGTTTTTCAGAGCGTGTATTACTTACTTATTTTTTTAAAATAATTTGTTAAGAATTATTTAACAATAATACACTCGTTGCTGTAGCGTTATTTGAATACAAATATTGTCCGGATTGTTTTAAATCAATGACCGGTATAAAAATGTTAATTAATTAGAAAGAAGTTTTTTTTTTTTTTCTAATTTGTTTTTTAATTTCTTTATTAATTATTTCCGGATTAAATCTTTAAAAAAAAATGTCAAAGTAATGTTTTGAATGGAATGTAACGTCCGGAAAAAGGTTAGTAAATGAGTACTTAAAATGAATTGAAGATAAATTACTTACGTACATTAATCGTAAGTAAAACGTAAGAAAAACGTAAGAAATGTCATATAAATCTTAAAAGAAATTTCTAACAAAAGTCCTTAAAAATCGTTTGCATTCTAAACAATATCAAATTTATTGCTAATCTTACGTATAATGAAAAACTATTAATACTTTACGAATACGATACGAATTTTGAAGTAATATGCTGCGTTAAAAACTTGCCTTGAAATGCATAGCATTGTATATGGTTCTTATCGTGTATTTTCATACATTTTGATATTCTTTGCACTGCGATAGCGTTGTATATGGTTCTAATAGTGTGCTTACGTACATTTCAATATTATTATTATATATTTGGGGTAGTGCTATCGTTGAATATGGCTCTAGTCGTGGATTTTCATGCAATTTGTTATTTTTTGCGTTGCGCTGGCGTTGTATATGATTCTAAACATGTATTTGTATACATTTCAATAAGTATTGCGTTTCGCTGGCGTTTTATATGGTTCTAAACGAGTATTTGCATACATTTAAATATTTTTGGGATTGCACTGACGTTGATTATGGCTCTAATCATGTGTTTACATAAATATCAATATGATTTGCGCTTCGCTTGCGTTGCATATATATCTAATCGTGCATTTTCATACAATTTAATATCCATTGCACTGTGCTATTACTGTATTACATTAATATTGAGATGCTACTGTTAATTCAATTACAAAATACTGCTGAAGTATATATTCTTTATATTTTTCAGTAAATTATTATTTTTAAATTCTTTCTTCAAAACACATGAGTCAATATAAAATATAAAGGAAGATTTAATTGTGCTTACATTGTGTTTTCTTTGCAAATAACAAATTACCTTTACATAAATCATACATTTAATAATATTTTCTTTTATTTTAATATTAAAGAAGACAAAATAATTCTTTTTTTTTTATTTTGTTGTTGTTGTTGTTTTTATAACATTTATTAAAATGAATTCTCCACCCACAATGTCAACGTTTAAGTTTTTTTTTTTTGTTAGTCATTCATTCATTCATTATTTTTATCCTTCTGAATTGTTAATTTTAATATGCATTTGGTGTGTAGGCATCCAAAGAATAATAATCATAATAATCATAAAAAAAAAAAAAAGTAAGTAACTAACTAACCGATTACGTAATTAACTTTACGTTATTATTTCGCATAATAAACGTAAAAATATAGAATTCATTAAAGTGTAATTAGTTTTAAATTTAATCAAAATATATATAAAAAACCATTTTCTATGCGCATAATTAAACTAAATATTAAGTCAATTAGCCTAAAAACATAAAAAAAAAAGTGTAAAGAAGTTTATTATGATGAAAAATTAAATTAAATTCTTAACAAAAACAAGGTAAAAAAAAAAAAAAACACATTTCTGTTGTCAGTGCTGTAGTTACGTTACTACTAGATTTTTTTTTTTTGTAACTTAATTATATCTTTTTACTATTTTCTATTTCGTGAAAAAAATTTCCATAAAACAAAATTTTTTTTAGAAATTCTTATCATGTTGCTGCAATCAGCATTTATTAAATTGCATTACTAATTTGCATATTTGATTAAAAATAGAAAAAAGCAAATGCATTTTGTATGAATAATAATGGTAAAGAAACTGGGTCACATATATCCCAGCGGCTAAAAACAATCTCAAGCCCGACTCTGATTAAAGACAACAGAATAAATAAACAAACAAACAAAATTTTGTAAAAGAATTTTTTTTTTTTAAGTGAAAGCAATTTAATCGTTATTAAAATAATTAAGAAGATTTTTTTTATTTTTATAATAAAAATGTAAGAGAAGTATTTTTTTTTTATTTACATTGTGAATTTGTATCGCTAATTTGTAGCCAAAGTGAAGTTAATTTAAGTGAAGTAAAGTAAGCCATAATTCCTTTGTTAAACATTTTTCTAATTTTTTTTTTTAATAGCACCGTCCGTTAATAGAAAATAATTTATTCATAATTGTTGTTAAAATTATAATTAATAATAATTATATATATATATAGAAAAAAAAATTAGACGTTGAAAACTATATTATTTTTTTTTATTTTTTAATTCATTTAATTGAAAATAAATAAATTTATTATTTAACGGAATTTTTAAATAGTTGTGTTGAAAAATTGATTACAAAACTGAATATAATTAATCAAATCAATTTGTACGTAAGTTATATTAAATTTTTAATTTGCATAAGAGAATTATTAATTAATTAATTAAAATACAAAACATAAACTTTTTAAAAACAAAGTTTTTTTTTTGCGTTAGTACATGAACTAGATAAATAATTTTTTTTTTTTTATTAATATGGATATATTAATGTATTTTAAACAAGATTATCGATTGTAAAATAAATAATTTTTTTCCAATTAATTTATTCATATATTGACATTAACTTGATATTTATTTTATTAACAAAATAAATCAAATTATGTAATTAAGTTATTATTACATGATAATAATCGTTAAGTATTCTATAAATATATAGAAATAATTGACAAAATATATGATAATAAATGATTAACTTTAGTTAATCGTGAAATAATTATGAAATAAACAATAATTGGTGTGTTTTAACAAAGTTTTACCTATGATGGGATATTTGTGTTATTTGGAACTTTGTTATTTTAAAGGGCGGTTTTAATATTTAACATGAAATTATAAATTATGAAAGGCAGTGATGCTCAACATTTGTACAAATAATTGTGAACTTTGGGGTTCATTAATTTGTTTTTATTGTTCAATATTGATACGAGAATTGATAAATTTAAATCTGTAACACCTAAACATTTTTATACTAAGTTTTATTCTAGAGTAATATTCCTGTCCACCTTAAAAAGTACTGATTAATCCTCAAGGCTTGTTTGCACATCTTATCTATTCCACAATCTTAATTTACAATCGTTTATTGAAAGCTAGTTAATTTGTGTTCTAATTACAATAAATAAGCTTACAAAGGATTAAGTAATAATAATAATAATAATAATAATGTGTGGCTTAGTAAGAAACTTGATCTACTTAATTTGGTAAAATGGTTACATTGGCTAAACTTATTGTAAAATAACGCAAACATCCAATCCTACAAATTAAACGTTTAAAAAATCCTTATAAATAAGCTAATAAATATTAAACTTAATTTCAAAATAAATAATAAGCAGATCTAAAATTATGTTTATTAAACAAGCATTTACATGGATAGCATAAACAGCTTTTACAGCGCTTGCTAGTTTGAGAAACGCTACTCAATACGCTACGATTACAACGTATATAATGAAATCTATCAAAAATTAAAAAAAAAAATATTATAAATCCAAAGTTCAGGTACAAAAAAGTTGTTAAAACAAGCTAAAAATTAACTTAATTAAATACAACAACAAAAAAAAAAAATAAAACTTTAATCCAAATCTTGCTTAATATAAACAAAAGTTTAATAATAAATAAATAAATAAATAATTAAATAACAAAAACATGTTCATATATAGGAGTATTAACTTGAAATACAAAAAAAAAGAAAAAAAAAAAAGAAAATATGGATCATGCTGTTTAAAATACAGAAAAAATGTTTTATGCAATAATTTTTGGTTTTGTTTATAATTTAATTATTTATGATTATTATTTTATTTTATTTTCAACTTAATGCATTTACTCTATCATTTAAAACGTGGTTATTATATATATAAAAAAAAGTAAACAATTTATGTAAACATAGAATAATAACAATAATTGTAATGTAAGAGTTAACTCGGAAAAATAAAAAAATAAAACTCAGACGATACTTTGTCTGTACAACAAAAAGAAAAAAAAAATAAATTTAATATTTAGCATAATCTTTACAGTTATTAGTTTATTAATTAAAAAAAAACATAAAGCTTTATTTTTTATTACTAATTTAAACTGATTAAATTACATAATTTACGTTTAATTTTTATTTAATTTCGATTAGATTTTAACTTCCTGAATGATTTTTTTGCTTTTATTTTGTTAATAAATTCAGAAGCTTTTACTGCTTGGGGGCAGTTTACTGAACAATTAACTTTTATACTGCACCTACCTGTTTTTTTTGTATAAAATATTAAAAAAAAAAAAATTAATCCAATTGTTATAATAAGTAAATTGATTAGTATTGATAACAGAAATACATTTTTATCTGCAAATATTAAAACCGCGTTATTATTATTATTAAATTTTATTATCGAAAAAACGTAAAAAAGAAATTATTTGTGTATCCGACAATTAAAATATAAAATTTTTTTTTTAAATTAAATTAAGTCATTAAAATAATTGAATAAAATAAAATAAAATAAAATAAATTTTGCTTCAATTAAAAATGTTAATTAATGAAATATATATTCTGATTAATTAAAATTAAAATTAAATGACATAACTGAACAAAATAAACAGTTATGATAATTAAACAAAAAAAAAAAGAAATAAAATTGTTATCAGATAAATTATCAGGTAAGTTTCAGAAATAAAACAATAAAAAAATAAAAAAAAAAGGATAATTACTTGATAGAAAGCTTAAAAAAAAATTAAATTCAATTCAATTCAATTTTCTTGATAAAAACTTTAACGATAAAGTTTCATACAAAATTCCATTGGTATAATAATTTTTATTTTTAATTTTTTTATTATTATTATCACAAACGACAGGTGTTTTATATGTATGGTTTTTATGTTGTAGTTTTATTACTATTATTATTATTTTATTAAATAATCAAATCATGTTGTTTAATACGCCTATGCGTATTTATTTAGTTAACGTAGAAATGATTGGTTTTAATAATTTCTCTCTTATACAAGACAAGCATGCAGCAACTAGTCACAGTTGCTTGTTTAGGTGATAATAATTTAAAGAATTTATTTCTTTTTATTTATTAATTATTCTTGTTACCAAAACATTTTGATGTACATTTTTTCCTGTACAGTTTTATTTATTAGTGTTTAAAATTTTTTATTTCTTTTCAAATTACAGGTGCTTTTTGTGAAAATATTTTGTTAATTATTATTTTATATTTTTTAAAGCACATTCGACTGATATTTTAAAATATGGAAAAAGAAATTTTTAATGCATATAATAAAATTGCGGAAATCATTATCGTTGTAATGATTTTTGATAATAAAAATTCAAGAAATCATTTGAGTGAACATTTATTTTTTTTTTTTTTCGTTTTTTAATTGATAATAATAATAATAATCTATGGGTTGTAATTTATATTAAATCTATATATGATGACAAGGTTTAATTATTTATTAAAGTAATTATTATAATAATAATAATAATAATAATAATAATAATAATATTACTGTTTATACATGTTTTTAATAAATTTAATTAATAAAGTAAATTATTATAGCTTAATTGGAAAAATGAATTTTTTTTTAATTTGTAATTATATTAGAAAAAATGTTTTTAATTGAAAAACATATCAAGGTTGTCATTTAACTCAATGCCATTTAATTATTAATTTATTAACAAATAAATTTATTGTTAAATATATTAATATTCATAATATTTATCTTAAGCTTATTAATAATAATATTAATAATAATAATTAATATTAATTAAGTTTATTTGAACAGGAAAGTCGTGAGAGACACAAATAAAAGTTTGGTTGTAAAAAAAAGAAATAAATTGTGGTCAGGAAGTTTTTATGCAAAGAGAATTTAATTAATTTAACTAGGTTATTAATTATAATGTTTTTTTATTTTTGAATATGTTCGGTTAATTTGAAAGTTTTTTTTTGTTGTTGTTGTTGTTTATGTTGTTGTTGTTGTTGTTGTGGTGAAAGGGTTTCAATTGGGAATCTTTAAAAATTGCTGTAAGAAAACCTTGGCTTTTCATCACACCTCAGTCTAAATCCAGTGATTATGCAAAATAACCAAAATTTCATAATGCCTCAATATACTTTAATTTTGTTACTAGATAAACCCTGTGCTTATTCATATCAAACAATTTCATTTTTTTTCCACCTAGTGAATTTAATTAATTTTTTTTTTTTTTAAGTAAACCAAATTTAAAATCACAAAAAAATTCCCTCCATGAACAAAAATGTGTTTTTTTTTTGCTTCTATAATTTTCAATAATCATGCTTAACGCATACATAATTTTTTTTATTTTTTTTTTTTTTTAAAACGATAAAATTCATATAGAACAAAATAAATAATTTTTTTTTTTATTATTATTATTATTATTATTATTATTATTTTGGCTATGGTAAGTCAAGCAAAGTATATAAAGTTACTATAAAAAAAAAAACACTTTTTACCATCAGCTTATTATAAAATAAACAGACAACTATAACTCTTTATATACAAAAAAAAAAAACAATAATAATATTGAAGCAACAATAGTTTTTTTTTTTTTTTTTGTTGTAAAACGAAAAACCATCGACTGCCGAAGTATCGCATGGCTAAGAAGTGAGAAATAAAAAAAAAAAAAAAATAGAATTATTTTTTTTTTTTTTTTGAAGTTTTGTGTTTTTTAACTTAAAAAACAAACAAGTTCGTTCAACTTATTTCACTTTATTATTATTATTATTATGTTTTTTTTTTTATTATTCTTTCTTGAATATAATATACATATAATTTATTTATTTATTTTTTTTTTTTTTATCTTCAATGTATAATGAAATAAAGAATAACACACATGTGAAAGAGAGAAATGAAAAGTAAGTAAGTAAGTAAGTAAGCAAGTAAGTAAGCATTAAACATATTTATTTATATGTATTTAAAATAAAAAAAAAACCGTCAAATTCAAGTTGAAATCAGTTAGCTTAAATAAATCTACCTACCTTTCTATAAAACACGAATCATAATAATAATAATAATAATAATAATAATATACAAAACAGTACGCGGTATGTCAAAAAATCATAAAAAAAATAAAGAGAAGAAATAAAAAAAAAAAAAAAAATCTAATAAAAACAACGAAATGGTAAACAGTCTAAGTGTTTACTTGTTGTGTTTTCTTTTAAAAATATTATAATAAATATTTCAATGTTCGTAATGTTAAACAATAACAATAATAATAATAATAATATAAAACAGTGGTAAAAATGTATAAAAATGTATATAAAATTCTTTCTATCGTTTATATACACCAACAATTAAATTAAATACAAAAATATGCTTTGGATTTACTGAGTTTTTTCTTTTTTTTTTATTATTATTATTTTGATTTGTTCATTTGGTTAATTCTGTTTTTATTTAATTCTTCAGAATTAAACACAGTCAGCAAAATAAAAAAAGAGTTTACCTTTAACAGAAGAATAATATATGAAGAGAATACCAAAAGAAGCTTTTTTTTTTTGTTCAGCCTGTTTTTGTTGTTGTTGATTTATTGAGATTTTTTTTTTTTTTTTTTTTTTTTTGTAAATAAACACCCAACACGGTAAATAATAATTTAAAGAAAAAAAAAAAAATTTTTTATATAATAATTAAAAATTAATGAGCTTTAAATTGTGTAAATTAAATTCACTGATGTTTAAATATTTAATGCTTGCTTTACAAACGAACAAACAAAACAAGCGAAAAAAAAAAGAAAAAAAACTTCAACTGCAACTGATTGCGGTTAAAAAACGAAAAAAATAAAACGATTTTTCTTCTTTTTTTTTTTTTTTTAATTTAAAAAAAGTGGAAGTGAATAATAATAATTAATTAATTTGTTTAAAAAAAAAAAAACAAACAAAAATACATGAAGAAGAGGAAGGAGAATAAAATTAATATTAAAAAAAAAAAAAACTATTAATGTTATTTGCTAATTATTATGCTTAATTGAACAGCTTAGTATGTCAATGGCATACAATTTACGTTTTTTTTTTTTTTATTTAAATTTTCACACAAACAGAGTGAATTATAAAAAAATAAAAACTATTTTTCTTTATCAGAATAATATTATAATTTAAATTATAACGAAAAATTAAAAAAAAAATGTATATGCTAAAGTTTAGATTTAATTAATTCTCTTAACGTTTTATACGAATATTCGGTAAACGGGAGAAAACAGCCAAAAAGGAAATATTTTTACAATTCATTGGATTTAATTAGAATAACAGAGCTTTTGTTTGGTTTTTTTTTTTTTTTACTAGTTATTATGGTATTGACTATGGAAATTTAATTATGTAATAATAATGGAAAATTTCCAATGAATTTCCCGTGTTATAAAGTGATTAATTTAATAATTCAATTAAAAAACAAAAAAAAAAAAAAAACGACAGATTTCTGTCTAACTGAATTTACATACATGGAAAATGTTTTTTTTCTTTCTATAATTACTAACAAAACATAAATAAAATAAATAAATAAAGAAGCGAAACATAAATAAAAAAAAAATTGTTTTATTTTACTATTCGTTATGCAAATGTAAAAAAAAAATGCAATAAACAAATAAATCTGTGAAACTTTTTTTTTTCATATATATATTTATTTACCGTGAGTGGACGACTCATACAGTGACTATGATGTTCCAGTGTGACCTGTGTATAAATTTATAGCGCCACAAAAACCAACAGTTAAAACAATTTTTTTTTTTGCTTTTTGCCTCTATAAAATCTCTTATTTATAATTTAATTGCATTTGTTGTTGACTTTTCACTACTATCGTGTATGTGGGTTAATAAAAAAAAAAAAAAATAGACAAAAATTTGCATAGAATATTGCAGATAAAATACAATTTGATTAGATCAACTTTTTGCAGCTTTCTCTCTCTCTCTGATAACAACAATAAAACAATAAACATTATGTAATAAATAAATAAAAAGAAAGCTCAGTCGAATAATAAAAAAAAAAAAAAAGGTAAAAAAATCATTTTTGCGTGAAAAGTCATTGATGTGTGATAGAGCATAGAAATAAAAGCACAGCAAATAAACATCAAGTAAATACAATATGCGGAAAGTAGCAAAGAAATAATGAATTTTAAACAAACTAAAAAGTTTTTTTTTTTTATGTCGTTACGTTTCGTTTTGTTTCTCCAACATCGTAATAAACTTATTATTAAATAAAGAAGAAACGAAATTGTTTTGTTTGAATTTTATTGAAGAGAAAAGTAAAAACTAAGTAAATAAAAAAAAAAACAAAAAAAAAAAAAAGGTAAAATTATTGAAGCTTTTGCAAGAACATCTAAAACGACAGTGTCAAATGTAACGTAACATTAAAATATATAAAAACTAAAGAAAACTTAAAAAAAAAAATGGGAAAAACATAGATCTATTGAATGAAATACGTGCTTCCGTTATTTGTAGCATATTGTATTGACTAAATAACAAAAAAAAATAAAAATTCGCTAAAGATCTAGTTATAGAAATGCTTCTCAATGTAACAATTCTATCACATTGCATAATATCACATTTATACTCAGTTTTATTACAGCTCCACAAAAAAGCAAAAGCATACGAAATAAAGTAAAAATCCTAATAAAACAAGAAGGGAATTGGGAAAAATAAAAACTAAAGCCAAAACACTGAACGAACAGATAGAACAACACAAAGAAAGGTGAATAAATGTTTAAAATGACAGACAGACACTGAAATGCGTCAGTTTAAATTTCAGTTTGAGTTTTGTTTGTGCTCGTTTTTTCTTTCTAGCAAATATGCTTTGTTTGTTATATTGGAGATTTTAAATTGTTTCTTCTCTTTTAAAAAAGCTTTAATTAAGTTCTTTTTCTGCACATTTAACGTTTTCATTGAACTTTTGAAGATAAAAGTAGTATTTTTTTTTCTACTTCTAGAAATTCACGTATTTCGAGGTGCTTTATTCTACCGTAATAAACAAGAAATTTACAAAATTACATTGAATATAAATGTGTAGCAGTGCGATATTCCGTGTAAGAACCTTGCGGATTGAAACCCGTCAATTCTCGGTTAGAACATTTAACTGCAGCTTCAGGATATTATTTTAATTGAAGTGAGACTCGAACGATGTCTCTAAATTAAAAACTAAATCTCCAATTCAAAGATTATTAGGCGGAGATTTTAAAGACACTTTATTGGGAAGCACATTATCACCAAAAGTCATCAATTTTTATTTTAAACAAACGACAAGACAGTGTATCAGGTAGCTTCTTAGTTTGACTACATACACGTGAGAGCCACCACTGTCTCTCCTATAACTTGTTTCAATTAAAAAAAAAAACATCGTCTGGGTATGTCGATAAATCTACTAACATAAGCTCCAACCACTTGGATTTACTAATTGTTTTTGATTAGTTAAAGTACTTTAACAAAGAAACTTTAAAAACGTAAAAAAAAAAGAAGTTTTTTCGTTTTACAATTTTCGTATTGAATAATTAATTAAAAAAACCGAAAAAAAAAAAAAAAATTCTAATTATCGGTTATTCAAATATTGAGTGAATAAAACTTTTTTTTTCTTTTTTTAACTAAAAGTGTTAAGCGTGCAAGGTGTTTTATTAACAATAACTTCTAAAACCTTTTGTTAACTGTCTATTGAATAATATAAAAAAAAAAAAATTCAAATCAATTCATAATTTAAGTTGAAAAATAAAATTTTTTTCAAGAGTGATGAATCATTTTTACCTTTTTTTGATTTACCTTTAATTCTATTTTACATTACTCTGTTGATTACGTTTTACTTTGGAGAGAGATAAATAACAATTTTTATTTTTCTGTATTTGCGTTATAGACACATATTCGTATTCGTATGATTGACATTTAACTTACTGGAATTAGCCATACAAATGTTGTAAAAAAAAAAAAAAAATGAAATAATAATAAAAGACTACGAATAGCAAGAGAAACAAATTAAGGTTAATTTCCGGTAGTTATTTTTAAACAATAAAATAACAGAGTGAAAAAAAAAAAAACATAATAAAAATTAAAATAACAACGACAACAGCAAATTACTTTAACTAATTACAAATTAAATATCAACACTTTGTGTCTTTCGGGTTACTTTCGAAAATATGTTTAAATGTGTAAGGAAATTCCTAAGATAAAAATTATTATTTTTTTTTTTTTTATTACGTACTAATAAATTTGTTGTCGTTTTGTTTGCCTTATTATTTACTTTTTTTTTTATTTTGTTAATTATAATTTAGCTAAACACACATTATATTTTAATTATAACGTCAAACATGTTTGTTTTTAATTTTTTTTACTTATTTTTTGGGTGTGTTTAAAGTTTTTTTTTTTTTTTAATGATTACAAAAAAGTTACACGAAAATATTTTCATTCATACATCTGGTTGTTTTTACGTATTTAGTTTTTAGTGGTGTTTGTTTGTATGATAGAAGCTTTTTGTTTTTTTTTTGGCTGACTGTAGCAAAGTTTTGAGCAAAGAAAAAAAAAAAAAAAAAACGAGAGAATTTAGTTTTCGAAAGGTTTTTTTTTGTTTTTTTTCGAAAGGTATTTTAATAAAACGTCCTAATCAGGTAAACTAATTTAACCTTGAGCAATTTTATGATTCTTAAATTCCGTTTAATTATTTTATTATATTATTAATTAAGTTAATAATTAATTATGGTTAAAATTAAAATCGGTATAACGAATTTTTTTACCTCATTCGTTTTGTAAATTATTTTCAAATTCAACTAATTTCAATTTGAATGTTATGAAGAAATATTTATGAAATCATAATCAGTTGCGGTAGCTTTAAATTGTTATTGCATAAAGCTTTTTTTAATAGAAAATAATAAATAAAAAAAAAAAAAAAATTAATTGTTTATAACGACTAGCCAATATAAAGCTTATTATTTACTAAAACTTAAAAGATAAATATTGATTCGGTTTTTTTTTTTTCAATTTTAGAATTGTGTATTTGATTATTTAATTTATTTATTAGTTTAATAATGTGCTTTCCTAAGCTATGTTAAACTTTATTGTAAAATTGGTCAATGATTATTATTTAGGTAAATATTAATATATAAATAAGTTTGTGACTATGTGAAAATTCAACTAGAATAAATGTTTACGTTATGCTATAGAAACTGTTGATGAAAGATTTATTGACAAACTAACAAGAAATCGAGGTGTATTTGTCATAAATATAATTAAATCCTATATTAGATAATATTCGATTGATTTTCAAGTTACTATTATTCCTAATAATAAAAAAAAAAGAAGTCCTTTATATAATTACATAATCCAACCGCATCAGGTATGTAACCCAGCTTATGATTTATAATCACCCAACAACGATTATTATATTAATTTATAATTAATTATATTTATCACATACACACAAAAAAAGGTGAATTGTATTTAGATTAAACAAAAGCTTTAATTAATAATTATTACAATAAATATAAATTTTAAAGCTTTTCTGTATTATTGCATAATGAACCGGTTCATAAATGTCTAATTAAATTTGAATTTATTTCTCTTTTATTCTCTATCGCCTGTAATCCTTTATCTTTATTTATATTGAAAACAGGATAAACAGGTGCAATGGGAAAATAATTAATTTTTTAAGGAAGTTTCCTTTTAAAAAAAAAAGCTTCCTCTTCTTGTTTGTGTAATGTTTAAGGCGGAAAATAAAGTTTTTTTTTCACCAATCATAAATATTCTTTAAAGTTTTTAACAACAAATTGTAACACATTTTACTCAGTGATATTTTAATAATATAATAAAATGTGCTTTTAATAAGATTGAAAGTTAGTTTGTTAGTTATTTAGTTAGTTAGTTAGTTAGTTAGCTAGTTTATTAGTTAAGCTGGTTAGTTCGTTAGTTAGTTTGTTCGTTAGTTCATTAGATTTTTGGTACATCTCTGATTATTGTTATTAAACATTTTTCTTTCTTTAATAATACAATTAAATTTTATTGTTTTAATTATTTAAGTGCAGTGTGTTTGTGTGTTTGTTTTTTTCATTCTTTCACCACTTTATTTACTTGTTGTTGTATTATTGAAAATATATAAATTGTTTTCTATTGTGTTTTCTATTTAACTTCACATATGGTTTTATAGTAAAAAAAAAAAACTTTAGCTTTTCTTCGTAAATGCTTTGTAATTAATTAATATTCTAATTTTAATTAAATTTATTTATTTATTTGTTTGTTTTTTTTTTTTTATATTCTGTGTGAGAAATAAAAAATGTTAATTTTTCGTTAATTAATTCATTAATTCATTGACAACAATATCATTGTGCTATATACAAACAAACAAAAAAAAAAAAAAAAAACAGATTAAAAATTAATTTTCTAATTAATAACTAATTAACAGGATAATTTAAATAGTTTTTTTTTTTTTTTCTTATTACTATTTAACGTTATTATTTCGTGTATTTAATAAAAAAAATATACATACAGTTGGTGGTAAAATATTTTATTTTCTTTAACAGAATAATTATAATAATTAAGAAAGAAAAAATATTATTATTATTTTTTTTGCATATAATAAGTCGTAAAGAAATAACAGCGTATGTAACATTAACGAGTCATTCTCATCCTGAAAATTTGAAGAATAAAAAAAAAAAAAAAAAAACAAAAATTCTTATCTTATCTTGATAGTGCGAATTTAATTTACTTTAAAACAAAAAAAAAAAAAATAATAATTATAAAAAATGCTTGGTGATAAATAAATAAATTATTAAGAAAAAATTCATAGGATGTTGACTTGTGTCACAGCGTGAAAATATTATTTCATTAACTTTCTGACAAAATCACATAAAGAACATACATCGCGACATCATATAATTTCAAAGAAAAACCACAACAAGAATAACCACCATGGGAATAAATTCTTAATACTTGTTGTTGAAGTTGATTTCTGTCCTGTCCCGACAATGTTGCATAAATAAAAAAAAAAAAAATACAACGAAACGAAAAAATAAATGAATTTAAAGTAAAAAAAAAAAAAAATTTAATTAAACCAGAAAAGCTCATTAAACATGGATAAATAATTTTTTGGGTTTTCAAAAGTGATTATAAACGAGACAATATGATATTAATTACCGTTTTAATGAATATATTTTTTTATTGTGTGTATAAATCAAGTGATAATAATTTAATCAGGACATCCTGTTGTATGCATTAAAAAAAAATTTTAAAAGCTTTATAAACATGTTGTAACACCTGTTAAGCGTATTTTTTTGTTTTGTTTTAAAGTAATTTATTTATTAAACTAAGCAAATCATTTCTTCCTTCTACTCATTTTTGATCAAACAACAAGATATCAGATTTTATCAAATGAAATTAGATTAAAAAATGATAAAAATGATTTTTTTTTCCATCTTCTTTTATCAGAAAAAATAAATGGGTCATCGCATTAAATTTTACAATAAAAGGAAATGCAATATAAGCGAGAGATAAAAATTATAGAAATTGATACACAAAGAAGAAGAAGAAAATAAAAAAAACCTTTTTTTTTATGACAATTTTATAGAAAAGAAAAAAATGAAAAAAAAAAAAAAATTTAGCAAAAGCTACTTAAGTTGTAAAATGCAATAAATCAAAATATTTCACTTCCTTTGTTGTAATAAAAAAAAAAAAAATGTTTAGATCAAATAATACGCAAAACTGCATTTAGCTATTACAGTTTGTAATACTTTAAGTCATATTTTATCTTGTCATATGAAAAACTAGGATAACAAAAAAAAAAAAAAAAAACTTAATAACATCATTGGTAATGGTTAAGCTTTTTTTTTTTGTTTGTTTGAAATATAAAGTGCAATACTGTAAAAATTCTATTCTAAATCGTTCACTATATAGTACTGTGACTTAGTTTTTTTTTTTTTTTTTTTGTTTAGTGCTTTTTTATGTTCTGTTAAACACTTCTGTTTTAAAGAAAAAATGAAAAAAAAAAAAATCTTATTTATTGTGTCAAAATACGAATATGCATTGTTTAAAAATCAATAAAATTGTATTTTATCAGTTAACAAATTAATACATTTAATATTGGTGATTAAATCTTACGAATTAAATTTACATTTTCTATTAAAAAAAAAAAACATTTAATTCCCTACAATAATTAAATAATTTTTTTTTTCGAATGAAATTTTATTCACATATTTAATGTTGAGTTTTTTCACGTAATAACACTTTTAAGGAATTTATCTTGAATAAAATGTTTTGTATAGTAATATTTTTGATACAATTAGTTGCTTTTATGCATCAAATTTAATTAAAAGCGTTACGAGTAGCTTAATTCAATAATTCAAATAATTTTTTAACATTAATCGTTTATTTCAGGGCAGTAGTTATAGCTGTGGAAAACAAACTATAAAAGCCTTGGCGTTTATAAAAATTAATCTAAAATCCAGGTAAATTGAGAAAAAAAGCTTAACTACTTACCACGACCCTGGTCATGGCCACCGTTTAATATAGTAATTTGTAAAAAAAAAAAAAAAACATTTAACATTTTAATTCGTTATAAATTCTTTATGACATAAGCGGAAATTCAATTGAAATTCATAAATGAAACAAATCTAACTTTCTATAAAAATTTATTTATAATTTGGCTTCTCTTCAATATTTAACCTTTATTAAAAAAAAAAAAAAAAAAATTCTGTAAAGCAATAATAATTGAATCAAGGCTAGTCAATGAAAGATCAAGAAAACTTTATAAAAACGTTTTAATTGTTTATCTAATTGCAGAGTAGTAATAACAACGCACTGAAAGAACAATATGTAAGTGCAATAAAGATACAAAGTGTAGCCTAGCTGTTTATCCACCAACAACAATTAATTAAAATTAATTAAAAATTTTTTTACATAATTTATTATTATTTAGTGAAAAAGAAAAAGAAAATTTATGAAAACAGGTAGTAATTTTCGAATATAATTTATTTTCTATAATTATAATAATTTATTTAAAAACAAATATAGAATTTAACGGATTTATATTTACTATTTAATTATGTTAATTTTATTTATATATTTTATTCATTAATTTTAAAATAATTTTGTTGAATAAACGAAGAAGAAGTAGAAGAAGCAGAAGAAATTAAACAGGAGAAACAACAATAACGTATAAAACTGAAATTTAATTTTATTATTTCTCTTCAACTTTGTGCCTTTTTCTTTTCTTATCGTTATTCTTTGGTTAGGCATCCAATGAACAACGATGTCATAATTTTTTCTTTAATTTACATAAATCATTTAGCCAATGCTGACACAAAAACAATAAAGACACACAAACAAAACATTTAACAATTGGTATCATGTTGAGTTTTTTTTTTTTTTTTTTATTTAATTTTGCTTCAACTAATTTACTGAATAATTCTGAAAGGTCAGTGAAATTTTTATTCTTAACTAACAAACTTTAAAGTCATACATTTTTTTATTTAAAGTTAGTTACTCTGTTCATCATATAAGTATACTGTTAAATCATGTTAAGTCTTTTGAGGTTACAAACCTAACTAGGAAATGTTAGGAATGCTTAACGTTTTTATTCTTTATTTTTTGTTTTAAATAAAAAAAAAAGAAGCGATATGGTAATGGCTATGTGACTCACTCATAGTCAGTTTTTTTTTTTTTTTTTTGTATATCGGGGAATGTTTTATGATAATACAGAAGTGTTGATTATTATTTTTTTTTTTTTAACAAAAGGCTGATTTATAATAAAATTAAATATTCAAAAAAAAAAATAAAACATTTTTTTTTAGTGGTTAAAAGAAGACGAAAAAGAAGGAGAAAAACTTTCAGTACAAATGTATTGTGTGGTTAACCACCCGTATTGATATTAACCCTATGGGGGTTATCATGAAAATCCTATATAAATTTCTGTTAAAGCTTTGTATCTTTATCAAGTAAATGATAAGATTGTCCAAAATTATGTGCAAAAAAAAAAAAAAGCAAAGAAAAGAAAAGAAACGAAAGGAAAGCACACATTGTTGACTAAAAACCATTTGAACAACACTCTTCAAATATTTCTCTTAACAGCAAATTGTATTTATTTGGTGTTTTTTTTTTTTTTTTAAACACAATCCTTTTCGGAGGATTTTTTTTTGTATTTTTCTTATTAGTTTACTTTATTTGTATTCTTTATTTCTTCGCAAAAAAAAAAAAAAAGCAAAAGCAAATAACAAACAAAAAAAAAAATCGTAGCGAAACGTAACGAAACAGGGAATAAAAAATTTCTATCAAAAAACAATCCTTAGACAATGTTTTTAAAACTTGAATCTTCCAAAGAATAAGATAAATTTCCATTCTTAAAATCACAATCTCATTTCTTATCATAAGGTTTAAATTCTATTTTCTCGAATAAAAGCATTACACTGACAAATAGAATAAATGTTAAAGAATGAATAAAAGAAAAAATTTGTATTCATTAAGTATTTCAGTTAGCTAATTAATTAATTAACCTGAAAAATCAGTAAAATAAATAATATTTATTAATGTTTCAAAAAAAAAAAATAATAATAATAATTACTTAAGGAAATCCGATGACCAAATAAATAAAGTAGAAAAGAAAAAAAAAATTACATTCGATTGTCGGCTATTATTAAAAAAAAGCAAAAAAAACTTTTTTTTTCTGGTAGCTAATTTAAACACATTTGGTGGTTTTATTCTTTTTTTTTTTTTTTTTTTTATTTAGACAAAAGGTAATAAAAATATGAATTTATTTGTATAAAATATAACTGTTTGGTCTGTTTGTGTGTTTATTTTTTAATTTTTTTATTTTTAAATTCAACAAACAATTGAGGGTTTTTTTTTTTTATTTTTCGATTGTGTGAATTTTCTTATTAAACGAAATTTTACTGGTGGCGTTTATTTCTTTCTTTTTTTTCTGTTACGCTGCTTTAAATTGTGTTATTATCGTCACATTAATGTGCTAAGCGTAGCTTATTATTAAAAATAAATAAATATTAAGTCAGGTTGAACTGAATTAAAATAAAGCAAAAAAGAAAAAAAAAAACTGTATTTAAGCTGTCATGAAAATATCTTTTGATTATTAGTGCGATTTTTATATAATTTAATCGCATCATTTGATTTCATCATAATCAAATATCATAACTAAAAATTTATTATTACTTTTATAGAAAATTATTCAACCGATTTTGTTTAATTATAAATTTCCCACAAAAAAAAAAATTAATTTTATTGATTTACATCGATATAGTTTACGAGTCATTGATGATAGAAATCGTTGTTTTCATATTTTTTTTCGTTTTCTTTTTCTTTATTGCATAGTTTTGTTTTTTCGTGTTTCTCTCTATTTTATATTTTATGTTCTGTCGTATTTAAGTGGAATGTTGTCACATAAAATAAAAATATTGTCATTTTCGTAATCAAAATAAAGAAAAAAAAAAAGAAACATATTGAAATCCAAGAGAAGATAAATACGAAAAAAAAAAAGCTATAAACACTGTGCGTCTATAGTCTGTCTAAGTTTATGATATTTTTTTTTTTGTTTTTATTATATCACTTTTGATTGCAATAAAAATGATAAAAACCATATATATTCGCTAGAAAATACTTAAAAGCATTTAATAATAATATAAAAAAAAATTTCTGCTTTTTACGAGAGAATTTTTTCTGTTTTTTGTTTAAACAAATTTTGCAACAGCTGGTGTTTGTTTAAGTGAATTGTTGACCGAATTTTTGTTTTGGTGAATAGACTTTATTTCGAATTATATACTTGGAATATTTTTTTTTATTTATGTGATAACCTTAGCGTTTTTTTTTTCTTCTAAACAAATTATTATTACAAAATCATTAAGATATGGAGAGAAAACATCAACAAATAACAAATGTGTCTCCTTGTTGACACACTTTTTATATAAAAAAAAAAAAATTAAATTAAAATTTATTAAAAGCTTAACGATAATTTATAAACATTTTAATCCTAAATTTTATATGCTAAAATCTTTATGCAAAAAAAAATTATTTAATTAAATATTTTTTAATTACTAAAGAAAAAAAAAAGCAAGCTTAAAAGCTTTACATTATTTTATTTTGTTTTACCGATAAATTAATTAATTAATTTAATAATTAAATATCATAAAAGATTGTGTTTTATTAATATATATATATATTTTTTTTTTATGAAAAATGTAAATATGGATTCACATAGCGGCGTACAGTGATTTTGGTGATTTTTTTTTTTGTTCTTTCTTTTAAATTAGATTCTCTAGTAACAAATCGTATTATAATGTTTATACCTGTCCTCACCTTAATAACAACAAAATTAACAATCAATTACTGAGAAAAACATTAATTAAAAAAACTATTAATTACAAAAAAAAAAATATATATAATAAGCCTACTTAAAAGCACACAATCAAACACAACACAAGCGTAAAAGCATTAAAAATGCTAAGAAAATATATATTTTACATAAATAAAATTAATTAAGTCATTTTTCAACATAAAATAGCAGGAACAAAAAATAAAATAATTTAATTAAAAAAAAAAAAAATCATGTAAACGACACACAAATCTTAAACAAAATTTATTTAGTTATTTTTTTTTTTTTGACGTTGGTTGGTTTGCTTTTTTTTATTTTATTAATTTATGTGATGGAATTTTTATACAAATTTTAATTTTTTATTTTAGTGCGTTGCTGTTTGTTCGCTTTTAACGAGTTGTGAATTTTAAATTATATAAAAAATAATAAATGTTTGATACAATAAATTCTCGTGTGGCTGTGTAAGGCTTTTTTTTTTTTTTTTCGTTATAAATTTGGCTAAAAGACAACGCAATAAAGATTTGACCATTGTATGTTGCTTATTATTCTAAAATAATAATAATTTACTGTACAAGACATGTACTGACTTTGACATACAGCAAGTATGAAACAATTAACAAATAAAATATTGCTGGTTTGTTGAAAACAGAACAAAAATAAGTAAATTAATGAGAAGAAAATTGTTTACTTTTTATTAAAAAAAAAAAAAAAACGACGAGAGAAATTCATAATTTGCGTGTGGTTTTCTTTCTTTCGTTTTGTTTTTAAGTAAGTAAAGTATTAAAAAAGCAAAGCAAAAAAAAATTCATCATCTTCTTCTTCATCTTTTAATAAAGCTTAAATTTACATAGATTATAATAATTTTTCCATTTAAAAAAGAAAGAAAAAAGAAAGAAAAAAGAAAGAAAAAAAAAGTAAGTTAAGAAAACATTACTTTTATCTATGTGAATCAAGCGTTAAAGATGAAAATTTATTAAAATCTCACTTTAAACACAAATAAAACAAATAAAAAAAAAAAAAAGTAGAAATTTTGTGAGAGCGAAAAAAAAAATGCTTATCTTTGTTCTGTTGATCAAAAGGTAAATAGTGCGTAATGTATTTCGATTTGTTATATTATCCAGAAACGGATTTATATGTCGCTTTAAAAATAAAAAAGAAACGCATAATGATTAATGCTTAAATCACAATAATGCTATTAAAAGCACAAATCAACGTTTCCGTTTAGTGGAAAAAAAAACAAAAAAAATAATTTAACCAAGTAGATAATTTTAACGAAATAAGCGCCGTAATGGTATCGTCTGACTGGAACATCCTTTAAAATTCACAATATTTATCCGATTCGATGTGTACAGAAAAAATGACGCGCTAGACATTTCCTCTTTATCATAAAATCACGATTTATTTTCGCAACGAAAAGGAAAAAGAAAACGAAAAAGCTCTCACACTACAACTTGGCACGTTTTAAGCTTACAGACCACACAACAAAATCATGTCTTCAAGCCACAAACAGAACATTATTGATTTTTTTTTATTCGTTTTCTTCTCATTGGTAATTATTATTATTATTATTATTATTATTATTTTGCAGACGTTAAAAAAAAAAAAGAAGACCACGATGAAATTTTCGCACACTTAACATAAATTATCTTGTTAAATTCTTATTTGACATTGATGCAAAAGTGGTAAATAAAAGGTGAAATTTGCGGTTTAATTATTTCATTATTTCACATGTGACTTTGGCTTTATTTTTTCTTATGTACTTTTGTGTATTCATTCTGTTTGTAGGTCTTTTATAATTTTTGTACGCAATGAAAGTAAAAAATAAAAAAAAAACAATTTTTGTTTACAAAATAAAGAAAGAATGGTAAAAGGTAATAAATAATAAATAATACAACCGATGCTTTTTTTTTTCTTTATATTTTTATTAAAATTTATTTTCTTAAATCATGAATGAATGAATCAAGAAGAAGAAGAAGAAGATGAATGAAAATTATATAAAACAACTCGATCTTTTAACCATCTACCTCCTACTAGTACTACTACTACTACTACTACTATTACTACTACTGCTACAGAATAACAATTCAATTTAATTCAATATAAATTTTTCTCAATGACGTTTTTCACCTATTGTTACAGAAAAATAAACTCTTTAACTTCACGTTTTTTTTTAATAAGTCATATTACGTTGCCGTTTCTATTATGATTTTTCATAACAAAAAAAAAAAAAATACATAAAAAAAGCGCAGAAAAATTAATATTAGAAGTAGTGAGTCAAGTCAAAATCATTTTTATTGTGCTAAAATAACATCAATAGCTGTTGCTGCTGATCTTGCTGCTTTTGTAGTTTTTTTTTTTTTTTTTTGCTACATTTGACTTTTAAATAAAATTAATTAAAAAAAAAAAATAATAATAACCAAATTGATTATATCTGTATGTAATTCATTTAAATACTAAACACTTTCTGCCACTCCTACCACATTTCATGTACAAATTTAATTAAAAAAAAAAGTCATTTTTTTTTTTTTCTGTGTGTGTATGTTTTTAGCGCTTCTCTTATAAACGTTTCGCTATCGCCAATTAAATTCAATTAAAAAAAAAAAAATATTTTTTTTTTCTTTAATTTCGCTTAATTATCTCATGTCGGATTTTTAACTAAGGATTAATGATTGATTTATTTAATTTAAAATATAATTAAATTTATTGTTTTTTTTTTTTTTAATTAGTTAACTAAAATGTTATTTAATTAAATAACACAACATAGAAATTAACACGTAGTAATAATTAGCATGTATGAGAACAGGTAATTAAATCTTCTAAAATAACATATGATCGTTTAGGTGTACTTCCGTACCGGATCCGATTGCATTGGTTATTAAATGTCACATGGTTATCCATTAAAAAAGATAAAATCCTAATCACAAAGAAAAATATAACGAATGGTGACTTAATACATGTTATTTACCAAAAGAAACGTAGAAAAGAAACATCCAAAAAAAATTGGTTAATGTTAATTAATCATCATTGCAATCATGCATTGCATAATAAATAATAAAAAAAAAGAAGCTGCATATAATTCTGCATAACGGTGTAACAGGTAAACAAAACCAACGATCATTAATTTGTTTACTCTACTGTTTATTAAATCTTTTATTAATTTTTTATTTGTATTTTTATATCATTTACTGCAGGTGAACAACATGAGTTATTATTTTTTATGGATTTAATTTAATTTTTTTTTTTTCGTTTTTTTATTCTTCATTAATTATTTATTTGTTTAACAATTTATTTGTACTCAATAAAAATTTATTAAATATTATTTATGAACGTATATTAATAATTCAAAGGATTATGCTAAGAGGATTATTTACATATATTAAAAAAAAAAAAAAAAAAGAATTAATAATAATAATAAATTAAATTTTAATTAATTAAGTTTTTTCTTCTACGTTTTCTTCTTTTATTAATTTAGCCTATTCGGTTTGCGATCGAGTATATGGTTTTAGATTAAGTAAAAGTATTTTAGAGTATTTAACCTGGTTACACGGGGGTAATTACTGTGCTTAAACCGTTTATTCTATATTTAAAATTAGTTAAAGGGAATATTAGACGTTGTTAGACTTTGACTTAAGTAAAGAGAGAAAAAAAAAAAAAACTAAACTTAAACAAAACGAAATAAAAGCAAAAAAAAGCTATGAACAAAAAAACACTTAACTTCTATCAGCTATAAAAACAAGTAAAAAGTAAACTTTTGCCCTGACTAATTAACATTTAATCTGTATTTTAGTTTGTTTTAAAATAAAAAAAAAAAAAAATTACATAACGCTTAACTGAAATTAACTAAAGTTAAGTTAAATTAATTTAGAGATACAAACAGTAAAAAAAAAAACAAGAAAAACGATGAAACATTTTAAGTGATCTCAGCAGTAAATCAGTCGTTAAAAAAAAATTATTATTATTATTTTTTTTTTTTTTGTATTCTCTTTTATTACTTCGTTTTAATTTAATTGAATTAAGTTATTTACATGTATGTATATCGTTAATAAATATATATATATTCACTCTGCCTGCTTATCATTAATTACATATACTTGGTTTATTTATTATTCTCTTTCGCATAACAGAAATAACATAGAAAAATTTTCCATTTTACTAATTTTCTACGTATCTACACACTGAACAAGCATAAATTATGTTTTACCACCAACAAACAAACACCATCAACCAGTGTATTTAACTAACTAAAATGATTGATTCGATAAAGATTGATTGCCTTAGTTAATATGGTACAACAGCAATAATCAACGCAAAAAAAAAAAATTAAATAACTTTGTTTGGTTGATCAAATAGAAAATTATTAATAACAAAAAAAAAATTTTTTTTTTGAATGACGTTAACCCTAAGACATTTCCGGTTAGATTTAAACTTTTAATTTCATTTTTATTATAATTCTGCCTTTTTTTTTTTTTTAATAACGCATTAAATGTTTTTGTTGTTGTTTTATATAAAATGCTATTAAATTTTTTTTTTTATTATTTTAATGCGAAAAGGAGAGAGAATTCGCAGAATAAAAATTTTGATTAAAAATGATCAACACAATTCCCAGATAAATGATTTTAATTAATTAAAAAATGTTTAATTCTTACCGGGCATTTTTGGTAAAAATTTGAATTTAAAGCAGAAATAATATTTCGAAAAACGTACTCTTGTTGTGTCCTGTGTTCAAAACTTCAAAGTAAAGTAAATAAAATTTGAAGCTTCAAAGGCAATACTTTCGGAAAGCTTTTTATTCAAAATAAAAATAAAAATGCTTTTTAGATTGCACAGATTCACAGATCAAGTCCATTTGTGATATAATTTTGCATAGAAGAAAAAAAATTAAAAGCAGTAAGGAGTGAAAACCCTTTAAATCCACTGGAGAGTACTAGACATTTAAAAGTTTTCATCTTTAACCAAAAAAAAAAAAAAAAATTTATGCAACTGAAAAGTCAATAAACTTATGTCGAAATTTACATTTTTTTTTTTTCGTTCTTCTACTTCTTTCGCTGTTTAAATTAAATAATTTATTTTTTTGTGTTAAAAATTATTTATAAAACACACACACACACACACACACATATATATAATTAATATAATTATTATTATTATTTAATAAAAGTCGTGAGAGATAAATTTTTTTTTTATTTTTTAAACAAATAAAAACAAAAAGATTTTGCCTGTGAGACGAAAAGGCAAAGTTGAGAAAAAAACATTTTTCGTTTTTATGTTTTTATTAGTTTTGTGCTTTTATAATTGGTAATTAATTAATTAAAAACGTTTAATTATTATTTTTTTTTTTTTATTATTAGTTTTATCTTTTTAAATAAAACCCAATAATCAATAGCATAAAAGCATGGATTATGAATTTATGTCACAAAATAACAAAAGCTAAAAAATTACATCACACGGTGTTTTATGATCAGAAAAAACATTTTTTTTTTTTTCATAATGCTCTTGGGAACTATTTCTGTTTGTTAGTCTCCTGTTCACCTCCTGTTAATTTATTTAACTTTTTAAAAAACATTTTTTGATACGACAATTGCGACACCATTGCGGCATGCAGTTTGAAATATTTGTGACAAATATCTGTCTGGGATAGTAAAAAACTTTTTTTTTATTAATTGATATTTTTAATAATAATAATTTTTTGTAATTAATTTTGAGTGAAAGTGAGTGAACTTTATTAGCACATTGTGTTTCTAATTTGATTGCGCTATTAATGCTAAAAATTTACCACAATAAAAGCGTTAATAAGATGACCAAAGCTTATATTGTTTACGTTTTTATATTATTATTATTATTATTTTTTTTTTAATGTTCATGTGAATAAGATCAATAAAAGTTATTAAAGAAAGTAATCCGAATTTTCACATAAATTATGATTAAAAATAAAAAAAAAAAATTAAAATATTAATTAATTAATTTACCTGTAATTAGCATAGAAAATGAATGAACGAACAACAAACGAACGAACAATGTAATAAACACCAAAATCCTTAACTTTTAAATCCGTTGGTTTTTTTTTTGTTTTTTAAATTAATTAATTAATTAATTAACGAAAAAAAAAATATATTCTTTTTCTTTCTCACTTGACTTAAGTCTTTTAAATGAAAAAAAAAAACTTAAAATTCACAATTCACATAAATACAAATTTAATTACTTAATTAAATTAAATTAATTAAAACAGTTTTATTCACCAAACAAAAAAAAAAAAACGAAAAAAATTGATAAACTACTACCGGATACTATAAAAAAAAAAAAACAACAAAAACAAAAACAAAACGAACAAATAAACGAACTTTTACAGGTGACTGTGACAGAGTTAATTGAATCAAAGAAACTTTACTTTTTTTTTTAGTCATGTATTTAAAACCGCGTACCACAGTAATTAATTGATTAATTAATAAACTTGGATTATTTTTATTGTCATTGATTTAAGTCACACAAACACAATGTGAATACAGTGAGAAGAAGAATTTTAAATAAAATTAAATTAAATTCAAAAAAAAAAAAAAAAGAAAAAAAAAATTAAACGTCAGGTGTTTTACGATTAAACTCAAAATGTTAACTGACAGTTGTTGAGTTTTTTTTTTTATTTTTTTTTTATATATTTGTTGCTGTTTGTATATAAAAAAAAAAAAAAATAGTCGCTCTCACCGTGTGTATATATTTAAAATTACATTTGCTGTCGCATTTCCTTTTTCCCCTGCCTCATTTATTTTTTTATTTTCTTACTTAATAGTTAGCTATATGAAAAATAAAACTTAAGTAAGCTTAACAAAAAAAAAAAAAATTAATAAATAAAAAAAAAATAAAAAAATACAACCGTACCGTCGTGTGTTTATTGTTGTTGGTTATAAGACCGCCGCCACCGAATGCAGAGAATGAGTGTGTTAAACATAAAACCACGTTAAACATTAATAACATTACTGTTAACTACCTCACTATATATATATATTTATATATACCTGTAGAAGTTTTGTTTATTGTATAGAAATGAAATGAAACAAAAACAATAAAAAAGAAAAAGAAAACAAAAAAAGCACACAGAGAGAATCGGCTTAACTTTTTTTTTTTTTTATTATTATTATTATTTTTATTTCAAACTGACTTAATTTAAGTGAATTGCGGGGAAATTATAATAAAAAGTTAAATGAAGAAATCGAAAATAGTGGGAATTTATCAGGTTGGTATGAGAAGGTGGAGAAATTTTTTGGACTTTTTTTTTTTTTTTTTTTTGAATGAAATTATTATTGTGACGGTGTTTGTCGATTTTCTTTTAATTACGTTTATTATGCTGCTTTATTTATTTTTTTTTCTTTTTTGTAATTCTTTTGTGAATATTTAATGATGAAAAAACAAAAAAAAAAAAAAACAATTATAAAAGGTATGTCTAATGTCAAATATGTATGTACGTTTCAAATATACAAAAAGGTACAGAAAACTAAGAAATTTCATTACAAATACATGGAGGTGTATTATGAGATGAATAAAGAAGGTAAAAAAAACTTTACTTTTACTTTTATTTGTCTTTAATTCACTCAATAAAATGACGATTGTCTTGTCGGTTTTAGTTTTTTCGTTTTTTCTTTTATAATATTTATGCATCACACAAAAGTTTAATTTTATTTTGTAATTCGATACTTATTTAATTAAATGCAGTTTAAAGTTTAAATAGAAAAAATTTAATTAAAAACCAGATGAATTAAATCAATAAAATTGTAAAAGAGACACTAGCCATGTGCTTGAGGATTTTTTTTTTTACTTAAAATTGAACAAAGTGTATTAAAGCTTTTAGTTAGAACTTAATTTTGGTGTTTTTTTTTTTTTTTTTAGTAAACTGTGACATTTATTTTTTTTTTTTGTAAATAACATTATCAAGAATTATCAGTAAATCAAAATAATGAATTAATTAATTAAATAATGCATTGCGACAGTAATAATCGTTGATTAAAAAACAAATTGTAGAAGTATAAAAAAAAACTATTAAAAAAGAGATGGCGTATAAATCGCTTATGTTTTGTTTATTGTATTATGAAATTTATTGAACATTTGCAGTGTTTAAAAATATGTAATACATTTTTTATTTTTGTTAATAATTTATTGATTAATTAACTATAATGAAAAATGATAAACAAATAAAATAATAACAAATTATAATTATTAATAAATAAATATATTTTATTATTAAAAATTGTAGAACAATAAAAAAAAAGAAGAAAATTGTTAATTTATTTGATTGCCATACGATAAGAAAAGTTTTTAACATCAGTTTTTTTTTTCTCACAAAACACAGTAAAAATTTAATTAATTAAATTGAAATAGTATAGTAAAGTGTTTTTATTAAATTAAATTCAAAAATATTGAATAATAATTGATTTATATAGATAAAACAATAAAAGAAAGAAGAAAAATTGTGCATAAAACGCTATAAAACCAAACAAGTAGTTTACTTGCCTTTATGTCACTAGAGACTTTTTTTTTGTTATTTTTCATGTTGTTCTGGAACAGTGGAATTAAATTAAAATTTTCCAATGAATTAATATTACAGTTAAAACAAACATTGATAATGAAAAAGTTAAAATATATTTTGGTTAAAACAAAAAAAAAAAAAAAAAATGTAATAAAAGCACTAAAATGCAATAAACATTGGATAGAATTATGTTAAAGCTTTAACTTTTTAATCAGAAACATTATGTAAACACAAACTACAAAATAAAAACATACAGAAACAAAAAAAAAAAATATAGGAAGAAGCAGACAGAAGTGAATTAAAAATCAGAAACTTTCTACGAAATTGTCGAAGATTTTTTTTTTTTTGTATTTGGTTGAACATGATGAAACGTTTGGTGATCTTACTTTCAAAGAACTTTCTACATAGGTGATGGTGGGTATGTAACGTTGGCTGGATATATTCCCTCTATAAACTACATAACTTTTAATATAAGATAACACAGTTGTGAAAACAATTGTGTTAACCGAAAATACGTAATAAAAATAATAAAACAAGAAACCAGTTACTAAAAAAGTTTTTTTTTTCGTGGTAAAACCAACCGTGGAGATCATATTTTATGTTTTTTCCTTTTATAGTAAAGTTTTTGGATTTTGGCCAACGAAAATGTTTGGATATATCTTAAAACAGGAAGTTTTAAGTAAGTCTTCAATGATCTTTCTGATTAGAAAGTCGTTGGTTATGTCCTTTCGCATCTTTATTTACTTTAATTTTTTTCTTTTTTTTTCAATGTTATTTCGTTTTGAGATTTTATTTAATTTTGGCTATAAAAACTCATTATTTGACTTATGATATATTTTGTGCTTTAGTAATTATCTGATACCAAAAATTTATATAGTTTTCTAGAATGCACTGTCTAACTGTGTTGTTATAAATAATTAATCGTCATTGGAAATAGATAAAATTTTTGTGCAGTAATTCTGAAGTGGTTAAAGCGTAAAGCATCCTATTTTGAGCTGTTTTAATCCTGAATTAGGTTTCTAAAGTTTTATTTCTTTATTACTACGAGTAGATAGTACGTTCAACGATTATCCAGCTCATAACACCCCAAGAATTAAGCGTAGAAAATACCATTTAAAGTAACAGGAAAAAAAAACCCCCTGAAACTCCCACGTTACATACAAATAAATTATTTTTGTAAATTCATTAATCAGTTATAAATAATTAAAATTTATTCATACAGAATACATTGTCGATGGTATATAGAAATTTGTTAATTTTTTGTAAATTCATCCTTTCTTTTCACCATAAATTTCCTATGAATTTTTGTTATTGTTAAATGTCTAAAAGGGATTAAAAATACAAAACAATTGTAGAAAATAAAAAAAAAAACGGATAAAGAACGATAAATAAATGCATTTATTCTATATTCATTATGTAAAACAAAAATAAAAATAAAACTAGCCTAGAACAAAAGGAAAAATCATACAGGATTTATATAAATCCATGATATAATCCTAACAAGAATTTTAAATAATTCTTTTCTTTTTTAATATTAGAAATTACTAAACAAATAGAATGCAAAATTCTATTGTAGTTTATGTAATTTCAAAAGTTTTATTCGTTATTAAATAAAAATAAAATCAATAAAGCTTTGAAGAAAATCGTAAGACAACTTGACTGTGCAATTGTTTTGTTGACAATGACAGGATAATACTAAGAACAAAAAAAATATATATATATGTTTTCTTTTTATTTACATTAAATATGACATGTGTAAGGTAAAAAGGTTTTCAGGTTGGCTTCTGTTAAGGACGCTGATAATTATTATTTGATGACAGTTCACAGTTTCATTACAAATGTTTGTGCCATAGAATTAATGAAAATTATTTTCTTCTAATTAAACAAAGTCCTTTGCCTAAGTTTTTTACCTTTAAAAGAGTAAAACATTTTAATTGACTTGTCGGATAAACAGTGAAATTATTGATTTAACACTAAAAACTTAATATTTAATGAAAAGCATACAGTCTATTAAAGACTGAAGACCACCCACACACATTTGATAAAAAGAAAGAAAGAAAACAAAAAAAAAAAACATTTATTTTTTGTTTCATTGTACTTTCGGTATAATAATTCAATTTATGAATTTTTAACGAAAAATTTTCTTCTCTGTATAATGATTATTCACTAAATGAGATGCGATAAATAAATATTTTTATTTATTTTTTAAATAATATTAATAAATAATATAAAAGCGAAGAGAAATTAATTTAATTTTTCTTTTAATATATTTATTCAATAGAAAATTGAATTGCACAGAAATAAAAATAAATATATTTTTTTTGTTATATATATGTATGTACTTACTAACTTGTATTTAGTTTAGACTCATAAATAATTCATAGAATGTTTTCAAATAGAAATTGACGCATATAAAGCACCCAAATAAAAATTTCTCTTTAATTTTCATTTCGTTTCGTTTTTTTTTTCTTCCTTCTACTTCATTCTGTACGCTGGCATTTTTATTTAGCGGATTAACTAAAATTCCCTTCGTTTTTTTTTTTTTGCGTCTACTTGTAATAAATTAATGACAGAAAATAATTTATCTTTAATTTATTTATGATAATTAGTTGATTTAACTTAATAAATTCTTTTCGCCCTGTGTATTTTAATTCAAGAAGTTAATGAAGATAATGTAAAGACTAGTAGTTAGGGATTTAACTAGACAGGTGAGTTTAGGGACAATGAATATTGTTTATTAAAAAAAAAAATGATTTTCTGTACTGGGTGGAGGATAAATAATTTATTTTTATCGGAATTTTATATTAAACAGTGAATTCTCTAGTTATAATCACTGTGCAGTAACACAAATTACAGCGAAATTTATTAGAAAGAATTTTTTTATTTTAAAATTTTCCTGAATTAGTTTATCGAAAAATTAATGAAATTTTTTGGTTTTTTGTGAATTCAGTTTTTACACTTTAACACTTTAATCATCATAAATATTTCAATCAACAATTTTCCCACATTCTTGTGTACTTCTGGTAAATAGTTTTAGTGCGACGAGTAATAATTACTAAAAAAAAAAAAAAATTTGTAATAATTTTGGAATATTAATTAAATAAGTGGAAGCTACGAAAATTTTTCAGTAATTTATTATATCTAAATCGTACAAGACACGAATTTATGATTAAGTAGATTAAAAATAAATAAAAAATTTACCACTCATCATTTTTATTACATTTTTTTTTGTCTATGCTCCAAACATTTAAAGTAAGAGATAACATGAATTAGTCTACAGTAGATTTAGTAATAGACTTTTGTGCTTTTCTGAGGTCACAATAAATTTTTTGATTTTTTGAAGAGAAAAAAGGAAAAAAATCGCAATGTCGTCTTAATGAATAGCCAACAAATTACAAGAGCTTTAGTAAATGAAATAAAATTTAGCAGACAAATGGCAAAAAAAATAAAATAAAAAGAAATCCGGAGTCAGGAGTATTATTAAAGAAATAGACTGGAAATAGAAAAAAAAAAAAATGAAATGAAAAAATAAAATCGGTATGGATATGGAGATATGGAGTTCATTGAAGCTTTTTTTTCTTCATTAAAATAAAACTATAATTACATGTGCATCATCATTTCATTCACATCATCATCCTTAATCCTTTTTTTTTTTTTTTTACTACTTTTATTATTTAATATTCACATCATTTATGCGTTTTTTTTTTCTTTTTTTTTTACTTTTGCTTTAATAGTTCTCTCAGCTTAATATTAAAAAGAAAATGTGATAAAGAAGCTTTTTTTTAATAAAAATTATGATAATCATAGTAATAATAATAATAACTTTGTGCTAACTATAAACAAATTCTTTTATTTTTGTATTTGTGGTACAAAAAAAAAAAAAAAAAAAAAAAAAAAAAAAAAACACCCACAATACAGTACAAATTGGTGAGTTGTTGTTTTTTTTTTCTTCATAATACGGGCACATTATGCAAAGTAGATGTGCTTTATTTATTTCTATTTCTATATATCTTTGTATGAACGAAAAGGATTCTCTGCATATATATATGTATGATGTAGTCGCGATGCTGATTATAAACAACGATGCGAATGAATTTTTTTTTTATGTTTAGCTTTTAAACAGTCGCTATTTACACGGTTTATCTGTCTGCATGGTTCGATATACTTGACTTTTTTTTTTTTTTTAATATAGACAAAGTCTACCAGATCTTCAAACATGATTTTTAACGATTCTCACCTGAGGCAAATGATTATTTTTTTATGATATTCCGGAGGAAATAAAAAAACGAGTAAAATTCTATTGGAAGCTTTAAGTTATATGTGTTTTATTTTGTTACTGTGCTTTTTGTTTTAATGTTAAAATTTTAATTAATCGTTTTTTTTTTTTTTTTTTTATCAGGGTTTTATCTAGAAGATCATTAAAGAAGCAGGAGTTTCCTGAATGATTTTTGTTTATAAAATATTTCCAATTATAAAAGCATCAGGAATTAATAGTAAAAAAAAAAAAAAAAAAAAATGATAACTTTTCCAAAAATCAATGTCATTTCAATGCTTTTCCAAGTTTTTGGAACTTTTTTCACTTCTTCTTCGTCATATTTATCAAGAGTTTATTATGTAAGAGAAAAAAATGTTCATACATAGTTGTTGCTGTTACGCCTTATGTTAGATGTTATGCAATTTTTTTTTTTTTTTTTTTTTTTGTATGCCTCAAACCATTTTGACGATTGAATATGTTTTGTATACGAAAATAGCGAAGAATAACGAAAGTTTTGTGGTTTTTTTTTTTGTTTTTTTTTTTTAAGTGTATATAATGTATAATATCTAAATAAAGTAAATTATATAAAACGATCATAATATATATATATACATATAGATGATTATGGTAGAAAATTTAAACGGTTACGTATCGTTTTTTATTTGATTATTAAATAATTTTTTTTTTTATGTTGTTTATTCTTACCTCGTCTTACCTTTATATATCACATAATATCTAATATGTATGTGGAAATAATTTGCTTAAAAAAGAGAGAGAGAGAGAGAGAAGAAAATTTTCTTATTATTATTTTTTTTTTTTTTGTATGAATATTATACAGGAAAAAAAAAACTGTGCTTTTTTCCATCATTTTCTATTTTCTTTCTTACCTGCACCAGGTTGTATTATAAACTAACATTAAGTTTGTAATATTTTAATGGTCGTTACATAAAGGAAGTACCAATAAATACTTTTTAAATAATATTATACTGTGTGTGTGTGTGTGTAAGGAAAATTATTGATTTTCGATAATAAATTTTGTTGGCAAAGTTTCTTTGATGGTTAGTAAAGTTTTTATTCATTTTAATGAATATAATTATGATGCACAGATGTAAATACATAAAAAAAAAAACAAAAAATAAAATAATTAATTAGACTACTGAAACATAATTATTTATTTTTATATGAAAAAATAAAAATATTAATTTGAATTAAGGTAATTATAGTGTAATGACAATATTTTTGTTTATTGAGTCTTTCTGGGTCAATGTAATAAAAAGTTTAAATAATATTTTACATCAAACAGACAGCACTTTAATCCTTTAATTACTTAAAATGCATGTAAAGTAACTATTAGCTTTCTTCAGACACCATTAAAACCCATTCAGGGGAGTTTTTTCTTTTTTTTTTTTTTTTTACAACTGCTCAAAAGCTCTAATAAAAGTTTTTTTTTCAGATTCATCTTGGTTAAAAAAATTATTTAGATTTTACTATGGATAATAATAATATTTAATAACCCGGGGATTATACAAATGCAATGTAACATATGTGTTGCTTCAATAAAACTTAAATAATGACGTCAACGTAAATATGTCACAAGTGACAAGTAGAAAAAGCATCGAATTTTTTTTTTGGGAAACTCTTATGTAATAAATATCAAGTCCATTTACTTTTACCTCTAAGTACTATTGTAAGCACGTTTAGAGTAAAAACATCGGTTTACTAAAGGGTTGAAGGGAAAATACATATTATTTTTTTTTGTTTGGTATAGAAAAAACTACTCATTAAGGATCTTTGTCTGTTACGTTGTTGCTGCTGCTGTTTCTTTTTTTTTTTATTAACTTTATATCAAGTTGAATAATCATAGAGACACAGCAGCCACTTTGATCATATTTAATGTTTTATTGTGACAGACATTTATGATAGTAGATAGAAACGTGCAAAACATGATTCTAATGAACATGACACCTTTTGTGCTTTTTATTTTATGATTTAACTTTGTTAAAAAAAAAATATTTTTTTCTCTCCTTCTATTACAAACGTTTTATGCTTGAGATGCAAACAGTTTTTTGGGTGCAATCGATGAAATAATTGAAAAAAAAATAAATTATAATTATTGATGAAGCTTTTAATTACTCACGTTAAAGCATTCGCATTATAATAATAATAATAATAATAAAACTTCGTGATAGTAAAATCACGATGATCAATCAATAACACATTCACAGTAGAAATAAAACAAAAAAAAAATGATGAAAAAAAATTTAATTTTCTCCCTTTGACAGTGTTTAATTAATTAAAAAATATAATATTATGTTTTTATTTTTTCTATAAATTAAAATAATTAATCTGTGCTTTGGCTATATTATTAAAAAATAAAATAAAATAAAACAAACAAACAAGCAGCTTTATAAAACAGAAATGTTTACCAACAACCAAAAATAAGGTCATGGCCTTTGTTATGAATTTTATTTTATGCTGCAAAAAAAAAAAAAAAAAAAAAAAAAAATAACCACGCTGCAAATCTAAATAAATAATTTTATAAAGCAAAAGCAACAAAAAAAAAAGAAGTTTTTATGCTAGAATTTATAAAGCTTAATTAATATTTCATGACACAAAAAAAAAAGAAAAGAAATGTATGGACAGAAAGGTTTTTTTTTTTTGCTTCTTCTGATTATTTGTTGTCAACTTTCTAAACAATTTCCTGGTATAAAGTTTCCTGGTTATTTGATTACGTAGTTTTAACTTACAGATACCATAAGCTATTATGTTAGCTAATTGCATAAAATTACCTACAGCATAGTTTATGTGTGTGTGTGTTTATATTTTTGTACGCGCAATGCTAATTAAATATCATTTCTGCTTCTGTTGTTTATTTTTGTTTGATTGAATTTTAGTCAAATGTGAATATACACCGGTTTGTTTGTAAACGTTTATTTACTACAGTATTTTTTTTTTTTGTTACATTAGTTAATCAAAAATTTAAACAGTCAATCGAAGCTTTATTTTTTCTGTATCTTATGTTTTTTTTATTAATTAATTAATTTTCCGTTAATTTTATTTGTTGATTACATTGTAAAGTACTGAAAACTGAGTAACTACTAAATATTTTCGTTGTTCTTTTCAGTTAATTTTGGTGAATAAATATAATCGAACTATCACAAGCTGTTTTTAAAAAAGCTTCAATCTTTTTTTTATTGTATACAAACAGAAACAATTAAAACACAAAAAACCGAATATAAATAAATTTTCTTTTTATTAGTTTAACTGATGTACAATTTACTCAAAATCAATTCAGTTTTACGTTTTTTTTTTCTTTTTTTTTTTTTTTTTATTTCTTCTCCTTCTGTTGCTGCAAAATTAAATTCGTTGTCGTTGTTTGATATTTGAATAAATAAAAATAAAAACAAAACATAACAAAACAATTTTATATCACAAAGGCTAGTTTAATCAATTTTAACAAATACCAACCGAAATGATAGAATGATAGAGAGAAAGAGGTAAAAAAAAATTGATTATATTTGTTATAAATTATTGTTTTAAATGATATTGATTTAAAAAAAGCTCGGGTAAAAAACGTGTAAAAAAAAAAAGAAAAGAAGAAAAATTAGTTTGGTGCCATACAGTCTATAGTTTTGTATGACCGAATCAAACATTTTATATACATCACACAGTAACAATATGTGGCAATGATCCAAATATAAATAAATAAACGATGGAAAAATTGCATACAAAACTCTTACCCACCACCATAGATAAATAAATTTTAATTCTTCAACTCAATTTTTTATTATTAATATTTGTTTATGATAAAAAAAAAAAAATTCTGTGTCTTTCTCTCGCTTTTTTTTTTTTTGACATAGTTTCTCTGATATCTTTGTTTACATTTTTCATGTCATTTTTCTTTCGTTTTTAATGTTTTTTTTTTTTTTTTTTTTGTTATCTAATATCTTGTTGTCCTATATTATTACACAATAATAATACTTGATATGAATAGTCGCTTTTTGATATAGATTTTTGTAGTTTTACTTTTCCTTCAAATCACGAAAATCAAATCACGAAAAAAAAAAGCAGCTAAAATCTCTACAAATAGAAATCGGGTGGTTTTTTTTTATTTCTACAGTTTAAAGATGAATAAATGCACTAACAAACAGTTTTAAATTTTTTTTTTTTTTAGTTCAAAGACTACGTAATGCATTTTCTATATCAATTTTATTATTTTTTTTATTTTTTGTTATGATAATTTTTCATGTACTTAGCTGATAATAATATTAAAAAAAAAAAAAACTGCTGATGCATGTGAGGAAACACTATTAACGCTTTATGTACCAATGGTGGTGGTGAAACAGTCATTTTCGCACAATATTTACATAATTAAAAAAAAAATAAATAAATTTGCTATAAAATTTGCTGAAATTTCGAAATAAAATAAAATTTTTTTAAGTATTTGTTTTGACTGTGAAATAAAAAATTTATTTATTTTTTTTTTTTTATTAATTATTTACACGAATGATGCCTGTAATTGACAATTTTTTTTTGTTGTAGTAGAATTTATGTTTGTTTGCTTTTAAAATGTATCGATGGGCTTGTTTGACGAATTTTGTTGTGTGATCTAATGAACGATTGACAACAGAAAATAAAACTTTACAAGAGAAATTTCATTTCGTTTTATTTGGTTTTATGAAGAGGATTTAAAATTTATTACACAAGGATCTTGTCCATCTTTAATGTTATTTTTTTTTCAAGTGTTTAAAGTCACCATAACTATGACTTTCTGTGATAAGACGTTAAAGCTTCAGACCTGTGTGGCTTTAGTTCAAAAATTGATCTTTCATCGGTGATTTTTAAGGATCTACAAATGATAAATAAATTTTATCTTGAAATTAAAATCCTTTAAAGAAAAACATGAATAAAAACTTCTACGTTTAATTCTATAAGAAATAAATACATCTGGGTATTTTACTGATAATCATAATAATAATTCGTAATTTAAAAACATAAATCACGAATTTAAGAACAAGAAAAAGAAAAATTTAACATAGATGTAGGCAATATTTTATTGATGCGGGTTTTTATAATTTATTTATTTTTATTTAAATACCCAACTGTATGTTGTTTGCTTATTTCTTTGTTTTTCTATCTGACTGCCACGTATGAAATTTTCTAGCATTTTCGTTACTTTCTTTACTTTTTCGTTTTTTAAGTTAAAAATACAAAAACGAAAACGAAAACCATTTTACAAGTAATATCCAACCTTATTCTTTATTCCGTATGGGTAAAACATAGATTTTTTTTTGTTAATTTATAAATCAAAGGATTAATTAGTTGTCCTTTTTCTATTTTTTTTTTTGGTAGAAACACAGGTAGAAAAGTTTAATTTATTCAGTTGACAGTGTTAAATGCTAAAGAAAATTTCACATTTTTTTACTTTTTCGTTTTATTATTCTAATCGTATATTGTTGTGTAATTTATAATAAAAAATATTTCAACAATGATAACCAACCGTAAAAACCTTAGAATAATATTTGTAACCAATTGTGGAAATTTCTGTTTGTTGATTTTAGCTGTCTAAGATACCTTTTTGCTTGTGTGTGGCGTATTTTCAATCAAAGATTTCACACAAAACTACAAACAAATAAAAAGAATTTTTTTGTTTTATAAACATTCAGAAGCTTTAAGCTTTACATAAAGTTCTTTTATGTTAAAAAACCGTCACTGGTAAACAACAATAATAAACTAATCATTGGTCATTAGTTTGTGTTGGTTTTTTTTTTTGCTTCAATTTTTTTCTGTCTACATTGTTGAAGACTTTTCAGAATATAAAATTTATCAATGTCAGTTGGTTAGTGAATAAATCACAAAATTTAATTCAATTATTTTGTAAAATACACCATTGATGAAAAAAAAAAACGAAAAATAATAAATAATTTTTTTTAACGAAATGAAACTTTCAACACCGAAAGGGCGTGGACATTGAACTAGAGAAAAAATAAACAGAAAATAGAATGGAACTGAGCTTTATTTCTGTCCATTACTTAATAAGAAGGTTAATTTTATTAAATTTTTTCACTGTCCCGCTCTTTTTCTAGTATTTAATTTAATTTGATTTTTTTTTATTTTTTTTTTGTTATAAATGAGATTATTATTCAAAGCAAAAAAAAAAAAAAGAAAAAGAGAAAATTCTGTTTTAAACCCGAAAAAAAAAAACAGAAAATCTAAATAGAAAATTACCATTTTATATAAATTAAATTAACATAGGAGGAGAAATATGAAATAAGTGTTTTGGTATTTTATTTTTTTTATTAAGTTTAAATGCGTTGCGTTATGTATTTTAGGTATTTTAGTTTATTTTTAACACCGGCAAAAACACTTTCTAAACACTTATTTCCAAATACTACTGATCGATTTAATAATTAATAAGCTTTCTAGTTGCTGGTCAGTTAAAACATAACAAACAAGTTTTTTTTTTTCATCCCTTAAAAACATATTTAAACTGTGCAATGGATAAATTTTCTATGATGGATAATAATTTGTTACAAATAAATTTCTGTTTTGCTTAACAAATAAATTATTCTATTGGGGATTGATGATATTTTTTTATTTTCACTGGAATTTTTTGTTGAATTTCCACGAAATAAAAAATTGTGAAATAAACAGACAAAGAAGAGTAAAATTCTGTTATGTTTTTACAAAAAATAAATCACCTCCACTTAAACTAATTATAAAAGAATAACCGCGAATGGGGTGGTTATACTAATTCATAGCATTAATATTCAAGATAACAAAATTCAGATGGTCAGATCAAGGATTTTAAGTAAAATAGTTTGTATCTGGTACAGTAGATTAGATTAAATAACCAAAGTAATCCCTGTTAGAGAGAATATTTTAATTAATTAACTATAGTTAAGTAGGTAAAAATTATTGACATTTCTTCTATTGACATCCCATAATCAATGATTCTTTATTTTTTGAACGCATCATTGAACCCATTAAAATTGTTATAAATAAACATAATTTATTGATAAAACAATCAAATACTTTGTCATTGAAGGACATCTAGGTAATTTCTATGGTAAATATACGTACGTTTTGACTATGTTGACACGTAATAATCTTGTCATTTAATTATTATTAATATAATTACTTACGTATTTATTCAACTAGAATATACTAAATAAGAATAAAGAAAGGAAAAGGAAAAAAAAAATAAAAGGGAAGAAATAACATAAACATTGACGTAAACTCCTTGTAATATTATTAAGTTAATGAATAATATTGATATTTAATAGGGAAAACTAATTTCGTTCGTTCGTTTCTTTCTTTTCTATTTTTTTTCCTCTTTCTACTTCTTATTATCAATTAAATTTTGTGGTTAATGTGATAACCTCATCCCATACAACCCTATATTATTTAATTATCCAATTAACAAAACAGTAGTTACAGCAACGATAATATTTAATTAATAAAAAAAGAAAAAAAAAATGATCTAATTGTTATCACAAATTTAATTCATAATCAATTTTAAAGTGCTTTTCACATATTCAAATGTTATAAAAAAAAAAATCCTCTATCCTATCCTCTACACCACAATTCGTTACCATTTAATAACCAAAAATTTACTTCTTTTGCCTGTATTTCATTATCCATGTTCAATCAAAAAGAACTTGGTGCTAACGGAAAATTCGTACGACCTGTACCGATGTCTTTTAAAGAAACAAAAAAGAAGAAACGGTTTTAAGGAGAATGAATTTTCCATTTCACTGGAAATAAAATAAAAAAAAAAAAAAAAAAAATGTTTGCCTGCGAATTATAGTGGCCACTTAAAATTCAGCTCAGACAAGACAATATTGAAGTAACATGGGGTGGTGATTTTTTTTTCTTTTATTTTTCGTTTTACACAATTTTTATCTTGCGTCGTTTTTTTTTTATATATAAGATAGAAAATTGGTGCTTTGTTGGTGGTAATAGCGTGGGTGTTTACAAACTTATATAAGGCTTTAAAATAAAACCAGTTAGATATTTACTCCAATACAAAATATATAAATATATATATATATTTTATTTTTACATTTTTACTTTATAAAATAGCTTAAAACATTCGTATCAAAAGGGATAACATAGTAATAAAAATTCAAGTAAAAATTAGAAAAATCGTATGTTTTTGGTAAAGAAAATTTATTTATTTAATAAAAATTGAATTTATTTAAGGGTTTCCTCTTGCGTGAATCTTTATTTCTGGTGTTTATTTAGTTTAGTTTTTCCATTTTTTCTTTTAGCGTTTTTTAACGTTTTTATTTGACTAGAAATTTATTGGTTTCTATGCAAATGGACTGGACCAGACAACAAAAATTATATTTCTGTTAGTTTACTAAGCACGCAAAGATTATAAAAGGGTATTTATTTTTACCAGGGTACAAAAATATTTATAAATCAACCACAATTATTATTATAAATTTTAAAGAATTGACATAAGTGTAGAGAAGCGTAAAAATAACCTTTTTTTTTTTTTCATCTACACTCCACACTATTCCTCTATACGTTTTGCAATGTGGATTTTTTATTTTTATTTCTGTTGGTTTATTTAGAAATAAAACTATTTTCCTTCATTTTTTTGTTTTTTTTTTTTTAAATTAACAACCGTAAAGAAAATAAAATAATAATAATAAATGATGCTTTAAAGATTGTTATTTTACCATTAGTTAATGCTTTTCGGACGTGGCCTCTCCTTCGCAGGTTTTAGGGTTTTCTCTTTCCTTTCGTTTTATTTTCTTTTTTAAATTATTCGCTAGTCGTGGTCAAATATACGTTTAATGTCTGTTTTTTTTTTTTTGGTTTTAAATTTTAATTTACGTTAGAAATATAATTTTATTTTGTTTTAAGTGGTTTTAATAGTTTAATTAATGTTTTATCTGTGGAGATCAATTAAATTTGGTTAATAGAAATTTGATTGGTTTTCTGGGAGTAGCCTCTTAGGAATGTAAAGTTTTTTGCATTTTTTTTTCAGTTGTGATGTAGACTTAGATGGACTATTGATATTCTTCAATGTTTTACTAAGGAATACGGTAATTCAGTAGAAATAATAATAATTATCAGTTAAGTGATAAAATCAGGTGAAAACGGTGCACAAGGAATTTTTTCGTTGTCCATTTTAACACTAAAAATAGAAATGTTCGATGTTGTTATTAACCAGAAAGCTGTGATTTAAAATTATTGTTGACTCTTTCAATCGATGTATTATTGTTGCACTTATGTGCGTCCCAAAAAGGGGCTAAATTGTCTTTTCGTCGTCTACTTATTTATGCTGATAAAGTAAGACGAAATAGAAAAATATGTTGATTGCGTCCTTTTTCTAGATTAATAATATAAAGCTTTGGGTTTATTCTGTACGCGAAAGATATTTGATTGAAATTTTAGTGTGAATGTCAAGATTTAAATTTAAAACTAGAGTGAATTGTACGTTATTCAATTTAAATACTGAGTTTCTCGATTTTAAATAAATTAAATTTAAAGGTGGATAAGGATTCTTCACTTATCGTTGTGTTGTTTTCATGCTAAAATGATAATAAAAGAGCTTTTTTTCGATATTATGCTGTAGTATTGCAGATCGTCAGAAATCAGTGAAATAAAGCTAGTGGGTAATCTCTACAAACAGAGTAAATACCAATAGCTAAGTGTTTTTGTTTTTAAATGACAATAACAAAATGCAGCTCAGATTCATTCTTCTGGAGACACAAAAAAAAAAAAAAAAAAAAAAAACAAACAAATAAAGCAAATTCTCATTCATTTTTAAAATATCATCTTTATTTTATTTAATAATTTATTTAATTTTATTATACATTATTCTACATCTGTTGTAATTTAAATTTAAATTTCTCATTCTTCTTCTGTTCTCATTTTAAATAAATTATTATTATTTTTTTTTTATTTAATTATTAAATAGTTTTTCTTGTTATTTCTTTATTATTATTTTTTTTTTGTTTGTTTTAGTAATTAATGTTACGGCATTTCGTGTAAAACCATTTTTTTTTTTTTTAATTAAAATACTTTTCGGTGTTTTTTTTTTTTTTTTTTTTGTTTACTTTATTCAGTCTGAACTATCCTACTTACAAAAATTTATCACTCATTAAACACAAAAAAAAAAAAAAAAAAATTCATTGTTTTCTCCTTATTTGTTTATAAAATATTTTTTATGGAAAATTAATATCAAGGAATTTAAAATAATTTTTTAATGTAAAAACAAAAAGGGAAAAATGCGACAAATGCGATATAACCCACATTCTGTTTTGGTATTCAGCTGCAACGACCTACATTCAACGATTTCAAAAGGCCGTAGTGATATTACTTGTTGATACAAATCACATCGCGGATTAAAAATAATAAAAAAGAAAAAAGAGGGAAGAAAAAGAGACCAACTACATGCCGTAACATTTCTTAATTTAATTACGTGAATGCTGTTTGTTTTAATTAATTCTCTTAATATTTCTTAATTAACTAAAAAAATTTTTTTCTTGTTAAATATTTGATTCATTAATTATTATTTATTAATTAGTAACACCTTTGTAATTATTATATTTATTATTAATTATTATTAATTATAATAATCTATACAAAATTTAACGTTATTTTGTAGTCAATTCATTTTTTAATTATTTAATTCATTAATTAATTAATTCATTTACAATTTTTTCAAACGATTTGTTGTATTGTTGCCTTAAAAAAAATTTTTATTCGAAAAAACTGAATTTTTAATCAAAAATTTGATTTTAATAATAATAAACAAAAAAAAAAAAAAAATATCGCAAAAAGAAAGCTTTTTCAGCCATTTGCATACTGAGTGAGTTTTAATTGCAAAAAAAAAAAAATATTTTCTTCTTCTTGTTCTTTTATTGATAAATTATAAAATATTCAGTTTTCTCTCAGTTAATTTAGGTTAATTTTGGTTTTGGAAAGCTTTTATTTAAATTTTTTTTTTTTTTTTTACTACTTTTCGTTGCAGTTTTTTATGTACAAATTTATTTATTTATTTTTTTTTTTTTAATTATAATTTACAAAGTTTTTTTTTTTTTTTTTGTGCTGTTCATTTAATTGTTTGAATTCTCCTATCTAATATTTAGTTTGGTTGTGATTTGATAAATCCTTATTTCCTTATTTTGCCTCATCGTTAATGGTTTTTCAATTAATTATTAAACAAAAAAGGTGAATTAATTTTACTTTAATTTCAAAAATTTTCCTTTTTATTTATCATCACCATTATCATAATTATTATCTAGATTATATCGTATTTATATGATTGAAATCAGGTCGTATTGATTTTTATTTTTGTATAGTTTTCGTTGCCAAATACAATTTACAAACAAACAAAAATACATAAAAAAAGTGTTAATATTCACCCTCCCTATATTTATCCATAATAATAAAGTTGTTGCAAAACGGTGACTAAGCACGATGTGATATGATTTAAGTCACAGCAGGAGAGTGCAATATAACACAATAATCATATTAGTAACTTGTTTTTTATTTGTTTAATGATTAATATAGAAAATATAATAGAAAAAACAAAACGGAAACCACCCCCCACATTTCAATTAACAATTTATGCATTTTTTCTGTTTCTTTTTATTTTCTAATTTTAATTCACCGACTTTTTATTAAATAATTTTTATTAATCACAAATGATGATTTTGTTGAAAACCATAACGTATTTAGTATATTTATTGATAAAACTAATATTAATATAATTATATGATGATTTGGATGTATTGGCCGGACACCACCGTGATGTAACTCAGCTAGACTTTCTTCTGAAACAAAGTTTTTGATTAGCAAAACAGTGGAAAATATATTCAGACAACTTTATATATTTTGTATTTTCAATAAAAATTATTCTGGTGATTTTTTTCTAGATTTCTTATCGAATAGTTTGTTAAAATATTTTTTTTTCTTTCTTTAATCCTACCACTGACTGAGTGAATGGTAATACTTCGTTTTTTTTTTTAATTTAATTTAAATTAAAATGAGAATTTCATACGTTATTTATATTTGAAATTTAAATAAAAAAAAAAAAAAGCACAAACAGTTGATCATATATGTGCTTTTTTTTTGTTGTCCTAAGGGAATACCTGTTACAACAAATACAATCAAAAAAAAAAAGCACCAGCATCTACACATGTCTCTATTATAAATAAAAAAGAAAAAAAATAATTTGAAAGAAAGAAAGAAATTCTTTTTTAATTAATTTTATTTCTTTCTTTTCTTTTAACAATATGACAACCGTATGCAAGGTTTGTATGTATTTTACGTAGAAACCGGAACAATAAGCAGGAGATAAGAATAAATTTATTTTATTTTATTTTTATTTCTTTTAATTAAAATATTAAAACATGATGAATTTTTTTTAATAAATAAAATGGGAAAAGTAATAGGAAAAATAAAGTGACAAACGTATTACCTTATTTTTTTTTTTTATTTTAACTATTTCCATGAAAAAATATTTAATGGAAAATTTTTATATTTAGCGTTTTATCTTCTGCGTTTTTTTGGTTTAATAAGACAAAAAAAAAAAAAAAAACAATATCCGATTCCACGTAAAAGCATTACGATAGCCTTGTTTGGTAACCATTAAAGCCTTTTCTCATATTTAAAACAAATTTTTAAATAAATATTATTCTTAGAGACGTTGCTATTATAATTATTATTTTTATAGAATTTCTATATTCAAATATTGTGATTAAAACAACTTAGGTTAATATAGAAAAACAGGTGAAATTATTATGAAATAATTAAAATTTTCTTTTCTTTTCTTTCATTTATTTGATTGTAGGGATCAAGCTTAAATCTAGTTAAAATAATGAAAAATCAAGTTTTTTTTTATTGTAAAAAATGAAAAATTCGATGTTAACTAACTTTTAAAGCTTTTTGGCTGCTGTTGTTGTTGTTGTTATTTAAATGAATCTTTTTTTTTATTTTAATTGTGTTTGTGCTGCGGTTAATAGTGCATTACAAAGATTTGAATGCACTTTAACAGAAAATTCTTTTATCAATTTTTTCGTTGAATTTTATCCGTAATTTGTATTGAAAATTGGTTTAACGTTGGTTATAAAGTTACAATACACAAAGCTTACCATTAAGTACATGCACCGTCACTGTATACATTTGTGCTGTACTAATAGAACAGGTGTAATTTCCTGAATCCGATTTATTTACTCTGCCAACAGATAATGATGAATTAGCACCTTCTTCCATTAAATCCGTTTTTACACTAAATAAATAAATGCAAAAAAGAAAAAAAAAACATTTTTATTTTTGTGGTTAAATGTTATTTAAGTTAAAAAAAAAAGAAAAGAAAAACGTTTATTTCTGTTTTATACCTTATACCACCACGCGTTGTATCATAATTTAATATTCTATCACCATGCGACCAGTAAACAACAGATGATGTCATTGTAACATGTCTAACAATACATGATAACTGTATGGTTGAAGCGACTTCATAATATTTATCTTGTAGTGGGATTCCTTGTTCATCAATTATCAGCACTTCAGGAGCTTCTTGTACACAAAATAGAAATTTATTTAAAAGAGAAGATAAAGAAAAAAAAAAAATTGAGAAAGCTTACACAAAACATTTTTTTTTTTTGCTATTTAAATATAACTGAGTGTCATAATATAAAAAAAAAATATATATAAAAATTTATTCTTATCAAAACAAACACACACATTTCTCTACAAAAAATATTAATGAGGTCCATTTTTCAGACTTATTACTATATTTAGAATAAGGGAAAATACCAGGAATCTTTATAATTATAAAGGAAAAATATATAAAAAATATTGGGAAACCATACACTGGCATTGTACACTATTTTTAACATTTTGTTGTTATGAAAATATAAATCGCCCCCAAGCGCCAAAAAACACCAGTAAATACTCTACTGTAAAGGTAATTTATACGAAATTGCAAACAATTTTTACATTTTAATGCAAAATAAATGTTTTTCACGTACTTTCCTATATATATATAAATATATATAAATTCATTAATTTTTCCTATATACAAAAAGAAATTTTTTAAAAGTTTCTACTTGTTACCAGGCGTCGCCATTGAATAAGAAAAAAAACATTTTTTTTGTTTTCTTTTCTTTAAAATCTTTAAAGAATTGTTTCCTTTAAATATTCTGATTAATAAATTTATGTTTTTATGTAAAACCGAAACTTCATTGACTTTAATACTAAAATAATAATCATAATAATAATAATAAATATTGGATAAATATTATTAAATTTATTTAAATAGAAAAAAAAAAAAAAACATCAAGAATATTTTTTATTTTTATTCTTTTGTGCTTTCTTCTGTGTTTTATTCCACACACACCCTTTACGCCTTTTGGGTAAATATAATAAATTTTTATTACTCTTCTTCTACACAATTCTTTTTATTATTTTATTTTATTTTATTATGCGAAAATTGTTTATATTCTATAGTGAATGTAAATTTATTTTTTTTTTTTTACTTTTTAAATATTTATGAATTTATTATCGCTTTAGTGATAATACCTTTTAATTTAGTGTAAATATTTATTCTTTTATTATTATTATGAATCAATTAATTATAAAATAATTTATTTATATAAAAAGCATTTCAAATGAAAGCTCTAGAATATTTAAAACATACAAAAAAAAAAATCGTTTCGTTTAAACAAAAAAAAAAAATAATATATATAAATCCTTTTAAAGTGTAATGTGGAGGTTAAATGTGTTAAATTTTTTTTTTATGTATTTAAAGGATTGATTTTGGTCCATTATATACACATACACAATCACAGCAGGCGTATAAATCAAGCTTTTTTGTGTTTTAAAAATAAAAAGCCACATTTATGCCCTAGGGCTGCTGTTTTCCTTCGTTTATTTTGCGTTTTTTTTTTTGTTGAACAGACGGCTTTTTAATTCTAGAAAAAAATAAAAACATTTTAAAACGGAATCTGTGTATAAACAGTTCCAGATAAGTTAGTTAATGTAATCAATACATTTGAAACGAAAAATTTGTTTTAATTAAGTAACAAAATTCGGGGAATAACATATGGCAAAGGTTACATATGTAATGGGTGAATTTAATCAACACAAAACTAATGAAGCGTAAAGGAAATTGAAAAAAAAATATTTTTGATTGTTCATTAGAAATTATATTGCAGCTGAATTATATAAATATCGTTATTGATTATATTTTTGTAATATTTTAACATGGGAAAAAATTGTGAAAAAAAAACCCCCTTGCCCAATTTCCCAATAGAGATTTATTTAATTTTACATAAGATACGACCCACAGTCGTTTTGTCCGAAAATAAAATAAAAAAGGTGAAAGATGAAGGAAACGTTTTTCTGTTTCTATACAACAGAAGTATTTTAATATTTTTCAGTCTCGCATAATATATAAAGTAGAAAGAAAAGAAAAGAAAAGAAAAAAAAAAAAAAAATCTGACTGGATATAAAACAACAGAGTTAAATGTCGTGGGTTTAGTTTTTTTTTTCTTCTCTCTGAAATTACTTTAGTGATTTACGACCTCTTAAACAAAAAAGTAAAAAGATACAAAAATCTATCAACATACGATATACATATGAATTTTCACATAAAACTAAAATAGGCACATTTGTGGATTGGGATATTGGATGTGTGCGGAAGATGCAAAGGATATAAAAAATCAACAACGAACCAAATAAATAAAAAAAAAAGAAAACACCAAGACAAATCTCTAAAGGTTTTCATTTCATTCCGTTTCCACATACTGATCGTTGTAATTTTGTTTCCTTATTTAAAAAAAAAAAAAAAAAGAAGAAGAAGTTTTTAAAACGCTTTTTTTTTCTACTGTGCGTTTTTATTTCTATTGAGGTATAAGTTACACCCTTTGCTGGATTTAGACTTAATAAAGCAACATTATGCTATGCTTATTTTTGCCACGTACAACATGGATGTAATAGAGAAACTAAAAGAAAAAAAAAAATTCATTTCTCAATTCACACGTGCAATGTTTGTGTACGCTTAATCGAGTCGAAAGGCAGTGATAAGATTTTTTTTTTTTCTATTTTTATTTTCCAATCCAATCTCATAGATATCTATTAGACTTGCCAACAATTTTTATTTTTTACTTTTTTTTTTTTTTATTACTAAAAATAACACATGTGTATCAATTTAATCCTTTTTTTAACCAAAAAAAAAGGAAGAAAAATTGTTGAGTGGATGTAATCTTGTACTCCTGCCGAAACAATGAAGTGCACGTAATTCATGGGAAATTTAAGATATTTTTGTACTACTTCACTGTTATTTATATGATTATTCAGTTTTATTAAATCTAATAAAAGAAAAGTATATTTGACGAGACGGATCCCTTATTTATATTCCTGTCTTAATAAATATAAAAGTCTTACGAATAAAATGGATTTTTTTTTTTTTTGGTGGTATTTGTTGTTGGTTACTTATTTCATCTAGAAGAAGTGAACATATTACGTCCTTGATTTATTGCTGTTGCTTTTTATTATTAAAACGAAGATAGAAATTCAGAATTTATTACATAAGGACTTTGTGTATGTTCGGACTTGCTTTATAATTGACATCAATTAAAGTAACTTATAAAGCGACTAATACGTCAAATACAAAATTTCTATTTATAAAAATGGAATGAAGCTTTTTATTTATAGATGAAAAATAATTTTTTTTTTTTTTTTTATCATGATAAAACCAGCGAAATGGAATTTATTTTTAAACTTTTAAAAATATCTTGACGTGGTATGGATTATTGGTGAGGCGTTGAAATGTAATCCGCGTGGATAAAGTAACCGCGATAAATGTTAAATCACCTGAATGCAATCAACTGTGAAATAACTAGGACATTGATCATAGGCAAAAGTTAATACAGCAGAAGTAAACGATACACGAAAAGTGGATTCTCCCTTGGGGTAGGAGAAAAAAAAAATCCTTGCACATAAAACGTTTAGTAAAATTCTATATTAACGAAATATCTTAAATTGGGATTGTTTTATGATCGCAGAATATAAAATCAGATGTTAATAATCCTTGTTTATGATATTCGATCGGTAATGGATTGAATCCTTTTTTTTTTTTATTTCTTGTATAAGTATTTACTTACCATTTACATGTAAATTGATTTGTATGACACGAGGTGGATATGTAGAGATTTGACACTCGTAAACACCCTCATCACGTTTATTTGCAAAGGCTATCTTAAGACGCCAATTATTTGGATATTGGAATTCTACTGTGTAACGTGAATCACCGCTGTATGTGTGCATACCAACAGTCAACAACTGAAGATTGTCTTCGCCATATTTACGACGGACCCACGATACCTGAAGTACATAAGAAAACGAGATAATAGAAGAAAAAAATTATTTAACTGATGACAATAAGAACAAATTCAGAAAAAAAATTCTACTGACAGTTTTATCTTGTAGCAAACTGATTCTGCAATTAAGAAATATTGTGCTTCCCACTTGAACGGTTATATTTGAAATGTTCCCATTACGACTTAAGTCTTCAAAATGTGGTCCATACCTACTTTTATGCAATACACAACAATAACAATAAAAATTAAATTTTATTCATTGTTTTAAACAAAAAAAAAAAAAAAAAATTAATAAAAAAATACCTGTGATCATGATGGTGATGCTTATTTACAGTCGAATGCGTATCGAAAATATAATTTAGCATCGGTGCATCTGTTTTGTGGACTTTTTGCAATTGTGGCGGTTGCTGTGGTTTTATAACAACACTAGACGTGGGCTTCAATTGGTCTATCGTTGTTATCTTGTTAGCACTAATTAAATTATCACTTATATTCAAAGGACTATCCGATGAATTTATTGTTATATTGCTACTCAAAATTTTCTGTGGTATTGTGGTTAAAATAAAATTTTTCGTCGGCACAATACTACTCGGTAATATTGTTGACTGTGTTGGCTTTGTTTGTGCTATAACTAATTCAGTACCAACGGCGACCACACTAGATACTTCATCTTTATCATTACTACTCCATACAACTTGCCAGCCAGCTACTGATGTGTTAACATCAGGACTTGACTGTGATGAGATTGAATCTATGAAATTGTCTAGAAATTTTATTTAATTAAATTCTTTTTTTTTTGTAGAGAAAAAAAAATCTGTATTAGAATTACTAACCAGATATTTTCTCCTCATTTATTGTTATATTTTCTGCATTTCTTTTACTATGTTTACGTATTTTCATCACAACATTATCCAATCCCTTTGTATTTGGTAAAAAATCTAATAAATTTGTTTTCACCTTAATGACACTATTTTGTGTATCATCTGCCATCTTCTGTAGTTTATATCCAAATACGATTGATATTGTTGCTAACAAATGTAGAACATAAGATTGACGCATTGTTTATACTGTCCAAGTTGTTTGGTTATTAGTTTTTTTTTTCCCTTTTTTTTTTTTTTTTTTTGACTTTTCCTCCTATTTTTCTTGTTATTATACTTTGTCACTGCTGTTACTGTTCTATGCTACTTTATTAAATCATTTGTTTTATTTATTAACGAATATCGTTGTCGATGTTCATTCAACAATTTTATGTTTAAATTTTCTTCTCTCTGATATGGTATCGTTTCATTTTGATGAGATAAAAGCATCAGCTGTATAATTTGATCTTTATGCATTGCGAACAATCCGAATATTATTTTTTTTCTTTTTAGATTAATACCACTTTACGTCAATTTATTTAGTTAAATATAGGCCAAAAAAAAAAAACACACACTGTCTTAAAATTACATTTTTTTTTAATGTAAACACACACTGAGTTTTCCTTTGTTTGATAAATAAATTACATAAGAGAGAATAAATAGTTTTTACTCATATAAGTGATAAGATTACATATTTATAATTAAAACAAAATGCTTTACAAATCATTAACAAAAATTTCTGTGTTATAACAACAAAAAATCATCATGGTAAAAATCAAATTAGATGAGAATTATTATTTAAACACATAATCATTATCATTATATAAATTAAATAAAATTATTTGTCTTGATTAAAATAAATATTCTCTGACTTAACACACATGTTATAAAAGCATAGTTACTACACCAACAATTAACAACAATAAAAACGCTAAGAAAACTACTCGAAAAAGCTTTAGAAATACCAAAAAAAAAAAGTAAAGAAAAAACCAAAGAAGCAACTCATGATAATATTTAATGATAATGATTATTGTTAAAGGAGAAATTTTATTTATTTTTAAAAATGACACTCAACATCTAATATTGAATTAAGTTTTTCTATTATATACTAAGGAATATACATTTTCACTTCAGTCACGTACTATGTGAGCACAAAATTAAGTCGGAAAATTTTTTGAATAAAATTTCATTGCAAAAGATGAAGAAGAACAAGAAATAATTTTTTTTTTTTTTTGTGTGTATAAACAAAGCATCAAAGAATTCTCATTACTTATGATTATTTAAATTAAATGTGTTTTAATTATATTTACATATTTATATATATATATATATAAATATAATTAAGTTAAAATGTTTAAGTAAATAGAAATGAAATGAAAAATAATATATAAAAAAAACCCACCCAAAAACGGAGTTAAAAAAACGATTAATGCTGGGAAAAGACAAAAAAAAATATTTTTCATTTAATTTTAATTGAATACACGATTACAGGATTTTTAAATGCAGTTAAATAATAATCTATAATTATACAAAAGAAATCATAATGGAAAATATTGAAAGGAGAGATAGAAACAGAGAAGTAAACCGAATTATTATACGTTTCAGTTTTCTGGTAGTCCCTAGTTTTTTTTTAATGATGAAAAATTGACCTGAATTAAGCTACCATGTCAATTGGAATTGGATTCAAATGGATTGAATATTAAGTATTTGTGAACATTGACGACCGATTGTAAGGTGTTCCACAGTTTTATTTATCTGTTGTACCTTTTTGTTGTGATCTTAAGAGACCATTGATATCCTTTAATAAATTCTCATTATCTTAGACTACGAGTTAAGATCAATCACACTTAGAACTGCGAAAAAAATTTGATATTCTTTTGGGTTACCGGCAAAATACAGTCATTTAATTTTTAAAGACTTTTATTAACAATTTTTTTTGTAAGTGAATTCTACATTCGGAAAATCATCAAACTATAAGTATTTTTCCCAACTTACAGCACATTTAAGGTTATTTTATCAGAACCTCAATATAATTTTTAACTACAAAACTAGCAATCTAAAGTTTATTATGAATAATGTCTTCTACGTACAGATTATAGCTGCGTTATTGCTAGAAATTCCACCACAGCCTTGGTTTATGTAATTGACGGATCTTAGTGATTGAAAATAGCGGTTTCGGTTTTCAGTTTACTATAGGTTTAACTCTCTGGCAACAGTTAAAACCAAGCTAATTAAAATAATAATTAAAGAACACGCGTATAAATATTTGTGGCATAAATTATTATTAATAAATAGGAGCATATCATCTCGCCAGTAGGCATAACGACTCATAACTGTCAAAAACGACAAGAAAATTAACCGATATGCTTTAACCAACAAAAATAAAAGACTGAAAAACAGCTTAATCGTCTTGTTCATCCACCACACAAATTTATAAAATAAATTAAACTTTCTAACGAATCTCTTTCTCTCTATCTAAATCTATTTAAATTTAATGGAAAATAATATTTATTTTGTTTTTGGTTAAATAAAAACTTTTCCTTCTTCTATTTTTATAACTTTAACATTTCTATTATGATTTAATGTTAGAGAAAGTTACACGATAAAACTAGAGTCAGTTTTATATGTATGCAAACAATAAAATTCATGATACTTAATAGTAATAATAATAGTAAATGTAAATTTTTGCTATACTCTATGAATTTTTTTTTATTTTTTTTATTTGTTATTTTGGTTTGTCGTTTTAATTTTTATAGAATAATTATATATTTTTGCTCTAGATTTTTCTATTATTATTATTATTATTTTTTTTTTTTGCTTACTTAATTAGTTATTCAAATTATTTGTGTTTTGAGTATTTTTTTATTTTTTTTTTTTGTATTCGGCATGTGTAAGGTTTTAAGGTAACGAAACAAATAATTATATATATATTTTTTTTTGGTTGCACTGGTTTTTTCCCCAGAAACAGTTTCTGTTTGTAGAAATTCTTTAAGAAAAAAATGTTTTCTTTTAAAAAAAGGGTTTTTAACATGTCATAAACAGGTGATTGAATGCATTGGTAACATAAAAAATTGTTTGGGTTGGGGTGTTTTCACTTTTTAAAAATTAACAAAAAAAAAAAAAAAAATTATTTTCGTTAGTCCTTTTAGTTTAGTTTTCCTTTCTTTTTTTTTTTTTTTTAATTAAAGGTTACGAAAGGTTTTCTTTTAACGTATATACATATAACAGCTGGTTATAAAGGTCAGCTTTAAAAACTTTTTTCTTTTTAAATAATTTTATAATTTGATTAAAATTACCACCATTTGTGTTAGGTTTTATGAGTATTTAATGTTTTTATCCTATTATAATCAATAATTAGATTTTCAACAACCACAACAAGAGAGAAGAAAAAGTTTTTTTCTATTCGGTTATTTTATTTATAAATAACAAAAAAAAAAAAAAAAAAAAACGGTTAGACACTTGAATAAATAATTTTTTTATTAATCATTTTTTTTTTTTTTGTAACACATTAATTACGTGTATCATGTAATGAAGGACAAACAACATCAACAACAACCAATGTGTCTATTTAACACCATTTTCATACATTTATATGTGTGACAATAAGAAGTCTAATGCTTTTTGTTAGCTTTTTTTAGTGTAGAAAAGTGAGTAAATAATAATAAATTATCTTAAATGACTGTTTATTTAGGTGAACGTGCTAAAAAAAAAAAATAATAATAGAAATAATATTTGTCTAAGTAATAATAAACATAATAAATATAGAAAACAATTATTATTATTTGTGTTATTCAGTGTCAGTCATTTACACACGTATAACATACACTTGGTTTTCCAATTAAATTCTTTTAACGATTAAATGATTTATTTGTTTTATACGAATTATTAAGAAATAAAATGTAAACAATGTCAACCGTTATACCGTGTTAATTATAAAGCTTTTGTTGTGTACAAACAAAAAAAAAAAAGGTAAGAATAAAAAAATCGTTCACATCTTTATGACTTTTTCACTGTGTTCGCATTTATTACGATTAAAATAACCTCAGTTCGATAGATCTTGTTTGTATTAAATAACAGGATAAGTAAATAGCTTAATTAAAAAATATAAATATATCGCGTGCTAATCAATAACATTCCCACCCTACTGCTTTATTTACCACAAGAAAATCATGATTAGTAAATAAAAAAAAAACTTTGATTACATAAAGCAAAATATTTATAGTAAAATAATATTTACTTAATGATGTGTAATAACTCAGAAGATAAGCGTTTATATTATATATTTACAGCATCTTTACAGTCATATTGTGATTGATAAACGTGGTAAAACTTAAAAAAAAAAAAAATAACTAAAGAGATTAAAGAATTTTAAGAATTTTCCTGTTAAGTTAAGTTACTTAGAAAATTCTTTATCATTTCTCTTAAAATGAATGTGAAATTTTTTTTGTCGATATTTGTTTACTAATTGGACTAACAATATATTTGCTGGTAAATAAGCTGGAAATTTTACACATTTTTCAACATCCTGTAATTTTGTTGGAACACCATCACCACCGACGCACAATACATTTTTTTTTTCCTGTGTATACGGTATAACAAGGTTTTGCATTAGTATTCTTGTAGAGTTAATCCTGTTACCATTAATCGGTGATGGTGGCGATGGTAAAAATAGAGAGTTTAATGTATACTGTTTAGTAAATAAGAAGTAGTAATAAGTGGGTACTTGAAACTAAAACGACTTGAACGGCTTGTAAGTGGGTAGATTGCCATAAGGAAACTTATTTCTTGATAAACTGGACTAAAAAACATTACACTTAGTGACAGAAGTTTCTTGAATAAAGTAAAATTATAATTATGCAACGTTTTACAATAAGGGCTAAACTAAAACATTTACCTAAGACGTATTTAAGTCGGTAATTAATTTACCTAATTAAAGCTTTTCGATGAAAAATGTTTGCTTTCAATAAATTAGTTTATTGCTATTATTAACATTGTTGAAGCTTTACGGCTTATATTTATAAAATGTATGTGCGTGTTTGACGGAATTTCGATTAAGTCAAGAGTTTGGAATTGTTTGAATAATTGATGATTGAAGCTTTTTTGCTTTTTTTTTTTTTAAATACTAATTTGTTATTATGAAACACTCACTACATGTTTAAAACGGACAGGAAAAAAAGGTTTCTACGAACGAAAGTTCTTTAGTAAATTCTTTGACCATTTCATAAATTTTTTACTTTATCAGTTATAAAAAAGCTTTTCTATAGAACAAAAATATTTTTTTTTTCTTTTAAAATTCGTTTGTTGTTTAGGGTGTGTAGCAACGTGTTTTGTTATTCACCACCAAAAAAAAAAAAATGATTTTCTTTCTCAGGTGAAATTTCAAAAGTGAATCAAACTTTGTGTAGAATTTTTTTTTTCTACTTTAAATAACAAAATTTATTCAAGTGATTTCTATATAAAAAATTAAATTATTTTATTTTTTTCCATCATTTTTTAATTACGTTTTGCTTAATTACTGAAAAAATCACATTTAATCCCACACAGTGCACTGTCATCCATTTATTAATTTAAATCCAAAACAAATTTGTGTGTGTTTTTTTATTAATTAATTTATCAAAAATTTTGCTATTATTGGGCAACACTATAGCACAGTTTGTTATTAATTAATTAATTAAGTTTTTTTCTTGATTAATTTCTGATTTTTCCCGCACACTATCGGAATCACAACGATTTGCATTCGTTTAAGTAAAAAAAAAAATTTTTTTTTTTTTTATTCCTTACAGCGATTTATTCATTTATAAACAATAATTATGCACATGTTTATATATTTTTTCCTTATAACAAAACATTTTTTTTGTTTGCTTAAATTATTCACCGAAAAAAAAAAAAATTTTTTTGTTTTCGTTTCTTGTTATTATTATTTTTTTTTTCTGAATAATTAACACAAATTCACATTTTAATAATTTATTTACTACAGGCTTATTGGTCCTTTTTACATTTTTTTTTCTTTATTTTTTATTTGTTGATTTAAAGACCGAACATAGGACCAAATTTGTTTCTCTGTAAACTAAAAAAACACAATGCGAAAAAGGCGTACATTCCTTAAGAAATTTTTTTCTATTATTTTTTATCCATTTTAATCAAATAAAACTAATGCGACATTAAAAACACAAAACAAAACTACGAATTCCGGTTACATAAAAAAAAAAAATGAATAATTTTTTTTCTTATTTTTTTGTTAAGTATGTCAACACGAGAACAAAGATTCATACGAACTGTTTTCGTCCTTAGCTTTCTATTAAATATATAAATAATAAAATGCGCAAACGTTAATTTTATCTCCCCTACTATAAAGCACCGACTGTCTGTATAACAGCATTAAAGTTGTCACAGAATTGAGTAAATGAAAAACAAAACAAAACAAAAAAAGCACAACGAAAAGCTCATATAAAAACACAAAACTACTGTTTTACTCAGTTAGAATAATGAGAGAATTTTCTCATTTCTCCTCCTCTGACGAACGATAAGCGTTAATAAAATTTTATGGAAAAACAGAAAAGAGGAGAATTTTCTCCTTCGTGTGGTTTTTTTTTTTTATTTTTATTTTCTGTTTTGCGATGGCAAAATGTCAATGTGCACATGTCCACAGCGTCTAGTGAATTCAAGGGCAATGCTGGTTTTAATAAATTTATTAGATAATTGTCTATAGTGTGTGCTTTTTTTTTTTTTTTGTAGGATAGATTGCAATAAGTAGCTTTAATAAAAGTTTAAAATTGATAATAACAATCAATTAACACTTTAAAGCTTAATTGAATTAAATGGTAATAAGTAGTTTTATTGTTTTTGCGAAAACTTTCTAGATTCAACGATTGAAAAACGTTTTAATAATTTTTTTTTTTTCACATTTAATTGTTAAAGCTGAAAGTTGAAGTAAATTAAATTTTGTTTTTTTTCTATTTTGTGGGTGTTTTGAAAAACACTTAATAATAGAGTAAAAGAGAAGAAAAAAGGTTCACGAAATAATGATTAAACCTGTGAGAAACGAATTGAATTTTGTGAACAGGTTGTTTGAAGTTTTTTCTAATTGATTTTCCCCATAATAATCTATAGCGGGTTGGAATTTTATTTCTTTTTTGATATTCGGAATGTTAGAATTTCTAACCTTTCTAATAGACCAAAACTACTTAAATTTCATCATTTAATAGACAGTTAATACGTGATTAAGTAATATACATTGACGGGTTATTCTGCAATATTTTAATTATTTTGTATTCAGAAATTTCATTAAAAATAAGAAAGAAAATGCTTGTTGGGAATAATTCACATATTTGACCTAAATCCATTGATTTTTGATTCTTTTTTATATTTCTGTTTTGTTGAACTATTTTTATAAATCGTCCTTTTTACACCTTTTTATTTTTTTTTTTTGATCTTTCTCATAATCTAATTTGTTCGTTTTTTCCCAAATTTTTATTTTATTTTTTTTTATATATATAAAAGTCCATTGCTCTTTGGTATATAAACGCCCTTTTTTACGTAGCTATTTGTAACATAGCTATATGGAATTTAGCGAGTCCTTAAATCTATAACCTTGTCCATCATCATTATATGTTACTTTCTAGTTTTATATCTATGCTACTTTGTCAAAATATATATATATATATATATATATATATATATATATGTATGTAATGTTATATATGATTGATTATGTTGTTTATTTTTATTTTTTATATATATATTTTTGATTGTTTGTAACACATGAACAAGTGAAGGATAATATATAAAAAGGAAATGTTGTAAGAATACGAAGAATAATATTTATTTATATCAAACCACAGGATCGATATCATAAATGTATTAAATCAAAACACATTAAATGACAAATCAGAAAGAAAGAAAAAAAAAAAAAACGAAAAATTACTGATAGTTAAATTTATTACAACCATTTGATGTTTTCTCACAAAATAATCTATATTTTCGCACATTTATTGTACACGAAAGTAGAAGTAGAAGAAGATGATGATGATGATGAAAAAAAAAAAAATATCATTATATCATAATCATTGTCATAAAATCAAAATTATCTATATATATCTATATATATATACTTGTAACAAAGCACATATATGTTTATATATATATATATATATATAAATCGTCTATATACTACATTCGTTTACGCGTGATTTATATTTTCTACGTGCCTTGACTGTAAGATTTAATAAATAATAATAAAGAGAAAAATAAAAGTAAAAATAAAAAAAGAAGGATTTTAGCTATTGATGTCAGGTTATTTATTGGATTTTAGACGTTCACTGATAACGTTATGTAAAAAACTAAAAATGTTATAGCTTTTTTTTTTTTGTATACATAATTAAAGTTTATTCAGTTTTATAACCACAAAGTAGTTGTAGGTGATTGAAAGATGAAAATAAATCAATGCAGTTGGAAATATCAACAGAATCAATGGCAATTTTTTTTATTATTACTAATATTTCTACTATTATTATTAGTGTTGTAATCCTGTTGTGCTTTCTGTTGGTTGTTCCTAACGAAGTCTATTCTGTTTTAAATTATATTAACGGTTCAAAAGTTAGTAAAAATGATTATTAAGCATCTGAAAAGCAATAACAAATCCGAAAAGTGTATTTCAGGACGCTTAAATGTTACCACAGCTCGTCTCATAAGCCTTTTAACCACTGTAATAAAGTCAAACTGATTTTACTGATTTAAAAATAAAAACTTCTACAGTGTAAACGACCACAATGTATTTTTACCATCATTGACAACTCTTGTTAAATAATTAAACATTTTTAATAATATACAAAAGAAATAATACAAAAAACTTGTTAATAAGGATTGATTGCTTACGTCTGAGGCATTTTTTGTTTCCTTTCTATTCCTATAAATAAACTATTTTTATGTTACTGTGTACACTTTTCCATTCACTTGAACCTTCCATTTTTCACATAAATTATTTAAATTATTTAATTTTAAATTCAGAACTTTCTTCCAATACAATATTAAACTTTCTATCATAATGAAGAAAAACCGAAAAAGCAGAGAAAACGAAAAGTTTTCTTCATTAAATAAAATCGAAAAAAAAAAAAAATAAAAATATAATTTATAATCAAATTGATTTATTAATTTCATTGTTAAATAAACTTTATTTATTAATATTAAAATTTTGTTTATAGGTTAGAAAAAGGTTGACAAGCCGTTTTAACCGTTTTGAGTAAAAAATGTAAAAATTCCGTGTTACCTTTGTTACCCTCCTTAAAAACATATTTTAAGGTGTGTTCATGTGCTTTAGGAAAATGTTCAATAATTTAATAATAAAAATTATTTCACGTTTTCATAACTTTCGATTAAGTTAAATATTTATTTTATTATAGAGAAAAAAGCATGAAGCATAAAATAATAAAAAAATTAAATATTTATGTGCTTTAATACGGTTCTGTAAAATTTATTTTAATTTAATTAATTTTTGCAGAGTTTACTTGCGAATCTTTAAATAATTTCTTAGATTTCTAGATTTCTCTAGATTGTTCGGTTTGAATAACTCAGTTTTGTATAGTTAATGAATTTTGAATTGGACATTTGTGGTATTTAGCTAGAATCTGTAGTGAATTTACCTTTTATACTAATTAAGATGCTGTCTAAAAGCAAAAGATCGCTATCAGATATTCATCTTAATTCAATTTTAATTTAAATTATTTTTGTACTTGAGGCTTAATCGAACCACAAAAAACTATTCTTAGTCCCTAAAATAAATAATTTTACATTCAATCCACTTCTGTAAACAATATAGTAATAAAAAACATACAAATTCCCGCTAAAAATCTAGTGAAAAAATTCGCACTTCTTCAATACAGCGAAATTGAAACCAAATTTCCTTTATCCAGTTTTGATTAAAAATATCAAAAAAAAAAAAAAAAAAAAAAGAAAAAAATTAATTAAATTAAATTTTTTCTTATCAGAACAAAAATAAATTGATTTATAAAACACAAAATCGGCTTTCGTTTACAAATAAAAATTTACGCATAGAAAGAATAGGAAAAGAAAAAAAAAAACGGAAAAACTCAATCAATAAACAGGAAATTTTCGCTCGTCGTTTTTTTTGCTTTTTGCTTATATTTTGGGTTTTTAATATATTTTATTACAATATCGTAAAAATTATGTTAGAACATCAGACATAGGAATAAAAAAAAAGGCGGAAAAATAAATCAACAGCAAAATTGATAGTAAAAAATGGAAAAAAAAAAATTTCCGTATCAGATATTATTAATATGGGTGGTAATCTTCTAATAAAACCATAAGAACAAACCACCCCGACAAAAATTATTTAATCATTTTATTATTGAAGAGAGTTTTTTTTTTTTTATTTAAAAGAACTAAATTTCTAATCTAGGAAAATAGACTAATTTAGCAACAATCAAATAAATATAGAAAAAAAAAGAATCTTTTGAATCCTTAAAGGTTTTAGACAGCAAAATACTAAGGAGGTAGATCAATGACATTTTTTTTTTTTTTTTTTTTAAATAGAACGGGATAAAATATTGTGTAGGTGTAATTTGTCATGTTTTGTAGGCTTCTTACATTGGATATGACCTTAGTCAAAAGTACTTACGAAAACCTAGATTATACCGAATGGAGATCTTAATACCATATTCCAAATCTTCAGACGGAATTTAAAATCAAACGAAAATCTTTCATTAGAATAATTTTTTTTTTTTTACTGTTTTTTCTCGTTTTTTTTACATTAACGTGGAAATGTTAAGTAAAAAACGGATTAGCTGTTGTAGTTTGAGATTTTACCCATCTATAGTGAAATATTCTTGTTTTGGAAAATTAATTATTTTTTCATCGTGTAATCAGGTTTATGTTGAAGCCTATCATCAAACATATAAACTCCCCTAACTTTATCCATATTTATCGTCTCATTTTTTATTATTTTTTTTTATCAATTTATGCTTTTTTTGCCTTCCCTTATTTTTTTGCTATAATATTCAGATGAAATTGAAAATAATAAGCCATAGTTGAAACAAGAAAGAAAGAAAGAAAGAACTCAGAAGGAGATATATTGTCTCTATTGCTTGAAGACCTTGTCTAAAAACTAACGAAAAATAAATAAAAAAGATCAAACATCGTGACTTTTCATAACAAACTAACCTAATCTGATGAATTTATTTTCGGTTTTTACTATAGGTCTGATGACCTTTCTATCTTCAACATTTCACATTACGACAATTTGCTGTGCTGTTTTACACAAGTCCATTGTGTTTGTATTATGAAATATTTTTTATGTATAAAAAATAATAAACAAGGAAATGTTGAGCTACTTTTTATGAAATTGCATTTTTATAGCTATATTTCGTCTTGTCCTGTGTATACTTTACATACTTTGCATAATACGCACTTAAAACTTCGCCAAAAGTAACATTTTTTTTTTTTTGGTAGAAATATCGTTGAATCTACCACACATATATAACGTTATAACACGCTAAGAATATTTATTTAAAGAAGATTTAAGAAGAATAAAAAAACGAAATGGATAAAAAAAAAACCGTAGGACATTCATCTTAAGTGTGGTTGTTCAATAATCATGCATGTAAAATAAGCTTTATGGATAATGAAAATAATATTATTGGTTACACTGCAAGTAGTTTTAATTGAGTCAAATAATATGGGAAATTTCAAGACTTTAATAAACAAGACAGGGTTATTTTACTGTGTTTGTGGTGAAGTATTCAAGGGCTTTGATCTTTTGATCTTTAGGTATTTGATAAGGATTTTGTATTTAATCTAATTTATAACATTGATGCTTTTCCAATAGATCTTTAAGCTTTTAATTTAAACTTTAAATTGCATTTCATAACGCAAAGTTCCACCAATACTTCTTGACATGTACATCGCTAAATATACGATTTTAAATAATTAATCAAAGAATGTAATAATCGAAAAATTGCTTTTACTTTAAAAAAAAAAAAAAAAAAACTATAAAAACTGCTGCAAAAAATACAAAAATACAAAAAAAAAAACGCACACAAGCGATAAAATTAAATTTTCCCAACCGAACCGTACCGAAAATACAAAAAACCAAACCAAACCAAAACCGAACCAAGTAAAAGTAAGTACGGCATAATTTTCCATGATAATATATTTTTATTATTACAAGAAAGAAATTTTTTTTCATTCTTTTTTTCTCTCTAAAATACATTGAACGTGAAATTTTATTATATTAAATACCATACAAGACACAATGTGTTTTGTCTTCATTTTTCTTTAAAAAAAAAAAAAGAATAAGAAAGTAGTATATATGCTGCTTGAGTACGAAAATTTTCTATTTGCAAAATCATGCATTTTATTTAAAACCATTTACTATGTATATAGAGAAAGAAAGAAGAAAAGATTTTTTTTATCTTTTTTATAAAGATATTAAATTTCATAAAAAAAGGTAGTTGATGCTTCGTTTTACATTATTATTATTATTATTATTATTATTATTATTATTATTATTTTCTTCTTCATCTTCTTCTACTTTTTTTATCTAAATAAATAATTTAATTAATTACGTATTTATGTGAGAGGGAATTTTTTTTTTCCTCCTATATATTGACGTTAATAATGCCACAAATATGTTTTAAAGAAGAAAAATTTCAGCGGTTTTTCATTTTACTATAAAACGCACAACTTTCATGCTACGTTCGATGAGAAACATTAACTTATTGATACCATAACAAAAAAAAAAAAAAAATTAAATATAAACATGACAGTGGTATTAAGAATGTGGAAACAGTTTTTGAGAAAACATCTGGATGAATTTATAATAAAATCGAACGTTTATTTTTTATTCTATTTTGGTCATTAAAAACACTTAAAAATTCTTTATAGAAATGTAATCGGATCGTTATTGTGACTGTGATTCTATGATATTTATCAATATTTGATGTTTTCGTAGTTTTTTATATGTTTTTCAAGTATCCCAAAGAATCTGTTATTAATTAAATTATGTTAAAGCGTGTTAAACACAAGAATTAATATAAGAAATTTGATGAAGAATTTTTGAAAAATTAATTTAAAATCATAACTAACATCGTATATAAACCATTCGATGGTAAAATAGAAGAAGTAACTACCACAAAAAAGTTAACTAAGAAAAAAAAAAAAAAAGAGACTTTTATTGTGTTTTATAGCAAAGAATTGTGTAGGCGTTAAGGTTTCTGTAGAACTTTTAACTATAGAAACATACATACAGCGTTTATTACTTTATTAACTTTTAAAAAGCCAAACATTTTTTTTTTCTAGCCTTGAAAACCCTTCTATTCACGAGTTTTCATATTCTGTTAAAATTTAATATTGCTTCTTGGTGGTGGTGGTGGTTATTTTGCGTTAAAAGTCACGAATATATTTTTTTTTAATTTTTGTTGTTGCTTATAAAGCTATGAAAAGTTTAAGGGAAAACAAATTAAAAATAAGTGGTAAGGCAATTAAGCTTAGACAAATATTAATTAAAAAAAAATATATTTTTCAAGTATCATCAATTTCAATAATTTTTCATACAGATCGACATGAGTATTTCTGTACACAAGAATTTCTTGTCTACCACAATCTAGTTTTGTTAAGACGTGTCATCCGCATTGACCGAAGAATTGATTTTGGAAATTTAGAAGAACTAAAAAAACAACCGAATAAAAGTTTCAAGATAAGGAAATTGTTGTTCAACCGCTAATCAAGTGTATTTTCTCTAATTTCTCTATGAATCCCCGTTTATATCAGTTAAAACTTTATTAGTTTTTTTTTTTTTTTTACAATTTATTCATACAAGTTGGTTTATCGTATTTAATAAACTTTATTATCATTATAATTATAATAACATGGCATGACTATGTCAATTCAAAAACATTTTCCAAAATAATAAATAAAAAAAAAAATAAAAAAATTTATTTAAATAATTTTGAATATTCACAAACTAGATTATGTAATTCTAGTTAATTACACATTGAATTGGGTGACTGGAGTAGTTTAATAATGATATCATTTGATAACATTAATGTGTTTCCATTTGTGTCGTATTGTTTTTTTTTTTTTTTTTTGTATGTGCTGCATGCAATGTTTTGTGGTTTATAGGGTGGTTTAAACGTTCTAAATAATAATGAACCCTTTTCACAAAAAATGTAAAAAAAAAAAAAAACTAACTAATTCCGGTGTAATTTTAACTATTTATAGTTAGTTTAAAAAAAAAAAAACTGTGGGGGATGGACATGACTAGGAATAAAATTATAAAAAAAAAATTTGTCAATAGAAACAAATTAGTAATAAATAAATAATAACTTCGATTGTTATGTTAAGCCTAGATTTAGTGAAAGTGAAATATTACTTTAATACACAAAATGATATCTTTTCGTTAAAATTTATTTATGTAAATATTTATTGTGTTCAAAGTGTGTCTTTACCTCAAACCATTGTAATAAGCTTTCGTTTAGTATTCTTCTGTGTTTAAAAGTTTCAACAATTTCATTCTCAATGTAATTATATACCCGAATAAAAAAGGAAAGAATACAAAATAATAATCGTAATGTGGTATCCACCATTGTCGACGACGTCGTCATATTGTGTTAACTACCTCTAACACCATTATATAACTTACATACTTATTGTTAAGGAAATTTATTTTATATTTCACTTTAATTTCTCTCATCTTTTTGTTTTTTTTTTTTTTTTTTTTTTTTTTTCGTATTTAATTGCCTAGCAGAAATTTTCTTTTTTTCCTTTTCTCTGGAAAAACACAAAACACGTGTGCGGTTTAATATAATAAAAAAAAAAAAATATTTTTGTTTGCCATTAGAACAATTGTGTGTTGAATGAAATGTGGTGGTGATGGTGGTTGTGGTGGTAACAAAAATTATTTACACTTTTTCATTTTGTTCTATCTTCTAGTTCGTATCATATAGATAAATCATATTTATTTGTAATAATTAAAATTAATAACATGTTTTCGTTTCATTATTAAATTATAAAGAATTTCTTTTCCTGTTCGTTTTTTTTCTTTCTTTTAATGGTAAGGCGCACTGATGCGTGCATTAAGGTGCCTACGTTAATTATAATTTTATTTCTATTGATTTCATTTCATTTTTTTTAAGTTAATTATATAGATATAAGCAGGATGTTTGTGTTAATTTAATAAATCATTTTTATCGTAACGTTTATTTTGTAGTATTTTTTGATTTTTTTACTTTTTTATTGTAACGAAAGTAATTCATGTACTTTTTACCGACACTGAAGTTAGTAAAAAGGTTTTTTATTGAACTGGGTATATCTGGATTTAATCTGTATTAACACCTTTTTCAGCATACGTAGCAAGTGTCAATTAGAAGTTTTGTAAAATAAAAGAAACTTAAGCTTATACCTGCTTTCTTTCAAAAGGGGTTTTAACAAGCACTTCCCAAAGCCTACTTAATCAAATGTACAGAAAATTGTGTTGTAATTCTTGTGACAATGTTTCTGCTTCAGAAGGCCTGCAGATAGAATTCTAATAGTATCTAAATATACTGACGTTACAACGCTAAGAAACATTGTTTTACTCTAGTAAAAACCATCAGAATGACAGTTAATTCTCGTTTAAAAATTTACTTTGAAATGCAATTCTCATTAAATTCACTTGTTAAAGAAGAAAAATGAATATTACACACTTTAAAACACTAAAAAAAAAAATCTCTCTCTTTTCTTACTTTACTACCGCATGCATAATAAAGTATGGAGAAGAAGAAGTTATTATTAGGCTTCTTTACAACAAAAACCCTTGAAAAAAACATAAACAAAAATAAAAAAAAAAAAACTAAAAAAAATCTTAATATTTTATGCATGAGTATGAAAGAAAAAAAAAAAATTTTTGTCTACATATTTTTAAGTTGCCTTTTTCACTTATTTACGTCTTCAATATATAATAAGGTTTATAAAAAGCATAAAAAGTAAACATAATTGACAGGCTAGTATATATATGTATGTAGGTATTATTTATTTTGACTTGGAAGAAGATAAGGAAGATAATAATGTCTTATTTATTGCTGCAATATATATTCTACAGATATGAAAGTCCTTTAAATATTTTTCTTTTTCTTTTTTTTCTTCATTTTATATTATGCTGCTCAATTATGCTTTCTTCTATCTTTCTTTCTATTTTTTGCATTATTAAAAGATAATAAAGAGATTATTGAATAATGCACGGATAAAAAAAAAATATTTTTTCATAATTATTCATCCTGATGATTAATAGTTTTGTTTTGCATTCACTTGGATCAAAATCGAAAGGAAATTTATTTAATACCTGTGGCTTTACTATAAAAAATAGAAAGCGAAATATTCTATCACACGATGTACTAATTTTATTGTTCCCTTATGAATACAACGTCAAGCTTCTTATATATATTGAAATAAATTTATTCAATGCAGAATATTTCAAACCACAAAACCATCCACCACTACCACTACCACCGCCACATAATATAATTGACAAATGACTTGCATTAATCTCGGATAATAATATAAAAAAAAAAATTATTAATCGCTTATCGATCGCTTTTAATAAAGTTTTTTCGTTTTAATTTCTTTATCTTTTATGATACACAAAAGTAATATTTTCAACATGAGCAGCATAAAACAGCAGATGCTTTTAATTTAATTTTTTTTTTAATTTTTTATTTTCTTTCCCACTGTAAACAATTTTTTTTTTTGTTTTTCCATTATTAATTATTTTTCTATTCTTGTTTAATATTAAATTGTTTTTTTTTTTTTTTTTGGTTTAACAATTGTGATATTTATAGCATTATATGTGCTTTGTATATATTATTAATGAAATTTAATATTCTGGTTAACATTCGTATTATGTTGTGTAGACAAAACTAAAAAGAGTTTTTTTTTTTATGTTTTTATGTTTTTATTTCTTCTATCTAATCAAACTAAATGTTTTTGTAACAGTGAAAGAAATGAAAAAGAAAAGAATAAAAAAAAAAAAAAAAACAAAACGACCAATCAAACAAACAAACATAGAGGAAGTAAAATAAAAAGTAAAAATTAGGACGTGATTTAATTATAATCCAACAGTTTTTTTTTTATTTTTATTTTTCGAACAGAATCACGTGAGATTGATGTCAGAAACACATCCAAAGAAGAAGACGAACAATAGTAGCAGCAGAAACAGAAGCAGCAGTAACAACATAAAAAACAAAACGAAACTAATTCTTTAATTCTCTTTTAAGTTAATGTTGTAAGTTTCCTGTATTCCGTGCCATAGAAAACTTTTCCTTCTTTTTGTTTTTTTTTTTTTTTTTTAAGTTTTCATCCCAATACCCAACTTTTTTTTTTTTTGTTAAAAACTAATGAAAATAGTTATAATGGACAGCGGGAATATTTTTTCTTTCTTTTTTTTTTTATTATTACTATTATTAAGCTTTACTACATGGCTAACAAAACAATGTAACTCACATTCTGTATGACAAAAGCAAAAAAAAAAAAAATTAAAAATTCCACCCAACCAGTAATTAATCATGATAAAAAAAAATAAAAAAAAAATTAAATAATCTGCAGTTAAATTACAATAAAAAAAAAACGTTCTGTGTGTCTGGAAATTATATTATGTTAAGCACAGAAAAAATTTTCAGTTTCTTTTTTTTTTTTTTTAATAATAAAATTTAATGCGTGATCATATAAAAATTGGTAATAAAAAAAATTGGCAAAAGGAGAACAATAAATATTACACAGCATCTACAATTCAGTAGACGCGGTTTTAATTTCCCTAGAGTTTTATTTATGTGATGTTTGAATTTACCAAACTATAGTCATACCCGTTCATTATGAATTTATGAAATATGAAAAGTTTTCGTTGTTAAAGTCTTTTTAAAAGAAGAAATAAAAAAAAAAAGATTATTTATAGGTTTCAGGTGTGATAATGAGATGGTGATAAGGTAGAAACACATATGTGTAACACTGATGAACTGTAGTGAAACAAATACACCGATGTTTATTAGAATTTAAAATTTACTACTCGTGGAAACAATGAAAATAGCGTAGTTAAAATGGTATTAAATTAATTTAATAAACAACCTCTTAGGAATCGTATTGTTCAAAGTGGTTTAATACACAGCAAAATAAAAACTTTTATTTTATCGCACAAGTAAATTGTGGGACAGCAATAAAAGTAAAACCAATTTAATTACCATATATAAAAAAAAAAAAAAACCCCCATCAACGTGACATTTTTAATTAATTATTTACTTGTCAATTTAAAAGAAATTCTTTTTTTTTCGCGTGTCAATATAGAATTAATTTAAACGTACAACAGAAGAAAAAAAAGCCACAATTGGCGTAGTTTTAATTAATGTAAATCAATTAAAAGCGTAAGCAGTTAAGCGTCTATCATACTTGCGTAACGTAATATTTTAAGATTTTAGTTAATGATCATTAAATGTAATTAAATTTATTTATTTTAATTAATTCAACACGCAAACTAGACGGACATTTCTTTTTTTTTCTTTTTTTTTTTTTTTATAGACAATGCAAAAGCTTCTTGTTTTTTTTATATCTATAAATACGATCTAATTATTATTAAACTTTAAATGTTTGTTGGTTGGTTGCTTGTTTTTTTTTATGTTTGCAGAATAAAGTAAATTAATTTATTATTGACAACAATGTGGTAAGGTCTGTTTAGAGTTCAGCCTTTACAAAATGAAAAAAAAAAAAAAACTTTTTCTATTAAAAGTTTAACCAAACTAATAGTGACTAATAAAACTTTGTTAATATGCCACATCTTTATTCTGTTTTTTTTTTTTTTTTTTTGGCTTTCCTTGATAAGCTTTTACCATAACAACTGGACCAACTGGTATTGTTACAAAATAAAATAAAAAATAAAATCGATTTAATTATAATTTTGATATAACGATAAGATTAATTTTCTAATCGAAAGCTTCTTCGTTTTTATTTAATTTTTTTTAGTAGGATTTTATTGATACTAAACACTGAAAACGAAGATTTTTATTTTTTTATTTTTTGTATTTTGTTGTTGTTATGATTGGGAATATTATTCGAATTTTATATTTATCCCAACAAAATAAAAAAAATAAAGAAAAAACTTTACAACCCTTGATTAAACTAATAAAATAATGTTTATGTATCAAGTTAAACCGATTAAAATCCAAAAATATGACTAAAAATGTAAACGAAGATTAATAAAAAAAAAAAAAAAGCGAAATTTTAGTCAAACTTACTAAATATAAAGCATAAAACATACAAATATGTTTATTTATTTATTTATTGTTTATATATATATCTAAATATGAAACTTTTAATATAATGCTGAGTATTTTAATAAAGCTTTTGTCACGTAGCACGCCTTTTTGTTTTATTTAACTGAAAAATAACCAACCAATGTTTGCATAAATTTGTCACAAATATCGTTATCAATACGTATTGTTATTTGTTGTGTTTTTGTGTTTTTTGGTTAAACGCAAAGTCACCTACATGTTAACATAATAAAGAAAAAAGCTCAGCTAATTTTTATGATTGCTTTAACATTTTTATTATTTTTTTTTAAATCATATTTATGTAAAAGCACACGCATGAGAAAATAAAATCGATTTTTTTTTTTGCAGTTCTTAATAAATTTATGGCTGGAAAAATGAAATAAAATCGATAAATCGATCATTTTTATGCTAAACAATGCTCATAAAATGTTCGTTACAAGATAAATGTTCGTTTAAATGTTAAACTTAATTGAAAATTAATTTCAGTATAAATATAATAAGCTTCTTACAGTATTTTCAAGCAATCAAAATTATCTACAGTGGATTATTACCTTCTATATATATGAACAAAAAAGTAAAAAAAAATTTCCATAATTATTCAGGTGTAGAAGAAAGGACTTATCTATCAAGTAAAACATAAAATATCAAATGATACATAATAAATTAACCGGTGAAAAATTACTAACTGACAAAAAATCTCTGACAATAATATCATCATGTTGACATTGTGCGATAATTTTTTTTCTACATTTATGTGTCGCCACGCATTTATTATGTTATTTTTGTTGTTGGTTGCGCTCACTTTCTCCACTGCCTCAGCTATCTATACATGGGGTTAAACAATATTTATCACTGATAATAATATTTTCTATGTTGTCATTATATATTTATCATGTTTTTTTTGGTTTTTTTTTACTCTTATCACGCCTTCAAATATTATTAATAAGCTTATTTTTTTTTTTTTATTTATGTAATACGATCATTTTTGAACATTTTTTCTTTTTTCCATACATTCAGGTGAAATTTTTATTATTATTATTATTATTTTTTTTTTTTTCTTGTTTTGTAAATTAGTTTACTCAGAAATAAAACCATTGCCAAAAACCAAAAAAAAAAAAAGTGTTAACGTCTGTAATTTACTGTAGAAAGTAGTATAATTAAAAAAAAAAAAAAAAATAATTATTCTAAAAATGACAAATTAATTAAACGAAACATTTTAGCTGATATGATGCTGGTGGTGATGCTGGTGGTGGTGATGGTGATGCTACAAAACAGAATAAATATTTACACTTTGCTTTGCGTTTTCGTTAAAGTCATGCTTTTTCTTACTTTCTACAAACATTTTATGTAACAAGTATCACATTAAACGATTAAATTAGCTTTAAAAAAAAAAATTATGCAAATTATTTATAGAATTAAATTTTGTTTGCTTTAAATTTGCATTTTTTTTTTTCTTTGATGTTACAACAAAGTAAATAATTCTTTGTTTTTGCTGCTGCTGCTGCTGACTCTAAGTCATTCTTTGATTAACATTTTAAATAAAAGTAATATTGCAAAAAAAAAAGAAGAAAAGCTAAGTAATTAATTTTTTTTTTTATCTTTTGGAATAATCGTGAAAAGCACAAGAAAATACAACCAAATGATAATTTTTTTTTTCTCTCTACACAATTCTACAATCCATTAGACAATTCATTTCATTTTTGTTATCTTAATAAAAAGTTTTACCTCTTAGGCTAATTTGTTTATAAATAAAAGTCGGAAATTTTATTGTTTTTAATAAAAAAAAAACAAAAAATATTTTTTAGACTTAAATTTGAATTAAAATAAAATTTACAAACACAGAGAAAATGTGTTTTTGTCTTGAAGGAATTTTGTTAACATTACCGTAATTTTATCAATAAAATGTTATTTTGTACAATAAAAATCATTTTTGATTAACCACTTAAGGTAAATAAGTATGATTTTACGTAATTCTGTGTTTCAGTGTGCTTCTGTGCAGTGCTTCACCTGCTCCATGTTCTGTCCATACAAAACATAATTTATTTCATGACTTTTCTAATAAAAACTAATTGATTGCTTATTAAATTTAATTTATTAATTAATGTGTGTTTTGTGTACAGGATTATAAAACTAAACAAATTTAATTAACTAATTATCTAATTATGTAAAATGTTAATGTAAAACAAAAAAAAAAAAAATATTACAAAGCCTGCAGTCATTTTGCAGATACAAAAATATTCCAGAAAAAGCTTGAATGAAGAAACTGTTTTATTGTTTAATAATTAACACAAATTCTACTGTTGATGTGATTATTAATAAAAAAAAAATATTTTTTAAAAGTTAAAATAGTACGCTGTGAATGTATAAACAGGAAAAATTTCTATTGCATCACTATGGGAGAGTGTAACAAAAAAAGCGTTCATTGATGTTATTTAAAAAAAAAAAAAAAAAACAGAAAAAAGGAAACTTTATCATGACAGATCAACTTTATAAAAAAAAAAAAAATTGTGCTTTTTTACGATATTACTAAGTAAAGAAAAAGGTTTTTTTTTTTTGTATTTTTCTTTATTTATAAGTATGTTTTATGGGGTTTTATAAAAGGTTTGTGAATATTGTAAAAGGAAGCATATAGCCGGTCATGCAAAATGACTTATTTTTTTGGTTTATCCATTTCGGTTTATCCATTTAGAAGGAATTTCTTAACATCCGGATGTGTATATATTTCTGTATATGAACACAGTACAATCTTGACATTAAAAAAGATTAAATCGTTTTTTTTTTTTTTTTTTACTGTTTTATTCTTTAATGAAGTGTTTTCCGTCTTTTACTTTCTTTCTATATTCACCCATCCAGTTGTAATCGATTCAATGCAACTTAATTCACCAAATATATAAAAAGCTCATTTATATTTTTATTACAATAATCAACGAGGCAGTTAAATATTAATATTTTTTTTTTGTTTATCCGGTGTTTTATTTTATTCAATTGTCACCAGGTGATTTTATTGATTTAACGAAAAGCTTTTTTTTTTTGTTTTGTTTTTACTTGCGAAACACATATTAAGCGGTTTCGTTTATTCACGTTAAATACAATGAGAAAAAAAGGGTCATTAAACCCCTTATCCGATTCAACAAGAAAAAAACAACAAAACAAATATTTTCACCGATTTGTTGAAACAAATAAAAAGAAAAAAAAACAAGGGTGGAAAAAACACTTAAAAATCTTATTTACAATTGAAAAGTTTTTTTTTGTTATAAAAGTTGTTTCAAAAACAAGCGTTACGCTTAAATAATGTTCAAATACTTCAATACAAAAAAATATTACTGTCGGTTAATTATAGTTTTACTAGAAACTATGTAAAGGTTTGCATCACTTAAGTGACCAAAGTTACGATAAAAAGAATAAAGAATAACACGAAGAAGATAAAGTAACAGGCAAAAGGTTAAATAAGAGACATTTTGTATCGATGGGGTTCATTCATGGTAATAAATGTTAAAACAAGATTACCTACTATAATAAATAATTTGAATAAAAATGTTGAAAGTAAAAGCTATTAAAAGATAAATTAATCTATAAATCATTTAAAAGGATAATTCCTTCCCAGAAAACACTATTTCCAGTCAAATAAATCAATTTTTTAATCATTTTTATTGCAATTTTACTTTATAATTTTATCGTTTTTCTGTACGAAGCTTCTTCTTTGTTATTAAATGGTGTTGTTACTGCCACAAGCTAAATAATTTAATTTTTTTTTTTTATTTTTCTTTCTATATTTAAATTATTAAGAAATACTTTTCATAAGTTTTGTGTTTCCTTATCGTGTTTATAGGAGAAAGGAAAAGATTTGACCGCAAAAAAGGTTTTTTTTTTTTTTGCTTTTCTCTTCTTTAAATTACTTCACTCTATCAAACGAAAATATTGTCAATAAAAATATATATATATATATATATTTTTTTATTATAATAAACAAAATTAAAGCACCAAAAGAAGATGAAAAAAATATAATAATGAGGAAACTTAAAATATCTATCCTGAAACACAATCTTAAAGAATGGAAAATGAAATAAATTTATATCGGTATCACAAAAAAGTGACAAAAATGAAAAAGGAAAGGAAAAATCATTTATTTTCTATATCCAGTTGTGAAGGATACAATTTATTCTATGAAGAATCAGAAAAAAAATAAATTTTTTTACCACCCAGGGCATGTTTTTTTCATTTTTTTTTTTTTTTTTTTTTTTTGCTTTGCTGATGTCTGATACTCATCAAAATTGATGACAAGATTTAATGCCATGCAATATCGTTTTATTGAGAGTTTTTTTTCCTTTCTTTCTTTCTATCCTTATTTTTGTGATATATTTTCCTATCAAAGTAAAGCAAAGCAAAAAATAAAAAAAAAATTATTTATAATCATGAAAATATGAGGATAGGATCCATTAAATTCTTTATTGTCATCAAGGGAATATATAATTATTATGGAATAACAAAATTATTTTCTTTATCATTCTAGGAAACATATTGACTTTTATTAATTGTATAGAGTAGGAAATTTTTGATTAAAACTGTTTTTATTTTTCCTGCTGTTACAATTAGTATCGCGATTATTTAAAATTTTTGTGAATATTTTTTTAATCTGATTAATGTGAATCATTATTTGTGTTATAATGGGCATCATGGCATCTTATAAGTTTTCTGTTACTACTGACTATAACTAAAGTTTTTTTTTTTTTTGTTACCGAAAAACTCCTTAATTAATAAAGACAAGAGAAAAATTGTTGATAAACTGTGCAACAACTTGATAACGACATTGATTATCAATGTAATAAAAATGAAAAAAAAAAAAATTTTAACTAGATAACTTTGGAAATAAGTTAATATTCTCCTCTTCCACATTTTTTTTTTTTTTTTTTGTTATTTAACATTAAAAATACATTAAAAAACTATTACAGCAGGCAGACACAGGTACACCAGCTGATTTATCAGTGCATCAAAGGCTATTCAATAATATTTTTTTTTTTATTTATTTATTCATATTTTCGAAAACTCTGAGAGAGAAAAATTCTTTAAAATAATATAAAATCTTGTAGTAGCTTAAGAATCGCTTAGCCTGATTACTTGCGATTATCATAAAGCTGTGTGCTTTCAAAATGTCATATTTAATATAAAAAAATATTTTTTTTTGTCTGTTTATTTGCTTTGTTTTTTAAGCTTTAAGCGAGGTTACACGAATATTTAACTTTTTGTTTGTTTCGTACTTTAATAAGTTTGTAGTCATTTTGTGTGACCATTGTGAATATATGTATATGGCTTAATAACAAATATCACTAATCTTATTAATTAATATTCTTTTAGTAATTTCTGATCAGAAAACGTACGATAATTATTATGTGGGCTAGAAAGAAAGTAAATCAACCGTAATTAATATTAAAATCGTAAATCCATATCACAGCTAAAATAATTAATCCATTTATGTTTTGATTTATCAGAAACGATGCGTTGTCTGTAAGGAGATTCACTCCTTTAGTATTTTACCAACATGTTTTATAAATAAATGAAACTTTATTAAATACCTGCCCACCTGTAATTCATACAATTCTATTTATGCTAGCATCGTTACTGTTTAATTTTTATTTTTAAAAATTATTATTTCTGATAACCGTTATGCTACCGGCGTGGGTTAAATATTAATAGTTTTTTTGTGTTCTGTCAAACCTAACTCATAGCCAAAATACACCCACTATTCGTCTATATTTTATAGTTTAAAAAAAAAATTTGATTTGTAATGTTCTAGTGAAATCATAATTAATTAACTAAAAAGCATAGAGAAATTTTTTTAAGATTAATCATAAACAACTTGTCAGACAAATAATCCTCGTAAAGGTAATACAACATAAAACATTTAAACATTAAAATACATTTCATTTGTACCGAAAAATATATCCGTTGACCTCAACAATTTAATTAATTAACATTTCATGTTTAAAAATTGTATAGAAGAATCGTAATTAGTATTTGAAAGCACAAAGCAACAAAAAAAAGTTATATTTTGAAATGTGAATTAACTTTTATAATTATACTATAACGTTTTGGATATATAAGAATAGATTATTCAGCTTTAGTGGGGGTGTGATGTGAGATAAATATAATTTAAGGCACATATTAAAGTAAAACTATGACCACCCGAAATTTTGCGTGTTTTTTTGTGTTATTTCATAGAATTCAACTTGTCGAGTTATTTTCTTATCAAATATCAATACAATGGGAATCACAACTATAATTCATAAATAATTCATGTTCGATAAGTTTACTTTTGTAAACTAAGTAAGATTACTTAAGTAATTGAATCCGAGTTAGGTTTGTAAATAGTATTTGTAAGGAAATAATGTTTTTGTGATGTGTTCCGAATTATAAGAAAACGTTAATTATTATCTGTCTTGATAATTATTATGAATAAAATATAAACAAAGTTTATATGGGGGCGTAAACAATGTGTAACAATAATCAATCTGTCTATGAATCATCTAAAATTATGTATTAGCTATGTTAAAACAATACATCAATGTCAATATATCGGAGAATGTTTTGAGTAAATCTAGCTACGATTCAACGGAATCAATGTACACAACATATAAAGTCATAACAACGATAATTGATTATCATCAAAAGTAGACAAATCATAAAAAAAACAAGCATATTCTTATTAAACATTAAAAAAAATTTATCTCGCCATAAAAACGTATTAAAAAAATTAAAAAAAAAAAAAAAAATATATAAGAGCAGACAAAATAACCTCCAATAAAAGTTTAAGCACTTAAATTAAACTCATCTAACCCTTAATTAAAAATATCTTTATCTTCTCTAAATTATATATAATTAAAAATAAATAAGAAAAAATTAAACCCGATTACCCTGTAAAATTATTTCCAGGTTATAAATTTTTTTTTTTTTATATTCTAATCTATTAATGTGGATTATGATTGTTGAGATAAACTGATTTGATATAAAAAAAAATCTGATTACAAAAAAAAAATTTCTTTTTTTATCAATCACATTGATTAGGTTTGTTTTTTTTTTTTTTTTTTTGGTTTTATTTTTGTATAATAGAACTTTCGGTGTTATATTGGGATTAAAAAAAAAATGAGCTTTTGATGTCACGTGTACGATATTTTATTTTGTTTCTATGTAGAAAATCTACAATAAAAAAAAAGAAAAAAAAAAAGTTAAATGAAAAAGAAAATTCAATAAATTTTGGTAAATTGGAAAATAATGTAGGAAAATTATATAGGAAATTATTATCCTCGCTATGACATCCATATGAAATTTGTTTTTATTTTTATTTTATTTTTTTTCCATATAATAATAATAATAACAAATTCGTGGCACATGACATTATAATGACAAATTACAGCCAACATCACAAACTATAAAGGAGCTTTTTTTCTTGTTTATCCTCTGCTTAAAGGAAATTTTTTTTTTTTTTTTTTATTTTACTATTACATCATAATAATGTTCTTATTATTAATAATAATGTTGGATAATGTCAAAATGTTTACAAGTTTTATTGTGAAAATTGATGTGAATTTTGCTTTTCGTTTTTTTTTTTATTAATACGGTTTACCAGGCGTCTCCATTGTAAATTAATTTTTTTTTGTTTTAATTTTGATTATACTTACATTATGCTTAGTAAAGCTTAATTATTTATAATTTTTAAATAATCTATGTATATTCTAGAATTTTTAAAAAGAGTCGACCAAACACGTGGAGCAAAGTCGATGTCTAATGTCACAAACAATATTCCTGCAAAGTTTCAGCTTATTTTGAATTAATTTTTTTCTCGCAGAAAATTGAAAAAAAAGCTGATAGTTTGTATGGATTTTTGTATACACACATATTTTGTATGGAACCTATTATTGAGAATTCATAACACCCTGTCAGCAGTATATTTTCTTATTTAACAGTATAAACACCGACCAAGCAATGCTTTACGTTTTGTTAACCAAACTAACTCACAAAAACACATAAATTGATTAAATGATATAACAAGTGCCAATAAACTTGTTTAAAACTAGTAAACACAATTTCCGATATATTTTTTAAACAGATAATTTTATTTTATTTTCCAATCGATATCTGTTCAATTGCATGTCAATATTTATTACTGTTTTACCAAACGTTTGTAAAAATACATTTTGTATAAAATTTACAAGAGACTATTTTGTATATGACAGTCTTTTTAAATGCACTCGAGATAGAAAAATCATCTCAATGATTATTTCTGAATTACAGATTTTTTCTGTTAACGCCTATCTGGCAAGCAGTTTTTTAAATTACATAAAACTTAGTCAAATAAGCGAACATTCGCCTAGATTCCGTCGGAACATGTAACCTAAATATTATCTCATAAAAAACATATAAATGTTGACCTAATTTCATAATAATTACTTTTAAATGTTCTGACATTTTGTGTAAGTAAAACCGATTTATGTTTTCCTATAATGTATTGGAATTTTTTTTTTTTGGATTGCAACATCGTCTCCTTAATTAATTCTATGATAAATTGTGTAAATAACATAAAATCTAATCACGTTCGTAAAATAATTTAACAGAAATTCATAATAAGTTTATTAAAACGAAGAAAAACCATAAAAAAAAAAAAAGAATTTTTTTTTGGCAATAAAATTGTAAGAAAAGCCATTTTTCAAGGGAGAATACAGAAAAACTGAAAAAAAAAACTTTTAATAGAAATTCTAGGGTTGTAAATGTATAAAAATGAAAATCCAATTATAATTTTGATTATTTTTATTACTTGAAACTAGTTGACAAGATATAAATGTTTTAAAAATGTTTTGAAAATTTTAAAAATGAAAAAAAAAAAAACCCAATGGAAATTAGTAGTGGCGTAGGAAGAAGAATTATGGTAATTTCATTTGAGAATTAGTAGGCAATCAATGGTTTATTACTACCAAAAAACAATTCATGTGTATAATATTTTCATTAGTTTATTAATTAAATTTGTTAATCGAAATAGATTCCTAACTAATTTCTCATAAAATAACTTTCAACATTTATTGCGGTTTAATTTAATTTTGATTGATTTTTGTTAATTAACAAAAATATTTTCACTTTACTGGATTAATAACTCTACATTGAAATTACTCATCTACTACTACTCTTACTACTACTTCAAAATTCAATTTCTAATCGTTTATAAATAAATTAATTATTTAAAAAATGCGAAAATAAAACATAAAAGAGATTTTAGAGTAAAAAAAAAGTTCACATAGAGCAACATCTAAAACCCTTATTTCAGGAATATTCTTCCAAAATTATTTCTAAGAAACAAAAATTATTTTTATTTTTATAAAAAGCAAACAAAAAAAAAACTTTTCGTTTTATTTTACAGTAATTCGACACGATAAGAATCCGTAAAATCCTTTATAAACTCATTGATAGCGAAAAGCTTTCTCATTATAATTATTATTTTTACGCAGAATTTTGTGTTCTTTTTTTCATTTTTGAACATAAAAAGTTGCAAATTTCATTTCTTAAAATTTGCGTTTTCTGTATTAATTGCAGAGAGTCTAAAATTGACAATGGGTTTTATTGGTAGATTCGTATAGCTTGTAGTTAGGATTGTTCCATCCAAATGATCAGAACTTCATTCAAGAACAAGGATCGAAGTGAACGATGTTTTAATTTAGGTAATTAAACAAATTAAATGAAAATTGCTAATATATAAAAAAAATGAGATTGAGAATTAAGCAAGGATTTAGTCATCAATATCCTTAGTTCCATAGGTTACGGTAGATTGTTTTTAAGTTTTTTTTTACCTGATTGCAAATTCACTTCATTTTTCACAAGGTTTTAGGACCAGTATAAGTAATAGTAGCTCCGGATCACTTAAATTCAATAGTTTATTCCCAAATTAATCAATTTTCTTCATTTATAGATTAAAATTAAAAATTTCTAATTTTAAAGACAATTAACAGTCTGGAGCAAACAAACAGACATTTTCCAACAAATTTTTCATCAAACCCATTGTACCATACAGTAATTATTCAAAAATTCAAAGGTGATCAAGGATAAAATATAAAAAAAAAAATCTTATAAGAATAGATATTAAAAGAATGAAAACCATTTTTCAAAAGGAAAAACCTTTTCATTATTATACATTATGATGATGGTAGCTATACTCCTGTGTATCGTTGAGGCTAAATAAAGTAACAAAAACGACGAGAAAAAAAGCTTACACAAAAAATAAATAAATTTGTATTTACAAAAGATTATAAAAGGTATGTTTCTTACTTTAAATAAAAATAAAATGATTGCATCAATTGAACAATGATAACCGAAAGAAAACATCTCTGTTGAACACAATAAAAATATAATAAAATTTGCATATTATTCGTATTAAACTGTCTTACATCGTAGCCTCTTTATTATTATTATTATTATTATTATTATTACAAACCATGATTTCTCTCCCACACCCTCTCACATTCAATTGTATTTTACCCATTTATACAAAATATATTTAATATAACATGAATAACTATTATGTAAAATTATATTTTAAGACTATTTTCATTGCTTTTTTTTTGTTATACTTTGAATTAATTTCAATTTACATGCAAATTGGCCAAGTTTTATTCCTTTATTTACGCTTTTTTCGTTTTTAAAAAAAAATTAAAATATCTTTGAATATCAAAAAAAAAAAAAAAAGGAAAAAAAAAGTAGATAGAATATTGGTCGTTATTAGCCAAATAAAATATATTTTGTGGTTGATGAAAGTAATAAAATATTTTCTCGATTTTATTTACAACGGTGGTGGTGTAAAAAAAAATACATATAGTTCTCTTTAAACCGGATACTACTAAGGAAATCAATTTAAAATATTTACAAAAAAAATAAAAAAAATAATAATAACACAGGAAATACGTGTAACAATGATAATATTTAATGCAAATTTATGATTATTAATATCTTAGATGTAATGAATAATTAAGAACAAATTTTTTTTTTGTATCGATAAATAATTAAGATAAATCGATGGTTTATTAACAAATAACAATAATGATTAATGTGGAAAATGTTTGTGTTTGTAGTTGGTTTAATTATTACTACGAATTAAAGTTTAAACGAAATTTAATTAAAAGTTTTTACTTTGTGTGTACGAATTACTTGTTTAACCGCGGTTGTAACGTTGATTACATTTATATAGAACTACACTCACAGCAGGATAAATAAACACTAGAAAATTTCACAAACAAGGTAGAATAGTGTAGATGATTCCTTAAAAAACTTTATGATTGATTTTTATTCAATAAAAATTAACAACTTCGTTTTAATTTCGATTACAAATCAAAAGCTAAGCTTGAAAGTTTTTTTTTTGTTAAAAGAAAAAAAAGAAGTAATTTCAATATGATGGCGATTTTAAAGAATTTTTCATAATTTATAAATAGAATTTTGATTAATAAGAAGCCAAGAAATATGATTTTATATATAAACAGCAGAGAATCCTTTTAAAAGCGTCCTTTTATCACGTTTTTTAAAGTTACTTTTTCATTATTACGTAGAGTAACAATAATTTTAACGTTTGTAAAAAGATCACAATTCGATTAAATAAACTAAATGAAGTGAAATAAATAAAATGTTGAATTAATCGTTAAATAACAATTTATTAAATAATCCTTTGATCATACAATCTAATTTATATAAATAATAAAAAAAAAAAAACCTTCCGAAGTAACTCAGTTTTGCTCATTTTACTCTGCAATATTCAATAAAAAAAAAGTTTTTCTTATAAAAACGTAATTTTAAACACATAAAACTAATTTAAGCGAATAAACATCATTAAAAAAAAATGTTTTTTGTGCTAAGTAAGTAACTTTTCTTAACATAAAATGCATCAAAGTTATATTTTTTTTTTTTTTTTATATATAAAGTAAAATCAGCAAGATGTGCATGATTTTCTTAGATTTTTCCAGTATTTTTTTTCTTGTTTGTAATAAGAGTTTACAGAAGTAACAAGACCGTTGACATGGTATGATATATAAATCTCGCTATTTCCTTAATTAATCTTTAATTTTTTTCTTTTTTTTTTTGTAATTTATGCTAAGTAAAATTCTTATAAAGAAATTTCTTTCGTTAATAATTAAACAGAATTTTCCTATGTTAAGTTGATTAGCTTTTAATTAATCTATACTAGGGACTGTGGATGCATAACAGACTAGCTTCTGTGCTATTTTTTAATGCTTTTATCAATACTTTGCTTGATATTTATTGTACAAAACATTTCCATCAATAAATAAGAAATCAAAAAAACTTTCTAAAAAAACACTTTAAAAAAAAAAAAATCTTATGTAGATATCAGGGGCCAGTATTTGTCTGTTTTTTTCTATGTTCAAATAGCATATTTTACAAAATAAATAATAATAGGATGAACAAAAAGAAAAGAGTCTTTGGTTCTGTGATCTTTGTTTCGTTGTTGTCTTCTATCTGGAAGCATTTGCTGCTGCTGCTGCTTATTTTTTTTGTTGTGTATTCTTCGTGTAGAAATTGAGCTGTTTTTCGTGTTTATCATTACAAATAACATCAAGAATCCTGAACAATACAAATAAACAAACCAAAATAGAGTAGAGAAGGACTAGAATTATAAAAAAAAGGAAAAAAATCCTTTATAAGGAAATACATTTATTATATTATTAACAAAAAAAAAATTTATTTACACAACTCTTCAACATTTGCTTTTATTTGTTGTCTTCCGGACAAAAAAAAAAATAAAAAAACATTTGTGTGCTGTGCAGTCTTATAAATGAACATTATGCTTTAAAAAAAAAAAGCACCGCACAGTAAATCCTCAATTTTACTAGCGTGTTATCAAATTTTTATAAATATTAAACATTTGAATTGTTCTTATCCATTTATAACGCTGTGATAATCACCACCAACCACAAGTTTAAAAACAATAAAAAAAAAAAAATAATACCTAATTTTGTGATCAATAAATTGAGTTTTAAGTTTGTGTTACAAAAAAATTAAACAAAAAACACACAAAGAATGAATAAAAGCAATAAAAAAGGTTTAAGGAAGAACAAATATTGTATTGAGTAGCAAAAACATAATAAAAAAAAAAAAAAAAAAAAATTTCAATTTAAACAACGCTGATGTTTCATCAATATTTTAAAAATAGATTTTCATTTGGTCTACCAATAAAATCGGTTTTATTAGGGAAGAATTTTTTTTGTTGTTTGTTTGAGTTCTTTTAAAGCCAGGTCCAAAGGGGTTGTGGTTGTTTTTTTTTTTTTTTTTTCGAGATGTATTTTACCTGTTTTCTACCTGTTTATTGTTATTGTGTTATTCGTTACACTATCGATTATAAATCATTGAAATGTTTGTAGTTATAATAATCAATTGGAAAGAATAAAAAAAATCCATAGGGTTAATGTGATCAAATTAGTTACACATTAACTTCGTTTAACCTTTTATTAATGAAATAATAGTTCATCACTGAAGGATGAACTAATAAATTCCATAATTTAATCGCTTTATTTTTAGAAAAAACCAATTATTATTCGACAAATAGAAGAATTATTAAAACCACTTAATTGGACAGTAAACAGATTGTGAATGATTTTTAAGTAAACAAAACAAAAAAGAAAAATTGAATTTTCCTCTCCACCATTTTACGTCAACAAAATAAATTAGACACAGTAGGGGTTTAGGATGGTGTCACATTAATGTTCATTGTCAAAATGAATTTTATTTTTTTATTTTTTGTTAAAGCAATTGAGGTATTAAAGGTTTTTCAATAAGTAAACAAAGATTACATCGTGGATTTTGTTGTTTATTATCAAAAAAAAAAGCACCGAACGGATAAAATTTTTCTAATTACTTAAGATGCAATTTGTTATCATGTAATCTTCACACAAAAACATTTTAATTTATTATTGTTTTTCTATTTTAATTTGTGCCACCCACATAGTCGTTTTGAAAATTAAATTAAATAAACAAAATTAATTACATTTTAATCATGTCTTGCATCTATTACCACATATCAAGTAAAGTTTTTTTTGGTTGTGGAGTATTTTGATGTTTGTATGGGCGTTAGAAAAAAAAAATCATTCCATTCATAAACATAATTTTTCTAAAATCCGGTAAATGACGATGGAAAATTAAGATAAACATGGAATTAAATTTTGACCTTTAAGCTCATGTAGGTGATGTATGAAAATATATTTTTTTTTTATTTCTTAATTACTGTTGAGCTTTTTTTTTTGTTAATTGTGATGCGTTGTTGTTTCGCGTTTTAAACTTATCATGATTTTGGTTTTTTTCTATTAATCAAACTAATTTCAATAAATCTTCATCAATATGAATAAAATATAATTTAATTAACATTATGACATTAGAATATTGATAACAGATTGCAAAATGTCAAGATGCATGTTGAATTTTAACGATATAGAAAATTTCACTTTATTAAAAAATAATAAATTATAAATAGGTACGTATAACAGGTAACAGGATATAAAATCAAGCATCAGAAGTAACTATTATTAAACAAAAAGAAAGAAGATGAAATAATCGATGCTTTTAATTTAATTAAAATAACAAAAAAGTCTGCATAGCTTAAAACATGACGTATTAAAGTGCAACGAAATGCAATTAATTATGCAAACAATTTACAGTGAAAATAAATGGATAGTGTTCGTGAGAGAGGGTGGTGGTGGTGGTTTAAAAACGAAAAAAAAAAAAATTAATTAAAAAAATAACATTTTTGTCAATATTTAACATTTGCTTAAAATTTTTATATCGTTCATATCTATAGCCGGGGCTATATAGATATCATTTGTGAACAACAACAATAACCGAAATAAAGCGCAAAAAATAATTCATTATCCTGTCATCAATAATTCAAGTTTGCTACAATTGTCTCTATCTATCTCTCTCTCTCTCTGTGTGTGTGTGTGTGTACTGTCTTTAACTAAATATTTTATCTAGAATTGTATAAATAATTTTCCCATCGTTATTTACTTTAATATCAACACATAAATGTCGTAAATATTCTATCGAAATGAAAATTTAAATTAAATTCTGCAATAAAGAGGAAAAAAATTTGTTTGTAATTATTTAAAGCGGATAAATCTTGTTATAAATAATTATTTCTCATAGTCATAGTCAAAAACTATGTCTTTAACAATCTTTAAAAAAAAAAAAAAGTTACAAAAGTTACAAAAGCTGCAATGCATTTTACTTTTATTGCTTTTTTGTGTTTGTGTTTTTTATACCAAAGTCATAATTATAATGTTATAATAACTTATAATTAAATTATTAAATGTAATTAATGTAACATAATGTTTTATTCGTATTTTAAAGAAACTTTATTTACCTGTCGTCTACATTCAAGCACGTTCTGTCTTCATAGAAAAATGTTTCCTTGTGTTTCCTTTAATAATAATTCCATATTAGCTGAGGAAATATTTTGAAAACAGAGTACAAGTACGTACGTACGATAAATAATTCAATCAATCAAATTTTATTTTCTATTAATAAGAAAGTTGATAGCATAAACGTTTGTATTATTTTAATGAAAAAAAAAAAAAATATTTCATTAGTTTTTACTAATAAACTACTAAGAAATTTAATTTGCATACAAAAAAAAAAAAAACAAACACCACCGAACATTGATAGAGTGACCAACAATTATTTATCAAAGCTTTATACAGACAGAAAAATATTAATCCTTAACGATAAATAACAATCGTATTGAAAGGAAAAAAAAAATTCGTTTTTCTTAATTTTAATTAGATAATTGAAATTCTAGAAAGCAATAAAAAAAAAATTGATAAATGATTGAAAAAAAAAAAAAAGATAAATTGGTTTTTCTAGAAGAAATAATCTGGGTGTCATCACTGTAACTGAAAATAAATTAATGTTGCAGCAGTAACTGTTTTTCAGTATAACAAAAAAAAAAAAAAAAGGGAAGAAAAACGGGATGAGAACAAAGAAATCCGAGAACAATGTAATAATTAATCATCAACCAATAATGGTTTCAATGTCAGACAAAAAAATTAATTAATTAATTAAATAAATTCTTCTGCATTAATAATTAAATTTTGTACATGAAATTTACTTACAACAGTAATTGTGTATTAATCGTTGAATATGTCAGATTAAGTAACGAAATTAATTTGTCACCTAGAAACGACTGCAACAAACGATACACCGGTGATTATCAGGGAAAACACGGTAATCAGCTTTAAAACGCTATTACTAGATGAATAAAAGCCTCGCAAAATAAATCTTTTTTTTTTCTTTTTTCTTTGCAAGCCTTAAATAAATTTATTTTACTTAGTTTTCCGTTTATGTTTCATTCGGTTTTTTTATTTTGTCTTTTCTTGTTTATTCTAAAATAAATGTCTGTCATTTTGTTTTATCTTATCTAAATGTAGCAGAATTAGTTTTATTTGTGTATTTGATAGGAATAATAACAAAAAAAAAATAAAGGGGGCAATAAAAACCCTGTATGATAAAATTGCACAATCATACAGAGATGGAATAGTAATCACATAAAATATTATTTATAATACAGTGCAATGTCCTTTTGCTTTTTTAATCACAAAATGTCAGAAATATAAAATTTGATTAACGTTTTAAGTAAAAAAAAAGGGAGTAAAATCCATTGTAACAATATTTACATTGTTTTAAAACTTTAAAAAGCTTTCAAAGCTCATATTTAGTTAAAATTTTCTCCATATTAAAATATTATCCTTTTCCACGATTATCAATGCATAAAAAATAAAACAAAAATTCTATAATCCTCAAAATAAGCTACTTATATAAAAGTTCAGACAAGTTTTTCGGAGAATAAAATTACAAAAACCCAAAGTATACTAGAAAAACACACCCCTGTTGAACTAGCTAACTTAAATCTTCCCTCTCGTTTTTTTGACAAATTGTTTGGTAAATGTTGAGGATAAAACACAATAAACCAAATGCAAAACAATTAATTAAATTTCTTTAAATAGTTTTTCCCATTTTTTTTTTTTTTTTTTTTTTTTGACAGGTATCAGAGAATAATTCTACTTGTTTTTTTTTTTTTTTTTTTTTACAGAAATTGTATTATTTAACCAAGGTGTAATAATAGATAAAGGACATCATAACCTGTAAATAAGAAAATGACTATTTTTGTAAATATAATTATCCAGCTAAAAATAAATTAAAAACAATTTCCTGACAATTTTTGCACAAATAAAATTCAAATTTAATTAAAACATTTGCTGACATAACTTTGTTGAAAAACAAAAACACCTAACATTTCAATTTTTTGAAGCTTTAAAGCATGAGAATACAAAAAAGAAAACACCTTGAAAGCAGGTGATTAGCATAATAACAATATTAGCATTACGTAATGTGTTAATTGTTTTTTTTTAAATTAACCAACTCAATAGTACTTAGCACAAGTTGTGATGATTTAGCAAAAAAAAAAAAAGAAAAAAGCTTCCGAAGCTCTACAAATTTTATTTTTGTACAAGAATGAATACAAATGAACCAACCAAACAAAAAGTTTAATTGCCAACACCCAAATAAATTTTAACTTTCACGATAAAAATAAATATATATTTTTTTTTTAAGTGAAAAGAGCCGCGCCTAGTTTGAAATATAAATTCTCATTTTCATTCATTTATCCTTGAATGATTACAAACGTAACAAACAAACAAAAAACTACATCCAGACAACACACCAGCTTGTTTGGTGGCTACAGTTTATTTCTTACTGAAAGTTTTTTTTTTTTTTATTTTTATTACAAACAACTTTACTGTCGTGCTTTCATCTTTGTAGAAAAGTGAAAGCAATATAAACAGCAACAAAACGTTCGTTTGGCTGTGCGTTTTGTATAATAAAATCGCATGCGTTGGAATTTTCTTATAGGGTGTACAGAAGTAACATCACACATTTCTATTATTTCGTTTGAAGGATTTTTCATTCATCGTTTTTTCGTTTCATAACAGTTTGTGTTCATAATTTTTAATTTTTAATTTTTTTTTTTTTGATGACTTGACATAAACTAATCTTTTTGGTTGACATTTGTTTGGTGATGCTTTTAAAAGCTTTTCTGTATTTAAATTTTCTTTTTTTACATTAAAAATAATAATTAATACAGAGGTTTACTACTCGTTAGCTACTCTTAGTTAAGTCTTTATTTTCTAATTAGTATAAATGAATTGTTTTTTAGATTTAATTTTTATTAATTTTTGTTAATGTAATAAATAAAAAGTTTTATCTTTTAGAATATCGAATATAAAGCTTCGAAACAAAACTTTAACAATTCCATTGCCTAATAAATAATTGTTTAGTTTTTGTTGTTTTGTTTTAAAGTTATTTCAAAAAACAATGTGTGTGTGGGGTGAGGGGGTGGTAGGGTGTTTTAAAACTAATTTAAAGCTTCACGAATTATAACGAAGAAACATTTTCGATATAAATATCATTTTAGTTTTAACAATAATCTAATTTTTGCTACTGTTATGAAAGAAAGAAGATGAAAAACTTTTTTCTACTTTAAAAACAAAGTTTGAAGCCACATATAATTTTTCATCATTCTTTTGTCATAATATAAAGAAAGTTCTTCATATGTGTGTGCTGTATACGTGTGCTATTATGTACGTGAATAAAATACGTAAAAACTACGGTGAATATAAATAAAGAAAAAAATGTTACACAATAATCATATAGAATTACCTACAACCATCAAATAGTTAAAAGGAGCAACAAACGGATAGATAAAAAGTGTATAAGATGAATAGGGGAAATGAACGTTTATTATTAACGCAATGTCATCAAAAATTAAATTATATTATTATAAACAATTGGAATAAACACTTTTTTTTTTTTTTTTTTATTGTAAATTATAATAATTTTATTAAATATTTATTCAGTGTGTGTCTTAACTAGGATTTCACGTATCGGTGCATTTTCCTTCTATCGATACTATCTCATAAGAATACTGATACTATCGATCCATCGGTTTGCAATCCATAGTAGTAAATAAATAAAATTCAATCAATTTCCACTATTAAGACAAGTAAATTAATAAAATGAACCAAAAAAAGCTCTACACAGTGTAATTTAATAACAAATCATTAATTATAAAGGGGTTTAATCCAAAAAATATGTATTAGTCATAGAATAATACTATTACGTTAATTTTAGCTTTAAAACTAACACAAAAACGATATCTCACATCTTTAAACAACAATGAAAAATGAGTTTTACCTTGTGCTTCACAGGAATTGCTTCACTTTTCTTTAATAAATTGTCTAGAAATGCACTTATTTCTGTATTATTATTATTATTATTATTAAGTGTTGTTAAAATTATTAATATAATTACGAAAAAACATTTTTTAATGTAATTTAACTACAAAATTTAGGTAATAACATCGATAATAGTTTCCCATTTTAAACTAACCAAATTGTAGTAACAAAAAAAAAAACGAACTTTTTTCCATGTCTTATAGACTTATAACTGCAAAAACCTCATAAATAAATTTAATCAACTCTGCATGTGGTGTATTATGGTAACGAAAAATGATTATTATAGAGAAGGTACAAAAAAAACATACAATGAAAATACCTAGGTATTCATGTCTTGTGTTTCACTGTTTTTGATAAATGGAAGCAATTGCTGAGTGTAAACAGTTATTAGGCGGTTAGATATTTTACGAGAAACATTTATATCAATAATAATAACAAAGTTATATAAGAAAAGAAAAGAAAACGAATTGTTTTTTTTTTTATAGTTTTCATAGAAGTTTTTAATGTTTTTCCAGCAAGTATCCTTAACAGACATTAGTTATGTGAATACCTGCATTTTTATAATAATCGATATAATTTGTAATTGTTAATTTCCTAAAAGCATAAAATAATTAATTTTTTTTTACAGCACATATAATGTTGATTTATTGTGTTTACTAAAAAATGTATTTCATTCACATAGGCATTGACACTAAATTAAAAAAAAATTATAATTATGATGATTTTTATTGTTTATTCATTAAAAATACCAACTCTACCTACTTGTCCTCCACCTAATAATATAAAATTAAAAATACAAAATTGTGTTAATAAAATCCCTACAGTATAGCTACCAAAAGCAGCACCCACTCGTCCCACCATTAATATCTTTTTATTTGTAAACAGATTGCTTCGATTGATTATTTTGGTTATAAGACCAAAAAGTTACTTTCAGTTATTTTGAAATTAGAATTCCTGATTTAGAAAAGATTTTCACTGATATTCCAGGAAGATTCAATCAAATTTGTCATTTTTTAGCCTGGAAAATCTACAGGGAAATTTCGTTATTATTATTAAAATCAGCAGCAGTTTATAGTCGCGACTTAAAATCAGTTTTCGTTGACATTTTAAACAATCATACAACTGAGATTTTACTGTGGATCAAAGTAATAAAAGCTTTCGACAACATCCAAACACATCCTTAAAGGAACGGTTTTTTTTATTATTTCTTTTTTCTAAACAAACATAAGACATATCAAGATAAAGAGATGAAGATGAAGACAAAAAAAAAATCATTTCTATAATATATAAAAAAAAAAAATCGAATACACGCTATATGGAATTTTTTTTTTTTCCTATATTCTAAAACTCATCAAAACCTCTCGTAAGGTTTTTCGTTTTTATTTTATTATTTTCTGCCAAGAAACGAATTTATTTCTCAAGATTTTCGTTTTTCTTCTTCTTTTTTTCCGTTTTTTTTTTTTTTTTAACACCCATATAGATTTTTAAAAGATCGTAAATCAAGAAAGTAATTTGAAAAAAAGAATAACAAAAACATCAAGCCACATTAAAGGTTTATAGATTTTTGGTACATACTCAAGAATTTTCATTTCGTTCCTTTTTTGTAGTTTGTTTTTCTTCTTTTATTTACATCACCAGGCTCTCCAAACTTCTACCAGTGCCAGTACCAAAAATGTATGGTGTTAAAGCTTTTGTGTGATTTTTTTTTTCTTCACTTTTTAGGACTTACATTCCTATATCTAATTTTAAAAAATAACACAAACAAAAAATCAGCTAAAAAAGCTTAAAATTAGTTTGATCTAAAGTTCAATCAATTTTTTGAATTTTTTGCAGTTCACTAAGAATTCAGTTAAGGAGAACAAATAATCTTTGTTAATTCAATTAAATCGTTTAAATTTTTTTTGTAAAAGAATTACAAAAAACTACCACGATTACAAAGAATGTTTGCTGATTAAGGAATTTTGTTTTTTTTATTATTTCACTTGAACAGCACAGTAGCCACACAAAAGTAATTATTTGTGATATTCCTACAAATTTAACGTTGTGCTTTTTTTTTTTTTTTTGCTCTCTCTATCTCTCTTCCTGTTATATAATTAAAGTGCTTTAGGAAAGAAACCTTTACCGTTTTTACTTTGTTTTATTCATTTTTATGATAATGGTTAAGGTAGATAAAATAAATAAAAAAAAAAAGCACAGAAAAAACAACTATCACTAGCATAAAAATATTTTATTAGAATTTCGTCGTCATAAACAACAACAAAAATAGGAGGGAAAATAAAGTTTTTCATTTTTATTTAACAAAAGTAGAATGTGAATGGCGATTAGTGAAAGTATAGACACTTAACAAGGTATACCAGCGATAGCAATTACACTTTGATAGAATAATCAATTTTAATTTGTGTAGAAGCTTTCGTTATTGGTTTTTTTTTGTTTCAGTTGTTTGTTTGTATGCTGAGCTTTTTTATTGGATTTACTTCGTTTTTTGTTGTTGTTGCTTTTCACTGCAACTCTGTAATTTTTACGTTTTTATGATTTATTTGCAATCATTCTATAGACCAAACACTTCTGCTAAATTTTTTTTTTCCTATTTGTATGACGTTAACTAGCATTTAATCATCGTGCTTTTATTTTCTGTACCTATTTTACTTGTTTTATTTATTCTTCCAAATAAATGTAAATTAAAAAGCACAAAACGATTAACCATTATAAAAACACGAAATTTAAGTACAGTAAAAAAAACATCGCAACCATTAGGCAGAACATAAAACATGAATTATGCTTATTTTATACAAATGTTTTAGTTTTTTCTTTTTTTATTTTGTATCCACCTTACCATACCATAACCATTATACCACCATTCGTACTCAATTATTACTAGTAAATAGGTAGTAATTTTTTTTTTTTTTTTTTATTTGGTTTTATATTTTGCAGACTCAATGTATAAGTTGACATTTGTATATCGTGATAAGAATGGTAATAAATTTTCCATTCACACATTATTATTTTTCTTTTTTTTTTTTTTTTCATTTTTTTTTTATGGTAAATACATGACAAGTTTTTATGTGTTTTCCATTATTCATCTTTTTCTTTATTTATTTATTTTTTTTTTTATTATTATTAGTAAACAAAGTAATACAAAGTTTTGTTAAAAAAAAAAAATATTTTTATTTTTCTTACATCATTACTTGGAATTTATTACGTAAATCAGATTTTTTTTTCTACTTTTTACGATAAGATAGTGTGCTGAGTTGTTTGGTTAATTAACTTTGTTATATTATGTTAAAAAAAAAAAAATAAATTAAGCGACATTGTTAAATATGGTAAGAAGGTTTTATAATTTTATAATAAATTCTATGATTTATTTAAACGAAATTTCGTTTAACAACATTGTTTGGTAATAAAAAATGTTTTTCACAAAAAAAATTACTATCCCGCGAAATCATAACTTCAGGGTGATTTGTGTTATTTTTGCGTTTAAATAATCAATTTTTTTTGCTTTAATTCTAACAGTTCTTGGATATTTAAATTATTTAACTGAACTTAAATTTTCTGTTCATTTCAAATTAAAAGAAAAATAATTAATAAATAAATAAATAAAAAAAAACCACCCACCCTTATCCATTAATTACATAACATAGCATTGAATATTTCTTATAAATTATTGTTATTAATGATTATTTATTATATTTTTGTATAAAACACCTGATTCATTCGCATATATTTTAGTAAATCATAAATAATAAAATAAAACTAGTTAATAATTCATAAATTAATCAAAATTTTTTGCCTAATTTACCGCTGTAAAATATTTGTTCCAAAAAATCAAAAAAAAAAAAATAAATAAAATTAATCAACAGAGTTTAGCCAATTGTATTCCTTGTTTTAAAATTCTGTTTTCCTAGTAGCAAAATGATTATTTTAATTTAAATAAGAAAATAAATATATAACCGCAACAGTAAACAAACCAAAAAGAAGCTTTTCTGTTTGTTTGATTGTGAATAAAAAATAGAAAGAAAGAAAAAAAGCTCAAAGCTATGTTTGATTATTTGTCTATTTGCATATTTATTATAATAAGAAGTGAAATTGTTCATTTGCAGAATGCAATTGAAGAAAAACTCATCACCTAAAGAGAGTAGAGACAACATAAAAACATAAAAGAAGAAAGTAAAAAAAAACACTGATTATGATTATTATGAAATGACTTGTTGACATTTTTCTTTGTTAACCGTCTTGCATTTATTTGAATTTAATGGCAGAATTTTAATTAAATTTACAGCAAAATGTTTGGGAAAATGTATTTTCCATTAAGTTCCATTGAGTTTTTTTTTTGTTTTTAATGAAAATAATCAAAATATTCTTGAAAACTATGTTAATCGACACAAAGTTGGTTTTTCTTAGCACATTTTTGTAGATTTTGAATCGCAATGCCTGAATATTATTGTATTTTGCAGATTTTAGCTTAGTAAAAAAGATTGTTAACGTCAATGAGCCGGTTTATTAGTGAATTACTTATAATCAGTGGCGTCTCTGTCTGCTTTCAAGTCTTGGCTATGGGTTTCAGGTACCATTTTCTACTTTGCCATTTTATTTTAAGGTTTATCTTCGGAAAACTCATTATTTAATTTTTATTGCCTCTAATATTGAAATGTCTTGCATGTTTATTTCGTACATAATAATTCTGGAATCTTAATTATCTTGCCTACTGAAATTCCAAATTAGATTACAATAAGAATTGCTTTTAACATTCTGGTAACTCTGGTTAAATTCTGACGATTAGAATGTTTTGTTCGTTTATTTCTTACTTAGTAGTTTCAGATTATTTTCTTGTTTTATAATGAAACTTCAAACTAGTCGATTGACTCAATAAGAACCATTGACGCCACTGTCCACAATAACCATTAATATAAACTTGTTTCTCCTGTGTTCAGATACAAAGGAAACAGATTCGATTTCTTCTTTAATTAAATTAATAAAGCGTAACAGTTAGAAGGAATATTATCGGAAAACAATCACCAATATACGACAATAAATACTTAGTTTAAGTATTTCTGTATTTTTATTTTACTTATTTAAGTATAAAATCGATTACAAATAAATATTTTCGTAAAAGTTTCGTTTTTTTCTCTCTGTTGTTTGTCGATATTTGTATTGCAATTCAATTTTCCTATCTTTTTATCAACAACATTATTTTGTTTTCGTACAAATTGGTCAATAAATACAAATTGAGTGCACATTTTATTATCATTATGATGTTACAGACATTAAATAATCTTTATTTGTATTAAATGCTTCCAGATTATTGATTTTTATTCATAGAGTACTTATCCACAATGCACCATGGAAATTATTAAAAATATTCCAGAGAAAATTCTAAAAATATTCCAGGGGCAAGTAGTTACACTTAGGAACATTTTTACGATTTTCTCTGGAATATTTTTAAGTGCAAGTATTTACTATTAAAGTGAAAGGCTAAAGTTCAAAATTATTCTTGTCATGTTATGAAGATAAGAAAAAATAGAAAAATAATAATAAATATATAATTAAAAGTATAAATAAATAGGATGGTTACAGGTGATGGAAGAAAACTTAGCAAAGTTATTGCCAAAAATAAACAAACAAAAATTCGTCACTTCTGTTACAATGTAACGTCTCTGCTTGAATATATTTCCATAAAATCTCATGAATATTACAAACAGCGACTTATTTTTTTATAGAAAAAAAATTCAGATTCTTCTTCTTCTCATTCTGCTTTAATAACACGAAGCTTTATTCTTTGGAAATTTAATTTATGTAAAATCGGTTGAATGAAATCGATACATAATAAGTCGCTTTTAACCCGCTTATACTTAAAGACATTTTAATCATACCAATAGCAAAAACATATTTATATATTTTCCTAAAAAGTTTATTTATTTTTCCTTTCTTTTATGATTTAATCTATTTTCGGAATTGATTTCATGATAAAAAATATTTGTGTCGTTTGACTTTCACTTTTACAAATCAAAATAAAGAGAGAAAAGTTTTTTCTCGCTTCTTTTATATTTTTTGGGTTGTGCTTGGCAAAAAGTGTTTCTCTTATTGACTAGCTAATACGTTTTAATACACGTCTAGACACTTTGCGTATTCATATTATTTGCTTTAAAGAGCTTTTATTCATTGAAAACTAATTAAATTTCATTGATTAACGAAATGTTTGCAGAGATTTCAGTCATTTATTTATTGCTGTATTTTGGTCGAACTATTAAATCTCTAGAGGCACAAATAAGATGTATGACAGTGAGTACAGGTCAGAAACTAAAAGTCTTGAACAACAAATCCCAGTATATTCTGACCCAACACAATCACCTACTGTAATCTCTAGTGATTAACAAACGAAGTGCTCATGTTACAGCAAATAAGAATTAGACAGTGAAGATGGACAGGATACATACTTTGAAGCAATTAGGAATGTATCAATAGAATGGCACAAGGATCCAATCTGGTAGGAGCAAGAAAACGCAAATGAAGGTTCCTAGTTGAAGAATTCCTCCCAAGAAATATGAGAGGAATTTTCATGTTTAGAAATATTTTTTGCCAAAGTTTCTTGTCCTTTAAATAAAAGCACAGCGATTCGTTATTCAAATAAATTTTAATTTCTAATAAAACATAAAACAATTTTTTTCTTTTTTTATCATTTTTATAATCAAATAGAAATTGAAACCAGATGCACATTTATTTGTTTGATAACGTTAAAAATAATTTTGTATTTTTAATGGTTCACAAAACAACAACAACAAATTTGATTGCAATTTTTTAAAGCTTTTTATTTGAATTTCATTTGTAATGGTGAAAAAAATAATCATTTATGCTTACGTCACTGTTATCGCATCAGATCATTATTTTTATTTTTATTTATTTAGTATTATTAGTAACGAATAATAACACGAAGCAAATGAGTGTTGTTTATTTATTACTTTATGTTCTTTTACCAAAATAATAATAATAAAATATATATATATATTTATATAAAAGTAAGCACTAATAAACGGTCGCTTATGCTAAAAAGTGTTTACTTAGCATTGGGTAACCAGCAATAATGGTTGTTGTTTCGTTTTTCTGTTTTTCTTCTCCATTTATTTATTATTTTTCATTTATGTTATCAATAAATTTTGTGAAATAATAATAATAATAATAATAATAATAATAATAATAATAATAATAATAATAATAATAATAATAATAATAATAATAATAATAAAGAATAAAATAAATAATCTAAATTTACGCTTGCAGTTAAATTACAAACATAAATGTGAGTATATTGGAAATAATTTAATGACAATGATTTTGATTCAAGCAAACATTGAATGGCAACGTTGTAAACCTTTATTGATTAATTTTAATTAAATGTTAAAGGGTGTGCTGTAAAATTATTTGTTTTTAAAGAAATTACATAGAATTAAAAGATGTAATGTAGGTATCAACAGTATTTTTATTATAAGATACAGTGATTGAAAAAGGACAGTAGTTCGCGAGAACCCTGAGAAGCATTGTGGACTTTCTGCATCAGTTATTTCTGCTTTGATCTATTGTGGACACTTTAAACAAGTAATTTGGCTTTACATGGAGCGAAATAAAAGAAATTGGGAAAGATAGAGCAAAATTAATTTTTTTGTTTGTAATGTCCTGTTTTCTAGATAAAGACGATGTAGGAAAAAAAAACCTTTGAAATTAAGTGGATGGCAAAGGATTACAGTTGAAAATCTATTGATTGTCTGCATGCGTTTTTCCTTTAACCTAGAGTGTTTTATTCCAAAACAAAATGCTTTATGGGTTCCTCCTGAGAAACTGTTTTATTCGACTCAATTTATTTATTTTATAAGTTGCAATATGGATTAAAATCGTAAACAAAACGTTAAAATTCAGTTATAAATGCCTTCAATGCAACAATCTTATTAAAATCATAACATAAACTGTGCAACTATATTAGCATTAAACTACAATTGATAGCAATGTAATTAATAACAAAAATGATTGAACAGCAGTAAATAAAATTATTTTGAATTATAATCGATGCGAATATATGCTGTAATCTATTATCATAGCAATAAGTATAACCAACAATAGAAAAAGAAAAAAAGAAAATTAAATTACACATCGATAAACAAATGTTTTATTGTAAACAAGGGTGTTTTATTCTGTTTTCTAAACAAAAAAAAAAACCCCCAAAGTAAAATGATACAGGTTATCAACCCATTATCATACAGACAGAATTTAACATTTTTGTTTTCTCTTTTCTTTTCTATTTATTCGATTCTAATGATTTATTGATGACGGCAGGATAATTGTTTAAAAAACATTTTCTATATGCTCTAGCATTAAATGTTTAATTGATTTTTGCTTGATATACATATGATTATTGTTTATTTGTTATATAATGTATTGATACCATGAATACAAAATACAATTACTATGGGTTTTAATCATTTAATCATTTTTTTTTTTTTTTTGCTTTTCTTTTTCTTTTCTCTCTTATTATCCCTGTAAACTTTGCATAATTCTTATGTTGTAATTTACATATCGGTATGTGTTTTTAATTTATTTATTTAAAACTTTATTCATTATTTTATTTTATTTTATTATTTTTAAATTTCTCCATTTAAACTTTAATAACATTTCTACAAGAAAAAGTTTTTTTTTTTTTTCATTTAAAAAATGTATCAAAAAAATTAATCAACAAAAATACTCTTACAAAATAGATGGGAGTTTAATTGATGTAAATTATTATCACAAGAATGACAACAAAATAAATACATTTGTGGATACAAAATTAGATTTAGAAAACGAGAATTTTCCATTGTTTGTAGAAAATAGAATTCGTTTTCTGTAACAAGAAAGAATTTTTTTTTCTGTGTGTTTATAATTGCATTCTGTTTCGAAAAATAAATTGATTTTCACCACAACACTAGTTAAGAAATTAACTATCAGGTACTCGTTAAAACAATTGAAAGGATTTTAACATAGTTTTAGGAATTTTTTACAAAACATAAAAAAAAAAATTTATGATAAAACATAAATTACTTTGCCGAATGTCTACTGGTTTTCAACGGAATTTCCTTTTAATTTCATAACAAAAAAAAAAAAAAAAAACATATTTATTAATTTTTTATACATACAAAAAGCTTACCAAAAAAAAAAAAAAAAAAGCTTAATAAATATAAAAGTTTGCTCATTGAGCGAGGATTTTTTTTTTTTTTTTTCTATTCTTGTGTAATAAATCTACGAGAAAGAAGAAAATACTCACATGACATAATAATTCTTACGAATAGGAAATCATTGAATGAATAATTTATGAGGACTTTTTCTTTTCTTCTTTCTTTTTTACATTATTACATTATATGCTGTGTTCTGTATATTTCCTATTAATATTATTGCAGGGGATATTTCAACATAACATACAACAGTACGTTTTAATAGCAAGTAGATAGTTTTCTTACTTTACTTTCATTTCATAAATCATCGCGTGTTTTATTTATTTATAAACGTGTAAAGTGTTTGAAAGTTTTATTAATTTTATTGGATAATTTAATTTTTATAAAATGTCATTAGATTATTTAAAATAATTAAAGATTGACGTAGTACGATGAAAATTAGATTTTCTTTTCTTTTTTAATTAATGTTATCACATAGATAGTTATTACCATTTGTAAAAATGTTAAAACAATGAAATGAACACAAAAACTATTACCAACAAGTTTGAATAAAATTGCATACAAAACCTCCATATTAATGTGATACAATCAAAAATAGTTAGGGGTAAAATGGTTATAAATCTGCTATAACCACTGTTCAGTCTCTAGTCGTTTGATCACGTAATAATAATATTTTTTTTATTTTAAATACGTTTATTGTTCATAAAAAGAGAATTTAATAACAAACTTTAAACTGAATAACGCTTCTAGTATTGTTTTACTAGTTCTTAATAACAAAAAACTAAAAATGGTAGAACTGAGGGAGTGATAATAACAACTAATCAGTAATAATGGTAATGTTTAGGTTAAAGGAAAAAGAAAATTCTTTAGTTCTGTAGTAATAATATTAAATAATTGAATAAACCATAGAATTATGTTTTGTTATTAAAAGAGCTTTTGTATAGAAAAAAGCTTAACAAACAAACAAACCGAAAACATCTATAATAAATGCTTGAAAAGTGTTTTATAAAAGAGAATTTAAACAAATATTTTAATAAATACCGCATAGATTAAACAAATTTTATTTTTTATTCACTGTTTATATAGAATTTGGCTTAGTTCTGCTTTTGTTTAGATATTTATAAAGCATTATTATTATAGAGAAATATATTATATATAATAATTAATAATTTTATTTCTCTACTTGTTTTGATATTTAATAATCATAATAATACATAATTCTGGTTAATTATGGTTACATTTCATGGTTTTTGCTATAAAAAGATATAAAAAAAAAATTTTTGTACGATAATATCGGTTTTAAATAAGTCAAACAATTTAATAAGCTTTTTAAAAATATATAAATAAAATCCTTTATAAAGTATTTACGATGTTACTACGTGTTATAAAAGAAACTTTTTAAATTGGGCAGAATAATATTAAATTGTGGATGCTATCGGTTTATATAATTACTTTTGATTGTTAGGACTGAACTCAATTCAAAACGAATTCAAACGAGCTTTTAATCGTGTCATATGTCTAAATCAAGAGAATAATAATCTCTCCAAAGAATCTCCTTAAAAATTTATTTTAAGTGTTTTCGGGTTAAGTTTTCAGTTTGTTTCGGGTTGAGTTTCATTTTAAACATAAATTTCGTTACAACAATCTTTTTAAAGTATTAGACCAACTTTGCTCAAAAGAAAAGTAGTTTTAAAAACTTGTCTCCAGGTTATAACGTTGAAAACTGGTATTTTAATAATTTATTCTGTATTTACCAGCAGTAATTATCTGAAATATTTTGAGTTCAGAAGCATGAATCCGTTCAAAATTTATTTGAATTACATCTGTGTTCAAATAACCAAAAACGAGGTGGAAGAAAATATTGAAAATCCTCCAAAAACATAGCTACAACTCTGTTGATTCCTGATGAAATAATTCACACAACACACTTTTGAAACTATTACAAAACATTTTCACAAATCACCATAAACAAACATATTTTCCCATATCAATTGCATCAGGAATACAGAAAAAAAAAATCTTTGTTCATATTTTATAATCACGTACTTTACGTTCACGATTATTAATTAAAGTTTTTTTTTTTTAGTTTTATTACTATCTAAAAAATATAAAATATAAAAAAAAAATAATCCGGATACGTGATTGTTAATCAAAATTATTTTATTATTCTCAAGAGAAAATAAATATTAAAAAAAATATATATTTTGTATACGATGAGCTTTATTTATGATCAAACAAAGCTGCAATGCCTTTAAGCTCAGGTAAATAAATTGTAAATTATTTAATTTTTTTTTTAGGTTTTGTTTTAAAGAGAAAAAAAAACCACCAACGCTTATTAAGAAATATTCAATTGTTATATGGATAAATAATAATTAGACAATTACGGTGTACAATTTCTTTGATTAATATTAACAACAATGGAGACAAAACGCAACCAACAACAGCACAAACAAAAAAAAAAAAATGTTTTGATCAAAAGGACATTTTTTTTTTTTTTTTGTTTTTTATTGATTTGAAAGCATGGGAATACTAATGATTTATTTTTATAATTCAATCATATTTAAGGAGAGAAAGAAGAAAAAAAATTTCTTTTCTTTTATTTAGAAAATGTTCTTTCAACAAAATTATTACCGTCAGACATTTAAAAATAAGAAAAAAAACAAAAAAAGGTGGGAAAGAAAACGTTGGATAAATATAATTAGACCATTAATAATGATTACATTTTTTAAAGGTAACACCACCTGTGCGCAATATTTCTTTAAAAGACGGTCCAAGAAAAAAAAAAAGTTTCTTCTCCTATTCTACCTTCCTGCTCTACATTTTCCACTGTTCTTTTTTACATCGGTGCTGATAAGTGCTTTGATGAAATTTTCATTGCGTTAATGTATTAAGGTGTACGTTAAAAAAAAAAAACCAGTCAAAATTATATTTTTTATTAAATATTCTGTTAATTTCTATAATTACTTGTAATAATAAGTATAAAAAATAAAAAAAAAAGAAAGTTTATTTCATCATTAATATGGTAATTTTTACACATTTAAAATGTTTTCATTATGATTAAACAAATAAATATTTCTATAATCAATTGAATATTCAAAAATAAAAAACCTGCCCTTTGACATTATTTTCTCAGTTCTTCTATACAAGTCTTGGTTATCTATAAATAATGATCTTCCAAGAAATTCTCATTTAATAAATATTTTTCTTTTTTACTTTGATCAAATTCTAATTTTAATCATTTATTTTCTATATCAAGAAACAAGTCGTTCACGGTTAGTTATTTTGACGCATATACTCTTTCATTTGATTGTAAATATATATACATATATATATATATATATATATAAAAAAAAGCTCGTGTAGCAATTGAATGAATTCGTTTGATATAAACTGAAAGTGACAACCGATAAATAAAGCAAATAAAGTTTTCACTCAATAAAAGAAACAGAATTCCCTATTCCTATTTATTTTTATTTTTACTATAGAATTTTTACATTTTTCCCTTATGCTCTGATATACACAGTGGCAAAGAACTTTTTAAAAGCGATAATACATTTGACACACATTCTCTTGGTTGGCTGTTTGTTTATCTTGTAATGTTCGTTGTTTTTTTTTTTATTTTTTTTTTATGCCATTTCTTTTTCCCTTTCATTGATGTAAAAAAAAGCAAAAGCAAAAGCAATCATTCATTAAGCTATTTGTTACAGGGACGACTAAAAAATTGAGTTGTATTCAAGCTTTTGTTCGTTATATTTAACCAAAATCGTCATTGGTAAATAAATTTTATGTTGCTGAATTTTTTTTTTTCACTCCCATCTTTACGATTAACAAAATAAAAAGAAATAAAAATAAAAAAAAAAACGAAAGAAAAGAAGTAAATAAAGAAATGTTAAAGGAATTCTATTAGAAAAAGCTGACGATAAAGCTAAATGTCGAAAACATATTTCAATGCACACAATTATAGGATAAATTATATTATTTTTGTCACGGTTGACAATAATTTTGTCGTTTCTTTTACTGATTTTCTCTGTAATTTTTTTTTTTTTTGTATTTTTTTGCTGTTCAAAAATTTTTGATTAAAGCTTTTCAAAGCTGTTTTTTTTTTTTTTTTTTTTTTTGTATAATACAGCAAAATAATTAAATTTTATTAAAATTTCTAACATTGACGACTAAAATCAATACCGTAATTATGCCAATTAATGCGTAAACTTTTAATTAATAATTTTGTAAATTAAAATCAAATTGAGTTAAAAAAAAAAAAATTGTTAAAAGAAAATAATTTTCATTGATTTCTCAAGGATTATTTATCAAGAAAAAAAAAGAAAAATAAATAAAAATGAGTGAAATTTTTTACTATAAAATTGGTAATGGAAATTTTCTAAATGATTTTTCATTAATTTTCCATCCTTTTTAATATTAAAATTTTTATTAAAAAAAAAATAGTTCAAAAGCGGATCTGAATTTTTATTACATTTATTGGTGTAAAAAAAAATCGTACAGTAGTTATGATAAATAATAATTTTTAACGATAAAATACGTGAAAATGCTTTTAATAAACGTAGTTATCGCTGTATAAATGCGTTTTTTAATTTATTGTGTAAGTTGTTGCAGGCATAAACATTGTATTGATTCAACTGCGAATTTTTAAATGAAAAACCCACAAAGATAAATAAGTAAAGAAATAGATAGATAAAAATGAATAAAACTCTGTAAAAAAAAAAAAAAAATGTAATAAATTTCAATAAAACTAAAACAGTAATAAATTTTGTGTTAATTAATACATTTGTAATAATTTATAGAAAACTAAGCGTTACTTCTTCTATCTGAAAGACGTGAATTTCTTATCACGATTCATTATTATTAAAGTAAATTAACATATTTTTAGCAAACAATTGTGTTATTTTCTACCCACTTCAAAAAACAACTTTGGGGGTTGAGGTATAATTTATTCAGCATAACTAGTTTTCTAGTTGTAAAAGGCCATAAGACACCATTTAAAACACTAAGTTTTTCAATTAAACACTTTTGTGTGAACGTAAAGTAAAGTACATTGTTAACTTTACTGAATTATAAGATAATATGGAAAAAGCGACAATGAAAATGGTGAAAATACGATAATAAATCTTTAAATAACCACCAGAATTAACAGGGAAGTAATATAACAAGCTTAGTTTTATTTTCATGATTGTGAAAGCTTTGGAAAAATATTTTATCACAGCCTATTTGAATAAAATATTTATTTGAATTTAAATGGTGATTATTATCAATAATAAAGTCGGTTTTTAATTGTTTATTAATCAAAAAGTTGTTTTTTTTTTTTTTTTTCTTACAGAAAAAGTCGATTAATATCATTTAATAACACTTTTAACTCCTTGTCATCACCAGTGATTATCTATATTTATCTGATTTAAAACGTATTGAAGCGATGATTATAATCATATAACGATAAGCAAATATTTATAAATAAACAGGGATAATACACACAAGCAAAACATAAACATGTCAGAATAGAAATTCCACAAAGGATTATAATAAATATTTTTTTTTTCCTCTCCCTTTTATACATAAAAAAAAAAAAAAATCACGGATGTAACATTTGTAAACATTTGATGTGTTTGTAGAAAACATTTATTATAATGCACACGTCAGTTAAAATCTCACCTTTAATTGAATGAGGGTGATACCGATGGTTAAATTTGATATAAAGAATGTTTTATAAAAAAAAAAAAAATTCTTTTTCCACAGTAAAAATCAATTGAGTAAATTTAAATTTTTAAATTTCTAAAGAAATTTTTTTTTTTTTATTTTAAAGGTATTTAAAGGTAATTTTATATAAAGTCCTTACAGCCAAAGAGAAATAAAAATATTCTTTTTTCTCAACTCTTATAGATTGGAAATGCATCACAACCACAATTTAGTTTAAAAAAAAAAAATGTTTTCCTAAAGATCATACACGTAAATTGTAACAAATTTGTATCGATTTTTTAAAAGATAAAATCAAAACGATTATTGATAAATAAAAAATCATATTTCAGGATAATTTATTTATTTATTATAAATTCTTTAAAAAAGCTTCAATATTTTCCATTATTTATTAAGAAACAACAACATTTCTTGAATAGATAATTAATTAAATTTCATGGTAACCGTATATTGTCACAATTGTGTAAGTAATTATTTTATTAGAAAATTAAATATTAGAAACGTACAAACCTACCGTATAATAATTAATCATCAACCCATAAAATCAGATTTTAACAACAAGAAATGTTATTTAGTGCCAAGGAATAAACAACACAATGTATCATTAATTATAAAATTAAATAGGTGTGTAAAGACCACGTAATACCATGCGTGTAGGGGTTTTGGTTTAGTTTTTAAAATAATAATTTACTCAAAGTTCCATTTTATAAAAACGTATGGGAAAGTCTTATTGAAAACTGTTAAATATTAGACGAAATTAATTAATCATTTAATTTTATTTTTGCGTGTTACAATTATTATTCTTTTAGGATTAACTTTTGAAATTCAGTTTTTTTTTTTTCTGTTTCTTCTTTTTAATAGCGTGTTTAATGTGACATCAAGTGGAAGATTTTTATGAACATTTTTAATGGTCTATTACACTTGAAATTTTTTGTAATATTCAAGTGACAGTTTGAGTATATTACTCGATATTGACAGAGTGGTAAATATCGTTAGTTATCACAGTTGGAAATTACTGTGTTATTGATAATGTTTATTGGTTGAGTACTTGTGCAATCACAGCACAATTGAAATCAATCAATGAAATATTGCATTGTTTAAATGCAAAAATGATTAATCATTGCTGACAAATGTTAACAAACTTTTCAGTGAAATCCATCCCTGAAATAAAAGATTTTTTTTTTCTTATGTATTTTTATGTTTTTTAATAAATATTTCAATATTCGGCTGGAATTTTTTCTTACCGAGAATAGTCCACAATTAGATTTCATTCCACCACCCCCATTTTAGCTTTAATATAAAGTAAAAGGGCATAATAAAAATAGAATCACGAACGCTATTGACTTTATTAAAAAATTCTTTTCAACAAAAGATAAAGAGCTGGATAAAAAAAAGAAGAAATTTCTCTTATATTTTTCTTATTTTTTTTGGTAAGAGAGATGACTTACACGTAGTACTACGGATTCATTATAATCGTAAATGAAAATAGAAATGATTTCGTTTTCGCTGATAATAAAACATAAGAAGAAAAAGTTAAATAAGAATGTAGATAATGCAAGGTATTAAGCGCGTCTCTTTAATTTATCTACATTCATTAAAAGTAAAATCAAATATAATTCATTCATTACCTTTTCGAAAATTCCCGTATTTAAAGTAGCAAAAATATTTGTGAAATGTAAATAAAATTAGCACGTTACACGTTAACAATGTAATCAAATGTGAATGAAGATTTAAATCTTTCTTATTTGTACTTAGTTAAACGACTACTCGAGGAATGTTGAAGTAAAATTAATGTACGTACATTTCTAATAAACATTTTCTGTTCGCCATTTTATCACATTCAAAAACGTTCATTTCTGTGGATAAAAATGTTATTTTTACCGAATTGTTTTGGTTTACGAAAATTATTTTACATGTTAATCAGCAAATGTACTATCTATCTGCACAATTTTATCCAAAAAATAAAAAACATTTTTACTTCCATATATGTTGGACAGATATTTCGTTAGTTAGCATTTCTTTTTTTTATTTTTGTATAATTTAATTTATTCGTTGTGTATTTTTGCACACATATAGTGGCATTGGTGACTTAATAAATAACAAGATAACTATATTTTACACTAAAATACAATAAATTAACAAAAAAAAAAAAAAACGGCTGTAAGGGTATAAACGTGGCAGACATTTATAAAAAAAAAACACAAAAAAGTCTATCGCGAAGGTAAAAGCTTTTATCGTAATTAATAAAAAAAAAATGAAGAAAATATCAGTTTTCTCCCTTGTTTTATTTATTCGCACCACATAAATACAAAAAAAAATTCCAATAATAAATAAATAAAAGGAGAAAAATAAATTCCAATTTATAGGAATTTAAAAAGGAAGTAAAAAAAAAATTAATGAATTGATAGAAGTACTTGTTGTAATTGGTAAGCTTTTAAATTAATTGATTTTATTTTTTTAATGATGGATTTCATTAAAAAAGAAACTTTTTTTTTCTCTGCCAATTAAATTATTTTTAATTAATGAATTTATTTATTTATGCTAATCACTCGTTATTACTCTTGGTTAGTTAGCTTTTATTTAAATAAATATTTCATCCAACAATATCTGTATGCAATTTGGATTATAACTGGCAACACATATGTACATATATTCTAATAATAAATAAATTTAGTACGTGACAAAAACGTATATAAAATTTATTAATCCACCTGGCAATACGTTGAATTCTCTTGAAGCTTTTTCAAATTAAAGTCACATTTTAAAGTTTTGACAACTAGTTTTTAATTTATTTATTTGCAGAAATAAAAAAAAAACTTTATTTCAATAAATGATAAAATATTTATATAATTTTTTACCACAATTTTATAAAAAAAAAAAAGTAAACAATGTGTCAGAGTAAATTGTAATAAATATACCACACATCATCATACCACATAAACACCACAAAAACCAACAATACATATTTGCATTTTGTCTAAAAATTAATTGTTTTCCTTCCACATGTATCCGATTCAATATAAATTATTTATTATATTTATATTAGAAATTATAATAAACAATTTATATTAAATGTAATTAGGTAAGTTTTATTACAAAAAACATTGTTATTACTACTTAAAAGTAAGCAAAACAAAACAAAAAAAAAATCAAAACATTATTTCTCATTAATTACATTTATTGGTTATATATTGTTATTTTATTTTTATTTTTGGTTACATAATTACCTTGTTACGGTTGTAACGATAATTTTAACAAGGTAATTAGTTATAATAATAAATTTTCTGTATTAACCATAAGATGAGATAATATTAAAATGGATAATAAAAAAAAAAAAAAAAAGAAACAGCAAACAAATAATTACAGTTTTATCTCATTACAAAAAGAAAGATTTGTAAAAATCAGTACCGATATGAAGTTACGTTAGTTGCATTATGTAATGTAGCCAACTTTACTTACATCAATAATCAATAGCATGCGGTAGATTTTGTTTTTTCAATGGCGTTTAAAATTTAAAAAGATTATTGATGTAAGTAAATAAATTATTTAAAATTAAAAAAAAAGAAGGTATTTATACCACCGAATTAATAGTTAAATCGAGACAATACTGTATTCACAGTAAGTATAAAACGCCCAAAAACATAATTATATACTAACAGAGCACGTACCAAATAATACATAATAATAATAATAATATTAAGACAAAAACAATAAATAATTAATAATTTTAATATTGTTTTCAAAATTTACAATAAACTTATATAAATTTTGTGTAAATATGTTCAATAAAAAAAATATCTTTTTTTAGAACAAAACTTTTCATAATAAAACGAAAGGGTTAAAATGAATTTTCCATTTAAATTAGTAGCAAGGATATTTAAATAAAGAAAGAAAAAGAAAAGAAGGATCTAAAGGAAAGAAAAATAAATATATTTATATAAGATAAAATATGGTAATGCGGTGTTAACAATTGTATTTACTACCCGCGATATTTTTTTTTTCTTTTTTAATAATAATTCTGTTCTAATTCTAGAGAATGGGGAGAATACAAAAATAACGACAATTTGTGGTAAAACGGAGAATATTTCATTGAGTTTGTGGTATAGAAGAATTACTTAAATATTAATATATTCATTACCATTTTTAAAGGTTTATTAAATGTATTTCCAGAAAAATTAATTCATTTGACGTTAAATTTGGATGAGAAGGATGTTTCCAGTGAAACTGCTGTCATTTAATTTTATCCTACTGTTGTATCTACTGTAGGTGAGAAATTAAATTATTATATTGTGTTAAATCTGGATATGGTTCAGGATCTCTTATAGTTTTCAGGTTAGTGTAACATCAATATTTTTATTAATTTAGTTAAAAGCGTGGTAGAAACTACATCATCACTATTTACCTTTATTAACATTGATTCTAGTGAAAATTAATTTCCGTTTTTCTTTTGGTAAACTTCTCTAATTCATTTTGTAAAGTAATTTATATTAATTCCTTATTCACTTATTCTATAATTTTCTATTCAATTACATTCTTTTGTCGTCTTCGTTTTATTTATTTGTTGCTATTTATTACATGAATTTTTTTACCCTGTGCCATTTGTGATTGATTGGGGATTAACGTTATTCGTAGCTTTTATTTGCCAACAATAGTATTTGTTATTGTTATTTACAATAAGTAAGTTGTGTTGTCTGTAAATATTTATATTTATATTTATATAAGAATGAAGCATAAATAACAACAATTTTGTTGAAATAGGATTAAGATTATAAGAAATAAAAATTATAAATTCATCACTTAACTGATAATAGTTATTGATTCGTTCTAGAAATATTCCATTAATATTTTTTTTTTTAATAATGTAATAATAAAAGGATTACTTAATACCCGAGGTATTTCTATTTATGATAAATTTTCTATCTCTATCACCTTTTTACTCTTCTCTATCTGTTAATATTATTCATAATCAAAATTCTTATAATGTGTCACGAAAAAAGCCTTACACGTGTTGATGGTAGCAATTAAGTGAATATACTTTGCCTTAGTAAAAAAAAATACCAATTTGTTGTAAACGATCGAATATTTTAACATAATTTAACATAAAACACCTTCTCAATATTATTTCTTCATGAGTTTTTATAACAAATTTTTATCGTCTCTAAACCCTACATCCAACCTATGTTGCTTACTATTTTCTAAAAAAAATTAATTACAAAACCTTTAACAAAGCATTTCCACCAAACAGAGTGAAACTTTCTGTATCATATGAACTTGGGAATATTTAGAAGCAGCAAAAAAAATTAAAAAATATTTTAAAAAACCCACAAAATACGAGTAGAAACTTTTCTCCGAAAAACTTTAACGGAAAATTTCGGTAATTAAATTATATTTTGAAGGAACACAGTGGAAGGAAAACAAAAATTGAAGAATAGAAACATTACAAATGTTTTCATTTTTCTTCTTTTTTTTTTTGATGCTCCTACAAATTTATATTGTGTCTAATGTTGGTAATCTATTGTGATTATCCAAAGGCAACGCCCAAAGCTAAAGATTTTTTTCAATGTTTATTTCGATTTTTTTTGCGTTGTTTTTTCTTTTTTTTTTTTTAATAGCACACGTTTCAAACTTTATTTTTTGTTTGTTTGTCTGTTTGTTTGTGTTCTCAATTTAAGCTTTGACTGTATGTAAGTTACATGGATAATCAGACAAATGACAAACAAATTATAAAAGCTTGAGAAATATTTTTTTTTTTATATTTACGTAACGTGATTTATGATTTATTAACTGAATTAACGTGATTATGTTAGTTTTTTTTTTGTTAAGTAAACTTTTAATATTCCTAACTAGCATAATATTTATAAAAAAAATTTTTAATTTTCCTATCAGGAGGAGAGAATAAGCAAAAAAATAATAAAAATATCGAAATTATTCCATTTTTAACATCGTTAACTATGAAAACTTTTAATCAAATTTCAATTTCTTCAGCACAGGAAGTATTGGCAAGTATTGGTAAAAGAATAAAACTTTTGCTGTAACATGATGTAATTTTGTTAATTTTTTTATATATATATATATATAATTAAAAGCGTTGAAATAATAAAAATTCCGCCCCTTAGAACACCAGCAATCAAATTCAAAGTGTTAAACAAAGAATAATAAAAAAAAAAAAAATCATAACAAGTTTCTTTAACTATAATTATATAATTAAATTTGTTATTTGTGAGAGTCTACTTGCTACATGTATTTCGTGTCTAAATATATATATATATATATAATTATGTACCTAGCACCATTTATTATTAATATTTTGTATATAAAAAAAGAATGAAAAAAAAAAAAGAAACTAAAAAAGTAATAATAATATATAATTAATGTTTCAACACTTTGAAATGTTGACGGAAGTATATCTTCTGAATAAAACTTCTAACCGATTAAATAGTTCAGGTACTAACACCTTGATAAACTTTTGTAACACTCGCTTTAAGTCTATGCTTTGCTTATTGTTATCAAAGTTATATCAACAAATGATTTTAAATTTACAGATGAAATCAAATCCAGTTCACCACCACTGCCAAACTCCAAGTAGCATTCATTTACCAACATTTTAATTAATTAATAAAAATAAAAATATTTTTGTTTGGCTTTTCAACAATATTTTTCATTTAATCAAATTAAAATTTTTGGAATCAAATGTTTCAATTGTTTTTAAATTTATTATTTTAACAATAATAAAAATAATAAAAAAAAACACCACCACCTACAATAAGTAGTGGGCAGGAGAAGGACATGTTTGTTTTATTAAAGAATTTCTCTCATTTTTGGTAAATGATACGGTTTTGCGTTTTTTTTTTTTTTTTTTAATAATAAAAGAATAATATAAAAAACGTGATGTATGTTTATTCGGTATTTGCAGCTAACAGCCCAAAAAAAAAAAAAAGGCAATTTTTTAGTCAAAATAAGAGCCGAAACGTACATAGGCACATTTTCTGTATAAATTATTTTCAACGGTTTGTTTGCTGTTTTTTCTTTTTTTTTTTTCATCTCCTACCGTATATTTGTGTTTTTTTTTTATTTTATCAAATGGATAAAATGCGTTACTAAATGGTTTTAAAGGTTTTTTTTTTACCGCAATACGTGGTTGGAAATGTAAAATGGGGCAAACATTTTTTTTTACTTAAACGAAAAATAAATTTAATAAATAATATGAAGATTTATGTCGAAATATTTAAAGTACCTGATGGTGGCCACTAATGTTTATTCGGTTTTTAGCTAATGATAGTTTACTCTTCGATTGAATGTTGATAATAATTTTTTTTTTTTTTTTTTTTTGTACAGAATTTATTAAGATTGATATTAGAAGAAAGAGAAAACTTTTTATTTGCACTTGCTGACAAGAAAACCAAGTCAGGAAAAAGCTCTTTAAACATTTAATCTTTAGTTTGGCTGGGTTTTTATTTTCGTTTGAACATCTGCTGTCAAACAATATTTGGTTCAATCGTCTACGTATTTCAGATATTTCTTAAGATTTTTTTTATTTTTTTTTTTGCTTTCTGATATTTTCTATTTATTTTGTTAACAACCAGTAAACGTGATCTATAAAAATATCAAGAGTTGAATTTGATAAATTGAAGTTTAAAGAAAAGAAAAGAAAAGAATTTTCTTATGGTGCTACTACTACTGCTCCATGGTATTGATGTTGCTTCTTTTTCATTTTTTCTTGTATTTTCTCTAAACAAATGTTTGACATGCTATTCAAAATGACAGGCAACCCTTACCGAATATATTATTAAAAAAAAAAAAAACGTAAAAATTCTGTCTTGTATTGATTTTTCGCTTTTGTTATATTTTTATTTCTGTGTATTTTACATAAATTTACTATTGATTAGGAGACCAAAAATCAATTTGCTGTCTTTGTAAAGCTTTTTATTTTAAATTATTCAGAACTAACCATATATGAAACTACAGTTTCAGTTACCAGATAATGCCACTGTTTATCGCAGTTAACCGCAAAAACACTATACGTTTGTTCGTTACTACCAAAAAGCAGACAATCAAATTTCTTAATACTGTATCACTTGATAATCTTTTAATTTTCCATTTAACTTTAATTTTTTTTATTTTTATTATTAATCGTTTAATAATCTGTTGATTGATTGTAAATAAATATCAATTTTAAAATCAAATTTAATTGAAATCAATAAACCAAACTAATTTAAAAATAATTTTTTTTTTTACATTTTTTTCGTTTTTATTTTTAAATGTTTCAATAAAATTATTTTATTAAAAACTAAAAGCAATTTACTTTTCATGTTTATTATTTTTTTTTTATTATTTTTTTTTTTTTGATTGCATTTAATTAAAATGTTTATTGCATTTTATTTTTCAATTAATTATTGATTGAATTTTCATTAATAAATGATTTACTGATGACAGATCATAACACAAAAAAAAAAAAAAATACGGAAAATTAATAAATAATTTCATACTGGTGTCGTTTCCTGGGTTTTACAAATAAACATTTTTCTTAATAGCTTAAGTCTTTAGCTTTATAAAATTCGAATAAAAGTTTCTTTGCTCTTTGTTTTGTTCTTTATTTATATTAATTGATTGTGCTTTACCTGCAGTTGATTTTATTTGGTTTTCTTATGAATAATAAACATATTTATTGGTAATAATGCCTTCTAGCTACAATCATGTTAATATTTGTTGATATTTCATAATCAATTATTCTACATTTAGTGTTAGCTTAAATTTGTTAAACATTGATTAACAAATGCTATTAAGAAAATTCTCTGTTTTAATTCTAAAAAGTTTGCCAAATGCTACCACAACGGCTTTAATAAAATGAAAGAAAAAAGTCACTTTTCTTCACACAATACTCGTGAATTTGCTTTAAAATTAAATTTTATGGATCGTGAATTAAAAAAAAAAAAAATTAAAATATTTTCACTATACATATGTTTCGTTTAACGTTGCCACCAATTATCGTTTTTTTCTTTATTTTATTTTTTAATTATAATTTTGTTTAAAAAAATAATATTTTTCACTTACTTTTAGCGTTTCATTATTAAAAAAAAAAATAAAAAAAGGAAAGAAAAACGCAAACAACTGGTTTCTAAATAAAATCCCGAAAAATCCATTAACCTATATATTTTAAGAGTTTCTGTTAGCAAACCATTAAACTATGTTCTTTATTTGGTTGACCGCATTCATTGTGCTTTTTTACTTAAGCTATGTTTTTTTCCTTTTTTGTTCTCACAATAAGAATAACGTGACAGAAGCTGTAGAGACACAGGAATGTTTAAAAAAAAAAAAATTATTTCAATATATATTTTTTTTTTTTTTTAACTTAATTAAATTTTATGCCTGTGCATTTAGAGTTTATTGCTTTTTAATTAAAAATTTAGCTTAAAAGGAATTGTGTTTTGTATATTCACAATATTTTTATTTGTTCTATTTTTCTATTGACTAAAAACTATTAAATGAACTCTCAATGATTTTTGGAATTTTGTATAAAATTCAGAGAGATAGAAAAAGCTATTGTTATAACCGTAGCTATGCAGTCGTCATTTTCAATAAAAATTATTATACTTTGATGGAGAGCTTTTTTTTGCAAAATGTTGCTATCCTTTCATCAATTTTGTTTTTTTTTTTTTTGTGTACTGATTTAATTCATTTTTCACGTTAAATTTTCTATACTCCCGGAGCCACATTGTCTGTGTATAAAATTTGTAAAATGCAAAAAAACGAGAAAAAAACGAATAATTTGGGCTTTTATCCAAATATAAATAAAACTATTAAAAAATAAAAAAAAATAAAATATTGGTTGTTGAAAAAAAAAATCGTTTATATATGCTTACGAAAACAAATATAAAACTCTTTTGATTAATATTAATGGCTTGCATAATTTGGAAAAAAAAGTTTCCGTAAATTTCATTCGTAATTCCATAGATAAAAATTATGCGAATTTAAATAATATAAATAATAATAATAAAAAAAAAAAATTTATAAAATGTTTTAAAAGGTAACATCAATTCAAAACAACAGCTTTCGTCTCTTAAATAAATAAATAAAATATTTAATTAAAATGCGGATAAATAAATTAAACGAAAAAAAAAATAAAACTCCGCTGTTTCAAATTCACTTGCAAGTGGAGACGCCTGATTTGTAACAAGCAAAATGAAACTTTTTTTTTTGTGTTTTTTTAATTATTTTGAAATTTAATTAAATTAATTTTAATTATTTTAAATATTTATTAATTGGATTGTATTGTATATAATTAAATTATTTTTAATGCGATAAATTATAATTATTATTGTTTATATTTGTATTAAACGTTTAAACATTCCATGAACCAAATAAAATAAAAAAAAACTATTATTTACTCTAACAAAATGTTAAGCTTATTTCTATTATAATTATTATTATTTTATTAAAATTATGTTTAAAAGTTTGCTTTTTTTTAATTTTTAATTTTTAATTTTATAATAACAAAGCTTTGTTTGGTTGCAGCAAAATATTTAATGAGAAATATTTATTCTTTTCTAAAGCTTTTTATTTTTTTTTTTTTTTTTTTGTAATAGATTATTGCCTTTTTAATTAATTTTTAATTTTTTATTTTTGACTAAAATAAATCAAAGTAAATTTATTTAATTACATTCATGTAGAAAAGTTAAACGTTAAACTATAATTAAATAGATTATAGTTAGTGAACTGTTTTGTAAATATATGTATATTAAGAAAATTAGCTTTATTATGTGAAGCATTACATGGTAATTGAATTATACCACCAAGTTAATGTTGCACATTTGATGAGACATGTTCAAACTAATAGAAAAATTAACAAAATTAGAAAATAAACTGTGTAGGTTAGGCAAAGTAAGTTTAACATGCACGAAAGGAACTTGCAACAAACTGCGTCGTCTATTTTTTATTTATTTATTTTTACATGATTATTTAATTAAATATTTACGATTTAAGATTGGTTTAGTTGGATTTTACAAACATGAATATTCAATGAAGTTATTTTAGTTTTTAATTAAAGAAGCTTTCTATTTAATTTTATTCTCTATTTCTCTATTTCACGTTGTTTAATTGACAGTTTCTATCATTTTATGCATAAAATTAGGAGGAGAAAAATAAATTTAGAACCTTTTAAAAGCTTCTTTTTTTTAAAGTAAAATAACGTTTCTACGAATTTTTTTTACTAACAAAGAAAGCAACTAATAAATTATAATTAATCCTTCTATAAACATAAAACTTTTGGTTTTTGTTGATTAAATAAACGACTAAAGGATGTTCTAATTAAAAAAAAAAAGAAATACAGAAAAAGTTTAAGATGAAAAAAAAATTAATAAATGAATCGTTAAATACTCAACTTAAGCGCACTTAAGTTCTTCTTACTTTCACTAAGCTTACACTTTTCTCTCTATAATAAATATTTTATTTTATTTAAAAGTTATTTAACAGTTTTACAGCTTTTAAAGTTTTTTATTTTTCTAAAGTCTCTAAATAAAACTCAGACTTTTTAAAAGGTCTCAAGTTTATCGATATGAATAATTTATTTATCTTTATTCGGTACAATCGTATTATATTATCAGTGCTTTGCCAAAACAAAATGTTTAGAAATTTGTTTTGTACTAGATAAGAAAGTTTGAAAGAATAAATAAACTTTAATTCGTTGTTTCTGTATCGAACTTTTCTTCCTTTTTTTAACACAAAATAGCCAAAATAGCCAATTAATAAAAAGGCTAATGGAAATTATTTCAATCAAATCAAACAGCAAATATTATTATACAGGAAACAAACCACACAATACAATTTTTTTTCCAGCAGCAATTACATAAATGAAACGAACTGAAAAACTAAGTAAACAGCGAAAACACAAAAAAAAAAAAACTGAAAAATTGGAAACTTTTCTATAATTCAAATTGTTTGAGAAGTAAAAATCAAGCGTAAATATAACGCAACAACAACAGAGGATTTTTTTTATGTTACAATTATTAACTTTTATATAAATTTGCGGAATAGCAACACTCAGGCAAATAGAATTTTTTTTTTTTTTTTAAATTAAAAATTATAATAAATTGTGGTTTATTATTTTTTTTTTTTGTAATAAATGTAGAAACTTTTTCGCTTTCAATTATGTTTATATAATAATAATAACAGAAAAAAAAATCAACTTTTAAATGGTAAAAGTTTATATAAACAATTAATTGCACCATTAGCAGTTCTATTCAATTCAAATAGTACATTGGGGGGCATCAAGATACAAATAACAGAGTGAAAAAAAAATAAAAAATTTCCAGTAATTACCCAATTATTCAATATTTGATTAAAAAGTAATTGCTTAAAGCTTTTCTTTATAATTTTTGTAGACTTTGGACTATTTTTCTCTTATGATTGATGAAAATTTTTATATAAATCGAAAAAAATGATAAAACCAGATCAGTCTAAGGATTTTAGTATTTTATTCTGAATATAACGATATTTAAGGATTTTAACGATTTAACTCACAATAGTCATGTTTTGCATAATTTCTTGAAATACTGAAGCTACAAAGGAATAAAAGATTTTATTTTGTTTTTACTGATTTTCTATCGAAATCAGTAAAAATACATCCAGCGGCAATATCCCTGTAACATAACAAAATTAAGTCAATCATTTACCCAACTTATAGTCGCATTTCTTCTTCTCCATTTTTTTAACATTAAATAATCTTCGAACTTATTCTTGTAACACAAAATATGCTTTTCAACAGAAAGGCACACACATTTTTTTTTATTAAAATCAATATTGATAGCATTTCAACAAACGAAACAAAATATGTAATATTCTCTGTAATGAAGCATAAAATAAGAAACCATGAACTGTAGTTAGCTTAAAATAAGAAGAAAATATAAATAAATAAATAAGAATTAATAAAAATTCCGTATTGTTTGCGAAAAGTTTATAAAAGCGAAACGATATGAAAAAGTTTTTAGGCGAAAAATTAATCTACCGGAAAATTAACAAGCTTTTCTCATCTTAATTTTTTTATTATTTTTTTTTTCCGTTAAAGAAAAAGATGTGAAAACACCACCAGACACACAACAGTAGTGAACAAAAAAAAATGAGTTAGAAAAACATTTCAATATAATCAAAATATTTTTTAACACATTTTCAAGCGAAACATTATTATGCTTTTCTGTAGTTTCCGCTTTCTGGAAAAATAAACTTTTTCTTAGTTTATAGATACTTTGTATTGTCCACGCTACGAATAAATAAATAAATAAATAAATAAAGAAAGAAAGTTACTTCCTAGGCAGTTGGATTGAATTATCTAGTTTTGAGAGAAGAAACTTTTTTTTTGTGTTCTTATCAATTATACAAAATCAATGACTTACAATTGTGATTTTAATAAGCACAAGAGACTTTTAAATCTGTTAAAGGGTATTGTAGTGATTTTATTGAAATTCAAATGAAGTTACTGATCTAGGATTGATACTCAGATAATTATATGATTCAAATTGCGATTAAATGTTTAACTTTTATTTTGAAATAACTTTTTAAAGCACGATTTCAGACTTTTATTTGTGCTTCCTTATAACAACAGGATTCTAGGCGATGTGATTTTTATTTAAAATAATAAATCTTCGTTGATTACCATGCCCAAAAACCTAATAACACTTATTTAGAAACGCGTAGTTAATATTATTATCGATAATAAGCTTATTATAGCTTTAATTTCCGAGGTTAATGTACGCGCAACAGCGCATTCTTCTATGCGTAATGTGCTTAATTAAAGCATTACGTATTATTTTTACAGATTCTATTTTCCTGTTTTCATCAAGGTATTAATATTTAATTATTCACAATGAGTATTTTCCGTTAATTTGATTCCTTCAACTGTTTATAACCTTTGTAGAAAAAAAATTTAATAACGATACAAAAGCATTTTATTATTGTTTTAATTAATTAAATTGTGTTGTATTGTTCTTGTTGTATTTTCCATTAAATAAATAAATAAAAATAAATATTTTTTATTCCTTCTATAGAAACGCTTTAAACGTGAGCTTAAAGCTGAAAATAAATTAATTTTTCTTTTTCTTTTTTATTAAATATCTTGGAAAAACATTTTATTCATTAAAAAAAATTATTAAATCATAAATTCTTTTAAAATAATAAATTATAAATTATGTCTGTCATTATTATTTATAATGTAGAAGAAGAAAAAAAAATCTGGTAATGGGGTGTGTACTTTGTGTGCGGGTGGTAACATTTTAATTATGATTTATGTTGACAATTTTTGTTGTTTTTTTTTTCGGTTTATTTTCTTTTCTTTTAACTGCGTTGTGTTTTGACTGTGCTGGTAGTAAGTACGTCGTCGTATTTTTTTTTCTTGCTTAGATAAAATTTATTACATCTCATATGAGACAATTAAAATTAGAAGAAATAAAAGAAAAGAAAATCAATTACGCAAAAATTTCCGTAGCAAACGTGGAAATGGTTTAAAGCTCGCACAGCGTTTATTGCTTTTCTAAGATGATTTAGTTAAAAAAAAAAGCCAAAGTATTTCCACATGAAATAATTAATAAGAAAACCGTCATTTCCTGCTCTTTTTTTTCTATTTTTAATAAACATTTTTAAATTATTGTTTGAATTTGATGTTGTAGAAAATTGCAATTGTTCACATTTGCCATGACCAGATGAAATTCGGTAAATAAACGGCCAGCCATACGATACTTTTCTATTATATAAATGGGATTTTAGAAGGAAAATAACAATGAAATGTAAAAATAAAAATAGAATTCAAAGGGAAATTTCTTTAATCTCACGGGAAATTAAGTTAAGGATCTACACAGCCAAAAAAAAAAACGAAAATTTTTTCTTAAATTTCTCTTGACTTCACTTCATAAATCAATTTTTTTACGTGAATTTGTCTACACAAATTTAAATTAAAAATCTTTCGCCAATGTATTTCTACTTTTGTTTTCTAAGTACCTTTATTGATTTCATTTATTTAATTATTTATTTTATATAACCAGGAATTTAATGTTTTATAACCGTGTTAAACGCACTACACAAATCAGAAAACCTAAACAAACTTTTTGTTTTTTTTACAATTTTTAATTGAAAATTTTGATTTTCCAATAATAACAAAAATTATTCTATAAACACGTTTTTTTTTTTATAGTTTTGTTATCAATAAATCGTAATTAGTTTTTATTAATTAAAAGTTTATCTAGTAAAAATAACAACACCAAAAATATGTTGGGTTTTGTTTTATACATTTTTAGGGGAAATTAATACAAAATATCATTAAAACACTTTAATAACGATTCAATTGATAAGCAAATATTTATTTTTTTTAATTCATTTTATTTGTGTGAAGCAAATGTATTTTATTTATAAATTCAACACAGAAAAAATAAAAAATTTCTTCTGAATAGTCCGAATATAAATCAAGGAAGTTAACAAAAAGCGCAGATTTAAATAAAATAAATTAATGAAAAAAAAAATCGAAGAAGGACATTTGTCTCCTTTTATTAATTTAAATTCGATTTATTGAATAATAGATAAATCCAATAAAGCTATTGAAAGCAGTTTTTCTTTTTTTTTTTATTGTATCATTGAAAAGCTACAATTATTTTAAGATAGAGATAAAAAAAAATTGTTCTTAAGACTGCAACAATGAATAAATAAAATTCTTCTTCGATGAATTTAATAATGAAAAAAAAAAGCAATTTCAATAAAAACGAGAAATCGTTGAATTCGTAGAAAAATTATTGAAATTAAATTTATATAGAAGAAAATATTAGATTTAGATAAGCTTTAAGGTCTGTTTGCGAAAGCACTTTGCTGTTCTTTGGTTGGTAATTCATCAAAGGTGTTTGTTTTAATACCATAAAAGCGTTTTTTGGATATTTGTGTGATCCACAGTTAAAACTATTTGTAACAAAACCTCACCACATAATATATTAAGTAAAACCACCACCCACTAAAAAATTCCTTAGAATTTTTATCAATATTTCAAATAATAAAATATTTTAATTGGCTATTAATTATCATCGGCACAAATCAATATTTATCTTCTCTTATTTTATTTTTTATTGTTTAATTATAAAATAAAAGGTAAAATTGCTTTACAATTTAAAACATAAATATTTCTTGTTTTTCACTAATGATTATTAATTTATCTACAATCAATATTGATTCGTTTAAAATTTATTTAATCTTTCGATACAAATTTTATTCAATAAATAAATCACAAAATTATTTGTATTAATTATTCGTATAAGCTTATTAGTAATGAATAATGATTTATATATAACTGCAATACAGAGATATGTAAATAATATTCATTTATAAGCACATTCTAAACAGAAAATTTTAATTAAAATTAAAAATTCTTTGATTAATGCATTAGTGTAGCGAAAATGAATTGATTGTTGACATATTATATCGCGAAAAGAACTACGTGAAAAGAATCCAATTTTAACTCTACATTACATTTCCATTGAGTTCTATATACATTTATGAGTTCATTTATAGCTGAAGATGCCTATAAAACATATAAAAAATAAAAAGAAAAAATGTTTATATAGCTATAGAAAACCGTTGACACAATTTACATCACATTAAACCCTTCGTGTGTTTTTTTTTTTGTTCCCCTGTTTTTTTTTTATAATATTATCAAAAGGGGTGTTTGTTTCGTGTAACAAAATATCAGTTAACCCATTTTAAAGCACAAATATTACATTTTACGTTATAAGAACTACTTTGTATCGCAAATGTTAGATTTTGCCAAGTTTTACGCTAAATGAAGCTACGATCCTTGATTATGTATCTATAATAGAATTATAGAAACATATTTTTCTGACAAAGAAAATTATTATTAAAAATCTAATGAGCAGTTAAGTGAAATAATAAAATTAAATTTCTCTAATGAAATTTTTTTAAAGTAATTTACCATAGAAAACTTTTATTCTCATATTTCTGTGTAGGAGACAAAACAAAAAAAAATCTTCAGCAACCGAAAAAGCTTTATTTTTATCACAACTATTTCACGATAATATCAAAAATAAGATATTTTTTTTAAGCTATGCCAAATATTATAATGATAATAAAAGAAACGAAATCGAAACGAAACGAAACACCAAAACAGCTAAAGAAGTGTTGATGCCAGAAAAAAAAAATGAAAAAAAAAAATCGAATTTTCTATTTTTGTAATGTGGTTTCATTTACACACCATTTACTATGTAATGACAATAAATAAATAAATAAAACTCATCATTTTGTTGTGTCTAAAAACGAAAAAAAAAAAATAAATAAATAAAAAATAATAATATTGAATTTCGATAATAGCCAACAAAAAGAAAGGAAAAAAAAAAGGTTTTTCATATCGTAAATGATAACAAATCTTTGTTATAACATAAAAAATAAAAAAAAATAAAAAAACCCCGAATAACACATGAATTTTTGTTATTTTTTCTTTTTTTTTATCATTCCTTAAAAATTATTTATTGTTTATTAATAATATTCTGATGAAAATTTCTTTTTTCCTTTATTTTCTTGATATTAACATTGAAAGCAAATAATAAATGTTTAGTAGTAGTGTGATTGGTGGAATATAAAATGAAAAAGTTTCATCTTATTGAATGTAAATAAATCGAATTTAAGGATGCATAAAAGTTATTCTTATCAGCTATTTGGATACGTTTAAATATAAAAACGAGAAATATGTGAAATGAGAAAAAAAAAACTAGTGAATTCAATTTTCACATAGTAAATCTACTTAAGAGAATATAAATACTTCGTGCTTATGTAACTAAAGTAAAACATATGTAGTTTAAAAGTCATCATTTTATGCTGTGCTAGCTAATATGATTTATTATACAACCTAGTAATGTAAATTTGATAATAATTGACCAAAAATCGTTTTTAAATTTATTTTTAATAATATTATAATATAATTTACGTGTAAAAACGACAGGTTTGCTAAAAAAAAAGGCGTATAATTCACTTGTTAACCAAAACAATCATTAGTAGCACAGTGAAATTGAAAATTTTCCATCAGTTTATTTTAGGCACAAAAAAAACTTGATTATAAACAATTTTGATATATTCGTTTAACGTAAAATGCAAATAATACATGGGAATAAACTATACAAAAGCATAAAATTCATCTGTAATAATATTATGATTGTAATTTTGCTAAGAAAATATTATTTCTGTTAAGTGAAAATTTAAATGTCGGTTTTATGACAAGCGCATTTAGTTTTAAACAGAAAAAAATGATAAATTATGAGAAGCATGTTACCATTATCATATGAATACATTTTTTTGTTGACTTTTATTGATGGTTTCATGTTTTTAGACAAAAATATTTTCTGTTTATATAAACAAAATCTATGATAAGTTTGTTATGCTAATAGCATAACTATTACCTATCTGCATTTATTTTCATTTTAAAATGAATTGTTTGTTAAGCTTTCGTATACAAAAAAGGAAATGAATAAAGAAAACAATTAACTAGCATAGAGAAGTGAATTTATATTTGTTTCAAGACAAAATGATAATTTTCAATTAAAACCGATCATTTGTCATCAATTAATTAATGCAAACATGGAAAACAAACTAATTAACTAATTAATTCATAATAATTAACTTAAACTACTAATCATTTATAATCTTTTTTTTTTTTTTTTTAATAAAGCAATGTCTCATGTCAAGATATAATCAAAAGTTTCTTGTTTAAAAAAAAAAAAATTTAAAAGAAAACAATCAAAACAAATAGAAAATACTCAGCATTGCATGATTCCTGGTTGTTGTTTTTTTCATTTCAATTTTTTTATTCTTATTTATTTATTTATTTATTTATTTATATTAAAGTGTAACATGATAGTAAAATTCATGACATTTTGACTTGGGGATATTTGAAATAAGAATATAAATAACATATATGGGTGAGCTAAGAAGATTTGCTTCATAAATATGAATTGGAAATTGTCTTCAAAATAACACAAAAAAAAAAATGTTTCTTTGGCTTCAATATTTTTATTTTCTGTTAGAATGAGGTGGTGACTTTTCATCAACAAAACACAGAACCAATATTATGAGTTTATTTTATGTTTTATTCCCACGGAACTGATAGAAGAATCTAGTTAGGAAAAAAAAACAAGTTAGACTCAAGAGACGTAATAAGCTAAGATTACCATAAAACAAATGGAATGCAATGTTGAACTTTTGCCCAATTTTTCTTTCTATTTTTTTCTTTATTTTACTATTCCTAAGTAATTTATTTTCTGGATGAATAGATTTGAGTATTCTTGTCATCAGAAAATTTCTCTATTTTTTCTTATTTTACTACTTCAATAGACACAATTCATTCAGCAAATTATGACTTGTCTTGTGGATTTTTTCTTTTTTTTTCTATTCTTCTTTTACTATTTTACAACAAATTTTCTCTTTTGTTGTTCAGAAAAAAAAAATATTTTGACTAAACAAGAGAAAAATTTAATTTACAATCAAGTATTCTGCGTATACACTTGAAATTTAATTTTCTACTCAATATGGGGGGGAGAGAAAAAAAAACTATAAATAATTAATTATACGTAAGTAACAAGTGCTTTTATGGTATGTTCTTTGCTTCCTTTTCGTTCGTCTAATAAATGATGTCAAGGAAATAATAAACTAAGTTATTAGATGTTATTTCCAGGTATGTATTAAAAATTATTTCATTAAAATTACGAAACTCCTTCATACCGTAAACATTAATGTTAAAGCCTCGTAGATACTTTGTAATTGAAAATTATATTGAGTATCATTACAAAAAAAGAAGAAACTCATCAACAATGTATTCTATGTTTTCTTTGATTAATAATTAATACTAATGGAAAATGGGATTGTAGACTCAAGTAGAGCTTTTGTTAACGATAGACGAGTATATTTATTATCCATTTTGTTCGCAACTGAAAAATAGATAGTAGAATAGAAGAAGATGATGGAAAAAAAAACATAATTTCTCACAGAAATTATAAACATTCTAGAATTACTGCTTTTCCAGCAAAAAAAAAACGAAGCTTTTGTAGTATTTTCACAATAAATCAAACAAAACAGTATAGATTTTTCTATATAACCAATATTCATATTTTTATCAACAGAAAATATATATAAAATTCTGCAGCTTTTTCTGTTTTGAAGAACAGGAAAGCTTTCGGTTTACTTCCTTGTTAATAAAAAAAAAAAAAATTCTTATTTACCAAATTTGATAAAAGTGTATTGAGTATTAAAGTAATTTAAATATTTATCGTTTCAAAGCCAAACCCATTGTTAAAATTTAATAACATAAAATGCAATAATATTTGGTATACAACTACCGGATATAAAAATGAGAAATTTATTATTGAGTTTTGTCTTCGTTGTTTTTTTTTATAATTTTTTTTTTTGTTTGGTTCAAGTGGAATCCTCAGAAAGTAGTTTAAATGTTTAAATTATTATTTAAAATACTGGTATATGGCAAGCAAATGTAATCATGAAAATAGTATTAAAAAAGAAAAAACTCTTAAACATATGTACAGAGCCGTTTTAAAGGGGTTTTGTAATAGATATTTTATTTTCTTTATGCGAAATGTTTTCTGTTTTGGAGCTTCGATTTAAATTTTAAAATACGTGAAAACAGTGTGGAGTTGAGTTTGTAGGATATTAATTTTTAATTAACAAAAAAAAGTCACAATTCTTGGTTTTTAAAAAAGTAGAAAAAAAAAATTAATATCGAATTGGAAGAACTAAGTAGCTCCAGTAATTTCCAGCTTCCAGCAAGAGTATTTCTAAAAATTTCAATTAATTATAGAAAACAAATAAAGCTTTCTTTGAAACTCTGCCAAAAAAACAGAAAATTTCAAATTGTTTAAGGAAAAAAAATTGTTTTTCCTGTACCTTTCGTTAAAGAGAACTTTGGAAGGTAAATAATTGATATAACTCTAAAGGTTTATCCGGAAAAAAATTATTATTCAAGTTATGTACTCTGAAACTTTCGAAAATCAGCTTGCATTAAGTTTCTGACTATTTGAAGAGTACATAATTGATACTCCGTTAAAAAATATTTATAGAGTTCTATCCATCATTTTAATAGTGAACAAAAAGCTTTATTTCTAGATCTTATCTAGTTATTTTCATTTTGTGTTCACTAATTTTATTTGAGGTGTATTAACGAAATTAAAACGCCGCCACTTATCAATGCATTAGTGCGGCACTGTGCACATAAGTGTATATAAAGTAAATAAACTAAATTATCCAAAATAATACCATGTCTTTTGTATTAAAGACAATGTTTCAAAAATATCGAACGACAGTTTCTGACATTAAAATAATAAAATAAATTGTGATTTCAGTATTTCTGCGACAGATTTCCTACATATAAATACTAAAAAGTAATAAAAAAAAAAACAAGAATTGTTTGCTTTGTATTACAGGAATATACAATATGGTAATATCTATGTTATTTCTAATAAAACTTCGCGTTCAATTTATTTTATAACGATATTTGGGTGTTGTTGTTGTTGTAACGTTTTTTTTTTTCATTTTTAATTTGGCTATAAATTTTAGCAGCAACATAGTAATCAATATTATGCTTGTTCTAAAAGTAAAAATGATGATAAAAAATGTTTTTTTTATTTTTTAATCTAAACATCTATGTTGTAAGCATGATTGGATATAAAATTGATTTGACATTTGCAAAAAAAAAAAAAAAAAAAAACATTAAACGAGCACAAAATAAATAAATAAAATGATTAAATAATTTTTAACATGATTTTTATTTTTTTTTTAGTTGTTATCCAGCAAAATACTGATAGATAGATCTATCTATCCTTACAAAAATAGTAGTAATAAAAAAGGGAAAATAAGCACAATGTTGTTTAAATGTTACGTTATCGTTGTTAGAATTGTTTTATGCAGGAAGTTTACTTTATTTTACTCTACATTACTCTGTTACCAAGTAGGAGGAATAACTTTTCTTTCTTTCCTTTTTTTTAAGTATTTATAATGCATAAAGTTTGTAACATAGTTGACATTGGCATGGTAAACATTCGGCACGTATTTATTCAATGAAGTCTCCAAATATTCTGTATATTTGTCAGTCTAAATAGACTATTAAATGTTAAACCACACACCCAAGCACACAAACACACAGTTAGAATAAGAAATGAAAACTTTTCCCTCCAAAAAGCACTTTTAATTTCAGCTTTTTCTTTTTTTTTATTTTAATTTTAATTTAATATAAATAAATATAAATAAACAAGAAATCCGATTCCAAGTTCTTTGATAGTTTTACAGCTGAACATTTTTTTTTCTTTTTTTGTTATTTATTCTTTAAAAGTAATTTCATTAATTATTTTCTTTAATTAAATATTTTCATTTAAAAAGTTTTCTTAATTTTAAATAATAAAAAGTTTTAATTAGCACTTTCAAATTTCTTTCTTTTTTCCTTTATTTGTACTACTGCTGCTGTTGCTGTTGCTATTCCTGCTATTGCTTTTGATCGACGATGCAAAATATAAATCGATTATCTAATTGATTTGACTTTTGTTTATAATTGTTTTATATCCTTATTCGTTTATCAATTATCAACGTATAATTAATTAATAGAATTTAATTATAAAAGGCAACTAATGATGGTTATTTCTTATAAGGAAATTATAATATCGGATGGTATTTACTGTAATTACGGTTTTCGTTTTTCGTATTTAAGCGTGGAATCACTTAGTAAAGAATAACAAACCAAAATTCTAATAATAATCAAATTAATTAGAAAAAAACAAAACAAAAGTTAAATACAGAGGAGAAGAAACGATACGATTTCTATGGTAAAGAGAAATTCATTTAAAAATTATTCAAGTTTCCTCACAACATTTTATTGCTTCATTAGTTACATATTTTTCTCAATAATCAACAAGAAAAAAAAACTTTTAAACAATTTTCATGCTGATACACGAATATTAAATTGTTTTTTTTTCTATTTGTTTGTTTTGTTATATTTTTAATTAATTAAAATTCTGTGGTTTTCTTATGAATTATATGAAATATGAAAAATAAATTCCACAGGTAAATGTTTTGTTTCTTAATTTAATTATTATTATTTTTTTTTTCGTTTATTTTCAATTAGCATTTTATTTGCGATAGAAAATAGAAAATTCTGTAGGAGAAAAATAATTTTTTTTTATTAGAGATAACCGTCTACTGATTTTAGAAACAATTAATAAACCAAAAAAAAAAAATAGAAGATTTGAATTTATAAATAATTAATGAATTCTTGAGAAAAATGTCGCAGTTAATTTTCTGCTATATTGAATAACATATTTTACATTAATCGAATATTTGAAAAGCCTACAACGTGTGTAATAATCAATGATAAAATCAGAGAATGATCGTCAAATTCGATTAAATTTTGAGGCGAAAATTCTGTCCCATTTTTGTTGAATTTAGTGGAAGGAAATGTTTAAAAGCATTTTTTTTTTTTTAAATAATTCTGAATAAATTATTTTCATAGAAAATAACTCGGATTGTTTATGCAACAGCATTTTGTAGCATAGCTTTATAACAATAATTATTTATGTATTACTAGAAAAGCTTAGTTTTTTTTTTTCTGTACTGCAAGTACTTTGTTTACAACACACAAACTTTCAAACAAAATTATTAATTTAAAAAAAATCTTTCATTAACTGAATTTGTTACATGAAAAGAAAACAAATTTTAATTAGTACAAACCAGTATAAAATTCTACAAAACTATTCTTTTTACATAAAAAAAAAAAAAAAAATCAAGTTTTAAGTTCAGTAATGTTTATTTTATTAAGAGCTTATTAAAAAAAAAACTAATAAACATCATGTTTAATAATAAGCTTTTTATAAGATAATTAACGAATCAATCAGCATATGCTGCTTACAGCTGCTTACAGTATTTATTCTTCTTAATTTTAATTCACGATAATTTCTATAGTGAAAAGAAGATACAGACAAAAAAAAAATATTTAATTAGCGAAAACAACAATCTTTTGAATACATTTGCATATTATGGAATTTTTTATTTATTTTTTCTTTTTGTTGTTCTCATTTCTTTATTACAACAGAATAAAAAATTGTTTTAAGTGAATTTTGTTGTAATAAATAATTTTTTTTTATTATAGAATGAAAATTTCATAATTTAATGAAATTTATTTTTTATTTTTTCTACTTCTTCTTCTTTATTTTTACTTTAAAATTGTAATTTTCTCTCCTCTTTTTTTATGTATATATATGAAACAGAAAAGTTTTCATTTGCAAATAATAATAAAAATCCTAAAGCATATTGTATAAACGATCGACAAACATCAACAAAAGAAGAACCAAAAAAAAAAAAAAAAATGAAAATGAAAAATAAAAATAAAATTAGCATGTAGCACATTTGTATGTTAATATTTTCGGAAATATATATATTCTCGAAAATAGACAAACATTTTATTTATAAAAATTATTTTTTTTGTGTTACATTGAATTCATTTTTATTTGTTATAATTAATTTTTTTTTCATCAGAATTTTTATTTTTTTTTCGTTTTGTGTTCTCAGCTGTCATTTAGTACATACGCTAGAATAAATTGTTTAATCATTTTTTTTTGTTGTCAATAAAATACAACAAATAATTAATTAAAACAAAAAATTAATTCAAACAGATTTTTAGTTAATTGTTTACTTTTGAATAATTAATGTAATTAAACATTTAAAACGCAACGATTTTAATATGCAATCGCAATGTGACTAGGTGGTTATACTAGGTGTGTAAAAAAATTGTTGGATGAATTTTTTTCAAGCATACTTAAAAGCTCTCATATATAGATAAAATATAAACATTCTTACCTTTTTGTTTTTAAGTTAAAAACATTGAATAATATTTTAGAAAGTGTTGCAGATAAAAAAAATTTTTTTTTTTTTTATTTGATTACGTTGCGCGAATTTTGAACGTGCTTTTACTATACGGTGTTTTTTGATTACGTTAAGATGTTTAATGACAGTTTTTTTTTTTTTTGTATTTCTACGTTACTTATGTAATTCAACAGTCAACACACATCCTTACATGTAGACATTGTTTGGAAATCGTTAACGTTAAGACTTGGTATTTCATGTTTGAAACAGCAAAAAAAAAATTCTCCTTATTTCTCAGTTTTAATACTTTTTTTATTTTTGTTAATTCAATCAAACACAGTAGAAAGCTGATTTAATTCAATAACAAAACATATTTAATGCTATAAATACTCGACTGTCACCAAACTGTCTAACCTTCTTAGTTCTGTGTTTAAACATAAAAATTTCCTACATTAGAAACAGTAACAGGAAGTTTTCCGAATAAATTAAATTAAATTAAAAAAAAAAAAACTTATTTCATTGCCATGTCATTCAAAATCACAAATAACAAAAAAAAAAAATTAATTATTTAACTTTTAATAAATACAAAAAATGTAAAAATTCACAAAGACACTTCCGCAAATAAAATTAATATTTTCTAAAAATATACACACCTGTGTTCGGTTTTACTTATTTTCATTCTTTAATAATAATAAAAAGTTTTTTTGAAAAGAGAAAAATAAAACTGAATTGAAAAGAAACTTAGGCAACGATTTTATTTTATTTTATTTTATTTTTTTTATTAAACAAAAAATACAAGGATACGAGACAAACAGGTGCTATTTTAAGGTGTAAAATATTTAAATAAAAATATATTTTTCACTCTTTCCGTATTTTGTTTATATTTTGATGTTGACACATGTATGTGACACATGCAAAAATGCCAAGAAAATTTATTTATTTTTTATATACATTTTTTCTATGTGTTTTATGACAGGAAATGATGCTTAAAAATGATGCAAAAATTGTTTGTTTGTTTGTTTGTATGTTTGTAAATAAATATAATATTTAATTGAAAAAGGACCTAATTGTGTTAATTATGTAAAAGTTGTAGGTGTTATTCTTCCCTTAATCTTGGCATTATTTATTCTGATAATCTTACAGAACAAACAAAATAAAGTCTCTCAACAAAATAACAACACACAACACAAAAAGGGTGAAAAAAAAAAGAAAAGAAAAAAAAACACCCAGAAAAATAAAAAATATAATTAAACTGATCCTTATTAGACGATTACAAAAGGTTAACCAAATTCACTTATATAATATAGAAAATAAAAAACAAGAAAGTGATAACAATTTAAATTAATTAAATTCCTTGTTAGGCACATTTCGTTGTGGCATTTTTATTTAAAAGCAACCACCAAAAAAATAAAAATAAATAAATGTTTCGACCAAATATTTACGTTAAAAAAGGTCAATGAGTATAAAAATTATTATATGTCCTTATCTATTTAATGTTTATGTTTATGTTGTGGCTGTTTTGTTGGTCTTAATATTATACACAGTATACAGATTGATTCTTGATTAAATGTAGGCTATAGAGTTTCAATCATACATTATCCACTTTGATTGATGGTGTTTTCACATTTATCCCTTATCAATATTTAAAAATTAACATTTAATTATATTTTCTTATTAATTGTGACAAGTAGATAAAATATTATATCCTGGCTTTTAACAGTCAAAAAGTTAACAGAAATAACAGAGAAAATTCTTCCTTTTATTTTTTTATTTTATATTATTAATGGACATATTTATAGTCCTTACGCTAAGATTTTCTGTTTTTTATTTTCTTTTATTTTTGGTAGTTTTTAAGCTGCCGTAAAACGTTTATATTCAATTTGTCAAAAGCTCAGAGACAAAAACAAAACCAAAAAAAAAATAAACAGCCTAATCCTATAGAAACAATTTTTTATTCGCTATTTCATGATTTCTTTTATTTTATCTACGAATAGAAATAAATTTTCTGGTTTCATAAATGAAAAAAGCATTTAAATTAAATTAGAAATTGTATATTCAGTGACAAGACAACACAAATTTTATGTAGACAAAAAAAAATGTAACAAGAAATAAATGAATATATTTAAAGACAGCAAAATAAAAAGCTTTCTTAATCCTTTAAAATCCTATAATAAATGTGGATTTTAAAAGTTTAGATTTGTCTTAGATATACAACGATTTTGATTGTGTTTTTTGCTGTTATATTAAAATTAATTTTCTTGTTAACGAATGATGAAAAACTAAAAATTAAAATTAGTGGTCAGTTGAATACAAATTTTAAAGCTTTATTCCAATGGTTTAACAGCGACGCTTATTTATTGTTTCGAGATAAAATGTGTTGCACATCGATTTTGCAATTTTTTTCATGATTGATTTATTTTAATGAATAATAAATACATTTAAATACCAAAAATAAAGGATATTTAATAAAATAAAAAAGTAAAATTATTTTTTTTTAACCTTCTATAGTAAATAATATCTTGTTATAAATTTATATCGTATATATACGGTATTATCAGCAAAAAAAAAATCAGTATTTTATTACAATTTTATTGAAACATCTTAATGGTTTCATATTAAATATGTTATGTAATTGCTTTAACATGTGCTACAGGCTTCAGGCTATTATTCGTATTATTATTATTATTATTATTATTATTATAACTTAAGCCTTTTCTTTCTATTGTCCACGTACACACACAAATTCATGCTCTTCAAATATATTTCTATAAATATTTGATAAATAATTTCATGAACCATAAAGACTTTAATTGATTTCTTCATTTATTGCTTGTTATTTATTATTATTATATGTTCTTCACTGGTATATAACGTGTGTATAGTTTCACCAGTCAATAGTGATTAAACGTAATGTTAACGAATAAAAGACAAATAACAATCTTCTAATCAAAATTTTGTTTGTATCTGATATGTTATCGATGTTGTACCGTTGAATAAATAAATATAAAAAAATTAATATGCACGGGTTATACACTAAAAACTAATATTAAAAATCATATTTTTTTATTAGTAATGATTAATATTTGTGGGTGTTAAATAAAAAAAAAAAAAAAAAACACATCACCATTCTGGTGGAGAGAAAGGCACAAAAAAAAAGTTGATTTATTTCCAATGGAAACTTTCCCACCAAAATATATTTTTGCATTAAATTGTTGTTCGTACATTTTATAACTTTCCGAATGATATGATTTATTATTTTGTAAAGTTTATTTTATTTTTATTAATTTATTATTCGATTACTAAGCAAATCATTTTCAGAAATTTATAACAACACTATAAACAGCAAAAAACAGTCAAACAACATATTTATACAGAAATATATTTCCTTATGTTAAAATATGCTGAAAGAACACAAAATTCATATTATATTTTCAGGTAAGACAATCCTTAAAATCCTTTAAAAGGAATAATATTTTAATAAAACTGATTATTCAACATAATTATAGAAATAAAAATTAATTATTCACTTTTTGTTTTATTAACTTTAATATAATTCCTGCGTCATCTGACAAAAATGTGTATCCTTTAAAAAAAAAACATTTTTATAGCATCGTTAATATAACAGCAAAAACATAAATTAAAACAAATAATTGTAGCACCTGGCTGTTAAAAACAATTATAATTCATTATATCAACAAATAAATGAAGCAAAGTCAAAACATTATACTTAGTTACAGGTAACTGATGGCAGTTTATAGAAATTATAAATTTCTAAGCTTTAAAAGCAAGCAAACAAAAAAAAGGATAAAAAGCTCATTATTTTATAGGAAAAAATTTGTTAAAATTGATCTAAAAAAGATTATAATAAACGATGATAGAAATTAATCACGGTAAAGGTTATTTTGTTGATTAGAATGGACTAAATACTTGAGATAACAAAAAAAAAATTTTTATTTATTCCTCCTATCAATAACGAATTAGCGTCAGCAATAAAATATTTTATTATCGATTAGGAAAAACCTTTTCCTTTTTTTCGTTTTCTCTCTCTTTTATTTAAAGGCGAGACATTTATTTGCAAATGCTTTTAATAAGTGTTACAAAAAAGGGGTATTAAAGCTCTTTTAATTAATAACCGTGTGTTAATTTAATTATTTAATTTACTTAGAATAATCCCTTTAACAGAAAAATAAAAAAAATAAAACAATTTAACTGACTAATAAAACGAATAATATTGCTCTATATACACATATGAAAAGTGTTTAAAATATTCATTAAATTGTCAACGTAGATTGCTTTAACACCTAGATACTTTGATGATATTTTAAATATATTAACAGCTAACGTTTTATGCTGACACTAAATATCTCAAGTAACATGAAAAAGTGTACAGTGTTTCGTGGAATCAACATAAATGTCACTAAATACATCAAATTGTAATACGAATGCTGGATGATGTAACATGGAAATTATATGGTTTTTTTTCCTTACCCTAATCATGTTTAACAAATTGGTTTAGTAAAATGATGTTCACACATAAAAAAATTTCCACTTTGTGTAGAATTTTTTATCAAAGTCTCGTCACTTTCTAACAAGATTTCTGAATTTATTTTTTTTTTTGTATAAAAGTGTTAAGTGTTTTTGAACAAGCTCATATGATATTTTGCTTCAACTTTTTTTTTTTTATCTATTATATAATGAATAATGTTTTTATTAAACATTTTTATTAATTTAAAAGGAAACTTGTATGTGTTGTAAAGAGCTTTTTTGCGCTATATACTTTGTTTATTACAGTTATTACATTGCATCATCGTTGTTGTTTTTTATTTTCTATTTTCTATTATAATTGAGGATGGTATTAGAACAGTATAGAAGACTTAACAGTAATTATGTGTAGGATGAAAAACAAAACAAGAATTATGTGGGATTTTTATTGAATTGTTTCATATAAAAAGGAAGCCTGAAAAGATATATATTTATATTTTTAAAAGAGAAATAAAACATTTTAGTTGATTGGAAACACCAAAGAGAATTATAATTAAAATGAAAGCACATCAAAAACCATTATTGAAGCAGCTAAACAAAAAATGAATGAATGAAAGAAATAAAGAAAAAAAAATTATTTATTCGCAAACGTAACAGAATATTGTATTGCTTTGATTTGATTGGCATTATACCACTTCCTGTATAAAATACTTTATTAATAATCCATTTTTAATATATAAATAAAAAAATAAAATGTCAAATGTCATAAACAGAAAAATATTTATTTATACACTTCACAAGACAAAAATCTGGCAAAAAGAATTTTTTTCTTTTTTTAATAAATGGTTCTTGAATCACAAACAACTAATAAAATCTGTTACTTAGTGTTTAGTTTTCTTACACAAATATTGGTTATCGTTATAACACTTTTAATATTATCTATGGTAGTATAGTCATCGTAACAGTTTAGGAATCATTGCAGTGAAATGTAGACCCTTAATTTTTTTTTTGTTCTGTTTATTTTACTGCCCATAAAAAGTTTTTAATTATTATTTTTTTTTTTTTTTCATTTTTTTTTTTTATTATAATTAACGTAACAACGAAAAAAACTCAATTAAAATTAAAAGTTGAGTTTAAATTCATCAGCTAACCTCGTAATAATTAATTTTATGTTTGTAAATAAGCAATAATCGTTAAATATAAAAAGCATAAAAATGGCATTTATGGCATTAAAGTCTCCTCTTCCCCAAAATACTTTCTGTAAATAACATAATTTTTTGTTTTATTATTTGTTGTTTGGATAAATTAAAGTAAAATTAAAAAAAATAAAACAATTTTAACATTAAAATCATTAAAGTTAAAGCATTTTTACACTTTGAATAATGAAAATTTTAAAGCTTATGCTATTATATTCTGTGCTATAACCACCATTGAATAAATTCTTTTTTTTTTTTAATTTTATTTATAATTATCCTATTAAATATTCTTATTTACCTTTTAAGGTAATCTAATTACATTATCAAACATTTTAATCTGAAATAATTTACGGTTTTAATTCCTTAACTCGACTTTAAACAGAATTATTGATTTTTCCTTTTTTTTTATTTTTTATGTTTACTGTTAAACATATGTAATTTCACCTAACTATTACCTCTTAAAAATTTATTTATTATTTATTTCTGCATTATATTTCAAACAACAAGATAACACATCATCTTCGGTTATATATTGTTTAGTTTAGGATAGCACGTTGCAAATATAAATGTAACACTGAAAGAAATAAAATAACGAATGACAATGGGATTACATAATGTTTTTCTTATTTATTTTATTTTATTTAAAGTTGTAAAACCCGAGATTTTATTGAAGTAAGATATGTGATAACTTTGTCATAACGTGTTAATAAAAATGTTACCTTTGCTTTATTGATAGTAAACCTTTTGTTTTGTTTTGTTTTTAATCAATAATCCAATTAGGTTCATTAAGCGATTTTTGTTTTTCGTTATTAGCAGTAACTGTTGTACTTGTAACAGTAAGCAATCACGAATAGCTATTATGAGTAGCAATAACAAGTAGCTATAGCAAGAAGCTATAATGAGTAGATATAACGAGTAGTTACAACGAGTAGCTATAACTATTATAAGTAATGATTATGTAATGATAAACAGCATTGAAAAGTTCAATAATAAAATAAATTCTGCATAAATATACATGCATAAATCCAAGAACTGCAATAATATTGTTCCATTTATTATTTCAATTAAAAACAGAAATTTACTATGTAAATCAACTTTTTATACTCTCTAAAAGTATTAAAATCCTTTTTTTTTGTTACTACAAACAAAACAAAACAAAAAAAAATTCAGCGAACAATTTAATTATTATTTAAATACAAAAAAAGACAGAAAAAAAGCTGAAAACCATTATTTTGTGACTAGACAAAAAAAAAACAAAATTTTATTAGCGTTTTATAATAAAAACGGATTTTTTTTAAAAAAATTATTTTTTTTTTTGCACCATTAAAGGCAAACTGCATAAAACTGAAAATAAAACTACTGTACGCCCAGGTATTTTTCCACTTCATTAATATGGTATTATAATAATCTTTTAAAAGGTAAAATTATTTTAATAAAATCTACATTTTTCTGTTAAGCTTTTATTATTATTTTTTATTTTATTTAATGCCAAATGTGCATATATAAAAGCTTGATTATTTTTATTTTTAATGTTTTTATTATTAATAGTGTTAAAAATACGAATGATTTTTCACTGACTTTAAACAACTTTAAATCTTTATTAATAAATAAAACTTTCAAAGACTAATTACAAAATTGCAAAACTAGGTAGAAGAAATTTTCGAATAAATTTCTATGTATTAAGCGAACAAAAAAAAAACAGATTTACATGGTTAATGTATTTTGTCTTTAGAAAAAGGGACACCACAATAGGTAATAAATTATTTTATTTTACTTTATAGAATCTAGGGTGTGCTATTCTTCATTCGTAATCTTCTATCTCAATAAGAAATTTGTTAAGAATGTCAACTTATCTGTGTAGCACCATCCCTTGTTACAAAATAAGACAAACAATACAAATCTCTGGTATACCGTCCGAAGTTTTATTGATTTTTATTTTACAAAGATTATAGTTTTACTGGTTATTATCTAAAATCTGGTACAGAATTATTAAATAATTTTATAAACATTTTCATCTTAATTAATACGTTGCAATTTAAGGGAAAAAGTAACAAAATTTCTGTATAAATAACAATCAACTGTCATAATAATCTTAATAAACATATGCATATTCAGCAAATTTTTGGCATTATTAACTTATTTATCTTTAACCACAGTAATGTTTAGTGTGAAAATTATAAAAAATAAAAAATATTTTTGGCATAAACACAACACAAAACTGTTATGAAATTTTCACAAAAAAAATTTCATAACATTTAAATAACATCGGTGAAGACAGAAAACAATTTCAAAAGTAACAAAAAAAAAAAAAATGTTTTTGACAAAATATCACAACGAAAGGTACACAGATTATTATATGGAAATACATAAATAAAATTAAAATTTACCTTTTATGTAATAATAATTCTATAAGGTAGAACTTATAAGGTATGTGTAATATTATTGTAACCCAAAAATTGTTTCATTACATTTTGAATTAAAATTTTACAAATATTACCATTCGTTTAATTACAGGAAAATTTAATTTATTTTAAAAGTTTTCATATTCTAACCGAAACATTTATAGAATTTATTATAGTTTTATTTGACTATAAGTATGTTTATATTAAATAATTTTATGTTGAATGGAAAACTAAATTTGAATTTGGAAAAAAGAAATTTATCAAACTAGAATTTATGGTCCATTGCAATACAACGAGAAGAAAACGATTTATTTTAATCAGAAATTATATTACGCTATACAAATGAAAATATTAATTAATTTTCTTTGTAGGAAAAAGGACATTTTGCAAAATTAATGCGATTAATCGATTATTAATTCATATAAATGTAGGGAAAAAAATAATGAAAATGGTAATGCTGTAATGTTTTCTCTTACGATTTATGAACTAGGGCCGAGTCTAAATTGTACTTACTGCTTACAATCACTTGGACTCGCTAGAGTAACGCAATCACGCATCTAGATAAATGATATCTGGTAATGCTACTCTGGTAACGTTGCCGTTCCAATACCTAAGATTAGGCCTAGATTAAGCAAATTTCCACAATCCTTTTTTAATTACTATGTATATACGCAAAATATGTAATTTTCTATAAAGACAAAAAATTCTAATTAATTAATTATTTATTATAGAAAATGAAAAAAATGTTGATGTAATGTATTGATTTCAGAAAATCTTTTGTAACAGTTTTGTTTCAAACAGAGTACCTTGTACAGTAGTGTTAATGGATACACACTGTAGGAAGGTAGGAAGTAATTAGATGAGAAAGATTGAATGAAATGATTATAATAATAATAAAGCATTTTCAAGGTGGCTAAATTAATGAAAGTTTGTTATGATTTCAATAGAAATTTAATAACAATACAACCATTATACAGAATTTAATAATAAATCTCTTTCTTATAGCGTTTTATATTTAATAAAAATTGTTCGCATTGTATTTACATTTAATGAATATTTTTAACGATAAGAGAGATAAGAAAGTCAAAATATAAATATATTTCATTCGCCATTAATTGTAATCAATTCATTTTATTACTAATAATACATATTTTTTTATTACTTTTTAAAGTTAATTAATTTTGCTTTATTTCCGTAGTTTTTCCTTCCCTTCTTTTCTTTTCTATTTTTTTTTTTTTTTTTTTGGTTTATGGTTTCGTGTCAATAGATTTAATTTGTTTAGATAAGAAATATTGCGTGGTAAATAAACAGATTAGGTGACATTGCGGTTTTTCTCTGTTTTTCTTTAACTATTTCCGCAACAATTCACACTATTTTATTTTTGTTTGTTTCTCTACTTTATGATAATATTTATTTCCTGCTGTTTTGTATTATTCACTTATAAAACGTTAAACATTTATCAATTATAAATAATGATTATCTATGTTATGCATAATAAATTTTGTTTTTGGTAAATTAATCAAAATGATGATTAAGCGTTTACTACAGTGTTTTTCTTTTTTTTTTTTTTTGCTATTTTGCTTTTGCTATTTTAAAATAGAAAATCATAATCTGTTTTGTAATAATTATTTTTCATATTTACTCCATTTATTATTAAGATATTTTGTTTGTTTGTCCGTATTCCATTTTATTATTTATTATTTCTCATACATGTTTCATTCAATCATTAATTTCACTTCATAAGATAAATATATCCAAAAGCATTACAATTTCTAAAATGCTATTTAACAAAGATTTCTTCACAAATCAACAAGATAAATAAACCGGCAAAAAAAAAAAAAAATACTAATTTTTCAATAAATAACCACAATAAAAAAAGTGAATCAAATAAAATATTCTCTGATTTATTGATATTAATAACATGATAAAAAAAATATTTTATTTTATTTTTTTTTTTTTAATGTTCATAAGAAAATTAACTAAAGTATTTTCCGCAATAAACTATTCAGTCTTTTGTGATAAAGCATGCAATTTATCCATGAGTAATCTTCTGGAAAATAACCTTAGTCAATAAAATAAAATAGCAAACGAAAAAAAGAAAAAAAAAAATGTATATAATTTATTAACAATGTCTTTGAGTTTTATTTCATTTAAATTGAGATTTTTTCGTTTTTTGATAATTTAAATATTTTATTGTGGTAAAATCGTGGATTATAAAAATCCGGTTTGCTAGCTAGATAATAATAATGTTTAAGAAAATTTAATTTTTTTCTATATCCGTCTCTAGATGCTAAGTTTTTATTTTTATTTTTATTAGTTTAATTCTTTATCGTTAAGATAGAAGAAAAAAAAAAAAACTTTTGTCAACACTTTGATATAAATTATAATTAACTTGTGCGCCAAGTCATAAGAATGCATTAAAGTGCTTTTACCGTAATACAAATGTAAATCATATTGTCCACTCATAAATAACTTCTTTTTTTTTTTTTTAATTATTTAATTAAAGAAAAGAAAAACATTTAATCTCAACTTGATAATAATAATTAAAAAAAAAAAAAAAGCACAAGAAGCGACTCTTTATTATGAAAAGTTTTTTTTTTGTTTCGTTTCGTTTTGTTTCTTCGTTTTTTTTTAATAATTAACACAATGAAATATGTTTCAGCTGTACTCTATGCAGTAAAGAACCCAGTCTAAGTAGAATATATAAATATATCATTCAAAGCTTATTGTTAGTTATTTAACGAAAATAAGTAAATGATTTATAACATTTCTCATCCATTGTTATTCTCCATTCGTTCTTTCTTTCATTCAATTCTTTTTTTCTAATTAATTTCTTTTCAATGATCTTTAGAAACGTTTTTTTTTTTTTTTTTGTTGTTGCTACCATTCAAAAATCAAATATCATTCAATAATTAATTTCAATGTGAATTCCCATGTGATAATAAAATTGAATTTTTTTTCCTTCTAAATTCCAATAAAAACGTATTTTAATAGAAAATATCTAATTGGTTTTAGTTTGGAAAAAAAGAATTATTCAAGTTTATTGTCAACAATCAATTCACATCCTGGTAAACCTACTTGAATGGGAACAATGCAAAAAAGGTGAATATAAAAGAGTTGACATTACGAAATGAAATTATAAATAAATAGTAAAAATTCCCAATAAATAAAATAATTAATTTTCAACAATAGGACACGAAACGTTACCGTATTGTAGTTCTTAGACTCTTAAGTATTTTACACACTTAAATTACAAAACACTGATGAAACTTTTCCGAATTCGTTGCACTAAAATTTATTTTATTCCATAGAATAAAAAGAAAACAATATTTTTTTTTGATGAGTTTTCAAAAACGTAAAATTCATGCACACAAAACAAATAAATCTTCTGTAATTTTTATGAATAACTATTTTACTTGTTTTTATATAAAACATTTTCCTCGGAGATTTATTTATTTGTTATTTTTCATAATTAGTTTAGTTGCTGTAAAAGAAACACAGAAAAAAAAAAAAAATTCCATAATTATTCACAAAAGAATTGAACAACTCAGTCATTCTCTTACTCAAGTGACCTCAACGAAAGTTTATTCAAAGTTTTCTTCTTTTTTTTTTATTATTTTAATATGAAAAGAAATAAAAACAAAGAAGATAAAAAACATATAAATTGTAGAAAATTTTAATTTTAGATCGTTAATCATGTTGCTGTTATAATTTTTTTATTTTTTTTTACTGCGTTATAACGTAATAAACATTATCCGTTGTACCGAATTACAGAAAAATAAAAGTATGGGGCATTATTTATAAAATACAGAGATAAAAAAAAAATCATCAAATAAAACATCTATGAATTTATTTTAGTAGTGGATGTTAAGAAAAATCAAAAAAAAAAAATATAAATAAATTTGTCAAATATAGAAGACAATATTGTATTGCAAAAGTCAAAAGGTTTTATAAACATTTAAATCAATGTTTTTGTTGTTGTTTAATAGAAAATTACTTTAGTTATCAATCCAAACGAATCTCTTGTCTATCAAATGTCAATTGTGTATAGATTTTCCCTTACTTTTTTGTTATTGGTAAACAAAACATATCCATTATACCCGATATTGACAATATTAAAAATAGAAAATAAATTATTTATAAATTGAAACATGGTCTCTGGAAACACTTCCTGTATTGTCAGCTTTTTTTTTAACGAGTGCTTCAAATTGTGTTTAAGAATTATTATACTTTAATGTCCGTGTTAATAAAAATGTAAATTATCGATTTAAAGAAATAAAATAAAATTGTGGTAAATAGCACATATTTATTTCCGATGAAATGCATGCATGATGATGGTAATTAAATTGATAATGATGATTAGCTATTGTAATTTCCGACACATTAAGTACTTTCCTATTAATAATAATAAAAGCTTTTTAATTGCGGTTTTTAAAACAATATCTGTATTATTATTATTATTATTATAATTATTATTATTAATTATTAATAAACCGTTGAGTAAAAGTAAGCAAAAAAAATTTGTGGTGTAATTTTGAGTAATAATCTCTACAAACAACAAATGAGGTAAAACAATTTACTTTAAATTCTCTACGTTTTGTGTTATGTTTTTGCCACAAGTGCAACGTCATACGTAACGTCAAAAAGTTATATAAAATTGTTTAAAAAAAAAAAAACAAAATACTTTTATGCTTTATTATTATTACATTTTATAAACTTAAATGTGTTTCCTTGTTGCTTATGTGTTTATATTTGTTTGTTTGTTCTATTATTTGATTGCAGATACATAAAATGCAATATATTTACCGTGACATTGCAGATGTTACATTAAAGAGATAAAATTTAATTCCGGTAAATGCTGGTAGTTTCGTGTTTTAAAATTTTTTTTTTTTTTATTTTAAATCATTTAGACTAATTTGTTGTCTTTTTTGTCGTGTTGTACTTTTAAAATTTCGATGATAAATTTTATTACAAAATACTTGAACAGCACAATGAAAACAAAAAGAAATTTTGTATGCAACTTGTAACAGTTTTATCGGATAGTTAGATAAAATAAACCGATTTCCGTACGGTAATTTAATCTATTGATTTTTTTTTTATTTGCAACTAGGATTGTTATTTGGTAGGATCTGAAAAAAAACAAGCTGAAAATAGCATATTTTGAAGATTCAGCGTAGTCTACAGCTCCTAAAAGGATTAACAGAAGAAAAAAAAAACGAAAAATTCTAATCACCATTCCCCATCAATAAGGTAATTTTTATTATTTTTTTCAATTAAATAAAACTAATTCAAATGCTTTTTGAACACAAAATCTGTTCGTAGACATTTTATCTGATAAATTCTCCACCCATTAAGTTTAGAAGTTTCTATTAGAATTTTTTTTTTGTTTTTTCCTCTTATTTTGGTTAGAATATTCGTGTTGTTTTTTTTTTTTTGGTCTAACTCTTTGTCGTTCTCCTAGAAAACATAACATAATTGCTGTTTTTGGATCGTCCCAGATAATTGTTGTTTTTCATTACTCAATTATTGTTTTAGGTTTGGTCCAGTATAATAAAAATGCTGATACTGTGCATAAAAACACAACAAAAAAAATATAAAAATTTTAAGAAAAGGTTGATCCTTTTACAAGAGTTTATTTTTGTTTAATTTTTTTTTTTTCGTTTTGCTTTTTGTTTTTGTTGCTTAATTTCCATTGCTTTAATATCCTATCGTATCGTTACTTTCTGTCTGTTCTTTTTGATTAATTTTTTTTTTGTTCTTATTTAAAAAAAAAAAAAAAAAAAAACTAATCTAATTTTCATTTCTGTAAATTTTCTTATTTTCTTTGCTGTGTTTGTTTGCACTGTGTTTTTTTTTTTAATCCGTGCTCGTTAAATTTTAAAATACGATGATAAAAACATACAATAAGCTACTTAAACATTTAGTTTTACTATAATTTCCTGAAAATATTTGTTTTCTCACAAAATAAAATTACATGTTTTCCAAAATTTCTCTATGACAAATAAGTAGAAGAGACGCCTATAAACGTTTTGATTAAAGTAAATTTCAGCTCAATTTAACATTTCTAAGAAATGTGTAAAAAAAGAAAAAACATATCAAAAAAACACAAACACATAAAGTTTGGAGCACAGTTAAAAAATACGACAAAGTGTAAAAGATTGAAATAAATTACAATTCCTTTAAGAAATTAAATGGAGAATATTTTTTAGTGTATCGTCTATAGAAAATACAAACGTTATACGCCTAGCCTAGTAAAAGCAATTACTTTTGAAAATGACAAGATTTATATTTCGTGAATAATTTGAATATTTGTTTAACATGATTACGGGAAAGAAGTTTTACTTACTTTCACATTATATTTGACATTGACGGATTTAGTGACATTTATGTTGATTTTTAAGAAAGATTTTTTTAAGCATTCTCTCGTTATCCTAAAATTCCACTTTAATATTGTTTTCACTTTTTTTTTTTACTTTACTTTAAAGGTGTTTTTTTTTTGCATTACTTGTTACTCATGATAACTTGGTTGTCGGGTGATTTTCACTGGTATTATCAAGTAAAACTTTACATTCAAGCTACAAAGAAACTTTTATAAATCTGTATTTTGTTCAGTAACGATCTAACATTCTTTAAAAGCTAATTTATTATTAACTTTTTTTTCTTTTTTCTTGTTTTTACTTCTATTTGTTTAACCAAAAATAAATCAAAAGAAATTAAATTTATATTACCTGACAAAAAAAGGTTTTAATGAAATGAAAAGAGCATTGGCAGACTTAAATGAAATATATAAGATTGGGAACGAAATTTCAATTTTTTTTTTTATTTTTGCTTGTCGTTGATATTTCATTTGATGAAATTCAATTCAATTACGTTGGTTCTTTGTTGAAAAAAGAGAAATTAGTTTTGCTGTTGTCGAAAATAAAAAATAAAAAAAAAACGCTTGAACTGTGTTTCTTATCGGCAAAGACGGTTTTCCCATGTTTTATTTAAAGCATTTAATACTTATAAGCTTGAAACCAGTTGATGCTTAATCATTTAACATCGTTCGATAAATGTATCACCCAGATGCGATGTTTAAAAGATAGCGCATCCATGATAATACCATGTGTAAAGCAAATGATGCCCAATGATTGTAGCAAGTTAAGAAAAAAAGAGGTCACAACCAACATCAGAGAATATAAATTCCACTTCGACGATATCATTATTTATGTAAAGTCGTTTGTTTTTTCTTTTTTTTTTCTGTTGTTTTTTTTTTTTTTTTTTTTTTGCAGCTCCCATTATTGACGTTTATACAAATATAGAAAAATTCCGCTTATAAAAAGCATGAATTTCCTCGATTTTCTTCTTCTCTTTATTTTTTTTTTCATATATCGATAAAAAAAAACAAAACGATTTTGACTAAACGAATGAAATAAATCTGGCTTTCCCTATGTGGGTGTTAATTTGCTTATTTTTCTAAAAAAAATGAAAACAAATAATAAAAATAAAAATGTATTACGGGCTAATAGTTCTTTATGATAATTATAAATAAAAAAAAAGCAAAAAGCAAAAAAAAGCACATAATCGTTGTTCGGAGAAGTAAATTACATTATTTATTGTTTTTTGGTAATAGAATCGCAAAGTGTTTAATTACAACGTTCCTAGTAATAATTAATTCGTTATAATTTTATATGTAAAAGTCACACCTTAAGGTCAATTAAAAATGACGAACTTTATCATGAACTATAATTATATATTAAATAAACGTTAAGAGTATTACACTGGTTAAATATCTGTTTATAAAAAACCCATCACACCCTAAATCATCCCATTAAAAACACCAATGTAAAGATCAACAAATATTATTAAAAAATGATTTATCAATAATAATAATAATTTATAAATTGAATTGACTTTTAAACACTCCTAAACGTTTTTTCTTTCTTTCTATTTGTCTTCTTTTCTATTTATAAAAAAAAAAAAATAAAAAAACAAGAAAAAAAAAGTTTCAATTCTTTCAAACAACAGCTTTTTACACATAGAAAAGCATAAAATTTAAATAACAAAAAAAAAAGAAAAAAAAAAGTTAAATAAAGAAAAAGTTTTTTACACTTTTCCAAAAAAGAAAAAAAAAAGTTAAGTTAAGTTAACTTTCTTTTATAAAGCCAAGAATAATATTTAACCTTATCTGTTCTTCGACCTTTATTAGATTGTGTTTAAGTATCTAAATTGGGGGAGAAGAAAATTATTATTTTTTTTATTTTTTTTTTATCTTCACGCGCTTTCAATACTTTGTTAGTTAATAAATATTTGCATACGACCGCATTATTTAATGCTGAAGCTTTTTTTTATATATATATATATAACAAAGAGAGATCAATACACTTAAAATTTTATTTAATTATTATTGTGGATTGTGTTAGATTGTTGGAATAGTAAAAAATTATTGCATGATTGGTTCATTTAAATAAAATCATAAGTAAAAAAGCTCTACGTTTTATTTGATTTCCTATAACGTTTTTTTTTTTTATTTCTTTTTGTATCTAAATGATGATAATAATAGAGAATAGATAAATAAGGATAAAAATATATTTTAACAAACTAATAAATCACATCATCGCGTTTTTATTTATTTTCGAATATTTCAAGTTAACAGACCGTACAAACAGACATATGAAACACATTTTAAGAAATTCCTAATAGTTTTTCTTTCGTCTTGTTTATTTAATGAACTTTATTATAACTCATGATGATGTGTTTGGTTTTATTATTATTATTATTATTATTATTATTATCATTTTTTTTACGTTTGTAAACATAATAACCGAAAATTTATTGTTATTTGTTTTTAAGATGGATTATAGAAAGAAAACATTTTTTTTTGTTATTTTTATTTGAATGTTATATGACTATGATTGGGTAATGTAAAAGCATTTTTTATTCTATATCTAATACTATAAACGTTAGTTTGTGCAAAACAACAACAAAAAGCACATAGATGAATGACACTGAAATTACTGTAAAACGTTTTATTTTTTTTTTCCATGTAGATTTTAATTCGGATATATCTCTGCAAATATATCCTTCTAATAGCAAAATAGAAATTTATAACAAAAAAGCTTAGAAACTATTGTCCAAAGAGCATACTAATATTAGTAGTATAATTGGTGAAAGCACATTGAAAACTCAACTTCTGCGCAAATTATACTTCATTGTCACACAAAAAAGCTTGTTTTCCTACTTTCCTATTTTTCCTACTTTCTAGTTATTAGTCTCAAGGAATAATTTTTTTTTTTTTTAACATTTGTACTAGGTGTTTTATATACAATTTTTAAAAAAAATATTAAATAAAGAAAAAATGAAATCTACTGTTAATAGCCTTTATATAAAAAAAAAAGCATTTAAATGGTACATAAAATCTGTATAAAACATAATAAAAAGAAGTTGTAAAATGATAAGAATATATTACACATGTTTATGAAAAGAGCTTTAAGAATAACTATAGTTTACTGGCAATAAAATGCAATAAGTATGGACACGAATAGTAATAATGTTAATAAAAAACAAAAATAATAAGAATAATCTACACCACTTAATTTTATTAAGCTTTTTTCTGCTGAGTCTTTGCTTACTCTACCATCTCTTCTTTCCATTTTTCTTGGTTTATTTTAATAATTGCTTTTCTTAAAGTATTTTCATCTTATTTTTGCGTTTCATAACTTTAAAGTGAAATGTGTTTTTCTTCGATATATAAAAAAAAAAATATTTTTCTATTGCTTTTAACTTAAAACGATCATCCTTTATTCTTGAATATTATATTTTTTACATAATTAAATAATATTTACATATTTAGGGCAGATTATAAATAGAAAATACTATTCAAATAGAATATTTACTTGTAAATAATGTAATATCTTTTGTGAACAATATATAAAAATAGAAAGAAATGTTTAACAAAAAACATAAAAACATTGAATCAATCATTACAAGGTTCAAATATATATCATGTATTTATGACATAAAAAATACAATTTATAATGTTGCTAAAGTATTAATATAAATGGAGAAAAATAATGGCAAAAGATAAAATATTCAATATATCTAAATCAATCAGTAATATTTTATTATTTAATTCATCGTATATAATTCATCGTGTATTAATAAATAATTACCATATAGGACAATAATATGATAAAGAGACGTATCAAAAGCATTAAAAAATTTTACTTTTAACTTTAGTTAAAATTTCAACTTTTGCAAATCACATTGATTCGAGTAAAATATAATAAAGTTGCTAATAAAGCATTTTACTTGTCGTGTCAAGATGTATTTTTACTTTGTCGTGCTTTAATAAATTATAATAAAATTCAATAAATTATAAAGGAAGCACTTATAAAGCTTTTTAAGTGAAGAAGAAAGAATGAAAGAAACCGAAAATGCTCTAAAAGCTGAGCTAAAAAAAATAGCTAAATCAGTTAAAATTTTATTAAACAAAAAATATCAAACCTAGTCTCACTTTTGACATTTTCCTTTCTCAATATGTTCCATTATTAATGATATGCAGGGCTGTGGTGAACACAAATTATTAACCCAAAAGTCTCATATAAAACGCAAATAAAGCAAAATTGTTTGCAATTACTTTCACTAAATTTCTGTTTAAAGTTATCGATATTCGAATGTATGTTTTCGGAACGATTAAAATTAACAAAATTAAAATACAAACTTAGAAAAAATAAAATAAAACTTTTATTTATCCTTTTAGAAAACTTTTAACCAAAATTAAATAAAAAATTCCATTTCGTTTATTTTTTATTCACTTTTTGGTTGAGATTTTTTTTTTCTTATTTTTCCTATAAAAGTTTTTCAATCAATAATAGATTACAGTTCTTGTTACACCTGAATTATATAATAAATTCTATTTCAAGTTGATTTTTTTATTTTTATTTTATCTTTATCTGCTATCTTTATCATATATTTGTCTATTTTTTTTTATCTATTCTGTAGAATTTTTATAAGAAGGATATTGATGGATAGGTTGTTGTGTTATATGATTTTTTTTTTTGCTTTCTCTCTTTCTTACTATTACAGAAGACATGTAATGTTATAATAATACAAAAAAAGAAATAAAAGTTTCAATGAAGTTGTAAAAGAAATTTCACTTTCTTTTTATTTTAGTATTTTCTTATGTTTTATTCACGTTTTCTTACTTGTTCTTACTTATTTTATGTGGTATTTCCCTTGTATGTAATACGAGAGATTTTTAAATAATAATAAATTCTCTAATAATATTGATTTAATCATTTTATTTTACTTAACTATAAAACAAAAATCTATTTTTAAATCGGCAACGTCAAAATAATTATTAATAAACATTTTACAAGGAGTTAAAAAATGTGATGAAAAAAGTAACAACATATCAGGCGTCTCCACTGTATAGTAAGGTTCAATAAATTTTACATTAGAAATCAGTAAATATTTAAACTTTTATTAATTGTTTTAAATTTTTAATTAACTACTAAAATTATTTACATAATCCACCAAATGTTCATTAATTATTTTCTATATTTTTACATACTATAGTAATGTAAATATTCTAATAATATGTTTAATTATTTATGCTAGACAACTGTTATCATTGATAAAACTACAGACTGCTGTCAAATGTTTAAAAATTTAATAAAAAAAACCAGAGTTTAAAATTAATTTCTGTGTAATAAAGCACAGAGAGTATTTTTTTGAATTGTAATAAATTCATTAGTTTTAAGCCCATAATTGTACTCAATAGTCCACTCATAAAATATGGTAACAATAAAAATTAAACTTTCATCGATTTTAGCTTTAACTTTTGTCTTTTTTTCTTTTTATATTGCGCTTTAAAGTTTTTTCTTTTATTTATATACATATCGCCTTGAAAATGTCCTTCTTCTTCTTCTTCTTCTTCAACGTACCGATTTACATAAATACTTTATGTAAAAATCGATTTTATTTATAACATAATTTAATGTTAATAAATTCCACCAAAAAAAAAAAAAATAAAAAAAAAATAAATAAACAAAATAACAAATAAATTTATTTACATAATAAACGTTCATATATTTAATAAAAACATAATTTTGCATATATTTTTTTTTTTTTTTTTTATATATAATTTAATCAACGATGATATTATTTTAAAGGATTTTTGTATTTATTTTTTGTATTTTTATGAATATTGATGATATATTACGAATTCCAATTTACATTAATATTAGTATATGTCGTGTTATTTATACAAAAAAAAAAAAAAAAATATTTACGTAAAACCGAAAATTATAGCAAATATAGGTGGCAATGAACTTTAGCTTATAATTAAAATATGATTAAAATTGACTTAATTAAGGAATTATTGAATAAAAATATTTTATTATCATATGCATTTGGAATGATCATGATAAATACATTAAAAAAAAAAAACAATAAACTCAATAAATCGTATTTAATTAACACTTTTATTACTCACATTGATTCCGTTTCGTTAAACAATTTAATTAAACCGATATAAATTGGTACTTTGAACTTATTTTAAATATCCAACTGCAGTGACCACCCCCGTTACCATTTAATTGTGTCGAAATTAATTCGAAATAACTTCTACGCAAATATTTTTGATTGATTGAATTTTAATGTTTTAAATTTTTTTATCTCTACTATCACAATTGTCAAATCTCGTGAAGACAACATAAGAAATTAATTTTTTTTGGAACAAAACTTCTGTCTTTTATTACTTTAACATTTCAACTTTAACATTATTTTCTGCTATGTTTCATCCTGAAAATTAATTTTTTCTTTTTGTTTATTTATTTATGTTCAACGTATTTACAAACAAATTCTTTTCATTTTGTCGTTGTTGGTAGGTTTTTACGTTTTTACATTACAATTTTTTTTTTTTTGTAGTGTTTATGCTTGGCCGAAAAAATAAAGTTTTCTCTTGTCTTACAAATAAAAAGAACAAAAAGCTTTTAATACAAAACAAAAAATACAAAAGAAATGTTAAACAAATAAAGCACACAAAATAGAAAGAAAGAGCAACAAAAAAAAAATAACGAAACACAATTTCAATTTAACAACACAACAAGAATGGAGTTGAAACTGGAACTGGAACCACATTATGTTTCCTTTAGATTTTTTTTTTTTTTTTTGTATGTTTTTTATCTAATAGAGAATTTTCCTGCTATAAATGACAAAAAAAAAAGGTTTCACATAACAAAAGCTCACATTTGACAGTTTTGTTTTGTTTTTGTACGGCACAGATTTTGCTTCGTTTTTCCGTTTTTTTTTTCCTTTTTTGGAATTGTTTAGTGTTTAGTTTCGACGTGAAAGGATATTATTACATACTGGAACAGGAAAAAATGTTTACAAGAAAATTTACAATTTAAACCATTTTCCTACTGTATTTATTTATTTTATTATATATTTTTATCAATTGATTTGTTTTAGTTTTATTTAATTAACCTTAATAATACCGATTTATATAAATAAATATTCTAAACATCGCACATGATACATGATTATTCTTATATTTCCTGTTACATATACTTCCTGTTTATTATTAATAACTTGTCAACAGATACTAAAGAGCACAAGTATTATGTTCTAATTTAAGTATTAATAATAATACAAAAAAAAAAAAAAGAAAAAAAAAATCTTTTTGATTGATATTCAGACGGAAATTGTTTTACATGCGTCTTCCGGCTTTTATTTTCGTTAGAAAATTTTACGAAAGATTCATTTTGGTTTCTCATTAATATATAAGAAACATCATTATCTATGAATAAAGATTAATTTTGATTGATTTACTAACGTTATTCAAACCAATAAATAGTGATAAATTGATGAACATTTATATTTAACTAAGTAATAATCATTCATTTGATTAATTAGTTAATGGTAAAATAGCCCAAAAAAAAAAGAAGTTATTAATCGTTTCTGCAAAGTAAAAACTATTATTAAAGCTTCGTGAATGTAGGAATTTTCATTTTATTTAAACTTTTTTTTTAAACAACATTTCATCATAGACGTATAAATAATAATTCTAGCGTACCTTCATTTATAATTTTTTTTTCTAACACGAATAAGCTTTGCTAAAGATAAAAAAAACAGACAAAAAAAAAGAAACCAACGATAAGCAAAATTAACAATAAAAATAAAAGTAATGAGAGAAAACTTTAAAGATAACACCTGCTTATCGTAATTAACCCTCAAGCAAACAAGTCATCAAATTTTGCAATTATTATAAATTTATATAATGAATAACGCAAAAAAAAAAATAAAAAATAATAAAAGGGAAATGCTGATAAAAATAAAACAAAATAAAAAATTTTTGTTTAACACGCAAAAATTCTATAATTTAATGTGAAAAATTCAATTTAGTTTAATTGGATCAATTGTATAAAATAAACAAATTTAAACTTAATCAATATAGAAATGCTATAAACCACTTAACAAAGCCGCGCCTAGTTTTTACGATCAGAATAACATTCAAACAGCATTTCTGTTCTCAGTTACAGAGTAATCCTTACTGAACTTTCTTAATATTCATTCTCTTAGTTATATAAAAAGCACAAATGGAATAAAGCGCATGATTTAACATTAAAACATAAATAGCATAATCATAATTGAACTGGAGAAAAATCATTTTCCATTACAACCATTGACACATTTTAAATATGAATAATAATTAATTGATTATTTAAAAATGATATTAATTGCGTCTTATTTATAGCATTTATAGATTAATAAATAGCGAAGCTTTTTATTTAACTTTAACTGAGTTTTAAGTTCATTTTGGATAAATAAACAAACAACAATCTAGATAACAAAAAAAAAAATTATTAAGTTTTATCCTCTTCTATTGTTGTTATCCACGCTCTAAAACTTAAAACTAAAAACAATTTATGTAGAAAAGTTGAAAACAGTTAAAGCCACATAACAGTTTTATCACCCAAAATATAGATAAAAAGAACAAACAATAAAAAAAAAACGGAAAAAACTTTTACTTTTATGGGTATGTTTTTTAATGAATAAAGGAATCACCGTCGCTATAAACATATTATGCTATTATCATGCAACCTAGGTGAAACATAATCAAAATTCATGCCAACAAGTTTAACAAAGAAAAAAAAAATACTTTACATGCTATCGTTGTTTCTATCACAAGTTTCGTTTTTTTTTTCTCTTTATTTCCGTTTTGTGTGCTTTTTTTTTATTTTGTGTGGTATAAATCATTATGAGATTACTTGACTGCAGTTGAAAATAGAATAAAATAAAAAAAAAAAAAGGATACGAGGCACTACTGTAACCAACCAACTTTAATTCATAACATTTAACATAACATTACCATGGTTTATTATAGTAATTATTTTATTAAATACATAACGATTATCTGTTATTCTTATTAAATATACAAAATTAAATTTACCATCCCATTAATATATATAAATGTACCTACCCGAAAAATACATAGCTTGACATAACACTAAAAATAAAAATAACATTAGGATCGCGTGGCATCATAACACATTTTATGAAATATTATTAATAACATTTTTTTTTTAATAAAAAAAAAAACAATAAAATATGTTTGTGTTTTGAGCATAAAAATTAATTAAAATAAATATATATAAAAAATATACAGAGAGAAAATTTTTTTTAACCAAATATTACATTGTAAAGGGATATTAAAAATTATTTACACATTTTTTATTATTATTATTACATTTTATAATATATTTTCAATTTGCATATTTTAAACAATGCTAAGCGTTTCATTATTATCTATGTATTACTTGTACAGTACGATGATACATAAATATTAACAATAAAAAAACACAAAAATCAACCAGTATATAATTCATTTTTGGTTGTGTGTAGATAAAAAAAAAAAAATAAAAAAAAATCCTGTATCATTCCTCAACATTTTATTTTAATTTTATTCTATTTGTAATAAATAGCAGCTGATGACAGGATATTCAATTCAAAAATATTCAATTTTTTTTTAATAAACATGAATTTTGTGATAATAATAACTTTACAACACAGAAAAATAAATACAGAATTTTTGTGTAATTATTTACAAAAAATTTTGTACTCAGTATTTCAGTTTGTTAAGTATTTTATTAAAATAAAAAAAAATAATGAAATATAAATAGATATTATGATATAATTTCCTGGTAAACGAACCCTTTTTTTTTAACAAAACAAAACGTTAATGTCAGGGTATATAAATTAGATTGATTAAAATATTGATTTTTTTTTTGTTGTTGCTGTATTCATATACATCCCTTTGAAGTAGATAAATAATTAAAGACAAAACTTCAATTAAATATTAATTGTAAGCCGAAGATTTTATTAAATTAATTAAAATGTTATCAGCAAGCAGTTCTGTGTTATGCTTTATCCATTTCTCAACTCGCGGTTAAATGTGCTCCATATTTAATTTTAAACTGTAGGTCATGCTTCAATTTCTTATTGGAAAAAATGTGACTTAACTAGTAAAGCTTATCCACTTAAAATAAGTAAAATATTGATAAATAGTTGAGCTGTTACTTGATTAGGATTTTAAAGTCTAAAAATTCTCTTAATTAATAGTTGAGTAATTAGTAAAGTTTTTTTTTTTTTAATCAAAACTTAATCAATGTATCTAGTTTCTAGTATCTAGTGCAGAGTACTGTCCATATGAACCAATTACATTTGCCTTATAAATCTCTACCGTTATCAGTAAAAGTTGCATGAAACTAACATAAAATAAATTAAATATCGATGGCAAATAGTTGCATAGTTTGGATATTTTAATTAGAATATTTCTCCTGTTGATTTTGAAAAAAGAAAACGATTCTAAAATTCAAAAGGCAAACTAAAGTGATTGATTTACATCCTACATTAAAAGGATTTTTTTTTAAGCACAAAGCAATTGTACAAAGATTTTAAATTATTCAGCTGAAACATTTTCAACTCATTTAACAAGATCAAATAATTTACACAGCTAAAAAAAAAATTTAAAGTTGTTTTCAGCTTTGATTATTTGTATTTTATAGTTGAGCTTTACACAAAAAGCACGATTTAAGAACAATCAAGTCTTATATAACTACGAAATACCAAACCGAAAACGAACAAAAAAGTATTCGCTGTATTGTGCTTTGAATTGAGAGCTTGTGTCTTAATATAAACTCCCATATGAACTTAAAATTTCACTGACAAGTCAAGTCACGAAGGGTAATATAAATAAAAATTTATTTAAAAGCTTTATAAAGTAACAACTTCTTTATAATAATAAAAAAAAAAAAAAAAAAAAATCATAAATTTAAATAGTATTTGATACCCTAGACAAATCTCATATAAAATATAAAAAGCTTTTCTAGTTTATGTTTTGTCAAAATGAATAAGCTGACAAAATTCTATAATTATTTCACGTTAAAGCTTGTTTAAAATAAAAACAAAACCAAAATTTATTGTGTATGAGAATAGATTTCTTAATCATAATAAAACAATACAGATAAGATAGACAATTCTTATCTTTAATTATTATTTATTTCTTTGTTATTTGTTTTTTTTTCCTCTATCATGATCATTATAGAAATTATACCTGGGAGCGTGTAATTATTTTACCTATTATTATAAAATGTGTTTAATTGACAACTCATTTACCACTTGTAATATAAAAATAAATAATCGAAAGAAATGCTATGCCGGTTTATAGGCACGTAATAAAAATTATTTTTCAATAAATTTTCGCTTATTAAAAAAAAAAAAATCATTAATAATGATGTTGAATAATTAAAATAAAACTTTATCGAAGATAACAAAATATATATAATTATTATTTACTAAATGTAAATCTAGATGTTAAATGTTAAAATTTAATGATGTTACCTTTATGATAATATATAAATTCTATTGAACATATTCTGCCTGGCTATCCAATTTGTTTGTTATTATTCCAAGTACAATCATATATGATGCTGTAAATGGCACGTCTCATTGTCACATTATAGATACGGAAATTTATAATACTGAATAATTAATTTTATTATATTCTGTCACTACTTTAAACATGCACAATGACATTTATTGCATTTACGAAGAAACAAATACTATAACCTGGTTTTATAGTTGAAATTATTTAAATGAACAAAAACTATTTACAAGACATAACTATTATCTATTATAAAAATGTGAGATGAATATAGAAAAAAAAACGCCATAAATTTATTATCCGTAGTGTAGTAAAGTTAATAATAAAATAGTTTATAATAGAAATTTTATTTTATTCTATTAAATGCAAACCGCAACTGTTTATATCATTGTACTAAAAGCTTTTCGCTATAAATTTTAATTAGTATCTCGTAAACTTATGTATTGAAAGTTTTAATAAGTTTTTTTTTCTCTTCTTAACCAGCACACATATGTCTCAAGTGTTATTCCACTGCTAATGAAGATTTTTTTTTTCGGTTTTAACTTTTTTCTTTATCATAAACATTTTACCTGTACGTTAATAGTAATTAATTTTTAAATAATCTCAAGCATATTGATTAGATTTTAGATCCACTAATTATTATTTTAATTAAACATTTGTTTTATTCACACATATAGTTTTGCAAAGACTATTTTTTTTTATCATGAATTTCACTAATTATTGTTTAACAAACATATTTTCAAGTAAAGTGAATGAACTATACAAACAAAACGCTCATTTCAACAGACACATGGCATAGCATAAAGATTCTATTGGATTTCGTTTAAAAACAAGAAAAAAAAATAAAAACTTTATCCATCGGTTCGTATATTCAAAAGGAAATTGAAAATCATTCAATCATGATTTAGGTAAGAAAAACATTGGTTTGTCTTTAAAAAAAAAAAAAAAAACTTATACAGAAATAAACTAAAACTAATAAACTGAAATATTGTTTTTGGCTAAATGTAACGAGAAAACAAGAAAAGGATTTTGGTTTTTCGTTTATTTTTTTCGTTGCGTTGTACAACAGAAATAAGGTTGTTCAGGAAATTGATCCAATCACCAGATTTTTGTGTTTGATGTTTTATGTTTTATGCAATTTACAAAAAAATAAATGAAACTATGAATCCTTTCCAAATAAAAATTGAAGGAAAAACCTCTGTAAAATTTATTTATACAACTTATCCGATCTGCTATGCTCAAAAAATAAATTACAATTTCAACCGAAATTTATTAATTAATTATTTTTAATAATACCAGTTAGTACCTTAGTTCATGTGCCAAAAATAATTACTTCATAACATTATAATTTCACCAGCTTAGTACACCTTTCTCTGGATTAAGTTTTGACAGATAAAAAAAATTTCATTTCTAATGGTAACATATTTTCAAACGTTTTTCTTCTAGTTTTGATTAAAAAAATCATCAACCTGGTTTTACTTTATATTAAAATGTCATGAAAAGTAATTTACATAAGAAATATATATATATATATATATATTTTTTTTTTTTGTTTGCCTACGTGTTAATATAAATTTAACTTAATAAATCTATAATTGTACACAAGAGAATGGTTAAAATTAATCAAATATTTACTACAGGTGACCTTTCTGTTTGTATGCAAATATGTAAATAATAAATTAAATTAAAAGAAGAAGAAAAAAAACCAATTTGAACTAATAAAGCAAATACATATTTGTATACTAAAGCAAAGATTAGGAAAGTTTAAACTATAAACCATAATGTAAATAAATAATTAATCCATTAATATTGCATTTGATAGAAAATAGCAAAATGTGACATTTGTTGCTTTTAGAAATTTCTATTCCACTTTCTAGTTTGATGAGTTACTTTATTAAAAAAAAAAATTGATCAAAGATATAAAAAAAATTATTCCATTATAAACGTACAAAAAAAAAATTAATTAAATAATCTGCAGGGGTACAAAACAAAATGAAAAATACAAAACAGAAGTTTTAATTAAGCTTTTATAAAGATTTTTTTTTTTCTATTTAAATTTCATTAACTTTGTAATTAAATATTAAATAAGTTGCTGTGCAAGTACTTTGATTAAGTCATACAAATATTGAGGACAGAGAAATAAAACAACCTTTCAATTGCAATGATAATATATATATATATATATATATATATATAAAGGTTTTGCAATAAAAATCGGATGTAAAAGCAAAGTAGAAAAAAAAAGAAAAAATTAAAAAAAAAATCAATTTATTCCGGCAGAATAAGAAAAAAAGACACACGAGAAAAAGTGGTTGAATAAAACAAAGCAATATAATTTGGAAAGCATAAAAATTTTCTAGAATAAATTTTCCTGTCAAATACATGCACACCGACAAATGGAAAGAATCTCTTGTGAAATACTTTAGATGAATACATAAATCGGGTCGCATTGCTATAAAGCCGTAGACGGGGTGGACATTGACATTTATATACTATACGTGTGGGCAAACTTGAACTTTTTTTTGTTGTTGTTTTTTATTGTCATTGTTCGTTCGTCCTTGAAAAAAGCCTATATTAAGAAATCAAAATAATTTTTTTATTTTTTTTAATCTATTTATGTTAAAATTCGATGTTTTTTAATTGACTTTGATTTTGATTATTCCACTTCAATCATTCATTAACAGCAGGGAATTAACAGAGAAAAAAAAATGATTGAAAACAAATAAAAAATGCAATACGAATGGTTGGTAGAATTTCTATATTTAACACAAAAAAAACTTTAATAAAATTTAATCAAAAATTCGTTATCGACCAAGTCTTATTTTCCCGTTTTTTTTTTTTTATTATTGTTATTACCATAAACTTACAGCAAATATTTGCTTCAAAAATCAACTCACTGAACAATATTCCATCCACGGTAATATTTTTTTCTTTTTTTCTGTGTCAACAATAAACATATTTAAATTTTTATTTATTGTTTCAAGAATGGCAAAAGCAATATAATTTTTTTTTTGTTGATATTTGCCTTTGGGATAGTAAAAATTTTTTTTAAGCATATTTATAGATGCAAACGTGTTTGTAATAAAAATATTAAAAAAGAAAAACTTAAGAATAATAACAAATCTTTATATATATATAAAAGTATAAAATTGACAACAAAGTTTTGTATCAATCAAACAGTAAACAGTCAATTCAAAAATGATAAACTAGTATCTAGTTGTAGCGTTGAATTGCATTTTAAAATGTACACAGTGACGCGTATTTAGCTCTGGAATATTTCTGTAAGGACATGGACGTACCCCTGAAATATTATTACAAAGCCCAGAGGCAAGTACTTCATTTGAGAGTATTTTAAAAAAATGTATAAAGGCAAGTGCCCCAGTGCTAAACATCATATGAAAAACCACTATGTAATACCCTATCAAACACTAAATCCGAACCTGTACGTTGTATAGCATTTTTGTAAATAATATAAAATATGAGCAGCATAAAATGTCTAAAAATATAATAAAAAAGAAAAAAAAAACATAAATTGATGGAAAAAGAAAACTAAATGAATGCTGCGTAAACATCTCACTAAAAAACCCATTGGCAAAATACAATCTTCATTCAATCAAGATAATATGCGGCACAATTTCCTTTCTTATATACGGATACAAATCTAAAATATTCGATATATAATGGTATGTTTATAAAATATTATTCGATTTTATTTCTATATATTTATATATATAAAAATTAATGAGATTGAATTCTTTCAAATCAAAAACCATGCATTTATATTTATTAATAATAATAATACATACAAACGAATAACCAAAAAAAAAATAAAAAAATCTTTCATTTTTTATCAAATCAATATCTATTATTACATTTCTAACCCCCCAAACACTTGATTGATTAAAATTATAAATTTAATAATAAAAGTGTTAAAATAGGTTTTTCATTCATGGCAAAAAAAAAAAAAACACTTTGCATTTGTATAAATACCAGGCACCTCCACATGCCCTTGAAACTTAAATCAATACAACTTAAACGATGATTTTTTTTAGTTTATCATTCTATTAACGTAGACTAAATTTATTTAAATTAATTTATAAAGTAAAAGTTTTAATCGATGATATCTAACAAAAACAAAAAAAAAAAGTTTAATCTCTGATAGAATTTCATTGCACGTCAATGAGTTAACAAAAATTTTATTTTTTTTTTCAACTAACTTAATTTGATGGTATCAATGATAATATTTTGGCATCTTTCTATAATTACAATTCTACCACCAAATATGATAGTTTGAGCTGATTAATATTTTTATTTTAGTTAATCTGTCGAAAAAAGCTCATTTTGTAACATAATTAATGTTCAGAAATATTCACTTTAGTTACTTAAACATAGTTTATCAAGTATTTTTAGTTTATTAAACTAAAGTAAAGTAATGAGACATAAATAAAATCGACTTATTAATACTGAACAGTAAATCAATAATAAAAATCAAAACATTAAATCATTAAAAATAGAAGAAAAAAATCATTGAAAATAAAAATTTAATTGAATTATTTAGCATCAATTATACAAAATTAAAAAAAAAAAAGCTAAAAATAAATATGTCTAAAGGTAAAAAATACAAAGAAAATAAAAAAATCTACCTATAAAAATTACCCAAAATAAAAATGTCTATAAAAATGTTTCCATAGTATCTTAATTGACTAAAAACCATTTCTGTGTTAACCTAATGAAGATTGACATTTTAAGTTATAAATGATTTTCTTGTAATTTTACATGTAAGTTCCTAGTTGATAAAATTTAGGTTAATAGATTAAATTAGATAAATCATAGTGGGTTCGGGTAAAAACATGAAGGATTGGCAACGGTTTGACGAAGATTAAATGCGAAGATTAATTGATTTATTTTTTTTGTCTTGAAATAAGAAGTTTTTCACCAAAAAAAAAACAAAAAAAAAGCAATCAGAATTTGTTAATAAAATCTAATCTGAGTGATATTCCAATGAATTATACCAGTAAAATGCATAAAATCACATGTTCAACACGATTACAAGTAAAATTAAGAATTTCCATAACTTTTTATAACAGTTTATCGTGTATTAAAGGTGATAAATAATTTCATTTTTCACTATATAATTTTAGACAAATTTTTTATTTGTTCTGAAGAACACAGAACTTAACGCTCAACAGAAAAATAGTTTTATGGTGAACAGACAGATATAATCTACTTCAGTTAAAAAAATAAAAAATTATAGTCTTGGGTCAGCTCCATACATTTTTTCTTTCTCAACTTTTACACATCCTTTTTCCCTTTATTTAATTTCAAAAATTTTATTGTCGGAAATATAACCAGCATGTTGCTTTTGTTTTATGATTTATTGTTTATAGAATTTTTAGTTTATTATACGGTTTAAACTAATTTACTAATTGTATATGTTAAAGGAATGTAACACACAGATATTACTAAGGACATTTATTGACTGTGCAAAATAAATATAATTATGAAGAAAAAAAAACATAATTTTATGATAATAAAACGTATTTTCATCTATTTCTTAAAATCGAAAATATTTTCATGCAATAAAATTCGTGTTAAGATTGGATATGTAACATGTGTAAACCTTTATTTTTCCTATATAATACCTATGTTTGCTGTATACTTGAATATGTGCTTTAAGTGTTCACTCAGCATATGTGCCATGGTCTCTATTTGTTTGTTTGTTTTTTTTTTTTTTTTTCATATACACAACGATTTTTATTATATCAAGACTATTAATATTGTAAACATTATTTCTGTAGAATTTCCATTTCAAGTGTGATGGAAACGAATAGAGGTTTTTTTTTATTTTCGGTTATATTCAATAGAGTTTTTCTCTAACATCGTTAAAGATTATCACTATTGATTTTATGCATTAAAACATTGAATTAAATCTTTTATTTTTTTCTTTTTATTATTATCCGTAATAGTTACGTGAGAAGATTAAAGTTTTGCTTAACAACAAGGAAATATTTTTCTATTATTTAATATTGTTAAATGGAAAATATTTAATTATTAATGAAAATACCATACTTCTTATAATGCTTAATTAAAATATGTTTAATGTAAAAAAAAATATGCATTTGATAATGATTTCAATGTAATATCATTTCACTTGGAAATGTAAATTTTTTTTTCATTTGTTATAAAAGGATTCATGTTAAAAATCAAAAGATCAAATTGAGTAACGTAATGCGATGAGCTTTTCTGACTTTTAACATAACAAGCTAACAAATAAAAGATGAAACTTTAATCCAAAAAAAAAGTGCTTTAATAAAGCTTTAATTGTTTTAACTGTATAGATAAAATGTTTCTTCTACTTTTAACCATATTACAGATAAAATAAAAAAAAAATATTTTCAAGGTAGAAATTTATAAAAATCTACAAAAGTTTATTCTCCAAAAAAAAAAACAAGTAAATACGAATCGTTATCGTGATTTCAGAAGAAAACGAAAAAAAAAAATCAAACAAGTAGTAAAAACGTGAGCTTTTTTAACTTTAAAATATTAAAATTCATTTCAAATATCAATTCCGTTAGTAAAAAAAAAAAACTAAGAAAAATTCCCTTTAGAAATTGACCTTTTTTGTTGTTGTTGTTGTTGTTGTTGTTCGCTATAGTTTACTTCGTTGCATTAGAAAATTTAATAATATAAACAAGACACGTATAGTAGAAAAATGTAATATTTTTACAAACATTATATTAAATAAAAAAAAGTAAACAAAATAACCAACTGGAAGAGATTATGATAATATATTATTGTGGCATAATAGACGGGTTTTAGTGATTGAAATTTTATTTTTGTTTTATTTTCTTTAATTTATTTAACTCTAGATTTTCACTTGGTTTTGTGCTTTTAATTTAATTTAATTTATAAATACAAATACAATTAATAATTATTATTATTTGTTAATATATTTATCTATAAATGTAATATTATTAATTCATTTCCATTTAACTGATTTGTTTCTTTTGATTATTATATTTTCGTTAAGCTTTTTCACACAAAACACACATCATATATTTATTTTGTATTTATATTTACATAATACTTTTATAAATTATCATTATTTATTTATTTATAAAAGCTATTTTCTATATTACTTGGTTGTTTATGTGCATTTTAAATATACAATTAACATCGTTTATTTATTATTTATGATAATTATGATGGTTAAAAGTATGATTGTGATTTATTTATGCATTTTATCGATTTGAATATTAATTAAAATCAATTTGGTTTAGTTTTAGGGAATTATTATTTTATTTTTTTTTTCTCGTTTTTTGTTAATAATTTACTATAAAACAGTATTAATTATAGCAAAAGTATACAAAAATAAAACACTCTTAAAACACATGAAAAAAAAAAAAGAAGAAAAAATCATAAATTTTAATCGTGGTTTTAAATAATGAAAGCACCACAACCAAAAAATTCATTTTTTTGACATTCAATATGCAAATTTTTATATTTTTTCTCTCCTACATATTTTAATGATTTATAAGTTTTTCTCGTTGTTTTTTCTCATTTTTTTTTTTTTTGTTTGTAATTTAAATTTAAAAACATTTTTTATGTATGTGTGTTCTGTGAAACCAAATATCAGCAATTAATTATTTTATTTTTTGCATTATTTTTTTCTCTCATTGTTTGTTTGTATTTTTATTAAAAATGTTTAATAATTTATTATCAACATTAAAAATAAATATATATATATATATATAAAAACTGTATTCTGTTGTTTTGTTTTTAATTATATATTTTATTTAATAAATAAATTAATTATGTTTAATAAATAAATAACAATGATACAGACTTTGTAGTAATACAGACAACAATGTGATGCTTGAATGCATGTTTTTACATTTAAAATATGATTCTAAAACCCACTAATATTATTCATAACACCCTTACATAATTTATAAACTATTATTACATCAGGAAATTATTCTGAACACCAAAATTCATCTTACATTTCATGGTTCTCAACGTCAAATAATAGTCAAAGCGAAAATAATATTAAAAAGCTACGCAAAACGGAGTTTTTTCTTTCTTTAAAAACTAATAACTTTAAAAGAAAAACTTTTAGTTATATTCACAAAAATAAAAAGTTATTAACAAGAAATTATTTTTACGATAAAGAACATTTTATTTTATTTTTTTTCCATGCAACTATTATACTGTGCTTACCTAACTTTTACCTTTACATTAGATATATTTCTCTTATATAAACACACAATTAACTGTTTCAATTTGACATGTTTTAAGGTATAGAAAAGCTTTTTCTTATATATATCTCACATACCTTTAGGCAACTATTCTCTTATAAAAAAAAAAAACAGTAAAAAGAAAATTTCCTAACTGAAAATATTTTCATTTTGGTTTCTCATATATCATATTTCTGAGTAGAAAAAAATTTTTTTTTTTCTTTTTTGTTTGTCATGACTTCTGATACGTGAAGCCAATCACACTAAAAACCGTGTGTTAAAAATAATAATAAAAGAATAAACGTAGATTGCGGCATTTGCCGATGGCAATACAGTAAAATAGGAAGCAAATAAATTTCTATATATTCGTACTGTGTCAATGTGAATTGATCAACATTTGTGCAGGGTTAATTAAAACTTATGCAAATGTTATGATTGTAAGAGAAAATAGCTTTAAAAAGTTAGTTTTTTTTTAAGGTCCAGTGCATTTTAGTATTATTTATTGGTTTAATTTCGAACAACAATTACATCACAGAATTAATTTAATGAATGTGAATTTTCGATAGTATTACATGAATAAAACTCACTGATATGTAATATTTGTTGTGTTTAGGAATTTTTATCACGGACTCTTGTTTATTTTTATAATGCCAACCATTTCGTATAGTCAAATTAAAATGCAATATTTATAAAAAAATTAAATTTGTTATTTATTTTTTTATTTTCATCAGAACATCAAACACTTGAATGAAATTAAATGGTTTTAACCGGTGTGTATTCAATGATTGCAACATAAAACCACATAAATAATAATTTAAGTAAAAGTACTGAAAGGAACAGAGAGAGTGAGATCGATTGCGAAAAAAAAATAACTGTATATGCGTATGAGCTTTTGAAATATTGTCTAATTCCCAAAAGTAATTTGGTTTTTATTTACTTGTTTGGTTTATCTGTTCAAAAAAAAAACAAAATTTATTAAATAAACAAAGCGGGGTTTAAGTGAAAAGGCAACAAAAATTAATTTTTTTCATTTTTTTTTAACAATTTTGACACATTTCGGCTTATCACAAGGGATTGTTATTTATTGTGATAGATTTTTGTTAAGATAATTAAATTATTATTTTTTTATATTATATATATGTATACACATCGCCAGTGATTTATGACTTTAGAATTAATGACAAAGTTAATGAAAAATCTGTTCGTCATATAGGAAATTAATTATAATTATTTTTTTGTGTTAAACGATAGGAAACTTTAAAAGGTTCAAAAAACAAAAAAAAATGTATAAATAAACCGAAAACCACTTTGTTTAATAAAATTTCACACACATATGAGAGGCCAAGAGAAGATAAGTTTCGTAACAAGTGTACATACTCGTTATTCATTTTGTATTGCGAAAACTTTTTCGCTTAAATGTTTTTTAAAAAATAAAACGCATGACGTGTGCCATTTAAATAAGTTAAAAATGAAAATAAAACAAAAAGCACAAAACAAAAAAAATTAATCCCATAAAAGCACACGAAACTTTATTTTATTTGGTTTCACTTTTCGAAGGGTTTTGTCAGTTTAAACGTTTCCAAACTTTTACAACAATATTTTGTCGTGTTTTGTTCTTATCTGAGAAATACGGAAAAAAAATGTTTCTAACTTATTTTATTGGAATAAATATTATCAAAATCGGAGTTTCTGAAAATTATATTCCACGGAACGTAACACTAGAATAACATTGAAAAGAAACCGCAAAACAGAAGTTTTTGACAAGACAATTTTTATTTTGTAATTGTGTTGATGCATTTTGTGTGTTTGACTTTTCGCATTTTTTTTTTTTTTTTTGTCTAACATTTACCATCCGAAGAACCATCATTGCTTTTAAAATTTCTCGAAAACATTTCATTATTACTTTACTGAAAACTTCAATGTTTGTTTCTGTCTATGTATGACAACAATTCTTCTGTTTATCGGTGGTTGATCAGTGGCAGATGTTTGCTTTGACAATCTCACTTTCTTATTCCACACTGTCTGCATGGTTACCATAGTGTCACAAAGATTAACAAGCATAGATTTAGAGCAACCAGATGACTGACTTTTTATTGCTTGTTTTGTGATTTCAAGAAAATAAAATTTTAAACAAATCTAATCACACTTAAATTAAAAGCATTTAATGAACAACAGGAGAGTCTAGTAATAAGGAATAATTATTTATCTTTATCAATAGCATTTCCTTCACTGGAGAAATAATAAAAATATACAAAAATAACTTACAGGAATTATACTTACAAATAACTTTTATATTAACATATAATCTCTGGAATTAAAAACCAAAAATTATGATGAAAATTTTATTTAAATTTATTCATTTCTTGTTGCAAAAAATGCCAAAAATTTTTCTTATTTTGCTTCAAACTTTCTACATTTTTCTTAATTTTTTTTTTTTTTTTTGTTATTTTCTCAGTAAACATGCCTAAAAGAATGTCTAAAGTGTTTCCCACATTACATAAGAAAGTGATATAAATACAAGAAACCACAAATAAATGTCAAACAAAAGTAATAAAAAAAAATTCAAAAATAAAAAAAAAAAAAAAAAAGTTTTTTTCTTTCCATCTTTTATAGGTCTCTAAGATAATAAATGCGTTCATCATAATAATAATAATAATAATAATAATTTAAGGTTGTATCAAATGTTGAAGGTTGTCTCATTTATTATCTATTTGTTGTTCTTTGTTTATAAATTTTGTTTATCTTATCAGTGTTACGATGAATATTATATATAAAAGTGTAGGAGGCTGAGACTGATGACTGTCTTATGAGAATTTTGAAATGTTTTTTTTTTTACATTTTTGTGTTTCATAAAGATTCGACAAAAATTTCGGGTTTTTATAATAATAAAGCATCTTAATACATATAAATTATTTAATTTCCTTAATAGCAAAGCACATACTACGTTAGTTAATAACCTAATCACATATTTCACATTTAAATAAAATTAAGAAAAGTCGTAAAGCAATGTAATAACACTTTATTTCTGTAGTAAATAAGACAAAATGTAATGAGTGGTAATTAAAAATAAAAAAAAATAAAAAGCTCCTCACAAACATAATAATTATTCTTAACAAAAAAAATTAATTTTTCCCATACAATACAATACTCCTAATCGGTTTACTATGGAATGAAATGTTCGTGAATAACCACAATTTATTTTTATTTTATTCAAAACACTAGACCTCAATTAATTAACAAAAAAAAATGTATATATATCGTTGATTGTAATGAAATCATTATAACGTTTTAATGAATTCATAATTTTATCAAATAAACACTTGATGTCATTGTAGTTTCGGGTTAAAATAAAAAAAAAATGTCTAACCAAATTAAAAGGTTTTTAATTTAAAATAAAACATAGAGAATAAACGGATATTATCGTATCACGTATTTGTATTTTAATATTATAATTGCTGAAATCCCTTTTATTTATACCTTTATATACTAAAATTTCATGCTCATGCTACATAGTTTTTGCATATTTTTTAAAAGGGATAATTTCCAGCTGAAATTAAAGTTTTTTTTTACATTTAAATTCAGTGAATAAGTTTTAGTTGTAATGACTGCAACGAGGATATTTCCTGTGTTTCAAACTTTTATTTGTATGTCGTGAGTTATCGTTGAAAAAAAACTTTTTTTTTTTAAATTAGTAATCAGTTAATGCGGATTTTATTTATTAGGATTGTCGTGTTTAGGATTTATAACTTTTGAATAGCCTAAATTATCATGACAATTTAAAGGATTGGATTAAGGCGTGACTCTGTAATTTTAACAACAAAATCATCAATAGTTCGCATAACCCACCCATACATTAGGAAGTGTTTTATAAACAATTAACAAATAACTATAATCGATAATTAAATAAACGAAAAAGATCAATAAAAACCGATTAACGCACACAAAATTATATAAATGAAAATACATAAATACGGATTATATGTGGATAGAAAGATAATAAATTTATAAATGTGTTATTAATGTGGTCAATGTGATGTATTGGCCGCTGTTATTAGTATCAATAAATTAGCACACTGTGAGAAAGTAATTAAAAAAAAAAGAAGGAAAACAATAACCAGAGCTTAATTGATAAATGTTAAAAAGGTTATTGATAAAAATGTTTTTTTTTTTTTTTGTTTGTGTTTTATTATCAATATATTTCTGTTTAATATCTATTTGAATAAATAAATAATTTACTTTTTTATTATTATTATTATTATTATTATTATTATTATTATTATTATTATTATTATTATTATTATTATTATTATTATTATTATGCTAATATTGTTTTACAATAAATATTCCGTTGAACCAGCATAAAGAGAAATGAAAGAAAGAAAGAAAAAAAATGTCACGAATAAATACTTTTTATACATGTTTCGCATATAAATATTTGCTTCTTCCGCTTTTTAATTTTTTTTTTTATTTTTCATTTTTGGTGCCTTTTTCTGTTTCTTTTTTTGAGTGAGCATCGTACAATCTACGATTGCTTTACGGCTGGTATGACCCGATTTATGTATTCATCCTAAGTATTACTCAAGAGCTTTTTTGTTATATTTTTTGACATTTTTTTTCTTTTTATCGCTTTGTTTTCTATTCTGAATATTTCGTCTCTCTTTTTATCAAAAATGTTTTATCACAGAAATCAAAATAAGAATAATTTATAACGTGTTTATAGTTTTAATTAACTAATAAATAAAAACAGAGTTTTTTTTTTTTTTTGAAAAGAGTTCCTCTGCAATGAATATTCTTTATTCGTAACGAGTCAAAATCAGAACTTGTGCTCTGTGTGTATGTTTATACTGAATGCACTTTTAAAGTCGTTAAAAACCTTCTTGTTTTTTTATGTTTTTTGTTTTTAATTTATTAAGACGAGGGCAATGTTCATTGAAAATAAAAATATTTAATTAAAACTACGAGAAATTTTTATATTTTTTTCTTTTTGCATTCAACGTAAAAAGTTTTTTGTTTAATTTAAAAAATCATTCAAGAACAGAAAAGTAAATTCTGCAAACACAAAAAAAAACTGTTCTCACAAATGGAATAATTCGTATTGTGTCCTTGGTTTGACAAAAAAATTAAATTTAATAAAGATTGTTAAAATTGGTTTTTAACAGTACTTTAAAAAGTCTCCATATGTATCTATGTTTATGTACACAGGAGACAGGAACAATTAACAAAGAAAAAAAAATCTCAAAGCATAAAGATGTATGTATAACCAGCTAAAAGCTAAAAGGAATTTTAAGTTATTTTAAAGAAGTTCTTGAAGAAGATTCCTAGTATCAATATGCATGTTTTTTTTTTTCTTTATTGTCCTCGTTTTAAGACTTATTCCCAGATAGTCTGTTTGATAACAATAAATTCTCTTCTTCAGATTTATGCAAAAAGAAAAGCACTAGAGCTTGTTGTAGATAAAATAGATAAATCAAAAAGAAATTTTAATAAATTCAATTTGCATTTATTTATGCTTTTAAGGAAGAAAGGAAGTTAAACAGAAAATCAAAAAAAAAAAAAAAATAGCAAAAAAAAGTAATGCTTTGTGTACAAATATTCAACAGTCCTTAATTAAATTATTATTTATTTACATATTCCACTCATTTAATTATTTAAATAACATTTTTGTTACCATAATAACACTGCCAAGTATATGACATTTTTATTATAAGATCATAAAGGTATGTAAATACTTAGAAGAAGAAGAAAAAAAAAAAAAACATAAAATTAAATAAAAGAAAAAAGCATTAAAAGCTTGTTTATTCATTTCTTCGTCTTTTTTTTTTTTTGTAGTAAATAAATCACAGTAGTGAAAAAAAGAGGAGATTTTTTTTTATTGTTATCATAATATTAAAAGCATACAAAACGATTGTTATTTACTTGTACTTTAAACATAAAACATTTATATTATTTAATACATATTTAAAGAAAATAAAAATAAAAAAAATCTCTTATATATTTAAGTGGGATACACATAAAATTCTTTTTTGTGAAAACATATGTATTAAAATTAGTTAATAAATTAACACGAATAAATTATGGAAAAAAAAAATTAATTAACTACGTTAAATTAATTTTAAAAAAAAGCTTTCAATTATCTATTACTATTAGTATGGGAAAATAGAAGCACAAGTCAAGTCTAAATTCTTATATCTATGCATGCTATAAAAGTTTTGATAAAGATAAAAGTGTCAATGCGCACATATGTTTTTCACAATAGATTTTCACAAAAACACACAAAACTTATCATAAATTATCCTTCGTTTACATAATTCATATCGATTATTATAACAAATAAAAAATACAAAAAATTAAAATAAAAAAAAAACACAATTGAAGGTCATTCTTGTGTATAAATATAACTTTAGATAATACTTATGCTTAATTAGATAAGTTTTAATTTGTTACTCAACAGCATATCGTATTTGTGTATTAGAAAAGTTTGTGTATTAAACACTTCATAGCCAAGTGGATGCTATAATAGAATAAAGTTTGTTTTTTTTTTTACTTTTTTTTTTCTTACTTTTATAGCGTTAAGCTTATTGAAACAGAATGGTTATGTGATATATTTTTTTTTTTTTGTTTTTGCTTTATAAAGAAACAGACATAATTGCATAATAATCTAGCACAGGTAAAATTTAATCAGCGTTTTTACTCTTACTGTAATCCTTATAAGAGTCACATAAAAAAAAAATCGAAAACGATTGCTATCTGATATATAATAAAATCCGATTGATGACACATCATGTAATGGATTTTATTCTATATTCTCATCAAATATTTATTTAATCTTTTATTATTATCAGAAAAGAAAAAAATTTAATTACTGACGTACGCCCTTAATGTTTTTTTTTTTTGTAAATATAATTTCTAATGTATGACAATAAAAATTATTATAAAAGTCCATTAATATGATCTTTGTCTGTCACATAAAATGGTAAACGCAGACAACACAAATTGAATCATATATATATATATATATATATATATATATATATATATAATCAACATGAAATCACGATAAATCTCGTGAGATGAAAATAAGATTACACAAAAGTAAATATAATACATATTAAAATATCTCTGGCACACATTTTGTCCAAAAAACACAACACAACACAAAAAAATAAAATACTTGAAGAAAGTATATTTATTTGCCGGATCAATGATTATGAAGAACTTTGTCATAAGGAAACTTATTTTTTGCCATGTCAATAGGCACAATTCACTCAGCAAATTACAAATTGAATTTCTCTTTCGTATTTATTTCATTCATTCTTTTAGATTATTACTTTTATTTTCTCATTGGAAAATACTTCCGATAACTGGGGTCAAACTAATAACAGAAATGTGTAAAACAAACACAAATAATAAATAAATGATTTTTACATTTTTTTTTTTTTTTTTTTTTGTACAAATAAAATTTACATTAGTGTAGAATGATTATAATTATGCTAAAAAACGAAACATTAGATTTAAAAGGATAAGAAATAAATATTAATGTGGCATTTATGACATCTGTCAAGTACTTTTAAACACAACAAAATAAAATAAAATAAAAAAACATGATAATTAAAGGTCACTGGAGATGTAAAAATAAATAATGAAATTCCTTAGGGAGTAACCAATGTTTATTGTTTACTGACTATGACACAAATAAAACGAAGATAAGGGCAGAAATGTTTATTTTTTTTCTTTCTGTTTGTTAATTTATTTAAAGTAGCTTTTCATTGGGAATTATACTTGAAATCTCATGTTTCTATAACCATAAAGCTTCATATGTGATTTTTGTATCATATTTCAAAGGATATATTAGAATGTAAATTTCTGTGTATTGTGAATTTATTTGTAAATTAATTAATTTTGCTTGAATGCAAAGATAAAAGATTCACGTTCACCTTCGAAGCATTACTCAAATTACATACGTTTAGTGTTTCCTTATGTTTTTATTAAGTTTTTACAGCTGATTTGAAATGATTTTATATTATTAGTGATAAGAACAAATAATTCCTTTCTGATAAACATTTTTTATTATAAAAATACCCAACTGTCTTATAAAAAATAATTAATTTTCTCACATTCTTTCACTGATTTAACGAATTTTAAATTATAATTAAAAAAAATTAAAGAAAAAGCTTCATCAAATCTATCCAATAATGATGTTTGTTAAAAAACTTTAAAACATTTTTGTTTTTTCTATTTGTGATAAATAGTTGGATGTTAGCCAAGTAGTGCAAGAATAAAAACTTTGTTATTATGTGAAAAATCGATTATTTTTGAGCAATTATCTTTAAGCACAACAAAAGCTGTAAAACGTAATGTAATGGAGAAAACAAAGATGATTTATTGGTAAAATGAAATTAAAAAAAAAAAAAAAAAAAAAAAAACTACCGAAGATAATCACTAATAAGATTTCTGTTTTAAACCCGAAATTTTTATTAAATTAACTAACCATTGTGATGGATGGTTTATCAGCATGTTTACGAGTTTTTTTTTTTTGTATTTATTACATAAAAATTTAATGATTAAGCGTACAACAAATTTAAATATTTTAAATAAACAAAATCATTTCATTATAACTAAAAAAAAAGCTTCAAAAACAACCGAATTTCCTTTAAAATATGAGAATAATGTAACGCGAAAAACAAAGTGTTTAAAAACAAATTAATTAATTTTGAATATAATTAGTGATAATTAGTACACATTTTTATTGATTATTAATAAAATTAATCTCAATTCACTTGTTTCTTTAATTAATTAATTAATTTAATTGAATTGATATGTAAACAAATATCTATAATCAATTATTATTATTATTTTATCTATCCAAGTGTCGTCAAGAATGGTTAATTAAAGTCTATAAACAAATAATTAATATCTATAAAAAGCACTCACACACACACACACACACTACGATAATATTCTTATCTTTAGCCATAAAAGAACTAAAAACGTTTATTATTTACATCTTCCTTTACATCTACATACATTTCAATAATAAAAAGAAAGAAATTTCTTCTTTTTTTTGTTTCGTTCTTTCTTTCTTGTAATAAAATCTAAGCTTTTCTACATAAAATATTTAAACAATAAAAATATATCAATTGTCAGACCAACAACATATAAAATATATTTCCATGATCAATAAATATTATTTTAATTCAAATATTTATATAAAATCATATAAAGAAAATATATATATGAAGAAAAAAAATAAAAAAAATGATTGATTTCGAATTGTTTTTAAATTGATTTTTGATCATATTTTTCGTAATAGAAAATTTTCTCTTTCTTTTCTTTTATTTTATTTATTTATTTATTACTTAAAATATACAAAATAATGTATATTAATATTTTGTAGAAAGATAGAGAGAGAGAAAAAAAATAAAGAAAACTTACTTACAGTGCATAAAAGTTTTGTCGTTTGAAAAGGAATCTTAAAAACTTCAAAAGCGTAAAAAAGTTATGAGCAGCAGCAACGGAAAAAAAAAACTAAAAAATTATGCAAAAATGTCAAACAGAATTGCGTTGTTTTATTTATAGGGAAAGTTTTTTTTTTTTTTTTTATCATATTTTCTTTTAATTTTCTAATGGTTTCAGGATTTTAACTACACTCAAAGGTAGAAGAAAATTTATTTTTATATATAGTCTCTAGAATTTTTTTTTTTTTTTATTTATTACATGCAAAATAGTCAAAATGGCCAAAAAAAAACTTAAGCCTCGTTATTCATCTGCCAGATATGTGACTTTTCGTTAGCAAAACGTTTCAGAATTTTGATTTAAAGTTCAATTAACAACGTAAAAATTTGTTGTACGTCCAGAAAATAAAATTAAAGGATAAAACTATAGTGAAAATGAATTATTTGTCATACAGGGAAATTTTACTAAAACATATCTCGATTTTCTAACTGCAAACCAACCAAGTAAACTAAAAATTCCCAATAGATTTAATTATTCTGTAATGATAACTAAAATTAAACTATAAACTGATTTACCTGATAAAATGCTTTCTGTAAATAATAATAATAATAATAATAATAATAATAATAATAATAACTGAGAAAACAGTATGAATAATTTTTTAATCAAATTGACAAAAAAAAAAAATATTAAATTACAGGAAACATAAGTATGTGCATCGTTTTTCCATCAAATGAATATTCTGTATACGTGATCCATGCAAAAACGTGTTATGATTTATAGATTTGATAAAAAAAAAATGTTCTCTTTTTTTTTTTTTGTTTAACATACGTAGTATAATAAACTTATGTTTAAAATACATAAGAAATTGTGGAATAAATTGTAATATCGGTGTGGTACTGATGAATATGAAGCAACCGTGTGTTACATAATCATAATTTAAATGTTTAAATATTGATTAAATAAAAATTATGTAATGTTTTCTGTTGATTCTTTTACAAAACATAATAAATTGTGTTATCTGTATTTATGGAATCTGCTAGTGAATTTTACCAATAAACCTATGTTCCATGATAAAACTCTGTCATTAAGTTCCTTTATGATTAGAAACTGTTACAATAGGAGTCCTGAAAAAGTCTTATAACACTCTGTTCACGGTAACGATCACAATCACATCTGAAATCGTTTTGTTTGAAAGTTTAAACAGTAGTTCCACAAAAAGTGTTTTGACTCGAAATATTAATCTATTCCAGGAAAATTCAAAAATAAAATCAAATTTATAATGAAAATACATCTGAAAACCAATGCAATTTAATTTCAATGTTAAGAAAAACCAAAGAAAAATATAGATTACTAAGAAATTTAATTTAATTTTAATTCTTTAATAAATTTCCTGACACATTTCAAGATAATCGTAATAATAATGTTTGTCAGTGTTTTTTTTTTCTATTTATTAATACAGTGAAAATGGTTTGTGTTTACATTTAATAGTCTCACACTCATTTCCATTTCATTTTATATAGACTTACATAGACTTTATGTTTAACTATTAAGATAATCCTCTATTATGAATTTAACTACAGATAATGTAATTTAACAAATACCGCATTTAACCTTTAATTAATTAACACAAAAAACCCTTTTTTAACCAAAAAAAAAACTAAAGAATTTTTATAATAACAAAAATAAAAACATTTTTTTTTTTCTAAAACCTCTTAATTGCTACAAACTATTAAACATAATTTGTTTTAAATATTCAGAAAGATACTTTATTGTTGTGAATAGGTGGTTAAACATCCCTTCTACTAAACACCTAGAAATATAATAAATTTTCCGAAAATAATTCTTCTCAGAGCACATCCGTATGCAGAAAAAAAAAAAAAAACGTGTTTTGAATACAAAATAATATCACATTGAATTTACAATATAATTGCTCTCACCTTTTCACCACATAATTATTTAATATTTATCGGAAATTTATATTAATAATTCGGAAGAACCCTTAACAAAAATTTTCGTTTAGGTAATAAAACAAAGCAAAAAGTGAATCTTCCATAATTGGATTAAAATTTAATTAACGGAAAATACAATTTTTTGAAGAAAAAAAGGTTTTTAAACAATAATTTATAACTTTTGTGAAATTAATATTTATGATAAAAAAAAACTGGTCAATTTGAATTATATAATAATTATTACATAAGTTTAACAGCGTTAAGCTCAATTAAAACACGAATAGAAGAGAAATGAAAAATTAGAATAAACTTTTTCGGTAATAATTTTGTTTTTATTGCCGTTAGGACCCTACATATTTCTGTATCTTAAAATGTCAAAAATAAATTCGGTTTAACTGTTGGTTTTATAAATCAAATTATTATTTTTTTTTCTTTTCTTTTGATTTAGTAATGTAAACGTAAAGGTAAATATTTTCCGTCTTTTATAATTTACACAACAATGTTTTTTCCAGTTAAACAACAACAACAATAACAATTAGAAAATAGTTAATATTTATGATTATGATTATGAAATATTAACCAATTTTATATTATTATTATTTTTAAATTATAATTTATTAGGAAATATTATTTATTAGAAAAGAAAATTATGATAAAAGGGATAATGAAATTGAAAATAAAAATGAAATTCATTAAGAAAATTATAATTTTCCGTGTGCAAAGGGTAAATGAATTGAATATTCAAACCAAACCGTATTATACTTCCATTATACCATGGTACACCAAGTAATACGACATTCAAAAGAAACAACGGGTATAAATTTACAAACAAATATTGATCTATAAAATTCAAAGGGAATTCTGTTTATTTAACAATTAATTGGTAATCATTAACAGTTAATTAAAAAACAAATCATAAGCAACCGCCATAAACTACGCCATCTTTTATGTTATCTATAAGTAGCATATTCTTGTTTCCTTGTCAAATCTATTCCCTTTGAAAAATCATAAAACCTAATAAATGCAAAAGATTAAATTAAAAAATTAATTTTAAATAATGATGCAAATAATTAAAATATAATAATTTCAAATAAATATTAATTTATATATGTAAAAAACATAATATTTAATAAGAAATTTCTTATATTTATAATTTAATACTAAATTAATGTGTTTACAGTAAAATACTTACAAGATTCCTGTATTGATCCAAACCAAAATCTAACTTTAAAATCACTTGACACTGAATTTGATTAATTAAACTTGTACGTAACTAATTAAATTTAAAACTTATTTTCAATCATCATCTTTTACACACTATCATTTATAAAACAAAAAATAAAAACTTTTCATTCGTAATCCTTCTTCACAGACCCATTTTATGTTGGAATGAAGAGAAGTGAAATAATATTTATGTAGCAGTTTAATTATTCTACAGATAATAAAATATATATATTTATTAATTAATCAATTTTCAATACATTAAAATAATTATTTTATTTATTATATAAAACGAAAAACAAATTACATTAGTTTTATAATTAAAAATAAATTAAATAAATTTTTGGTTAGTATAAAAAAATTTATCGTTATCGTTTATGTAATGTTTGGTAGTCAGGGGTCTTTTAATTTTAATTCAAAATATCGTCTTAAATATATATAAAAAAAAAATGTTTAGTAACTAAAATGTGATAAATGAAATTATTTTATTTACATTATGAAATGCTTTATAAATAAATAGATTTGCTTATTGTGTGAGATGTCATTCAATTATAAATTTGAATTGACTGCATAATACGTTATACGTGTTCAACATTGTTGTTCAGATCAAGGTACTTATCTAATATGTTTGGCTTCCAAGAGCCAATAAATAAAAATTACGCGTTTACAAAGTTACATTTAATTAAAAACAATTTTTTTTGTAAAACAGAAACAACATTCATAGGCCATAATAAAATTATGTTGTCAGAGAATTAAAAAAAAAATATATATTAAATAGTCTGTAATCATTTCCAGTCTTAATCAATCTCATATCTATCTTTGTTATACGTACAATATTGTGTGTCATTTATAGTTCTTTTATTGTCAATTTTATAGTGCAAACATTAGTAAGGAATGATTATAAAATTACCTAGCTGTGCAGCATCATAAAGAATAAATATTTTATTTGAATCAAAAATGTACTTCTGTATGCCTCTGGAGTTTTCTTTATTTTTCTTTCTTTTAAATTTATGGGTCATTTAGTTCGAATCCAGAAAGTACCACGAGGAGGCGACCCTATTACTTCCCTATTGATTCCTTAAACTTGTTCACCATTTTTTTGCATGCAAATAAATATATCCTCTAACCCTGTGTCATTTATAAAGAAATCATCGATTCCATAAATTGGATTTGTTGATAAATTATAAATAAATCCAAAAACATATGATAATTTTGAATCATCTATTTGCAAACGATATTTTAGATTATCCTTTAAAAAAATAATAAAATTATTAATTAATTATTTTATTTATATATTTTTGATCAATTTTAGTTAACTTACGCCATACTCTTCATACAATTCACCATCAAAATTGCTCTTTATTTGATTTTTAACCAAATTTTTGGAATTATTATCTCTTTTCAATGTTATTTGCAATATAATGCCACAATTATGACATTGCTTTATATCTTTTAATGTTCCTATAATTTTTAATTGGCCACTACAAATAATCCCTATATTTTTGCACAGTGTTTCACATTCTTGCATACTGTGCGAAGTTAGTATAATTGTACGTTCCAATTGTTGCATCTCTGTTATAACGTCCCATAGAAAACGTTGTGAACGAGGATCAACACCTGACGTTGGTTCATCCAGTATCACAATAGGTTTATTACCAATCTATAAATCAGTCATGTGTAATACGATTTTTAAAAAAGTAGCACAAATATAAAAACGTACCATAGCCAAGGCAGTGCTTAATTTTCTTTTAGTACCACCTGAGTAATTTCCCGCTTTCACATTAGAATACTTTTTAATATCCATATTTTGTAACCAAAAATTAATTTCACTTTCATCATCATTATATTGAATTGATTTACCTCTTAACCAAAGTACATATTTCAGCATTTGATAAGATGTCATGTAATTGCAGAGTGCGTTTTGTTGCGGGCAATAACCATATTGCAAAGTATACTAAAAAAAATGATAAACAAAAATTTTAATTATAAATAAAAAAAATAATTATCAGTAATTCAACTAACACTTTTCCAATTCTTTTTACAATCACGATTGTTTAAATGAATTGATCCATCTGTAACAGTTTCTTGTAATGTTGTCATCTTTAATATAGTTGATTTTCCAGCACCATTAGTACCTAATAAACCGAAACATTCACCTTTATTAACCGCAAGCGATATACCTTTAACAGCATGTATTTCCTTATTATAGATTTTGTGTAAATTTGTTAATTTAAATGCATTATTCGTTGAAGTATTCGCTGTTGATGATTCTGCACGATTACCAATTTCATTCATACAACATGATTCTGTTTGAAAATCATCTTTCTTTCCTCTACATCTTATAAATTCTAATTTAAATACGAAGTTAAAAGCATTTCTTATTTTCTCTTTACTATAAATATTTTCAAGCCATAATATTAATAGAAATACAAATGTAAATAATCCAATTAGTATCATATAAATATAGTATTTTATAAAATCAGAATTAAACATATTATCCACTTTGATATTATAATTGTTATCATCATTTAAATCAGCATCTATAAATTAAAATAAACAAAGAGAAATTATTAAACAGAAATTAATTGTCTATTAGTTACCATCAACTAATGTTTGCTTCTTTATTGAGAAACATTTTAATCCCAACACCATTAGTACTTGACGCATAGCATAATCAGGAAACAAATATAGAAAATAATTTAATGATCGATTACTAACAGCATCATCTAAACTTCCACTAGTTAAATTTGCAATAAATACTGAAAATATAAATTATTATAAATGATAGACGATAAAAATGTTTTTAATAATCAAAATTACTTGATATCAGATGGAAATATGTGAAAAATGTATATACAGTTGGTATCGAATCAAACATATGTGTTGTTGCATAAATTAATGGTAGATAAGCGAAACCATAAAATAAAAATATAAGAATCGATGTAACTAAAACAGAAAATATAGATATTAGATCATAAATTCTGATAAATAAATTTTTAATAAAAATTACCTCTTATCTCTTGACTGATTATATTTCCAAAATCAAATTGATAACATGCAAAAAGTATTAAACAATAAATACAATGATAAAGAATATCAAATACTAAAATAGTAAACCAATAGGTAAATGGTGATATTTTTTGTACAGTACGAAAACCACTAGATTCTTCATTAAATGGTAACCATATATAAGATAACATATACAAAAATATACCCAATGGCATTATTTGTAAATAAATATCAATTAAACTACGATCAACACCATCACGTGTCCTTTTCATTGGTTTATTCATTGTATTTATAAATAATTTACTAACATCACCATCATTTAATTTCAATACAATATTATTTATAAAATTCATACCAATTGGTAAACTATGTAATACATTACCAAAATATATTATTTTTATTTCATATAAATCAGTTTTTGTTATTTCATATGCTGATAATATATTTTCATAATAATCTATATGATTTAATTTCTCAGCATCTAATAAAACTAAAAAGAAAATGTTTAATTTTATTTATAATTTTACATAAATTTATATTAAACTACCAACCATCATCTATTGTTTTATTATAAAATACTTTAAGCGATATATTATTTCTAAATGTTTCCCTTTCCATTAAATCAATTAATTTCTGATATTTAAATTTATTATAATTTTCATCATTGATTGCAACATAAATATTTTTATAATCTTTTATATTACCAAATTCAGTTGGTTTATTATTTTTATGTTTTATCATATTACTTATAATTGAATGACTATTACCATTTATATGTAATTCATTTGTTGATGTTATATTTAAATGTGTTGATATAATCATAATACTAATTGCTAAACCAATTATTGGCATTAATGATACAAATAAATATTTTAACCAATAATGTTTTAAAAATAATAATTTTTTATACATTATAGCGAAACATTGATATTTAATTATATTTTCTTTTGTCTTTAATGCTGAATAAACAATATTTTTTCTAGAATCAATTGTATCAGTGTTATCTTCCTTATATGTTGACGAAATACTTTAATAAAGATAAATAATTAAATAACTAAATATAAATAAATTTAAATATATTTACTTTAAGAATACATCTTCCAATGTGGAATTTTTTAAACTGATATAATCAATGGATAAATTTTCCTTTTCTTTATTTAATGCATCCAAAAGTTTTGCATAATTTTTTTGATCATCATAGGGTAATAACATTGTTAGTGTTTGATCCTTGCATAACTATATAGCAAAATAAAGAAAAACTTTAAAAAATGTATTTATGCAAATTTTACACTAATTTACCTTTTGATAAGAATTTTCAACATAATTTCGTACAAGATTTTTAATATCATTAAATACCATTTTGCCATCAATTTCATTCACAACTGTTATACTTAGAGTATATCCTTTACCATTTTGTTTCTTTAATTCCATTGATGTACCATTCGCTAATAATTTACCATTTTCCATTATTAATATTTTATCACCCAACATATCAGCTTCCTCCATAAAATGTGTTGTTATTAGTATTGTATTATTTGTACGTAATTTTATTAATAAATTCCATAAATCTCTCCGTGTAACAGGATCTAATCCAGATGATGGTTCATCCAATATTATTAATCTAAAATATAAACAACAATAAATAAAGTGAATAAAATTAAAAAAAAAAAAAGAAAAAATCTTACTTTGTGTTCCCAATTATAGCATTGGCTAAAGATAATCGTCTTTTCATACCACCCGATAATTTGTACGCTAGATCATCACGTTTTTCTTCTAAATTTAACTTCTCCAATACATTATTAACACTCGTTTTGACTTCTTTTGATGATAAACCACGAAGCTAATTAAATTATTTTTATTATTATTCGATTAATAAAAATTAAAAAACTTTAAAATATATTTACACGTCCAAAAAAGAAAATATGCTCTTCACAAGTTAAATAATTTAAAAAGACATCATGTTGTGGACAGTAACCAATTGATGATCTATATTCATTTACATTATTATTCCCGTATACAGTTACTTGTCCACTTGTTTTCTCTTGACATCCCATTAACATTGAGATTGTCGTTGATTTACCAGCACCATTATGTCCCAATAACACTGTTATCTCATTCTCATACAATACCATTGATATATCATCAACTGCTTTTAATTGTTTCCCAATTAACGGTTTATGTGTTTTACATAAACGATTTATTTGTACTGCGGTATTTTTTTCTTGTATCAATTGATTGCATGCGGTTGTTTCTAATGTTTTTGTATTTATTTTATTTTTTACTTTTAAATAATTATTGACAAACTGAAAATAATTTTAAAAATTTTTTGTAAAAATAAAACATAATCATACTGTTCAAATGAATTCAACTTACACCAAATATAAATGTATATGGTTTTGGTGAACCATATGCACCAGGCCGTATATTTGATAAATAATAATATAAAAATAAATATATAAAGATATCAAATATTAAATAACAATAAATACTTATTATATTATAAAAATTTTCAGCATTTTCATCAAATATACGATCTAAAAATAAGCATATCAATTACTATTTATATATATTTAATATTTAAAAAATTATAAAATTTAAACAGGAAACAAACTACTTACTGGTTAATATATAATATTCAAAAATATACATTCCATCAAATAAATTATTTGTATGTGATAAAAATGATAATATTGATATAAATTTATTATTATAAAAATAAAATAGAATAATTGGTGGTATTGTATAATATAAGAAACCACCGATAAAGCATATTTTAACTAAAATATAAAAGAAAGAAAAAAAACCACAAAAAAAATTATCTAAATTAGTCATATAATTTATATAAATAATTAAATAATTAAATAAATAAATGTTTTATGATATCTTAATTATCATTTAATTAAAAAAAATAAATAAATAATTTAAATTCAATAACAAAATAAACAAACCTGAATTAAAAAATGAACTAATAAAGAAACTGTAGCATATAAGTGATAATAAATATAATAATATTAATATTGTTGGATATAATATATTAATATTTCTCCATAAATTAAAATAATATGATGCAATTATAATTATGCCAATACATAATGAATTATATATAAAATTCCATATACATAATGCAAATTCATTCATATAACTACATGTTGTTGCTGTTTTTAAATAATCCTATAAATAATAGAACAAGAGAATAATTAATTAACTAAATTTAATTAAATATTTATATATCTTTGTAGATAACATACAGTAAAACCAATTTCTTTTTCTTCAACAACTGGTAATAAAATATTTAAACCATTTATAACAAAATAAATACCAACAAAAACATATGTTAATATTATTAAATTTATATTATAATCAATAACTCTAGGTAAATATGGATTGTGTGCTATTGATATCTATAAATAAAAAAAAATAAAACAAACAATAAATTTATTAATAAACAGCTTTAATAACAGATAATAAACAAATTACTTACAATTGCATTATATTTTTCAACAATTTCAATATAAGATCGATCAATTATATGTTGTAATGTAACAAATCCACTCTCGATATATTCATCAGTTTCTATATAAAAAAAAAAAAAAATATTATTTAAACAGAAATTTTAGAAAACATAAGCAAAACAGAAAGAATTCTAAGAAATTTTTGTATAAAACAATATTTAGTTGCATGTTATAAATATAAAACAATAGTCATTGAAGAACAATGACCCACTTTATTATTAATTTTAATAAATTATGAATGGGAATTACCTTTATTATTACTACTATCGATATCATTTAAATAAAATCTATCAGTTTTATAATTATTACTTTTGATGCGTATTGTATAATCTAATTTTGGTAACGTTGCATTATACATTAAATTATTTTTAAATATAACAACAATTATCCGTTCTGTACTTGTTTTATCAATGTATTGATTTAATTCTTTTTCATTTTTAAAATCAAGAAATCCTAAAAATATAAAAATAGTTAAAACAGAATTAAATAATTAATTAAAATTAATTACTTTCATCAACTGCTTCTAATTTAAGACGTACTTCTTCCATTAAATTCATAAAAAACTCTGTATTTGGTGTGTATAAAATTTTATTTTCAAGTCCAGATGGAAAATATGTATACAATCGTTCCTATAAATACATTTATTATTTTTTTTTTTTTTTTTTGTCAATATTTACATAATAATTATATTTTATTTATTTATTAAAATAATTGATTGAAATGCATAAAAAAATTATTATTTATTTATTTATTAATTCATTTTTTGTTTTCTTTGTATTTGTCGTTTTCGTTATCGTATCGTTTGTAGCGTCGTGTCAATTAGGCAGTTTAACTAGGCTAAAGTGAAATTTAAGTAAAATCCTATTAGTAGAAAGACTTTCAATTTACCAAGGTTGGAATTGGAATTTGTTGTTACAACCGTTGATGCTAATCATTGTGGCTTCACATTCATTAAGCGAATCTTACAGAATAAGCGATACAAATTTTCAAGATTCTAGAAGAAAAATAGTTTTGAAAGTCAAAAGACATCAAACAAGATTTTTAAAAATAATCCGCAATTTATAATTATTATACTTTGAACACAACTAATTTAACACAAAAAAGTACTTAAAAATAATCATTTTTTATTATTTTATAAAATATTTCCTTGATATGAATTTGTTATCAATTTATCAAATGCATGGGAATTTAATAGACGATAAAAAAATGTTTCAAAATCAATCAATTTCTTTTAAATTATTATTTTGAGATTGTGATTTCTTTAATTTTATTATTTTACACAAAACTTCATAGTTCCAGTTCGTTTATAATTAGTATAAATATTTTGTGGTTAAACTATGGTTTTATGTTAAAATACATATCCGTCGTATATATTCAATTTTATTAATACGCCTTAATTAATGTTTTTAAATACAAACATGGATACACCCATATTGCACAGAAACTTTTTGCGTTAACAGTTAGCATGGTTTAGTTAAACGAATTTTACTGAATAAACGTTACAAGTGTGTTCCCAAGATCTTTATTATTTCAAATGTAATCACATTTATTTAGGTACCTGCTAAAACAATAATTAAAATTTTGCACAACTCATGATCTTTTTAAAAATATTTTCTATCATTTTATTATCATTATAAAACGACAACTAATTGTTTTTCCCAGTAATATATATAATGCATTAATGTGTTTATTGTAATCACCAAAAACAAAGGCAATAAAATACACAACAAAAGAAAACAATTCGCAAAAAAAAAGATAAATAAAACTAGAAACTTTATATACAAACAAAAAAAATAAATATATTTATTTTACCTCAGGCATAGGATCGAAAGTAGTAACATTTTTTTCATCGATACCGTGATACTTATAGATTAATAAAAATAGTGCGACAATAGGAAAGATACCATCTATTAATATGTGACTTTTTTTATATATTTTACACTTAAATGTTTTCCATAAAAATAAGAAAAACATTTTATATATATTAGATTTAACAACAAATTAGTAACTTGAAATTAAAAACAATTTTTCTTTTTTTGTTTTTTTGAACAAAACACAACACCACCTAAAAATACTAAACGTCAAATGGTGAAACGTCAGTATTAAATACACTGTAAAATCATAATATTTATGCAATACAACATTTAACAATCTAATTCGCGATTATTTATATAAAAAATACAACCATTATCTATTTACTTGATAACGCAGTAAATTTTTTTTGTATTATAAATATGTGAAATAATTTCATTTTCTATGTAAATTGCTCTAGCAGCTAGGGCCTAGCTCATTGTTAAACTGTTAGTTAGCTTTAAAAGCACAAATCATTACACAATGGTTGTTGTCTTTAATATATAACTGCTATAAAAATAATAAACTGGGGAACATTGGATAAAACTTTGTAAATCAAAAGACCAAATTCATTTAAACTTTAACATATTTTATTTATTTATCTATTAAAAAAAGAAAAGAAAAACCTAAATATATAATTTATGTAAATTTATACTTCATCCCCAGTATTCATGTGAACTGGAAATGACTGCAAATTATGGGAAGTATGCATAATTTTTTTATCAGAAACATGATTTAATATCGCACGTCTCATCGCATAAATATATTCTTCAATAGTTACATGGTCATTATGTAATTGAAATGCATGTGCGAGTATTGGTATCTTCCTTATTACACGTCCACTTAAGCCAATACTTAGTTTACTCAATTCTAAAATTGCTAAACTATTCTTTGAGACATTATGCATTTTAAGTATTTGCAACATATCGTATGGTACAAATTGGGAAACATCTGTTATTATACCTTTCTAAAATGTAAATAAAAATTAATTTAAAAGAAAAATTAAAACAAAGCTTGATTACCTTATGCAGCTCAATTAACGACTTTTTATAAATTTCAAAAATAGCATTTTCAGAAGGATTACCAATATATTGTACAATATCCGCACGATCTAAAAATGCTGCATCAATTGATTTTGTTATATTTGATGTCGCCAATAATAATACATTTGGATATTTTCTGATTTGATCTAGTTGCGTTAATACAGCATTTACAACACGTAATGAATCACTTGGCTCATTACTAGATACTGAATCTCTAGCATACGCAATTGATTCTACTTCATCGATTAATACAAAAACAAACGAATCTTTATTCTCGATAATTTCTTTTATCTTGGAGAATAATTTCATCACTAATTTTCCACTCTAAGGAATAAAAATGTATAATTAAAAAAGCTTGATTTTGATATTGTGTTCACCAAACTTACCTCAGAAAACCATTTAGAAAATAAACTGTGACTGTTTATTTCAATTAAATGGAAAAATCTGTATTTACTTTGTAGACGCACCGATATCTTTTGTGCCATAGCACGACATAAACTTGTTTTACCAGTTCCAGGTGGTCCATGTAATAATACCAGACGATTACATTGTAAAATATTTTGATCGATTTTCTTTTCCGAAAATAGCAATATTGTTTGTACAAATTTTAGTAACTGAAACAATAATTTTTTTTTCCTTTTATTTAAAATTTGTATATATGCAATTCATTTTTTAATTACACTATTTTTTATATTTTCTTCGAATACTAAACTTTCCCATAAACCTTCAAAATCAGCGGATGGCAAAAGCCAATGATTTGACGCTTGTACTTCATCACCTTCATCCGATAACTATATAATTAAATAAAATTTAATATTAATTTCTGTTTTATCTAATGATTTAAACAATTACCTCAAGTGTTTCAATTTCCGGTGATGTTGTAAACAATTTATAAAAATGATACGAAATGATCATTGGGTTAAGTGGTATCTGTCGAAAAGAAAATAAAAATACATTTTATTAATATATTAATATTAAAGCTATAATATGTATACCGTAGCATAATTTGATATAATTATTGATGTAATATGCTCCTTTAAATTATTATTTGATTCTGTTGATATAATCGTATCAGCATACAGCTCTGGCAAATGTTGTAAGAATTCCCATACTTTTGTTGTTAATTCGTTTATCGTTATATCCCTAAATGTAAAACAGTAAATTGGTTTATATTATAATTATTATTATAATAATATATACTTACGAATCAGTACGCAAAATATCAATATTTAATATTTCTTGAGACATTTCTACTGAAATAACGTTCTTACAAAAAAAAAACAAATGAAATTTTGTGTTTAAAAAACAATTGACAGTTATATGTCGATATATCGGCATATATCTCCATTTTTAAATAAACTAAATCTGCATTAACTATTGTTAATAAAGTACGTTGCCTATTTATAATTACAACTACATTTCCATAACAAATACATTCTCCCGAATGTAGTCTGTGCGGTAGTACACATTTATCAATAAATAACGAAGAAAAAAATGTTAGACAGATAAATTAATTTCCGCTAAATATTTCTTAAGCTTTTTGTACACACAGTAAGTACAAGAAAATAAAATACCGAAGCTTTTACTTACAAAATTAATAACAAATATTTGTTTCATTTAATTTATTATCAAATGACTAGACAAACATAATTTATGTGTTAACGAATAGAAGGTAAAATAGAAAGAAGATGTTTTTTTTTAAAGTTTTTTGGTTTTTCTTTAATGAATTTATGGAAAAAGAATTATGAAAATAAATAATAATGATGATGAAAGTATTTGTGGAAGGTCGATTCACTTGTTACTTTGAAATATTTATTTATATAATTGTCTACGCATTATTATTAATATTTAATTACCAAAGATGAAATTTCTTGTGAATTTTGTAAATGATTGACATGCTAATTATCTACTTGTCATTTCTAATTAATTTAATTAATACAAATAAATTTTTCTTAAATTATTTATTAAAGAATCAAAGGCTTTTTGTGATTAAAATCATAGAAATTATTTTTATTTTGTATTTTGTAACATTTTTTTAAGCTTTAAATTGGTTAGAAATGCACAATGTGAGCAGCTGACAAGTGTTTTTACGAAAATATTTCATTGATGAATCTTTTGTAAATTCGTTTCCTTTCCAATATTACTGTAATACCTACGTTTTCTTAAATAATTTAATTAAACATTTGTATTCTAATCAATTTCCATTGTTACATTTGTAACTCTTAAGCAACATTTATACTTATTTCTGTTCGTTGTTTATTCGTATCATCTAATTATCTACATAAAATCGGAGACTTAAACTACTAAAGCTCGTTATCCATGCATTATAATTTCTTTTTTTTTTTTTTATTAAATTTTATGGAAATTAAAACAACACTTCTCACACATTCCAATAAAACGGTTTAAGACTTATTCATAAGCTTGTCGACACTCAAGAGAAGCAATAAAATAATTTTATACCTGAAGAGTGTTGTTAATTTTTCAAGTGATTTTATCAGTGTTCATTGGAAATTTTTTATGTTTTTATGTAAGTTTTATTTATGCGATTTTAATCTTATTAGAAATTTTTTCTTTTTTTGTATGATTAAAGCGTTTATTTTCGCATATAAATGGCTTAAAATAAATTGATTAATCGATTTCCATACAAATTTGTAGTAGAATATTTATTGGATGTGTAGCATCCTTTCCTTTTCATCAAACAGAACAGCATACAACAGCAGACTAAATAAGGCATTCAATATGTACTGATGTGTTAACAGCACTTAAACGTGCAACTGAAATGGTTTAAAAACGGAATAGTAAGGAATATCAAGCACCAATCAATCATCAAACAAATCACAGCAAAACATAATTAAACATCTAAAATAGAGTATCCTTCTTACAGGATAAAGACAGAACAAAGAGATACAATAATTGTGAGAAAAATAATGAAAAGAAAAATCCATCAACCAACTCATTTATGGCTCAATAATCACAAGTAAGCAAAATAACTAATTAAAAATTTTTTTTTTTTGTTTTTGGTGTAATAATATTCATAACGATTATTATTATTATTGTTACTAATTAAAATTGACCTTATTAATAAATAATTTTTTTACAAAATAAAAACAAAAATTTTCTATTATTTTTTAGCGCCATTGATTTTTTTTTTTTTTTTAATTAAATAAAATTAATTAAAATGAAGACATGTGGTAAATTAATTTTGCTAATTGGTTGTTTGCACTGTTTTACTGCATTTGTAATTAACAATTATTCAAGATGTTGACCTTATAATCTGTTTATTCATTGAATAAAAAAAAAATAGCATAAGCATAAGTTGAAGAGGATGTATAGAAAACAGAATTTCTAATTAACTAGATCAACCTTGATTAAAATGGAAGCGAAGTTTGTGCTTTTTCTTTGTTTATATTAACATAATTTAATTACTTATCCTATCACTAATTATTATCTAATTGTTTATTTACTCTTATTTATAAATTATACAAAAGTGTTGATGACTAGGTTAGACATTTTTCTGCATTGTTACAACCAAGACACGAGTCTTACGATTCATTTTGTTGTCTTTGTTTTGCTTCATCTATGATTCAAATTTGATTTTATCTGATGTAATACCGAAATAATACAAAGATACTGATTGTTTGCTTTTCTTTTCTTTTCATTTCTTTATTTTTTTTTTTATGTAATAATCATTTTACCAAACTAATTTCGCTAGCTGCTTAAATAAACAATTTTGTACAAAGAAAAAAAAAAAAACAATCAAAATTATGTAAATTCCGTTAAAATTCACACATCGATTAAAACGTAAACTTTTACTTTGTTGTATTTTTTTTTTGTAGATAAATTAAATTAAATTAATTAATTAAATAAAGCACAATACATAGGTAACGAAAAATGATTTAAAAAAAAAAATATTTGAAACAGTACCGGAACTGATTTTTCATGCTTTTCTGAGCACTATCTCTCTCCTCTCTTTTATTTAACCATATTAAACGGTTTAAAACGAATAATTTTAATTAATAATTGTGTAATGAGTAATGAGATTATTAATTATAATTACACTGTGCGGTTAATTAAATAATTTTTAAAAGAATTTCTATCACTTGTATTGTGTATTTGTGGATAATTTATTCTCCTTTACCATAACCATAAGTGATGTTAATTTAAATTCTGACTACACACACACACACACATTTTAGTTAAATAAAAATAAAAATTAATTTAAAAAAAGCTGAAAAAGAAGAAAAAAAAAACAAACGCAGTAAAAGGGAATGTAAGTGTCTTACCACAGTCACATGCAATTATTGATTTAGAAGGCGAAGTTATAAAAAAAAATCATTTTTTTATTTTAAAACTGAAATAACTTTCATGTTTGACTTATTTTATTGAATTTTTTTTTTAATAAAAAAAAAATTCACTTTTAATTAGAAAAAGAAGTAAAAACTATTTTTTTTTTTTTTTTTTTATTAATTTTGTCAACAATCGATTACGTTCAGTGATCTTGATTTGGTTATTTAATCATAAATAAAAAACAAAAAAGTGTTAAACTTGAGAAAATGTCAAATAAAGCTTATTAAGCTTTTTGTTATTATTAAAACTTAAATACATAATTGCATAGTACACGTACTAACCTACAAATAAACGGTAACAAAACCGTTTAGCCTTGTTTAATCGTTGCTTTTCTGTTCTAAATTTATCATTTTTCTATTGATTTAATTATTTAATTAATTTATCGCAAAAAAAAAAAAATATGAATAATTAATTTAAGTAAGTAATTAATTAAATATTTAAATTATCTTGTTGAAAATTAGTTTTTTTTTTTTTTTTTTTTTGTAGTGTAACTTAATTAAGCAAACATTTAACGTACAAAAAAACGTTTGTTTTGTCTGTTTTTTTTTTATTTTTGGTAATTTAAACGAACGAACCCAAACAAAACCAACGTAAATTTTTTTTTATCATTTTAAATCAGCTTTTTTAATAAAATTATTAATGAAAAAAAATTAAAAATTATGATAATGTAGTCACGTTGGTTGTTTATTATCTTGTCATTTTGGTTATTTTGGCTTTTTCTGTTATGAATTTTTATTAAAAATAACAAAAAAGAAAAAAAAGCCAACATTTACTTCGGTACCGGTTAAAGGATTTATGTTTTATGATTAATTATGTTTATTCTATGCAGTTTAAATTACTATTCAAAGCTTTATCTGTTTTAATAATTTTTTTTTTTTTTGCTATATTTTTACCACAGATTTTGATTTCAAAAAATTTTTTTTTACGATTTTGCTGTGCATTTTTTGTACAAAAAAATTTTTAAAGGCAGAAAAAAAATTGAATAAACGTTGCTGAGTGAAATAAATTTCAGTTTACAGTGGTATTCTGTGTAATTAGGTCAGTTTAAACTGTTTAAATTATTTAAGTACGTTTGCGTAAGCTTACTTGAATGGCTTATCCACAAAAAACTGCACTGTTTTGGTGTTTCTGATTCAGTGTGTAGTTTACAGAGAATTTATTAAACTGTATTGCGTCTTAGATCAACAATACTCAGTCAAGAATAAAAGTGTAGTTTTTTCTTTAAGATTTTTGTCTAGAATAAATAAATAAATGCTTTATCATAATAACCATTTTAGTGGTTTATATGCAAAAGCTTCATAGTTTTGGTTTCAAAAAGGCACTTAGTTAACTGTTATAGGTTTTAGACATTTTTTCTAGATTTTTTACACCTCAGATGAGCAATACATAGTCTAGAATAAGTTCCTTAAGTAAATCCAAATAAAAAAGCTCAACAATCACATGTAAAGTAAAGTAAAGTAAAGTCCGCTTTGGTTTATCTTAATTTATTTCAATAAACCATTCATTCAAAGTCCATTGATGTTATTTTAAAACTTTATTTACAAGTAAAATGTCAACAAAACAAGAGACATGAGACATGAGGAAGAGCCGAAAAACCCAATTCATTAACAAATAAAAAAATTAATAAGAAAACGAAATGCTTTTACTTACAAACAAGATAAAAAAAAAATCATTAAAAAAACTGAACACAAAACTGTATCAGGTAAAAGTTGGTGATTAGTGTTAAAAATTATTAATTTTTTTTTCTTTATCCTTTTTCTTTAGTATTTAACTGACTTTTACCATGTTTTTTTTTTTTTTTGTTGTTTCGTTTCGTTTTTTTTATTGTTTATTAAAAAGAAAGTAAATAATACAAAGCAACCAAAAAAAAAAAAATTAAAAACAAATTTTTAATTAAGAGGCACGCTGCTGTTAACCTTTTTATTTAATCTATAAAAAAAAATAATAATTTTTTTTTTCAATCTTCCGTGGTCTATAAAGTTGTTTAATTGGCAAATTTTTATTTTTTATAGAATTATTTTTTGTGTATTTGTTCCTAACGTTTTTGAAACTAGAAGACAGAGAGCGAAAATTTTTGTTGCTTCTTTATCAACCAATGTAATCCAATTAAATTTTTTTCACTTTTATTTAAGCTTTATTTTTCGATTAATATTTGTTTGTTATTGTTTTCTTTAACGTTTTGTAATAAATTTTATTTTTTTTCTGGTAGAGAAAATACTTAAAAGTAAACAACAATGAGGAGGAATTTTATATTTTTTTTTTTTTTTGTAATTTTTGCTGCATCATTATGACTGCTGGTTGAACCGAATGAATATACGCTTTAAACCATGATAAATTAAATTGAAAGTAAAAAATAAAATTTTATTTCGGGGTTTTTATTTTTTTTTTCTTTCATTTAAGTGAAAGAGAAGTTTCAGATCTGTTTGTTTGCTTATTTCGTTTTTGTATCTGAGTTTTTTTTTTTTTTTTTGCAACAAACAAAATTTGCTTTGTTTTATTTTTTATTACCAAACTAAATCATAATAATAATAATAATAATAATAAATAATAAATAACACTTCTATTAATAAACCAGAAATGTAAAAGTTAAATAAAAGTTTAACGATTTGACCGTCTGAAGCTTTAAACAAAATAAAATTCGAAGAAGACAAAGGCAAAAAAATAAATTAAATTTTTCAGGAAGTTAATAATTAATTATTAATGGCATTTTTCAAGCAAAATATTTTAAATAATCGTGTTAATTATTGTTTTGTTAATAGTAAACAGGTGTATGGTATATACACAGGTAACAATAAATACCTTTGGTGTTAAATAAACTGCATCATGAGTTTTACATGAGTTAATTTATTTTCTAAACAAGATCATTAAACACAATGCATTAGATTTTATTTGTTAGATGTGTAATTAAATCATTTTTACCTGAGTTTTTGCTTTATTTAATTAAATCCATGAAAAAAAAAATTATTTAAAGTTTTCCTTACCCACACTAATTACCATTTTATATCAATAAAGTTTTTTTTTTTTTTTTTTTGCATCATAATTAAAATGTCAACCAAAGTTAAATTAATTCTGCAAAAAACAAAAAGAAAAGATTATTTAAGCATAAATTAAGTAAACAAACAGCAGATGTGTAAAGAAAAGAAAAATAAAAAAAATTATGCAAATCATCATTATTACATAGATTATAAAATTATTTAATCACGATAAATAAAATAATTTTTTTTCTATTACCCCGTTTAATTTAAATGTAGCGAGGTTATAAACAAAATTTAAATTTAAATTCTCATCTGAAATGTACGTTTTTTTGTTTACCTGCAGTTTATGCAGTTTTTTTTTTTGTTTTGTGTGCAGAAATTACTTAATCAAAACATAAAATTATTCACATTTGTGCTATAAATAATAAGAAAAACTTATGTAAAATTCTGCAATAACTACTATGGCGTTAACGATTTTTATTTTGTTATTAATTTTTTTTTTTTTTAGTGAATGGATACGAAAAGTAGGGAACGAAAAAAATAAATAAAATAAAACGTGACATTCAAGACTAATTTTTTTTTTTTTTTTGAAGAAAAACCAACGTAGTATTTTCGTTTTGGTTTTTATAAGACAAAAAGAAGAGGGATCTTGTGATACCAATACACAATTTTTTTTTTTTGTATTTTGCTTTTTTGCTTTTATTATTATTGTACACAAACTTAATAATTCTCAAAAATAGAAATAAAATAAAGTTTTGATTGTTGTTTGTTGATTTTTAAACGTTGAAGAGACAACAAGTTTTATTTTATTTTTATTATTTTATTTATTTATTCGCTATACCAATTAGTTACAGTAAATAACGGATTTAAGTCAGTTTCTGTTTTCTGTTTTTTATTACTTTAAATAATTATATATAGAGTGGCTAATTAATTAATGTGTAATTAACGACAAGTTTTTATTTCTGTTTATTTTCTACTTAGTATATTGTGTGATTTATGTTTTTATTTTGTGTATTTTACAGACGTGTTCCTCGTCTTTAAACTAAAATCATCTTAAACTATAATTACTTGTTATTAAGTAAATAATACTTGGAAATTTAATAATAAAAAAAAGAAAAAAAAATAAAAACAAGACGTAGGTCAATGTATAACAGGTGATTATAGAGCTATATGTGTGTTTTAGCATATATATTTTTATTTTTTTAATTTAAATTTTGATCTAGTTTTGTTTAGTTTTTTTTTTTTTTTTTTTTTTAACGTAATAACTGCAAAAAGTCCCCGATTTTAATTGAATTTTATAATAATTTAAAAAAAAAATGATTTATTTTCAATCGAGTTTAGATTGTTTTGTGATTTTATTAGGTGTTGTAAGGTTTTAAGAAAAAAAAACATTTGATTGGTTTTTTTGTTTAGTTTTATTTTAAACGTCTAGCCAAGTGATTGCGAACTTGAATTAGTTGAATAGTTAGTCTTAATTAAACGTTTAATCATACGTATATGGTTAACAAGTTATTTATACTATTGCATCCGTGTATTAAAATTGTTAAATTACTTGTTATTAGATTAAATATTTGCAGAAAGCAACCATACATTTCCTTAATTAACTATAAATCCGTAATACATTTAAAAACTACTGTGCATCTGCTTGTTAACATCATCAACAAAAAAAAAAGAAGGAAAAAAAAAACAGCAAAGAGAAAACTCTTACACAATTATACACAAATTATGATTTTAGAAAATTAATGATTTTTAGCGAATATTTATTATAAAATAAGCACACAAAAAAAAAAAATCAACCAATAATGACATCATTGTTGTATTTCTTTCACATGGTAGAAAGACTTGTTTTATCATTTTTATTATAACACAAACGACAAAAAAATATTAAATTGTTCAAATTTTGCATTAAAAAAAAAAAAACGATAAAGATAAAAATTAATAATAAAAAAAAAAAACGAGAATAATAAAGCTTAAGCAAATTAATTGTCAAAAAAAAAAATACAAAAATAAAGAAGCAGAAAAAACTTTTACTTGTTTATTGAGCTTTTTTTTCGTTGTTGTTGTTTTTTTTTTTTTTATTATTTCATTTGCTAAAATTAAATTGAAAGTGATATTTAAAGCAAAAAAAAAAAAAAAAAATTTAAAAACAAACTTTAAACAGAACAACAACGTATAATTAATTAAAAAATACGAAAATTTTTTTAATTTATATTATTATGTTTCTTGTTGTTTTTTTTTTTTTTTTTTTACGTAAAACAATCACTTTTTTTTTTTGCGCTTTACCTGAAAATTCATCTTTTTAGCAATTAATAAATTTAATTTAATAATAAAAAAAAAAATTAAAAATTTATATTTGATGGTTGGATTATACGATTAAAACCTTTTTGTTTTATTTTTGTGTTTTTTAAAGCCCTTTCTTAACATAGTGAAATTTAATTGAAAATAAAAAATGTTTGTATTGTCATCACCAGAAAGAAATCAATTATTGTTTATTCGATGATGTAATTAGTGTAATTAATTAATATTCATTAATAATGTTTATCTTATTGTAATTATTAGCATTTATTGATTAAACGTGAAAGGATTTATTAAATACAACGATTATAAACGATTAATGCACACAGCTAATGCATTAATTATGCTACTTTTTTATTTGATTTATCGATAAAACGTTTATTTTGTATTGCATAATATACGGTTTTATGTATGTAAAGTGTTATTTCAGATAAGACACAAGTGTTATAAAACGTAAATAATTAATTAATTAAAGAATATCCACTGAATTGTTGTAATGCAGTTGACAATCCGATTTTATAATCCAGTTGTAACGTAGTTAACAATACGTTTTGTAAAACCCAGTTGTAATGCAGTTGACAATCCGACTTTTTTTTTTTTTGAAGTAAACTAAAGACAGTAAATAAAACGTAAATGATTAATTAATTCAATTTTTTAATATACAAATTACATTTCACTATAACTGCAGCTAGGGAATTATGTACATTAAGTAATAAACCTTAGCACAATTACAAAAAAATAAAAAATGGAATAATGAAGTCTCTAAATTATATGACTTAATCGTGTATTTAATAAAAAAAAATTTTTTTTTTAAAAATCTCTTTAACTGCATTTATAATAAATAATTAATTAAAATGATATATAATAAACAATCAAAAAAAGAAGAAAAACAACAATAAATTGAATCAAGGACTTAAATAATATAAATTTAGATTATTATGTGGTTTTTATTACAAGAAATAAGATGAGAAGACAATAAAGATTTCATTATTTCATTTAATCGTATTAATTAAATTGAAAATTGTACTGATGGAATTTATCGAAATTGCTTAATAATAATGTAAAATATAGGAAAGAAACACAAGAAAATATAAAAAAAATAGAAAATTTAAATATTTTTGATTATATTACATAATATTAATTGAAATAAACATTATTAAGCATCTTTTTTTCATGTTTTTTTCTTTTATTCTCTCTGCTTTATATTTTTATTATTATTTTATTTTTATTTTATTTATAACTGAAATAATAAAAGTCATTGATGCTATTAGTATGTTTAACAATAATTATGTGAAATATCTTTTATATATATTTTAAACGTCGTGCCAATTCATTTTAATTACATAATTTAATAGAAAATTTAAATTAATTTCAATTGATATTAATGAATAAAAATGCAAATTTTAATAAAATTAATTCGCCATAAAGTAGGCAACATTAATTACATGTTATTTGTTGATTTTTCTCTCGTTTTTAATTATTTCCTAATTGGATTTCATTAAATCAAACATTAATTAATTTTTGGTTTCGTTTTGTTAAGAATAAATGTTGGAATGTTTTAGTCAGAAGATTTTAGATTAGAAATAGGTGGTTTAATGAGATTAATTGAGAAGTTTATCAGGTAAAAAGGTTGCTTTAACACCTTGTCTTTATTTAAATGAATCCGAGCTTAATTACATCGAATCCTTATTTGTTTTAGTCAAGTTTTATTAAAGTAAAAACAAAAAAAGATTTCAGTGAATAAAGCTGAGTGTTTTCTTTTTTCTCAACCGTTTTATATCGCTACAAAACGGTGGTAACAAAGCAATACAACCGATCAACAAAGTAAAGCCAATAAATCGTAAAAGTGTTTGTTTAAGTTAACAAAAAAAAAAAAAACATATTTTCGATATTTTTTCGTTAAACAAATAGAAAATATTATAGAGAAACAATATTTGTTATAGAAATGAAATGAATTTCCACCTATAATTATGTAATTTATGTAATTTTTTTTTATTTAAATGTTTTATTCCTTCCTTACACAGCTAGCCTTATACAGTTGCTAATTATAATTTTTTTTTTTTTTCATAAAAATTGCATAAAGCAATAATTAATGAGAAACATCTTTTATATTAATCTGAATATATAAAATATAATTTATTTAATTCAAAACAAAATAAAAAAAATGAAAGCAATGATGATGTCATATCATTTGAAAATGTGTTTAAATTTAGTAATTTTATTAATTTTACTAAAAAACATTGATGGCAGAGAGATCAAGGTATGTATGTTGTTTATAAATTTCATAATTGTGTAATAAAATTAATTAAATTTTATAGAAACGTCAAATATATCGTGAACAAGTTTTACCGCATGCGGGTGGTAAAATACCTGATACTGCATTCCAAAGTGATCGTTTAGCATTGAATCGTTTACAAACGGAAGGTATTGCTGTACCAGACGGTATTGTTTTAGAACAACGTTCACACAGAGTAAATAAACCATTATTCTCATATATTTTACAATGATAACCTATCAATATTGTATTGCTTTAGGTACATCAATATTATAATAAGGCGATACGGCCAACATTTAAAGTGACTTTAACACAAGACGGACGTTATACACCTGTCGAAGGAAAATCTATGTTTAATAACGAAGCAATTGAGACAACATATTTAGTACCACAAATCTATCAACAATATCAACAGCAAACATCAAAAAAACCATTTAAACCGATTATTAAAACATTTTCGCTACCAAATACATTTTTACGTGGTGATGAGCATTTACAAGAAAATCTACCAATTAGCTCTATTGTGTCTCGTAAGTTTTTATTTTATTCTGTTTTTTTTTTTTTTTATTTAATATCACTTACCTATGTTTAATCTTTATAGAACATAACAATTATCAGGAATTAGATAATTATTATTATCCGCATAATAAATTTTATTCACCAACAAATTACATACGGAATAAACAGGAACAGGATTTACAAACACCATCAAGTTTATATGATTGGAATAAACAATTTAATTATAATAATAATAATCAAAAGTTTTATCAAGATTTTGATAGTTTTATTAATCAATTTAATTTAAAAACGGCATTAAGTCAGAATAATCATTATAAATATCCGGCAACATCATATGCGAATACCGTACATTTAAAATAAAATGTATCTAATGTTTAAAAAAAAAACAACGACATCTATCAACAAAGTGAAAAAAAAGAAAATTTTATTAAACAGCAAATAAACAAACCAGTGTAATGCCCTTAAAAATCGCGTTTTTTATTTAATTAATTATTTTCTATAAATAAAACTGTATCACACATGAATGAATAAATAAATTGAAAAAATAAAAATATATATATGTATATATATATATTGAAAATAAAAAGCGAAAGTAAAACAAAAAAACAAGATTTTCTCTTATGAAATCAGGTTAATAAATATTTCTTTGCTGAAAATTTTTGTTGCATTTTTCGCATTTGAAAATGTTTTTTTTTTTTACTAAAAACCATAAAGAATTATTTAATAAAAAAAAAAAAAAATGTTTTTATTTGAAAGTTTATTTTGTTTAATTAATTCATTAATTAGTCAATCAATTGAATTTGATTTTTTTTTTTTAATTTAATTATTAACACGGGAGATGATCAATGAAGTAATTAAAGTTTACTGTGTTGGGCGATTATTTTCTTCACATATATTTTTTTATTTTTTTTTTGTTATTTTTATTGTTAAGTTTTTAAAAAGCTTTTTTTTTGTGAAAGAGTTTTAAGTGAAAGTTTGTTAAACGTTGAAGCTTTTAGTTTTAAAGAAAGTAAATTTTTACCGATGTTTTGAACCTTTTTGGTCTTTTATTTATTATGCAATTGTTAAAATTAAAAAAAAAAAATGAATTTACTAGGTTTGTGTTATGATTTCATTATACTTAAAGTAGCATTAAAAGTGCCCAAATAATGTTACAATACAACAAAAACAGTAAAGTATTTAATGAAACGGTTAGATAATTTCGCAATACATACAGGTAATTAGGTAATTCTGGTCACGATTCTTCTTAATCAACGATTGAATTCAACCTTTTACAGCCAAACACAATTCATAAGCCAATAAAAAAAAGTTAAAAATCCTTCACAATGTTGACAACCACCAAAACCACAATTTCTAAAATAACGACAAATCAAAAATAACATTTTTTTTTTATTAAAGATTATAGATTAAGAAAAAAACCACAAAAAGCGAATTTGAATGTCACTTTAATGTGGGTAAACATTCTAAAAACGCACAATTCTTGTACCACTAAAAACGTTTTATTGTCTTCAGGTATGGCTTTTCAATCGCACTATGATCCCACTCCATGTAAACTTAGTTACCGTTGTTAAAAAAAAAAAAAAAAAAAAAAAAAAACAACACTTTAACGAAATTATTTATTTAGTTTTAATCTTACTTTCATGCAGTTAAGTGAATTAATATTATTTATTAAATATAGCTGAATTTATCTATAAATTGTGGTTTGTGAATTGTTTTTTTTTTTGTGATTTTTTTTTGTGCTTTTTTATTTTATTGATCAAAAACATAAAATAATAATAAAAATGTCTAACGTTAAAGACACGTTGAAAGTTTCTTTATTAATTGGAATCGGTTTAATATGTTTAGTACAGTCGATTAGAGTTGATGTTGAGGTAAATAGAAATTTTGTATAAAAAAACTTACTCACATAAAACATTTAAACACTTTGTTAGGCATATGGAAGTTTGTACAATCCACCAGCAAAAGAGAAACGTGTTGAAAAGGGTCAAGATTTCAGTAAAATACCTGGTACACCAGGTGTTGATTATCCAATTTATCATACAGTGCCACATACAAGCTTTCATTGTGGAAATGTACCAGCCACCCCAGGAATGTACGCTAATGTTGAAACTGGGTGTCAAGTAAGTTTATTGTCACTGAAATTTTGACAAAAAACAAAATAACGAAATTTTATCCATAAAGGCTTACCATGTTTGTCATGATGGTCGTGAAGGTCATCAAGGTGCCTCATTCTTATGCACCAACGGCACACTGTTCAATCAAAAAGAATTCGCCTGTGATTGGTGGTACAATGTAAACTGTGACGAGGCCCCACATTATTATGAATTAAATGCTGATCCAGCACATAATCCCTATGTACCAAAGAAGAAAATAATCGATGAACAACATGCTGATAAATTTTTAATTCATGTTTAAAACAATAAAAAAATAATTATTTTGTATATGATATTTGATTTTGTATTTAGAGAAATAAAACTTTAAAAAAAATAAATAATTTTTTTAATTTGATTTAATTTGCAACCTTAAGACTTTTTTTTTCTTTTTTTTTTTTTAATAAAGTAAAAGGTGTGGTTGAAGTTTGTTAACTTTTAACCTGATTTATTTCATTTTAATTATTATTTTTTTTTTTTAATTACATATTATAAGATTAATAACATTTAATTACAAAAATAATTAATTAAATAAATTTGCGGTTATTGTGTTTTACCAAAGTACTTAATAAATCGTTTATAAATTTAGTCGAGATTCATTTTAATTTTCTTGTAAACTTATCGACAATTGTACGGTTTAGCTGTTAAACTTATCAAATACACTATTTTTCGTAATAAAGGTAATTTTTTTTTCTCCCATTTCAACAAAGCCAAAAAACTATAATAAATTAACATAAATTCCGGCGAAATAAAAATTAATAATTTACATGTACAAACGGAAAACAGATGTTCAAATAAATTTCTTTCATTTCTCTCATAATTAACGCGTCTTTTACCTGATTTCTGCCAAATAAAATCGAATAAAAAACACAAAAAATTTATTTCTCTTCAATAAAAGAAAACTTACTATTCACGAAAAAAAAAAAGAAAAAAAAGGTGAATAAATAAGCGAGCAAACGTGATTTTACATTTAAATATCAGAATAAAAACGATTTACGTTTTAATTTTCTGTTGTTTTGACAGACAAATTTAGTTTAGTTTAGGTTTTTTTTTTTTTGTAATATAATAAAAGCCAACAATAACGATGATAATAAATTAAAATAAACTGTGATTAGAATAAAACATTTTTTTTTTTGTGTGTGTGTTTTCAACTTGAGCTTTTGCATTATGTATACCAAAAAAATGATTGAAACACCTTTATGAGCATAATTTCTTTTGTTTGTTGTTGATGTTTTTTTTTTTTATTATTATTATTTATTCCACTCTTAGTTCCACTCAAGTTAATTAAAAAAATAAAAAATAAAATAATAATAATAATTTCATTTATAATTAGATAAAGGTCACTTAATGACTGTTGAAATTTAATTATTATTTATACAAAAAAAAGAAAAAAAAAAAACTAAAACCAAAAACTTTTGCAACCATAAGATTTATAGTAATCGGTTTAAACAATTAAAAACGTAAGCTACGTCGCTTAAATTAATATCACATTGATTCGTTTTTAATTGTCTAGTTTAATTTAGTTTTTTTTTTTTTTTTTTTGTGAATAATAGAAGCGAAACAATTTCTGTAAATAATAATTAAAAATCATTTGATACGAAATTACCAGCAATTACCACAATTAAAAAGTTTTTAATAAAAGCGAAACATTTAACTTAAAAATTGAATATTTAAAAAAGGTAAAAGAAAAAAAAAAAAGTAAAGACAGAAGAAGATTAATTAACAAAACAAAGAACGTCGTGAATTGATTTTTTCTATTCAATAATTCGCAAGGTTAATCAATAATATAAAAAAAAAATTATTTTGCAAGAGAGAATAATAGAAAACATTTTTTTTTTTTTTAATTTTTTTAATATAACAAGAACTGAAAAGTCATCAACAGACTACGGTAAAATTATTGATATTATATTGGAAATTCATTGATTTTTTTTTTTCTTTATTTATCCGGATATTTCAATCAGATTAAAATTTGATTTATTCAGGCAAATAGGAAATTCAGCGAAATAGGACGACAATTCAATGAAATCTTTAAAATAAACCCTTCAACGGCATAATAATTAACATTTTTTAGGTTTCCTCCAATAAATTACGTCAAACATTTCAGGATGTTTAAACTAACTTTACAAACGATTATAAGACTAATGAAAAATTCTTTCAATCTAGGAATAACCAAGTAATAACCAAGTTTATCAAAAAAAAAATTAAAAAATTCTCCTACTGGTTTAACAAAAGATTTTTCACCGATATAACTGAAATAACTGCAGCAACATTGTCTTCTAACTATTTTGTAAAACAAAAAAAAAAAAAAAACATTTATTAAATCCATAACCTCAGGGTATTAATTGAATTATTTCGTATTTGATTACATAAAAGTTAAATGTAACGACTTATGACCTGTATTACTGTTTTTTTTTTTTTTTTTTTTTTTGTATAAATCCGATTATTATTATTCGTTTGTTACTAAACGACAAGACAGTCAGTCAGAATTATCGTCTGTCAATTTATTTCAATTACTTTGCATCATTAAACATTAAAAATTATGGGATTTAAGGAATTATGTTATGAAATACAAGAGTTAGTTCCACTAAATTAATTCATTACCAATCTAAACAGAGAATTTCCATTGAGGATTAAGTGTTTTTTTTTTTAAGCAACATTTAAACGGTTTTAATGGGTTTCTAAGCTCATTTTTAATTTTTTTTTTGTATTACAAAACAGATTATTTAAATAATTTTTTTTTTAATTAAAAATATAAAAAAAAAAACTTATTAAAAACATAATAAAACTGCTGAATTGTTTAAAATAATTTTTTTTTTTAAGCGAATCAATGACGTTAAAATCCGGTGGAATTAAAAACGAAAAAAAATTTCTTTCTTTTCTTGGTCGCCTCGTTAATTATTTTTCAACTGCATAACAATCACGTCATAGCGTGTATATTAAATTTTATTTTCATTTTTATTTATTATTTAATTAAAATTTTAATTGCATGCACATCTTTAGTATTTAAGTGGTGGTCGTTGGTTTAATGTACTGTTGCTGTTGCTACTACTAGATGCTAGATGCTTCTCGTATACAAGTAAACTTACTCAATCCTATTATTTTTATATTATTAATAAACAATTGTTATAATTAGTGGTTAATTGTCTTGTTTTTGGCTTGTTTATTATCTTATTTCACTCTATATAAACAAGGAAATTAACTTGTCGATTGAATTTATATGTGAAATTTACACACAAAACATACAAACACAATTCTTTTATTGTTTTATATTATGATACAATTATGTTATTTTGTTATAATTACTTAATAATATTTATATAGAAATTTGCATACAATTTGCAAAATAAACGTAATTAGGAATTTTAAATGAGAAAGGTTTACATGAAAACAATTTCATTATGTAAAATAATAAGAAAAATTATGATGAACGCCCAAATATATGTAACAATGTTAACATTTTTTGTTATCATATGCATTACAAATGTTTTTTTTTTTTTTTTTCATTTTTTTTTTGTTTTTTTAATTACTTTACATAGAAAGTACAAATTGTTTAAAATTACAATAAAAATTTAATATTTTAATTAATGTTATTAATTAATTAAAATTATTATTATTAGAAACAGTTTAAAGATGTTTAAAAAGTTGTGATTTTGTAATAAAAAAAAACCTTCAAAGGCTTAGCACATTTAAACACTTGCAAAATCCCATTAAACACTAAAAAAAAGTGATTAAAAATTATTTAATCTCCCATAATCTAATCCAAGTAAAATGGGTTTTTTTTTTTTAAATTATTTTTTACTTACAAAAAAAGGCATTAAAATGGTGCAAACACAGCATTGGAGTAATCGGAGTAATAATGACAAAAAAAAAAAATAATAATAATTTCATCAAACAAATTAACTTCGATGCAATCGTTAAGTGTACAAAGTAATTAAAATTATTATTTTTTTATTGTTTTCTGTCTCTCTTTATCTTTCTGCTTTGTTAATTAAATAATTAAAATTCTTGTGCAAAGAAAACTTATGAATTTTATAGCATACAAAGTACATCACAGTTTTAGCTGTAGAAAAACCCTGATTGTTATGTTTAATTATTATAGGGACTACTTGCTATACAAAACACTAATTAACGACACATTTTGCTATAAAAACATTACTAATTAACACACAAATACCTTTAACAAAAAAAAAAAAAAAATTAGAAATTTGTCTGCGTAATAAATCTATAGCCAATCGTAATCAACCTTGTAGTTATTTTGTATAGTAAAAAGCCTTGTTTCAAACGGATATGTCGGTATTTCCCTGTCGCATTACTACAACGTTCTCTCTTCCAATACAATAAAATTAAAAAAAAAAAAAAAAATTGTTTTTATTATTTCAAAATAACATTTCTGATTAATTTTCACAACATTAAATTTTCTTATTTTCACCTAAAGTAATCATCTAAGTGAACGGCTAACGACATAAATTTTTTTACTTTTTTTGTGTTTTAGAAAATTTTTACTTTTTTTTTTTGTGTTTTGATAATGATACAAACAGCAATAACGGCAACAACGACAACGTCACTTATGTTGAATACAGCTATATTATGCTTTTAATAATTAATTAATTAATTAATTATTTTAAATAACAGTAAAGAGAAGAAAGAAATAAAGTAGCAAACTAGTTACAGCGAAAAATCAAATTATCATCACTGCTGAGTTTTATTTTATTCGTTTTTACTTACACTTTGGTTGCATTTAATTTAATTAATACACTTTTTAATTAATAAATAATTAATAATTATTGATAAAACTACAAAAAAAAACAAAAAACGAATCAAAGCACACATCGTAAAAGTGAGAGAGAGAAAATTCCAAAAACCCAATGAGTTTCACTTGCATTTCGCCATTGAGTCACCGGTTTTAATTGCATTCCGCTTAGTTAATTAGTAAAATAAATTTAATTATAGCACGTTCAAGTGTTTTATTAATTTATTTATTATATTCTTGTACAATTTTTGTACATTGTTTCTAAATTATTTATTACAAATGCTGCAAAACTCGTTACATTAATTCAACAGAATTTTATTCCAAATAACTTTTTGTTTACTTTGCTGTGTTATCAGTTAGCGATTTTAATACCTGTGCAATAATATATGTTATCATAATATGTATTCACTTCCTTATTTTGTTATAAATTAATAAATAAATTAAAAAAAAAAAAAAACTTTATTTATTTGTATTTCCGGCTTTTTTTAGCATTGCTTCAGAAGAAGATTACACATTTCGTAGGTAGATTTTCAACGTCGTGATATCCATAACGCAGACAACTTAATTATTTTTAATTAAAACTTGTACGTTTGTAATATTAAACAAAAATTTCTTTTGGAAATTTATTTGAAAATATATGAACAAGATAAGAGTTAGTTTAGCTTGGACCTGATGTAATCAGAAATACGGTTGTTATACGGATATTAACTGGAAAAGTATTAACTTGTTTCTAGATTAGTGGTTCTACGCCTTAACTATATATAATGGACCGGTGTTACAACAATGCAGAGTATACAAATCTGTTAAAAATGTCAGTTAAACAAATATTTCCGGTTCGACTGTTGTCTGCGGATAGAGAGTTTAATTACACTGCTGTAGATTACTTTAAATTATAAATTTTGTCTTGTGAGTAATGACCAAATGCCCCCTATATAGCCTTCTTCAAAAGTTTCTCCGTTAATTCTTCTACAGTCTTAAAAAGTATTAAAATTAAAAGCAGTTATGATGGAGTACTGTCTGGACAACCTTCTTCAAAACGTACATCGTAAATACTCCAACAGTCCGTATAAAAATCATTTCTTCTGTAAGTAATGACAAAGTACTACCTGAATAGTTGAAATTACTTCGTAAATACTTTCACAATACAAGATTATTGATCTGCTCAGCGTTATATCCTGATTTCTTCATAACAATTTACTATGCAAAACTGTTCTAATCTCAAAGCTTATAATTACCCATCTTTAAACTTGCACTCCGAATGGTTACCTGAAAATAAACTTTAATAAATTTCGTGCCGCAACGATCTCCAAAGTTCAAGTACTTTCAGTTGCAACATCGCACATTAACTAAATTAACTAAAAAAAAAAAAAACATAATTAATGTAAACAAATAAACCTTTAATTAAATTAAATGAATAATTAACAATTATACCACACACACACACACAGTCAGACACTCGTTGATTTATTAAATTAACACCAAAAACCGAATTTAAATTCCAATTAAAATAAATTTAACAGAAATAAAAAGCAAAAATTTAAAGTAAAATAAGAACAAATTCCACATTAATATTAATTAATTTTGTACAAAAACAAAAAAAATTATTACAAAACTGATTCTAATTATAATCGTAATTTAATTAATTCGCTTCTTTGTTTCTTTTTTTTTTTGTTTTTCACATAATAGATTAAGTTAGAGTTTTTGTATTGGATAAATGTACGTAAAACGCAAAATAGAATTTACGTATTTTTAACATAATTTTATTACAAAACTAATATAAAAGTAATTAAGTTAATTAATTAATTAATTATTATTGAATGGATTAATAATAAATTTAATTAATTTATCGTATTTAGTAACGGTTTAATATTTGGATAACGAGAGGTGTGTAACGACTGTCGTATTACTAGAAGATGTTTTTCCTATTGTTTTTCAATGTTTATTATTTTTTGTGTATAGATTTGCATGGCTAAACACCCAATTACAGCTTTATTAAACTAACATAAAACCTGGTATCCATCAGTTATAAGTTCCTCCTGAAAAAACTTCTAACCAAAAACTGTCAATTCAATGTAAAATTCTCCTGGTACAAAACTCCTTCTTTTACTTAATTAAAGCTTTTAAAAACAATTTCTACAAAAATCAAATTTGTCTGAATTTTGACTAAAATTAATAAATAAATTTTTCAGGGCATGCCTTTAAAAATAAAAAAAATAAATTGTAGAACTTCTGTAGCGATATCCACAGTTTCTGCACAGTAGTAATTAGTAATCAACGAATTATTTTAGGAGGTTTAAACTCTTTATGAACGTTTTGCGTTTTACTTTTAAATTAGAGGAATCTAACACGGTATTTATACAAAAGAAAATCCTTAAACAAAATTATTTTTATTTTTACTTTAATTATAGAAAACAATTCCGACTAAATATAGCTCTGGGGTTGGATAAGGGCGCCCTGTTGTCATCCATGACAGGATTTGTATTGTTGATCAAACAATAAACGTACTCGCATTGCTTTGCTTTGTGTTTTAGGGGGATTTCCCTTTTAATTTTGGCAAATAAATTCCTTTATAAATAAGCTGTAATTGCAGTAATCTCACTAATTAAATTTAATTACGGAAATTGACAACAAAAACAACAGCAGCAGCAAAATTAACAAAAATCAAAAATTCCACTAAAACAAGGAAGTGTATAAAAGGAGTTTTAATGAGATACAAGGTAATTAAAAGCAAACAAAAAAAAAGAAAAGAAATACCGAAAAAAAATTAACAAATCAACCGGAAATAAAAAAAAATTCACAAAAATTAATGAAGAAAATAAAAAGCAGTGAAACAAAAAAAAAGAAGCAAAACAGCCAACCAGTTAGAGCATTTGTTAGGTTTTTTTTTTTCGGTTGCTTTCTTTGTTTTAATGTCATTTCTATTGTTAACAAATTCATGGCGTAAAAACTATTATTAAACGAAGAATAGATAATAAAATCACACGATCTCATAGGTTATAAAAGAAAATAATATAATTTACTAATAAAGAAACAGATCATTTGCTGTCGGTTTTTTTTTTTTTTTTTTTTTGATATAAAAATTCGATACCAAATTAACTTTCTTCAATGAATAAATAAAAAATTTTATTTTTTTATATAATTCCATTCAATTACTAATGTTAATCCGGTTGTTGTTATTATTATTATTATTTATCTAATTATTCATGTATATATTAACATAGACTTGCATAATATTTCTATTAATGTATTTAATGTAAAAACGATGCAACAATTAGCTTAAAAAAAATCGATTTTATGGAATAACTATGCAAAGTAAAAATAAAACATCTTTGTAACAAGTTTTACCATGAATGTTGGTGTAAAAGTGAGAAAATAATTTTAATAAACAGAATAAAAGATGGGAAAAGGTCACAAATAAAATATAATGTAAAAAATTTGTTTTTTAATTATGTGTGAATTATATAAAACAATAATTAATAAAAAAAAAATAAATAATAATTTTTTATTTTTATTAATTAATTAACCGAGGTGACAATAACTAGATTAATTAAAAAATTATAATGAGCACGACATTATTTATTATTCATTTTAGTGATTATGCCTGAATGTTTTTTGTAATTTTTAATTTTTTTAAATAGGTAAAAAGAGCCTGAGTCTCTCATTATTAAAACCGAATCGTTTTATTGCGAAAATTTATTTTATCATTGGAAAAAACTTTTTTCTTTTTTTTTGGTTTATTATTTCTGGCAAACAATGAACGAATTTTTTTTTTTTTTTATTTAAACCATAAATTCGTGCAGAATATAAAAAAAAAAAAAATTTTATCTAAATTAGGTAAACTAAGGAATAAATAATTAAATTAAGCAAAGTAGATACTAAAAAAAAAAAAAAACCTAGCAACGGTGTTGCCAAATCAAGCAAAAAAAAATAAAATTGTTTTTTCTTCACTCAAGTTTTCAATTTCTTTATTAATTTTTTGTGCTTTTAATTTTTTTAATTGAAAGTAAAGACAAAATAAAAACTTTTACTTTATTTTTATAATTTTATTTAATTTAAATATGTAATTTTTATGTTTTAACGTTAAAATAAAATTTAAAAAAAAAAAAAAAAAACTTGTTGACTTTTTGATAGTAAAATTGATTTATTTCGTGCCTTTATAAAATGTTTTTCTTTTTTATTATATTATTTTTAAATTGATTTGCAAATTGTTTTTTATTACAATTTGTATAGAAAATGTGTAAAATAAAAGCGAAAATGGTAACTGTTCTACGGCTGCATATTGCATATTGAACGTTGTTTTTTTTTTTTTTCTTTTTGTTGTTTCTTCTGATTTTGTTTTAATTTTTTTATTAATAATTTCTTTTATATAATACAGGATATTAATTTTTGTACTTGTATATTTTATTTATATTATTTAATTAATTTATTTACTGTGAAAGCCGTTAAATAAATGTTTGCTTTTAACCAGCAGCTGTCATCTAGAATTATTATGCATTAAAAAAAAGGGAAAATAATTTGACATTTATATAAACCTTTCAAGTGTTCAATGAGTCAGTATGCAAACATTACAAATTCTTATTAAAAATTAATTGTTGTTGTTGTAATTGTTTACTTGCAATCGTACCACAAAATTTACCTTTAAGCCACTTTTGATTAAAAAATAATTAAAAAAAAAAAAAAAGAAATAAATAAAATCACTAAAATAAATTTCGGAAGTAAAACATGAAATTTTAATTGTTTTTTTTTTAAATACCAAAAAATAAATGACAAGAATTTTGATGAATTTTTTATATTTTTTTTTTTGTTGTTAATTGTTATAAATAAAATAAATGAAATTATAATATTATAAAAGTAATGACAACGTTGGTTAATCTCTCTATTTTTATTTATCACTGTAAAAAAAAAAAAAATTAAAGAAGAAAAAAAAACGCGAAAACGATTTTAAACCATTAACAGTTACCAGTGAAGACATTGAGCTAAATTTTTGGTTAATATAAATGATAAAAACGAAGAAATTTACATAATTATTATTAATTGTTGTTGTTTTTGTGTACTTAAAAGTAATTTAAGTTAAGATGTTAAGAAGAAACCAGGTCAACCAGTTACAAACATAAGTAATAAAAACAACAAAAGATTCACCAAGTCTATGTTTAATACATCAGAAGAATATGCAGGTGGTTATAAGGTGGAGGAGTTGGTAATGTTAATAAATGTGTAAAACGGGAGGTAATTAAAAGACTAACACACATATTTGTGTTAAGTGTAAAACTTGGTGGTAAGTAAATTGCATACATAAATGTTGCAACATTATTTACAAGCGAAGAAGAATTTCTTTGGTTTTTGTTATTTCATTATTAAAAAAGAATAATCCGGGGTATTCGCGAGCTTTATTTAGATTTTACCTTTCTCTTTTTTTTTTTTTTTTTTATTTATTAATACATTTCTGTCCAACTACTACTACTTTTTTTTCTTTTTTTTCTCTCTTTTTGCTTATTGTTATTATGATTATTATTATTATTATTATTTGTTTGGCTTTCGTGTAACTTTTATTATAAATGCGACTTCAACTAAATATTTTAACTGATTCGTGTTTCTGTAGACATGAGCATAAGACATGTCTATTTAAATAAATAAATAAATAATAATTAATAAAAAAAAAATAAAAAATAATAATTAAAAGTGAATTAGAAAAAGTGATAATAATTTGGATTAAAAAAAAAGGTGAAAATACGATTTTTCGCATTTAGACTTCTAGAAAAAAAAAAATTTCAACCAAGTGATTTGTAAGGTTTAAAGCAAAAAAAAAAAAAAAACAATTATGTGGTTTTATATGTTAATCGGTGAGTAAATTTTTTTTTTATAGAAATTTAAGGTGTTTTAAGTGACTTACTTGTATAACATCCATTAATTAAAATAAGGAAATAAAAATTTGGTGTTTTAAGTGAAACGTAAGCTTCACAATTAAAATGAATCTCAATCACAATCTATTGAAAATACTTATTTAAGTCAAGTTTATTGGATGATTTATGTATTTACGTATTTTTTTTTTATTATTTAAGTGCTTTTTTAAAGCTTTAAGCTCAAGTTTTTATTAAGAAAACATAACTATTCAGCTTTTATTATATTTCTAATGAACTAATTTAATAAGAATTGTTCTTACTAGCTGCTAATAACGTTAGAGTTAGTGTGACCTAGTTTGAATGGTTCTATTACTTAATAAACGTACTTAAGCTAAGCTGAATAAATATTTTTATAATTATAGTAAATAAATTAACGGATAATTATCACATTAGAAATATTGATTGAATTAGTAATTTCACTTGATATACAAAACAAATTAATATTTTCACTTTTTTACTAAATTTTTCTTCTTTTCTTTTTTTTTTTTTGTTTTATCCGGTTATTATTATTATTAGTTATTTATTTACTTATTAAAGTAATATTATTTAAGTCGAACAAAAATAATTATTATAAACAATAAAACCGTGACTTGTATATAATTATATAAAAAAAAAACAAAATTTCTAAAAAGAAAAACGAAAAAAAAAAATAAAAACAAACTGAAAAATTGTGTCACTTTGCTTAAAAATATTTTTATTTTTTTTTTTCTTTTATGTAATTATAGTAATAAATGGTGTGCAAATTACTTAAGCTAATTTTCATATTTTTTATTATTATCTTTTTTAAGTTCAGTGTTAATTTTATTTTTTATTTTGTTTATTATTTAAAGTGACTTAAACTATAGATTTATGTCAATTACGCTACGTTGCGTTACGTTTTATTTTTCCTTTTTCAATATTTTCCAATTAAATTTCCCTTTATTTATTAGAAAATGCATTTGCAATGAAAGTATATTAAAATATACTAAACCACAAACCACACTTAAGTGGCTTTAAAAGCATTTAAAAGAATTCTGTTTTTTTTTTTTTTTTTTCTATGTTTTCTTTAACTATAATCGGCTAGCCTTCACATTTAAAATGAATTTTTCATTTACTTTCTGTTTATTATTTATTTACTTACCTATTTAATTCTTATTTAATATTAATCTAAGATTATCTTTATTTTTTATTCAATTATTTTCCTCTAATTACAAGCGCCTTGTTATTTAAAACTTAAAAAAAAAAGAGATAACTTAATGCCGCTCCTTATAACAGCAAATTATATGTTTTTTTTTTTTTTGACAATTACTAGGCGCTAAACTAGAAGAGCGAAAAAACCAAAAAAAAACAAAAAAAATGAACGAAAATGAAAGTAAAAAATTCTCTACGTTAAAAGAAGGTTTTTTTTTATTTATTTTTATGGCGCCCAATTAACATAATTTAATTATTAAATCAAATTGTTTTTTATTAAAGAAAAATAATAATTATTGGTACTGTTAGTTTGTTGTTGTTGTTGTTGTTGTTGATGTTGTTGTGATTGTTTGGTATTTTCTTTCCTTTAATCACAAAATAACATTTTGAGAAAGTTTCATTTCTTACACGGTAAAAAGAAATTATTATAAAAAAAAGAAAAAAAATTAAAAAAATTGTATTTTCTTAATAAGAATGATAATAAAAAATAAATAAGAAATAGATTTGATTGATTTAATTTTTTTTGTATTTATTAATTTGAAGTAAAACAAAAAAAAAAAAAAAACTTTCATTTTCAAATAAAAAAATAATTTTCTCTGTACTTAGGCTATTTAGCTGTATCAACAACATTTGTTGCTGGTAATGATGCTGGTGAGACTAAAGGTAAACGTCAAATACAACCGGGACAAAGTCATCAGCAACAGTATCATACGACAAGACAATTCTATGGTTCAGCATCAGCGGGACAATTTTTAGGTGGTGACGGTACAACAAATGGTAATAAAGAGCATCATCCACAGCAACGGCAACATTTTGGTGAAGTGCCAACACATCAAAAGCATCAACAGCATGACCAGAATAATCAAGAGGTTTGTTTGGTATTTTTTTGTTATTGTTATAAATAATTACAAATGCGCGATTGCATTTTAATTCAAATTACGTGATTTCTGTCATTTATTCAGGTTGACAGCTTGATAGAAATTCGTGTTTTATACTAGCTGTGCGTTTTGACATTTTTTTTTTTTTTAAACGTAAAAGTTCATTCAGATCAACAAAACATTTGTTTTTTGTTTTTTTTTTGTTGTCGGTTTTTGTTTACATTATTAAAGCGCATGGCTAATTGTCTTAAATTACACGCGCGCACGTTCCTAACGTTCATACATTTTATGCATAAATTTTTAGGATTTTTATTTTTTTTTTTTTTTTTATTTATGGCCAAACAATATAAAAACAAGCAAATGATTAATTAATTAATTTAATTAACGAATTTAAATTATTTTAATTTATTTTAATTGAGTTTTTTTTTTTTGTCATTTCGTGAAAGTAATATTTATGCTGAATAGACGGAAATTAAGGAATGGCCAACGTTGCTAGCAGGTTGAGAAACAGAATAAATGCATTTTTGATTTATTCAGCTTTTGTTTTTTTTGTTTTTGGGAAAGTTAAGCTTTAACGAGAGTTAAAAAAAAGGAAACTTTTTTGTTTTTTTCTTATAATTTCTAATCAATAATGTATTTTCATTAATTAATTAATTGGTTAGTCAATTAATTAAATTAAATTAAAATTAAAATTAAAATGGTTTTTGGTGGTAACAGAAGCGAACAATAACAGCACAATGGATGGCCTAGTTAGAATGAAAATAACAACAAGAAAAAAAAATATACGAAAACGAATTAATCATAATTCGTTATTTGAATAATTTACAAGTTCAAGGTTACAACGATTATTAATAAGCGAGATACAGAAATTATAAAGAAAAATAAAAATTAAAAACTTTCATTTTTGTTTATCTCTCTTTTCTCTCTCTTTCTCTCTGTGCGTTTAATGCTTAATGTACTTGACATTCATATCTGGTTTTTCTCTTTTAATGATTTTAAACTAGATTCCACCAGAGTATTACAATTTATTCCAAGAGTTGGTGTTACAGCAACAGCGTGAACAACAAGCGGCCGCCGCAGCAGCACAACCACAAAAAGTAGCCGCGGCACAGGCAGCAGCTCAATCACATCATCAGCATTCCCATCATCAATTCGGTGGACCAACATTGGCACCGACAATAATTGCAAGTCAAACACAATCACCGCATCAGTATGCACCATTACCAAGTGAACAAAGTCATCATCAACATCATCCAGCTGCACAGTACCAAGATAAACGTCAACAGGGCAGACCTCAGCATATTCAACAGCAATATACACAGCAAGAGTCCAGTCATCCAGAAAATGATCAACAAGTTATTACTGAGGAGGAGTATTTGGAACTGGTAAGAGCTCAACAGCAGCATCAACAACAACAACAACAAAAGCCACAGCATTCAGCTCCACAAGGTCACCGTTTTGCTATAAATGCAGGACCAAACTCAGTTCAAGGAATTCCACAGCAAAAACCAGCTACTTTAGGACTTGGTAGCTATAAGGAACCAACTGGCTCACCAACATCAGCTCCACCCACATATCAACAACAGCAACAACCACAATTCCATTATTTAAACCAACAAGCTTCTATTCACAAACATCAACGTCCATTAGCGGATTCTTCCTTGGAAAAAGAACTCGAAAAGCTTTTATCGTCAAACAAAGCTGCATCGCAGTCACTTTCCCAAGGACAAATTTATCGTCCAACGCCAGTAAGTCGGCCACAGTCGCAACATTTAAAACCCCAACGTCCACAAGCTCCAACGCAGATTCATTATCAGCAACCACAACAGCAAACCCATTTACAGCCACAACATCAAAGGCCACAATATACACCATTGACTGAGGAGGAGTATGCTCAATTGACGCAAGAACAATTAAGTTCAAGACCAATTTCCGCGGCATTAACTTTATCACGTCCTGGACCTCATAATAAACAACCAGCTGCCAACCATCAACAATATTTCCAAGGTGGCGACTCAAATAATGGGCAATACTTAACGGAAACATCACAAAAATATAATCCTCAGCAATCATTTGAGAGCTCGCCATCACGTCCTCAATATTACTCAACGGATCGTGAATTTTCAGCACATTCACCACAAAGATCTTCCACAGTACACAATTTGGACGATAGAACGCATCCAATGAAAATTGTCGAAGCACCACAATTAGGACAATACGAAAAATCACAATCACAATCCCAAAATGGACACCAAATAATTAAGCAACAACATCAAGTTCACGAGCAACCAACTGCAAAGGATCTTTATCAAAAATTCCACCAAGAAGCATCCCCTACCGATGCTCCAAGATCATCAATATTTGTATCTCACACATCATCGCCACCAGTAGCAAAAGATGAAAAAGTCCAAACCGTTCGTCTACCGCCACCAAATAATGGACGTCCACTAACTGAAGAAGAATTTCAAGCGCTTGTCGACGCTGGTTACTCAGTAGAAGCTGTCCATGTCCCAGTTCCAGTGCCTGCTGAAAAATACTATCGTGATCGTGCAGCTGTAGTACAAACCCGTCCAAAAGGTGTATCACCAACAAAGGCAGCAAATCAAGCTGCCCGATACCAACAACAATCGTCTCCTGCAACATCATCACAAAGGCACCAGCAACAACAACAAGAACAACCAGATTTCCCATCCTATTACCAACCACAATCTGGTGCCGAACGTCAATACTCATCAGCTGGACGACCAGTCAGAAAAACAACATAATCTTAAATTAAAATTATCTTCCTTCCTTCCTCTCTTTTTTTTTATTTAGTGTATTTATTCTTGATGGGCTCTTTCCATAACCTACAAATTTATAATTAATTAGCGAAATTAAATTGAGACAATATGTAGATGCGCCGTTTATCGTTCACCGATAAATCCCATTTATTGTGTGTTTTATGTAAAACCTATTTTTAAATAATAATTAAAAATAAAACAAAAACAAAACAAATTAATTTTTTATTTCATTCCTATATCCTACGTTCACCGAATATTTATTAAATAATTTAATAAAAAAATTGAAAAATTTAAAATCAACGACGTGCAAAATGAATGCAAAAACATTTTTCGTTTTTTTTTTTTTTTCTACATATAAAATACAAATTTTATTATGAAACAATTTTATTTGGACAAATTTATTTGTTTTCTTGCTGTGTTTTGCGTTCTTTATGAATATTAAATAAATCACGGTGAAAATGAATTTATTTATTTGGTAATTAATTAAGTTATTATAATAAAATGTGTTTGCTGTATTTTCAGTATTTACATAAACGTGTCCATTGTACAGTCGGCTACAATTAACTCGTTGTATTATTTGTTGAAGCTATTATCATTCAGATGGCAATAACATCGTTTAAATGAATTTATGTAAATCAATAAACTTTTTACGAAAAAAAAAAAAAAGAAATGCACGAATTGCAATGTCATCCTCATTTAAAAAATATTAAATTAATTAAATATTTACAATATAATTTGGATAATATACATCTGTTTGCTTAGTAGGAAGTTATTTTAATAATAAAAAATAATAAATTATTCACCATAAATATCGATGTTTCAAGTTTGCATTGTATTATGTTTTTTTTTATTATCTATTTCCACAGGTAACACACAAATTTGTATCGATTGGTTAGAAAGAAAATTTATTGCTGTGTTTTTTTTTACATTTATTACTTTATTATTATTATTTAAATATTATAATCAAACCTCGTTAATCTTTATCGGTATGACAAAGTTATGCTATGTCATGCGGCTTAATAATTAATCAAAGTTCAATTCAAAGTTATCTATTTAAAATATTTTTTTTTTTTTTTTATTTAATTATAGCTCACATTGATAAATCGTTTATTTTAAGCTGATGTAGTGTAATTACTGAAAAAAAAAACATATCTTTTCAATAATTATTTAAGTATCCTACACATATTTTAGAAGAGGTTTAAAATCCAATTATTACTGGATTATTTGAAGAAAAAAAAAAGGTGAGTAAAGTGCATTCTAAAGCGATAGCTTTATGACGACACAAACGATAATGATAAAAAGCCTATCCAAAAATCTATTCTTAACATATAATTAGGAATTTTTTATAAGATTTTCCATTAAAAAAAAATCCGGAAATACCTATTTACATTAACATATTGGTTAAACAAACCTGAGTCTAGGTGCTAAACAAATAATTTTTTTTTTTTTCAATTTAATGTAAAAACCAATAATTAAGCCGAAATATAAACAAATAAAAAATTTCACTGTATAAACAATAGAATAATTAATAAATTTCCATTAAAAAAAAATGTCTAATTTCCGTATCTGTTTTATCAGAAAAATTAAAATAAAAAACAATTATTCAAATTTTCCAACGGTAAGCGTTCATGTTAAAACGCGAACATACGCAAACGATACAAATGCCATCTAGTAATAGAAATATAAAAATACTACTAGCCAGCCACATGGTAAATAAACATTAAAAGGTAAATAAAGTAAACCACATACTGTACGGTAATTACATATTGTTATTTATTAATACTGTTCGTTCGTGTATATTTAATCAACTTTACTTTATTCAAAGAACAAAATTTATCAAAAAAAAAATATTTCTTCTTCTTTTTTTTATTATTATTAAACCACACTATAATTTTTTATTCGTTTTTACTGCTTTATTATCTCTCGTCAACATTTTTTTTTTTTTTTTGTTTTTGCTTCGTTATTTTTTATTTTTATTAATTACACACAGAAAATAAATTTTTTATTTTTATTTTTCAAGTATTTATACCATATTTTGTTGATCGAAAAACAAAAAAAAAAAAAAAATTTTTAAATTTTTTTTTATTATTTTTCAGTTTGCATATTACTTGGTTAAGGATTAGGTGATTTTCTTGTTTAATTTTTCTTCTTTTAATAAACAGTCATTACGTTAGTTGTTGTTTTTTAGTTATGTGATTTAGTTTTCATTAATTTAATAAACAGTTTGATTAATCTATTTAATAATAATAATTATTATTATAATTATTAAACACTATTAATATGTTAATTATATATACACACAAAGTATCAATCAATATCATGTTATGGATTACTCACTTTTTGTTTATGCTGATTTTGTTAATTAATTATTCTTGAAATTCATTTTGGTTTTTTTTTTTTTTTTTGGCTCAAAAGTAATTAAATCAATGAGTACAGAATGTACATACCTTTAAACTTTTGAAAATTAATGACTTTAATTAATAATAAGTAAAAGAAAAACCAAACCATCTATCAATATAAAAATATTTTTTTTTTTTTTGCTGTTTTATCGTAGAATTTTTTATATTATTGTTCGATAAGAGATTTTTTTTGTTGTTGTTAATGTGATAATAAATAATTTTTTGTTTTTTTCTACTTTTAGCGTGTCTTTTTCAGTGTTGAAGCAAAAGAAAAATAGCAAAAAAAAAATAATTTTTTTTTTTTTACAAGAATGTCAGTGACACCAACGACAACAACCACATCACCACCACAATCACCATCGACAACAACAGCAACACCGCCACTATCAGGAAATACTGAATATGTTATTGATTATAAATTAGCAAAATCAATTTATGATTTTACCGTAACAGATAGTTTTGGTAATCATATAAAATTAGATAAATATGAGAATAATGTGTTATTAATTGTAAATATTGCGTCACGGTGTGGCTTAACAAAGAATAATTATCAAAAGTTAACGGATTTAAATAATAAATATTATGATAAGGGTTTACGGATATTATCGTTTCCGTGTAATCAATTTGCATCACAGATGCCAGAGCAGAATGGTGAGGAAATGGTTTGTCATTTAAAAGAGGCAAAAGCTAATGTTGGTGATGTTTTCGCTAAGGTAATAAACTTTAAACAGTTTTCTCGCTAATAATAATAAAAAAAAAAAAAAAAATATTTTAATAAATTTACAGGTGGATGTTAACGGCAGTACAGCATCACCATTATTTAAATATTTAAAATATAAACAAGGCGGTATTTTGGGTAGCAGCATTAAATGGAATTTTACAAAGTTTTTAATTGATAAAACTGGACAACCGATTGATCGTTATGCACCAACCACCGATCCAATGGACATTGCTAAAAAAATTGAACAAATTTTATAAAAAAAAAAAAAAAAGAAGAAAAATTCAATCAACAGTCTGCTTAATTTAAGCTTTTTTTTTCTATATTAATTTATTTAGTAGCTTTGAAAGCTTAAATAATTTTTTTTTTTTTTTTTTACTTTATATTTTAACCCTAAATTTAAAAGTTAAGCTTTAAACTCCTATTTAAGCACAACCAGCTTAATAATCGTTAATAAAATAAATTTGAAAAAAAAAAAAAAAATATTATTTTATGCTTTGTATGCACATTTTGCGCACATCTGTACAATTACAATGAATGTTCCATTAATAAAGCGAATAATTTTAAAAAGTAAATAATTAAATAATTAAAAGTTAAATTAATTTAAAATAAAAAAAAAAAAAATTAAAGGCGTTAATTAAAACCATTTTAAATTAAAAATACAAAAAAAAAAAAGAAAAACAAATTTGCTTGAAATTTACATAAAATTTGAATTCGGTAAATGAGTTTTCGTTTAATATTTATTTGTTTAACGTAAATGAAATGTATTTAGTTTGCTTTTAAATGTCTGGATACGTTCAGGTTATTGTTATTTATATTTAAAATTAAATAAATAAATAAAAAAAACAATTGTAATCAAAAAGCTCCTTCTATTTTTATTCACCCAAGTCAAGTGTTTCAAGTGTATTTTGTGCGTAAATTCTCTATTGATTTATAATAGAATGTCTTCAAAAACGGATACAATTTATGATTTTTCTGCAAATGATGCAAATGAGAATGAAGTATCATTTAAAAAATATCAAAATCAATTAATATTAATTATTAATTTTTCATCAAAGGACACACAAGTGACAGAGTTTATTAAAGTTTTAGAAAATATTAAAGCAAAACATGGAAATAATGGTAGGTGGTAGACGGTTAATCTTTACCTAATTTAACTAACTTTTATTTACTTTAATTTTACTGTTTTTTTATTTAAAAAAATTTACATTTCAAAGCTTTTTCAACAAGCGTTACTGCTTTTGTAAAGCTTCAACACTTTCTTTGTCTTTCGCAATTACTTTCCTATGTAAATAATAGCGAAAATAAATTTTAAACGTTAATTCATATATTTTCTGACATTTTTAAAACTAAAAACTGAGTAATTATTTAATTAAAGCTTCTATTTCAACAAGATAAAATTTCATTTAAGCTATAAACTGTGTTATTTCAATTTTTTAGTTATAAATTATAAATTCAATTCGACATTTACGTAAATTACTGATATAGATAATGATAATTAAAAATACAACCTAATAAAATCAATTAACATTGACCTTATTTATATTTATTGTATTTAAATCCATTTTAAAGTTAAAGTTTAGAAAAGAATTCTAAAAATGTTAAGCAAAGCTATAAAAAAAAAAACATTAAAAACCTTTCAATTTCTTTTAAATTTTTTTTTTTTATGTTTAAAAACACTTGTAGTGTTTTTTTTTTATTATTATTTATTATTTAATCAAACTTATTGTGTTTTTTAAGTTTTCATATTTAAATCATGTTTTAATTGATTAATTATATTATTGATTAAGTAATAAAATTTCTTTTCGTTTGAAAATTAGAAATTATAAACAATTTGGTTGTGTTTGGTTGTTTATTAATAACGTAAAACGTGTTTAAAGTGAATAAGGAAAAATTTTGAATTGATTAAAAAAAAAAGCTAATAAAATTAAAATTATATTAATAGACGTGCTGTAATAAATGATTAATCATTTATTATTTTTCAATGGCATTCAACTATTTAATTAATTAAATAATTAATTAATTAATTAACTAATCAAAAATGTAAATGACGTTTAAATGAAATGCAAAAAAAAATCATTTGATGGTTTGTGTCTTTAATTAAAACCTTTCAAATTATTCTTTTGTATTTTCATTAGCGTGTGTCACCCTTAGCCAAGTTTTTTTGTTTTTTTCTTTTACAATTACTTTCGGTAAGAAGTTTCCGTGTTAATTAATGTAAAAGGGTTACTAAACTGCTTTAAACAAATATAATTAATTAGGTTAAATTGCATAATAGTTTATAATAATAATAATAATAATGAAAACAAGCAAACAAACGTGCTTCTATTGTTATTCAAATTTTATATTTTTGTTTTAAAATTCACTAAAGTAAAGAATCTAAAGTAAAAGTGTTTTGGTAATTTTTTTTTTTTTTTATTTTAATTTCAGGTTTAAAAATTGTTTTGTTCCCGTGTTGTCAATTCAGTACGACTGAAACGACAAGTGATTTGATTAATTTTTTAAACCGTCACAATGTCCCATATGATGATTTATATGATGCGGTTGATGTGAACGGTTCAAAGACACCAGGATTATATAAATTTTTAAAGAGTCGTTTACCTAGCAATATGGGAGCTTTTATTAATTGTAATTACACGGTGTTTCTGATTAATAAAAGTGGGATACCGGTGCAACGGGTTAGCGGCAGTAAACTATGGCCTAAACTTGATGAACTCATTTCAAATTCTATAAACTAAAGGACTGAGGAGTTATTTTTCGAATTTTTTTGTTTTATTTTCTACTTGTGTAATAAATCGTTTAAAATGTGGTTAGGTTTTGTATATTTTGTATAAAAATTATTTAATAAAATTTTGTTAAAGAGAATAAAAAAAACTTTTTCTATTGGGGGGCCTTTATTTTGTGAAATAATGTCGCTAAATATTTTGCTGGTGTCCTTCAACATTTATTAACTTAATTTTGGCACAGTTTACGCATAGAAAATAAAACGAAGTTTGTCGTGATTTCTTTTCCAAATGTTATTATGGCTAATCCACGTTAATTAATTATTCAACAATTATGTAATTCGCCTTTTAACATTTGTTATTAATCTTAGCTTCTGGACAAATCAGTTTAACATTCAGATAAATTCCTTCTAAATAAAGTTACAAGCGGTTACCATAAGAACTTTTCCGATCAAACACCGATCAAATCGTTCAAACGTGAAAGTAAAAAAAAAAAAACAATATTTTCGATATTAAAAAGTAAAATTCTGTCATAATCAAAAGTAAAAATGAAAAAAAAAAAAAATTAAATTCAAAGGTAAAGGAGAAATGTTTAACCGATTTGTCTGCATTTGCTGACTTTTTTTTTTTTCATTTTAATTTTCTTCTTTAAATTATGTCGATTTAACTCGCTTTACGTTTTTAATTTTTAATTTAACTATAAAAATATATATATATATATTTTTTTTTTCTTTTTTATTTAATTATACATTACAATCGAGTAATATTTATTAAATAAAAAAAAAAATTAAATTAAATTAAATTAAAGTGGAGAAGGGTGATTACACGTTTTTTGTGTTTTTTTTATTTTTATTCAGTTGTCATCACTGTGTTAATTTTAGTTTTATTTTTTTTTTTTTTTATTAAATCCATTTATAGTGGGAATTTAATTAAATAAATTATATAATTACTAATAAAAAGGTGAATTGTTAAGGGGGAACATGATAAACGTTTGAGGTGGTGCTGACTATAAAACTTCTGAACTATAAAAACCGTTAGCAGCCATATTCAAGACTATCATTTGTCAGTTGACAGTTACTTAGTTAAACGTGAGTGCGCTTCGACTTATTTATTTTCAAATAATTTTTTTTTTTAAAAAAAGGTAACTAACGAAAATTCTTCTAGAAAAAAATTAAATTAATTAATTAATTATGTGATGTTTTACGTCGTATAGAAATATGGTGAAACTTTTAATTGTGGTTGCATCTGTTTTGCAATTGGTGTACGGTGCATCGTATCCAAATCCTGCTGGGGTTACTTACATTAATGGACCTGCACCATTTGGTTTAGCTGCGGGACCAGCTAGTTATTCAGCACCATCGAGTTATTCGGCGTCAGCAGGATACCCAGTGTCAGCTAGATACTCAGTGCCAAATAGTTTTTCAGCATCCGCTAATTATGCAGCCCCAATACCACAAGTTTACTCTGGGCCGCCACCACCAACTTCTTATTCACAATATCGCACGGTAATTACACTGATATACCTCGACTAACTTTATCAAAAATTTTAATCAAATTTGATTTTCAGATTCAATATGCTGCACCAATTCCACAACCAGCTTATATTGCAAAAGTACCAGCTGTTGCTGATGTTCCAGTTGCACATTACGAAGCGCACCCCGCTGTTGTACAGAAACATATTGATGTTGCTAAACCAGCATTAAAAACACGCAAATACGAAGTTCGTCGCCCAGCTATACAGAAGCAATTCTATGATATTGAGGAGCGCGTTATAATTCGTCCAGCTGGAAGTGCTCTTGTTGAACTAGATCATCCACATTCTAAAAAACAAAAAGGTGTTGATGTGATAACCCCACTTCATGGACATTATCCAGTGAATCAACCACTTTATACGTCGGTCATAAATGGTCCATCTGTAGCACCACTATATGGTGATGCTCCGTCATCAACACCAGCACCTGAAAACAATTTTCAACAATCAGATCACCCTGAAGCCAATGATGATTCCGTAGTGGTTGAAGCTAGAAATCAACGCCCCGAGCAAGATCAATCACAACATGAACAAGACTCTGGAAACAACCAACCACAACAACAACCTAATAATGACCAGCAACACACCGAAAATGATGATCGATTCAGAAATCAACAAGGGCAACATCCACAAGAACCACAACAAAATAATCCTCAAGATCAACCACAACAAGAAAGTCACAATACACAACCGCAAGAGCAATACGATGACCATCAGTTTCAACAAGATTCCTCTTTACCTCGTCAAAACTCAGCGGAAGATCAAAATCTGCAATCCGAAGATCATAATGATGGACCTCAACGAGGAGACTTGAATCCAGGTGTGGAATCAAGATCGAATGGTGCCCCACCAAAATTCCACAATTCCAACGCAGGAATTCAAACTATTCAATCAAGAACTCTGTCATCTGAGGAGGCTTCACTTCATCAAAAACGTCTGATAGAATTCTTAACCCGTGGTGATGGAATCACAGAAATTGGATTCGGACATGACGGGCATTCTGATGGTCGAGCTGCAACAGATGCGGTGATTCGTGCACGAGTTCTAAGTGCCACACCAGCACCTCATAATGCTGAACCAACAAACGAACGAGTAAACACAAGACGCATAGTTGTCTCACGGCCAATTGAAACAATTCAAGAAATAGAAGTTGTTGAGCCAGTAACAAAGTTAGAGAAAATTACAGTGAATCAACCGACATTCATTAAAACCGCCCGTTATGGTTATCAAAGAGTAGCTACATCCTTACCTGTTTACGTTAAACCACAAGCATATTCCAATCAACACTATTCCTATTAATTAATCCAATTCCCCAATTAGAATTAAAAAAATCATTTCTCAAATCCAACTTGCCCAATTATCGCCACAAAACGAAACATTTTATGTGATACTGGCGAATGAAGTAATTCCTAATTGTAATAAATTTTCTCTAATCATCTCTCACACTATTAAACCTTAATCATCAACTCATCTTATCATCTCACATTTAAACTAATTAAACTTCTTTCTTAACGTTTACCCATTTAATTACCAACTAACAAAACAATTAAATCGAATTTCACTTTAGATAGAATAAATAAAATAAATTTATAATAAAAAAAATAATTATTCTTTTGTGTTTATTTTGACGTTTTCAGGAGGTTTTCAAGAATTTTATTAAATTTGTGTTAAAGGTGTTTTAGATTTAAGAGTATAGAAGATTTGCTGAACAAGTGGTTGTATTGGTGTAATCTGCGGTTAAAATAATTTAATTAGACCCCAAGGCGCAGTTCAGATTCGAAGGTTCATTAAAGCATTGTAACGATCCCAAGATTTATTTGAGGGGAATTATTTTCTTCATGAATTAATCAATCGTCTAGAGATTCCGAGTTTAAAGATCCTCATTGATTAGCACGAGAAAAATCAGGTTTGTGGTAATATTTCAAAACTAACTATTGGAATCCTTTATCCTTCCTGAATTTTAAAGCAGATTTTAAACCTTTCAACTACAGTTCGTGCCACGTTAGTATTACTATCATAGATACATCAAAGTCTAATTCTAATGTTATTCCACCAATTAACTACGAATCTGAACTTTCCTTCATTTTTTTATTCAAACGTTTTTAATCCTGCACACGAAATAACCAATTAAATCAATGAGCTTCATTACCTAAATTCCTTCATGTTTTTTACCTTTATTTATAACAAAAATAATCAATTAAAAGTCCTCAAACTTACTTCCTTAATAAGTTTAATTACACTTTCTGTAATTATTTAATACACATTGGCATCACCCTAACTTCTGCATTAATTAACACTTGGTTAAAATTTATTTTACAAAAAAAAAAAACCAAAAACTGTTGGCTAATCAAAAAAGCATCAAAACCGTCGTCTTTTGCCAAAAAGAAAAAATAAATAATTAAAAAAAAAAAGTAACAAATTCTTGTTAATTTATGTTTAAATCACGTGTTTCAGAAATTAAACAAATGATTTTTCATTTTCAAAAGCATAAATTAAAATACGTTGACATGTGGCTTAAATTTCATTTTCGTTGATATTTAATTTTTGTTTTTGTTTTGACAACAAATGTGGAATATGGGGATTATAATTTTGCAAGTGGAACAATTACATAATCTTTATTAAATAATAATAATAATATTAAATTATTAAAGTAGAAATAACGTGATTAAAATTTAAACGAAATGAAATAGTCATGTTGGAATTGATACAAGACACTCCTGAGGAGTTTTTTGACAGCTGGTTTTTTTTTTTTTTTTTTTGTTTGTGAATCCAACAATGTTTTGGCTGAAATAAATTTCTTGCATAATCTATGTCACACAGTAATAGAATTTTATGTCAATTTTTGATTAAAAAAAAATGTTTAAAAACCAATAAACAATCCCTGAAAAAACTTTAAAGAGATCATTGAATGAAAAAAAAACCTTTTTTACAATAGAAAGATTTTCGTGTGAAACTGTGTACTCCAGGTTCAGTATCAAATATTAATCAAATGTTGTTTAAATGTTTCACCTTACGCTTATTCCCCTTACCATAATTAAACAGAATAACAACTTTAGAAACATATATATAGGTCTTAAAATTATTTTCAACCTTAGCAGATCATCTAAAACACTTTGTACGATCAATTAATCCGCAATTGATTATTAGAAGGATTTTATTTATTTAAAAAAATGTTTAATGCTGAGGGCCACTACGTAAAGCCTAAAAAAAACATTTTTTTTTTGTAAGATTATTTAATTAAAAATATATTATTCTAACGAAATTAAACAGTATTTTTTGTACCAAAAACAAATAATAAAACATTTAATCAATTAACGTGAACTTGATCAAATAAAATTTTATTTTATTTTTCTTCCATAACAAATTTAACCATGATATTGTTTATTACATTTAAAACAAGTCTCGTAATTTTGCTAGTATCCATATAAAAAGCTTAATTGTATAACACTGAAACGGCAGACTTGAACTTAGTTAAAAGTAAAACAGAAAAAAAAAATGTTTTTAATGTAAAATTGGATTGAAATCTAATGCAAATGTTAAATTTTGGGTAATTTTCGATGTTTTTTTTTTTTTTTTTTAAATTGTATTTTTATGTTTATATAACAAAACTATAATATATTTTTTTTTTATTATTATTATTTAGTTTTATTAAACATTTAAAATTCGCAAATTTATTCATCTTCAAGTAAATTCGGTTTTATTTATTTATTTATGAAAACCGTTATAATGCAATCATTGTGTTACATTCTGTGAGTAAACAAATTTATAATTCAGTTCACAATTTTTTAATTTATTTTTAACAACAACAGTAAAGCTTACATAATTTCACTTTTTTTTTTATAAGTATCCTGGCGTAAAGCTTATTCAATACACCTGAAAGCTGAAGTCAATTATAGCAAACGAAAATCTTTTCTAATATTTTCTATTCGTTCATAGATGGCATTTACATTGTATATTAGGTTAGTTTGGTCTCTTTTACATTCATAACCTTGTTCAGGTTTTGATGAATTTCTGACTTAATTAGGTTGTTTTTCAGGTAATTTTGCAATGCAATTTATAGCAAAAAATAAATAGTTTTTTTTTTGTTTTGTTTTTTTAATTAATAATTAATGTTTTATGTGTTTATGTAGGCAATATTTTATATAATTTAATGAAGCAAGAATAATATTACAAATTTTTTTTTTTAAAACGAATATTTTATTTTTGGTTAATAACTTCCTAATCGATTTTGTCATTGTTGATTACAATTTTTAAGTAATTAAAAGATAAATATAAAGGTTTTCTTATTTATATTAAATCAAATCAAAAAAAAAATTAAAAAAATTTTTCTTGCTTTCTAATTAAAATGTTAATAAAAAACAAATGTAATGAAAACCAAATCAGTAATAAACCTGATAATAATTTTATTTATAGTTATTTAGAAAAGATAAAAATAAAACCATTCAATTTCCTATAACTATATCATTACAGATTAACATTTAATTATTATTCTATTATATAAATTTTAAAAAGAAAAACATTCATCAAGTAATTTTACTTTCTTTTTCACTTACTTCAGATAATAAATGGTAACAACAAAATCTATGTAACAAGATTATTTCCTACAGACTAAAACCAAAACAGAAAAGAAATGATTTTACTATTTAAAATTAGGGTCAATGACCATAGAAATATATGACTAGAAATCTTGGAGTAAATCTTTAAAAGGAAATTGAAAGGTAAGGTCATTGTTTTAATTCATTGCAATGCCATTTTACAATTTTACAATTTTTTTTAATTAATTTTTTTATTTATTATTTTTTTTTTTTTTTCATTGACCAAGTGATCCACTTTATATTAAGAAAAAAAAAAAGCACATTTGGCTTGCCTTAAATTCACGTAAGTATTATTTACCTCAGCAAAATAAAGTATAAGCATAGCAAATTACTTAAATAGAAGAAGCAAAAAAAAAAAATGTTTTAATCTTGTGGTCATAACCTCGTCTAGGTCATAACATTTAACTAAAATATTATGAGTGTAGAAAAAAAATTAATATTTTTTTAATTTCCGCAATGTCAATTAAACATATTTTTTTTTTCTAATACATAATAACAATTATTATAAATGATGTAATAATTATTAAAAATTAAAAAAAAAAGGTTAATACTAGCTTAGAGCGTTTGTCCTTTTATATTTAAGCAAATAATAAAATTTAAAACAATTACTAAGATTAACATTTATGTTATTAAAAAAAAAAAATTTTAAAACATTTATATTGTTTATACAAGGAAAAAAAAAATAAACATGATAAATGTCATTGACCATGTAATCTGTTCTAGATTTTTTTATTTTTTATTATGCTAATTTTGTGTTATATGCATCTAATTTGGGTGTTGGTTATAATGTGTAATGTTTATTTAACGTAATTAATTAATTTATACAATTTTACAAGGATAATTGAACTGTACTTCCCTCATTATGAGGTTTTATGAAGATTCACTCAGAAAGAATACAGGAATTACTGTACAAAACCATATAAAAAATGAAAAATTCTTCAGAAAGATCTATTGGAATTAATTAATAATAAAACTTTAAAAAAACCAAACCAAAAAAAAAAAAAAAGTTGTAATCCTCGATCGCGTTCAATGTCTTAAGGCAAAAAATAAATTTATGCCAGTTAACAACGCCCTTGATTACATTATTTATAAATAAATAATCAAAAGAATTGAAGTGATTGTATTTACATTATTAATCTGAAGGTTATATTATATTTCATTAACAATTTTTTTTTTTTTTATTTTTGCTTAATTTTATCTAACAATCATCAAAATACTGTACGTTCCTACTTTTCTCTGATAAATCTCTAAAGTTCTCATAATATTTTTCTGTCTTTTTAACCTCTTAAATGACAATAACGCCACGTAGTAGTATAGTAAAATATTAATTTTAAAAAAGTTATAAAAAAAAAAAAAAAAGATAAAAAGACAAGTCATTTGCTCATGTGCAGTAGATATATTTTATATTCGAAGCTTAGCTGACAAACAAAAACCGTTTTTTTTTTTGTAAACGTATTTTGTATATTATTACATATTATTGGATTAAGTTGTGTTAACAAGGTGTGTAATTTTTGTGATTATTATTATTAATAATATCCATTTAAATTTAATTTATTATAATAATTCAGTGAAATAAAAAGGAATTTTTGTGCATCACGTAATATTAAAATTACTTAAAACCATTCAAGTGTCCAGTTAATAAATAAAATAATTTATCGAAAAACAATTACTACGATTATTATCTAATTTTTATTATTAAAAACATTGCAAATGCACTGTTTTTTTTTTTTTTTTTGGGGTTTTTAATTTTCTTTTTAGTAATTTTTGTTGTTTTTATATAAAAAAAAAAAAAAAACTAAAACTTAAGTGAAAGTAACAATTTTGTCACTAGTTTAAAGCTCTATTTTACATATTTGTAATTTTTATTTATATTTTTTTTTTTTTAAAACACATTTCTTATGATTAGATCATCGCCAATTTACGCAATTTAACTCATTTATTTCGTATTAAAAATTAAATATATAAACAAGAAAAGTGAAATTAATATAAAAATTATTATATTTTTCTTCTTCTGTTTTTTTTTTTTTTTTTGTATAAATTAAATTAAAATTTATTGATTTGTTTATTTAAAAAAAAAAAAAAAAAAAAAATTAAAGAAAAAAACTCTAAAGACAATAATATGTAACATACATAACCTTGATTGTATTTACATTTGATTTTCTCAAGTATTTATATTATTACTGTGCTTTAAGTATAATAAAAATAAATTTTATTTGCATTATAAGACCAATTCTACTTAAAAAGTGCCTGAAATGTATTAGAATTAAGAACGAAAAACTGCACAAAACAGTACAAAAGTGCAAGACAAATAATAGAAAAATCAAAAACAATTTTCATTACTATATTTGCATAAATATTTTTTAATCGCTTATAATAGATGAAGGTTACATCAGTTTTATATACATTAAACAGTAAAATATTTTAAAAACTCTGTTTTGTTTACCTTTTTTAATTGATGCTTGAAATACTTGAGAAATCAGATGACTGATGATTGTTAATAAATTTTCTTCTTTTTTTCGTTTTATTTCCAGATCTATTAAAATGAATTTTATTTTACCTGTATTTTTATTAATTGGTGCTAGTTATGCACAGTTCTTACATCAACCCATACCATATGCCTATCAACCACAAGTACAAGAGGTATAATCAGCCGTTTAGCAATGCTTTAAAGATTTATATTAATAAATAAAAAAACAATTTCTTATATAATAGGTGCCTATAGCTCATCGTGCTGTTGTTGAAAATTCATTACGTGACTCTGAATTACCTGGTGAATTAATAAAATCAAATGATTTTTATAGAAATCCAAAAACAGCACAGGCATTAGCGAAGGAATCATGGTTCACTGATAAGGAAATGCCAGTATTTGAACGGGAGGCTGAAAAAATACCAAGAGAAAATATTTATAAAATATTCAAAAATGCTGGCTTTGTCAGAAGACGTTAACATATTTTTTTTTTTTGTTTAAAGAAAATGTACTTTCTGTTATATGTAAATAAATAATTTATTAATTAATATTAACCAAAAAAAAAAAAAAACATTGTTTTAATTCAAATTAAAAATCACTCTGTTTGAATGCTTAGAACTTGCATCAACTGTGATTGATTGCAGAAGTAAAAAAAGAAAAAAAAGCGGATTAAAAGTATTTAAAGTATAATTTAAATCACGTTTAATACAGTGGCGTATGCATCCTAATAAAGTTGCTTAATTATTTAACGTTTTTCAACTTCGTTGAATAGTTGAACAGTTTCAAAATTTCATTTTTATTCAAATTTACAACCGAAGGAGAGAATTTTATTTATAAAAACTTCTCGCTGAGAGCTTATTAACCGTTCCAGTAAAAGTTACTTTAGATAAAAAAAAAAACTTTAGAATTTGGTTTTTTAAGCAGATAACCGATGTATTGATGTAAATCACCCGAGTAATCGTTTTATCTCTAGTCTCGCAAAAAGCTTAAACATGCACACTGTACACCACTGTTACAACGATAATGTTAATGATGGTTTGCACGAACTTTTAATAATATTTTATTGTTATAAATACAAAATTACTAAATTTATGAAGAAAAATCAATTTTTTTAATTTAGTTTTAGAAGGTTTTCTTTATAAAAATTTTGTTATTTAGTTTACACTCAGATTTCAAAAAATCAACTAAAAACATAAACGTTATATTATGTAATTATCATAGTATTATTATTTATTAATATTTTTACATTTTTAAATGAAAATATTTAATAAATTTATCGCTAATATTAAAAAAGTTGAGAAAAAGATACAAGGAATAGAAAAAATTTCATATTAAAATAGCGCCGAAAAGTAAACTGACATGTACACTTCTATTTGTTTGAATTAATACGAATTACCATCAATAATCAATTTATTGGAATAAAGATTGGAAATATTCTTGTAATTCATAAAGGATTAACAAATTCATTATGTTTTCTTTTGTAAATATTAGTAATTGTATAGCTGGCTAAATAATCTGTATATATCCGCTTATAATTATCACTAAAAAAAAACCTCAAACCAAAAGTAATCTGGTCCAGATCCAGTTCAATAAATGTCATCAATCAAATTTTATTTCCAAAGTACTAATTATAATTGTTTTTAGAAAATTACAATGTCGTGATAAAGTTTAATAATAAATCAACAAACATAATTTATTAGATAATGATCCCATGGGTGAACTTTAATAAATTAAATCAGTTTTCCCGCTTTTTTTTTTTTTTTTACTATAAATTCAGTAACTGATGCCTAACTGCAGTTCATTTATCCGAAATTTATTAAACATCTTAAACGATCTTAACAGTGGAATTAAATATGAAATTTTTAATAAGAATTTTCTGTGTAATATCTTACTTAGGAATAAATGTGTTTGGACAGAATAGATTTTATCAGAATCCGATCGATACGAATAGATTTGAAGGGAATAATATCGGTTCTATACCAGGTAAAATCAATAAAAAAATGTTGTTTCTCTAAGTTCATAAAATTTTATTAAATAGGAGCACCGGGACGAGATTATCCAACATTTGCAACCCCACCTGAAACATCATTTCGTTGTCAGAAGCAATCGTTTCCCGGTTACTATGCAGATCCGGAAACTAGATGCCAAGTTTTTCATATTTGTCAAGTAATTTCTAATCCTTTAGAAAGACTTTTGCTTTAAAATTAATTAAATTTTATTTGTAATAATTTAGACAGGAAATATTCAAAATTCATTTTTATGTCCAAATGGAACACTTTTCAATCAAGAATATTTGGTGTGTGATTGGTGGCATCATGTTGATTGTGCAGAAACTGTAAGCTATTATGGTATCAACGAGATAATAAAACAGGCTATGGATGCGGCAACGCAACAGCAGATTATATCTTATAGGATTAACACACAAAATCAAAATAATTTAATAAGAAATAAACTTGTTGCAAATGGAATTAAGGGTAGAACAAATGAAAATCTTAATGTATATCGTGGTAATGTGTATTTACCACCTAATTAATTTTTTTTTTCTTTTGCTTAATTAAAATTAAAAAAACAAATACATAATGTGCAAAAAATAGTTTTTTTTTTTATTTATCGTATATACTAAAATTATGCATAATATTAATCTCTTAAAGCAAAAACATACTACAACAAAATTAATAATAAGACAGTATTAAATTAATATTAATAATTAATCTCATTATAGAGAATTAAATTAGTTTAGTAACGTAATTAGAAATAATAAAGCCAATGAGTTTTCAGTATTAAAAAACAAAAAAAAAAAAATTGATGGTCGAATCGGTTGTTGTATTGGCTAATTCAAATATAACAACAACAAAAAAAAAAAAAGGAACGTTTAAAGCATGTTTTGTTGTAATTAAAGTTTCACAAATTAAATATATAATTATTTTTTTAATATCATCATTTAAATATAAAATAGATAAATAACTGATTTATAAACAAATAAAAAAAAAACATTAAAATAACAATAAATAAATAAGTATCTTTAAGCTAATTGTGCCTTAGCATCTTCTGATATAACTAATGCTGTTTCATACTCTTTAGCTTCCTTTAATTCTGTTTCATTATTCAACAATTCATTTAATTCAGCAAATGCTTTTTTTAATCTAAAATAAAAAGTAAAATGAATTAAAAAATTTTTTGTATTTTATTTTATTTTATACCTTCTATCACAATCTGGCACCATCATTAAGCATTCTTGTAGAACTTCTAGTTCCTTCTTTATAACATGTTCATCTTCACCCTTTAATTTTAATCTTTCAATACGTTCCTTTTGTGTTTCCACTTCCTTACCATATATTATCTTTTCTTTAGTTAAACGTTTAACAACACCGGTTTTAATTGTTATTTGTTTTAATCTTGGATCAGCCATAGTAATTGAAATTTTTTTTTTTATATGTAGAAGAACAGCAGATGGTTTTTTATTTTGATTTTATTATTATTTATAATAATTATTTCTATATAATATCACAGAGAAATGTTTTTATAATAACTAAAATACGTAAATTAATATAAACAATTATTTATTTTATATTTAATTAATGAAATAAATTAAAATTAAATATTATATTGAAATGACTCACCGGCACACAAGAAATGACAGCAGCAATTGTTTTTTATTTTTTTATTTTTCTTTCGTTTTAAATATAAATTTTTAGTATTACCATATAATGTTTCTTTGGAAAATCATGCTTTATCTAAATCTTTATTGGTATATAGATCTTTTAGTTTGTAAGCTATTGTCTTACAGATGTCGGTGTTGTTTAATTTTTTTTTTTAATTATCATTTTATTAAATAAATCAATCTTATCACGAAAAGAATTATTTTCTAAATCACCAGAAATTAAGAATTTAATCAAGAAATTTTTGCATAATTCTCGTCCAAAAGAAATATTTCTTATTTTGATCATTTATGTTTCTTATAAGAAATTATAAGAACTAAAATTTTCTTGGATGTAAAAATAATTTTAAACAAATCATTAATTTCTTAGATCGAGCAATAACTTTCCTTAATGCAAGAATCTTTTTGTTGAATCAAATAATGTTACAATTAATATGTTCTTATCTTTATTTATCTTTTATTACATATTTATTCACTTCGTACATAATATCTAGAATTTTTTTTTTTATATATTTTATATAAAATGTTATATTTTTAGTGTTTTACATACTTATATTATAAAATTGCGAATTTTTATGGTTTTAATTATTTTTATTCTATTTTTGTCTAACATATTAATATCATTTTTCATTAATTTCAACTCCTAAAGTACTTAATAAACCAGAAACATTTGGTGCTATACCGGTTTCATTTTTATAAAAATAAGATTGCAAAAATTGCCAAACATATTTACACTCTTCTTGATATTTCAAATCAAAAACATACATTATTTTGTAAGCACAAGATAAAGCGTGAATAAAATTATTAAATTTATATTTTATATCATCATATACTGTATATATGGCTAATGGATCGGAATCAACGATTAAAATATAGGTTTGGCATTTTAAATTAGGAAACTTCGAATACTTAAGTTTTCTTTGCATCACAACTGTATCAACAGCGGTTTTAGTTTTTACTGTTTGTACCATGGCTGTTTGGCTATCCGAAATACTATATTTCCAAATTCTTTTATCTTTTCCTTTTGTTTTACCAGTGGGTGTAAGAATGTGATGCAGGGCTTCTAATATAGCGATATCCCTTTGGTTATTATCTATAGAATTTTTTGAATTAAATAAATGTATACTTGGAATATTTGATTTAATCAAAACTTACTATCATTATATACAAGAGCTACATTAATGTTATCAACCGTTTTCTGATCGAAAATAATTCCGATTTTTTTTGTAAATTCTTCCCAACCGGCTGCTAAACCACACGGATGACCGAAGCAAGTCTCAAAGTCAATATCAATCTAAATTATGACGAAATTAAATAGTTGAACAAAAAAAAATTTTTTTTTAATTATAAAAATTACCAAACGATGCCCATATGAGCAGTTATATGCAGGCCAGTCTTCCAAAATTGTCGTAAGACTTTGGTTGCTTTCACGAAAACCTTTCAGTCTCAGTGATGAAGTCTCCTTCCACTTTCGTTGTACCGTGGACCACTTTTGGTCTACAGTGGAATACGTTTCTGTGTAATTGCTTAGCCAAACTCGCTCAGCTTCGAATTCTGTACTGAAAGGATGATCGTCAACACACGGTAATGCGAGTGGATCGTTTAGTTTTCGCCTTTTATTTTCCTTTGGAAACAGCCCCTTACGTCGTAAATTCGACACAGAATTTTTATATTTATGATAAAGTTTCCCGACTCTTCCTTTTTCATTGATATCAAAATAATATTCCTGGAATAAAAGAACAAAAACTACAAATAATAATAAAAATTTAAACTGAAATTCATATTCACCATACTTTTCTTTCTTTTTCAAAAAACGTTGCAAGCTCGTCACGTATCCTGAAATAGTCATTGTCTTTCATAATTAAATGATTTGTAGTATATGTTCTAACAATATCATCAACTAATGTTTCCCTCAATTTTTCTGTTAACCTATTGTCATTTTCTTCATATGCTTTACATAACGAATTGCCTTGCAAAGATTTTTGATACTCGAAAATGTTCTGCAACAATAGAATTTATATTAGTTGTAAATAATTAAATTTAATTTAGTTAAATCTTTTTTTTTTTATTATTCCTAGTATGAGAATTAAAACCGTATTTTATTTTATTTTCCGCGTTAAGTTCGCATTTTTTTTGTTTGTGTTCTAACGCCTAACTGCCTAACCTTATTTTGTAACGAAAATTCAATGAAAATTTAATAAAGAATAAGCGTTAAAATAAATTGAAGTATCGATACTTTTGAAACTGGATTTTGACCGATAATATTGGGAACCCTAATATTTATAATGCATTTTATGCAATTTAAAATTTACTTACAAATCCTTTCATAGGTGCAGGTGTAGGTGTAGGTGTCGGTGTAGCTGTAGGTGTAAATGCAGGTGTAGGTGCATGTCTAGATGCACAGGAAGCACCTTCTACGGACAAAATAGAAATATCAGAGTCGACAGAAGCAGGACTATTACAGTTCAGATTTTGGTACAATAAATGACTCTAAATTACATAAAAAAAAGCAAGGATAAAAATGAATTAAACCTTAAAGAGTTATTAAAAAAAAAAACTAAACTTACATTAGCTTTTTGCCAATTTAATAATTTATACCGTGCAATAGATAAATATTTCAAGTTGTATGGAAAAATTTTTTCGAGATCTTTCTCAAGTAAATATGGTAGGGTTTCAATGTCCACACTATATCCTGTCAAAAAAAAAAAATTATATTTCAATCTATATTCACAAAAAAATATATAATATGCTCTATTGTACTTACTTTTAAAGTCCTCATAGGTTTCTTCCAAACCCCATTCAATTAATAAATTATGTAATTGACGATCAAAAAGTTGATTTTTATTTGTAGGTGGAGGAGGCTGATAGTTAACACCACGTCCCACCATTTTATTGGAATTATCTGGGAAACCAGGTGTTGCTTCCATACCAAACAAAATTAAATTACTATATGTGTGATTTATGGAAATTATATATCTATATATGACTACTCAAGTGTCCCGTCAAAATAATTCATTTTTTAGATACTTACATCCTAATTAACTGCCGTAAATTTAAAATTTAATTAATTTTGGAACAATATTTGTATATACACAAAATTAACCAAAACAATCTATCAAATGTTTACTGAAGAATGATTAAAATTAATCTCATCTCATTCTCAACACAAAAGCTAAACTATAGCACATGCACACGACATCACCATCCAATCCATTACTACACTTCCCAATCCATATACACATACACTTGTGATTGTATGCGATCTGATATGATATGTTGTGACTTGACGACGACTCTCATTACTTACTAATACGATATAGAACAAGCGCATATAAACGAATTCTGTTTATAGTTTACATTGCTTTTGTATTGGTAATAAAAAAAAAGAAAAAAAAAAGCAAAACAAACTAAAAATATATTTTCTAGAAATTATGTAATTCTCAGAAAATTTAATTTGTAGTAAGAAATTATTGATTGAATAAACTAAAAACAAATAAAACTAAATACTAATAGAAAACAAAAATTCTCACCGTGTATAATCAAAGTAAAAAAAAAATGTTTATTTTTATTTTAGCTTAGCAAAAAATCACATAATATGTGCTTTGTCGGAGAGAATTTTATTTTCTAAATTAATCCAATTCGTTTCTTCAAACAAGAAAATCCAAAAAAAATTATTGTAATTTCATTATAAAAAAAAAATTTTTTGAGTGTCAAGAAAAAATCACTGAATATAAGTTTGAATCTATAAATATATTTGGCTATACCGACTTAGACTCTCACGGCGATCTAGAAGAGGTAGTTTTTTTTTTTTTTCTAAAACAGATATTATTTTAAAAAATTTGTTGGGCGGAAAATTTAAAGAAAATTGGAAAATTTTTAATCACAATTTATTAATTAGACTATCCTTTATCTAATTAATTTTTTTTTTCGCACATTTTTAACTTCATTATTATTTTAATATGGATTTTCCTAACGAAAAAAATTTCTAATATTTTTCCGACAATCGGACCACGTTTTTGTAGGTTTTTAGAAAATTCCATATTAAAATAATAATTCAGCTGAAAAGCTGAAATCCTAATTTTCTTTATATTTAGTCTCACAATAAATTTTTGAAAATGTAGTTAAAAAAAAAAAAAAAATGAACTCCCTTGCTGATACAGCATTAGTATAAAAGATAAGTATTTAGATATAACATTTATACGCTATTGTTATATAGATGTCAGGTCTGTATCAATTAACTAAATTCCATCGCAGTAATTAATAAAAAAAATTATTTTCTATACTCTCGCAAATAATTAGAACAAATAAAATAAAATGAATTCTGGAAGCAATAAAGATTGATAAAGAAAAGAAAAAGAAGAAAAGAAATATATATATATATATTATTCAATAATTTTATTACAAAATAATTAAACTTATACACCGAAAATAAATAATTAATATTTAAAATTACTTCAATACAGTTTTTGTTTGTTTTTTTTTTTTTTTTTTTCGTTATTAAATTAAATATTTCAAATAAATAAAATTAAAAATATTAATTTTTTTTTTGTTTGTTTAATTCATGGCAAAATATGGTTATAATAAATTAATTAATTTATTTATTTTTTTTTTAATATTTATATATATATAGTTTGTTTTTAATATTAATCCTTTTATTGTGGTAATAAAATATTTTTTGTAAAATTAATTGTTTTTTTAATTAATTAATGTTTTTGTGTTTTTTTTTTTTTTTTCGTTAAAATTTTTTGAATGGTTTTTCTTCCAGATTAATTACTTAATACAATAACAATATAATAACATTTTCTTACTTTCTTTATTTTATTTTCTTTTTCTTGTTTGATTATTATACTTATTTTTAAAAAATTAATTGAGGTGTAATAATGTAAAATTTGTATATTATTTTATTGAATAATTTATTCTTTTTGTATTTAGCACATTTAAATTATTATTATTATTATTATTATAGATAATATATATATGTATATAAATATTTCTGTTTCTACTTTATTATATATTATTATTATTATTAATATTATTAATTCATATTAAGAAAATGTGATTATTAATTTATAAATTCACTTAATTACTGTTTTACTGTTTTTTTTTTTAATTTTCTTTTCTTTTCTTATTTATAAATAATAAATGGATAAGTACTGTGGTGTTTTATTAATTTTATTTTATTTTTTCATTTCTTCTCATTTCCAGCAATAGAAATATATTTTATATATTTTGTTTACCTATAAAAAAAGATCATCGGAAAAAAATAATAATCTGTTTGTCTTGTTTTATAGGCATCAGAGATTTACACTGCTTTTAGCATTTACCATTTATTTTAAAAAACATAAAAATTGAAAAGAAAAAACCGACAACGAATAAATGATAAATTATAAATAAATAAATAAAAAATTAAGAGGTGTTAATGGGTGGTGTGATGGAGAAGAAAATAAATAATTTTGGTAACTTATAATTAACTTGCATTACAGTACTTGGATATTTAGGGGTTTTTTTTTAGTTTATTATTTTGTGATAAATTTATTTATATTTTAATAATTAAATAAAATTCCTTTTTAAAAGAAAAACATTAGTAAATTAATTAATTAAAATTCTCTTTAATTAAAATGTATAAAATTCATTAAAATTCCTTAGAGAAATTAAAATTATATATTCAAAAATAATTAACGCCATCTAATAGGAAATAAATTAAACTATTCATATATAATTAACCCAAAAAATAATATTAATTAATATTATATTAAAAATTACGTATAAATTAACATTACGTAAAATTTAAACAATTAAATTATAAAAGAAAAAAAAATAAAATAAATGAAAAATAAACACAGTCTCTCTTTCTTAAATTATAAAAAAAAAAATATAATAATTATATATAAATAATAACGAAAAAATATAACTTATAAAAAAAAAAAAAATTAAATAATAATTCTTATCACGTAATTATATTCCATTATCTCATTTATTTTATTTATTATAACTCTTGATTAATCACGTAATCATAATTGTATTGAAAAGAAATCTTGTAATCGTTTCACAGTTAAACGATCTAATGCACATAAATCAAAATCAAATGTTTTATTTGTAACTTCGTAACAACCAGTTGCCGCAATTATTTCCACAACTTGTTGTAACTCTTTATTATTATCTAATGTCATTATTTTATTTTGTAACTCTTTTAATTCAGTCATGTAATCAATTGGTAAATTTGATATCAATTGTTGTTGCTGTTGCTGCTGTTGACTAAATAGTGTTAATGATCCAGATGAATGCATTGAGGAATTTGTTATTGCATTGAAATTATTATTTGACGATGTTGATGTCGTTGCCGATGGTATCGCTTGATTCATATTTGATGTACTTGCTATATTCTGTCCAGCATTTATATTCTTATTAACAGGATTATCCTCATCATTATTATTATTATTATTAATATTTGTTATATTTTTAATAACTTTTAATGGTGGTTGTTCAACAATTGATGGCAGTTGTGATTCTTTATTTTTTCTTTTACGTTTCTTCTCGGTTGTCTCCTTTTCTTTAATTCCCTCATTATTGTCCTTTATTTGTTGTTTACTTGTTTTCTCTCTAGATTTTTTTACAGTCTTTTCCGGTTTTACTGGTTCACTACTTGCATTATTATTTATTATTGAATCATGTGAATCATGATCACTTAATTCACTTAATATTGTTGTTAAACTGATTGTTTTGTTAACCGCGGTATTTACACTTGTTGGCGTTGATATTAGACCAGCTGATGGTGTGGACGATATACTTGAATTTGTACCCATTACTGTTGAAACATTACTACTAATTGGTGGTTCAACACTCTTACTAATGCTATTATTACTATTATTATTATTATTATTATTATTATTATTATTGTGGACAACATTCTTATTCAATTTATCTTTATTACGAGGTGTTTTATCCTTTTCTTTAATATCCTTTTGTAATTCTTTATCTTTATATTCATCCTTTTTATTTTTATCCTTTTTCTTATGTTTATGCTTTCTATCATCTTTCACTTCCTTATCTTTTTCATATTTTTTCGTTACATCATGATTATATTTCGATGGTATTGCGATTGTATCTAGTTCCTGTTGTTGATGATGTTGCTGCTGCTGTTGTTGCTGCTGTTGTATTGTTGGTGTTTTACTACGATCTAATGCAACCATTCGCATTTTTTCTTTTGTTAAATTACTATTACTATTACTATTTGTTGTTAAATCTTTATTTGAATTTCTACTCCCACTATTCGTATTAATATTATTGTTATTATTATTATTATTGTTGTTATTATTATTATTATTATTAATTATTTTACTATCATCTTTGTCTTTTTTATGCCCTTTTTCTTTATCACGGTCGTGAAGCTTTTCTTTTCTTTCTTTTTTTGATTTTTTACTACTACTGCTACTGCTTGCTGCATAATTATTAGTATTATTATTATTATTATTACTATTTAAAACAGATGATGATGTACGTTGTGGACTTAAATTTATTCTTTTGGGACTATTATTATTTATATTATTACTATTGCTATAATTACGTTTAGGACTAGATGATCTTTTTGATGATTTCTCTCTGCTACGTTCACGATCCTTATTATAATTTTTACTATCTTTTTTCTTATCATCACGTCGTTGCTGTACTTGATCATGCTTATCATCATTTAATAACTTTTTATTATCTTTATCACGTTCTTTATTATTATTATTATTATTATTATTATTACTATTATTATTATGTGGACTGTGTATATTTTTATTATGTTTTAACTTCTCTTTATTATTGCTATTATTACTATTGTTACTACTACTACTATTATTATTATTTATATTATCCTTAATTATTGCTGACGTTGATTGTGCTGATGCTGTTGTTGCATTTATTTTATCTAAATATTTTTGTTGATTTAATTGTAATTTATCATAATTTAAATTATTATTTATATTTTTATTACTTGTATTTGGTGAAGTTTTTGAATTTTTATGATCTGGTGATGCTTTCACTTGTAAATTACTTGTTGCATTATTACTGCCGGTACTATTTGAACCCTTTGTTATCGGTGGACCAAATAAATTAGCAAATGTTTGTTGATTTTTACCTTCATCACGTAATTGTTTATATTTTTTTGAATTCTGTTGATCATTACTTGTATTAAATTTTGGCTTATTTACTAATTGTGACCTTTCATTATCAATAGAGTCTCGACTTTTATTATCATCTAATGAATTATTATTTAATATGTTTGATTGTGGTTGAACAATAATACCACCACCTTTTAATAATTTTCGACGAAATTCATCAGACGGATTATTAAATATAAATTTTTCTTTTTGTGTTTTTACAATTGCTGGCCCAGTCTGTTGTAAATCTAAATCATAATTAAATGTTATGCGTTTCGGATCATCACGATTTTTAAAATATATATCTATAGGTAATACAAAACCAGCATAGCCAGTTTCTTGTAATGAGTATGGTGGATCTTTAATAACTAAAAATAAATATTAATAATTATTATTATTAATAAACATCGAAATATATAAATGTATAACACTAAAATATACCTCTTTTAGGTTTCGGAAATGATTCATGAAGATTAAATACAACTTTATCAACAAAATGACTTATATCATTTGAATCACAACCGCGCACAAATAATTCCCAATCATGTGTAAATCCTTCAATTGTTGGCTTTGCTCTTAATGACGCTTCATGTCCAATTTCAAATAAAACCTTAATTGACATGTTGATTCTAATTTTTTTTTTTATTCCATTCGAAATTCAATAACTAAGTAAATTTGATAATAGTTTGTTAAAAATTAAGGTTAAAGGCACGTTGCCAAAATTATTATTATTATTACAAAAAAAAATAAATTTCTCTTTTTTAATTTAATTTAATTAAATAATAAAAAGAAATTTTCTACTAACCAAATAAACAAAATTTATGATAAAAAAAAAAAAAAATGAAAGAAAGAAAAACACATGAAATAGATAAGATTTATGATCTCCAGTTCAGTTTGTTGTCGTCAAAAAATTTTTTGTTTTCCTTATAAACTAATCTCTCCTTGTTTATTTTTTTAATTGTTTATTATCCTTTTGATTATTTACTTATTGCTAATTATATTGATTTAGTCACTGCAAAGCGTCATTACCCTGAACATTAGAATGTCTTTTTAATTTCTTATTTTGTTTTAAACTTTTTTTTTTGGTTGTAGTAGTTTTAGTAGTAGTAGTAGGGAAACAACAGGGAGGCTACATTTTAAAACTTTTGTATTACCTTCTTTTTTTTTTTTTTGCAACAACAACAACAAAACCAAAACAATAATTTAATAAATAATAGAAAAAGAAAAAATCATAAACTTTTATTCTTTTATATTAAATAATTTTTTTTTTTTAAGTCAATTTTAAACAAAACATCATTTCATCACTAATGTAAAAAAAAAAAAACCAAAAATATTTTTAATATTTATGACGACGAACAAAAGTGTTCGCTGTTTATATCCCCCCAAAAAATGTGCTTTATTTATTAATTTAATTAATTTTTTGTTTATTTTCTAATTATTAATTCTTTTATTATTATTTTATTTATTAATTTTTGTTAAGTGTGTCAACAGGTAACTAACAAATTAATATAAGCAAAAAAAAAAAACAAAATAAAAATCTATTTTGCCTCTTCTACAAAAAATTAAATGAAAATAAAAAGAAAATAAATAAAAATTTATAATGTTTATACGTAATTTTAATTACACTTGATTTTATTTTCTTTATTTATATTTTTATTATTTATTTATTTATTTTTATTTTGATTCCTTTTTTGCTTTTCAATGGAAAAATTATTTTTTATTTTATTTTTATTTGTTCTTTTTGCAAAAGAAAAATCGTCAAATTCCCACCATGATAAAAAAAAATTTTTTACATAAAAACTTCTTCAAATCATATATTTTACTTAAATGTTGGTAACAATTATTATTGTTTTCTTTTTTTAGTTTTCGTTCAAAAATAAAAATGGTTTTTTGATTAGAAATTTATATATTTTTTTTAGTTCATCTTAATTATGCAGGCGTTATCTAGTATCGTATACATAAACTATTATATTTAGTACTAGTTGTTTGAGAGATGAAATAAAAAAAAACTATTTATTAGTATTATATCCGGTTGTGGTGAATAAAAAATAAACCAATGAGAAAATGACAATTTAAGAAATAACAATAAATAAAATAAAAAATGATGAGAAATTTAAAAAGAAAATCTTATGGAGAACGAAAATTTTTTAAATTTGGTATACCATTTCTAATATTTATCATTGGTGGCTCATTCGGATTACAATATTTTACACAAATAAAGTAAATGAAAAAAATTATTTTTATTTTTAAGGTTATGGCTAAAAGGCGATTTAAAATTTTCATTTTAGATATGATTTTGCACCGCGGCAAACTGTACACCAGGAAGATGTTGAGAAGTTTGGTATTAAAATGAAAAAAATGGGTGAAGTAACATTAGAAACAGAATATGAAAAAATAAAATCCCTTGATTTGGATCAATGGGAAAATAAAAGAGGTCCCAGACCGTGGGAAGAGAAACCAACAATAGCGAAACAATAATTTTATAATAATAAAAAAAAAAAAAACAAAGTTTAGTGAAATTTCATTTTTCTTTTTGTAATTAATTAATTATAATTAAAGGCTGTAAATAATTAGTAATTAGAAATAAAAATTAAAACCCAATAAAATTATTTCTTTAATATAATATTTTTTGACTTCATTTACATTTTTTTTTTTTTTTCTTTATACCGCAATCTAACAATTAAATTGCTTTGCTTTGCTGTTTTTTTGTTTTATTTTAAGACAAAAGATATTTTCACAATAATTTTCTCTTATTATAAATTTATTTAATATCTTAATTTTCTTTAAATTAAAAATTGTTCAAACGTAAAAAAAAAAAAAATTCTTATCTTAATGAATACGCGCGCGACGTCTATGAAAGGTTTTGTAAACGAAAATAAAAATTAAGAAAAGAAAAAGTTTTTTTTTTTTTATTCTTTATTCAATAATTAATTAGGGGATGCATTTTCTTAACTTTTCTTTTAACACAATTGAAAATTAAAAACAACTAAAAAAAAATTATGAAAATATTTCAAAGTTGCTCTCCTCTTCTCTTTTTTTCTCTCACTATACATATTTTTTTATTTATTTATTTTATTTTTTTATTAATTTTTCTGCTACATTATAAAAAAGAAAAGAAACCAAAGTAACGAATAAATGAATGAACTTAGTAATTGAATTTGATAATTAATTAATAAAAATTAAATTAAAAATAGAAAGAAAAAAACGAAAAATTTCTTAAATTTCCGATTCATCATCATCATCACCCCAATCATTTATCAATTTTTTGATTATCTGTTCATTATTTGATGATGATTTTGTTGTTGGTGCTGTGGTTGCTGTGGCAACTACTGGCGTCGCCGTTGCTACTTTTTTTGTTGACACTTTTTTCTCCTCGTCGTCATCATCGTCATCGTCCACTTTTTTTACCTTAACTTTATCTTTATTCGTTTTTTGTGCGGATGAGGACGGCACCACAGATACGGCAGGTACAATTTTAGCTTTTGTTGTTGTTGCCGCTTTTACTGTTTGTGAAGCATCTTTAGCTGTTTCCACTTTATCACTTGACTGTGACTCATTTTCCCATTCATCAATTATTGCAACTAAACTACCTTCAACACCACTCGATTTTGTTTTCTCCTTGGAAACATTTTTATTTTTGACGTCATCGTCATCCATTTCATCTTTTGTGTCATCATCTTCGGTTTTCACATTTTCATCCTCTTCAGCATCATTTTCTTCTTCTGCTTCCTCGTCTTCATCATCATCATCGTCATCATTTTCGCCTGTAGTAGTTGTCGTATGCTGATAAACGACAACTTTGTCATCGTCACCACCATCTACACCATCCGCAATATCCTCATTTTTCTCAATAGTTGAATTCTTGCTATCGCCCATATCCTCATCATCTGTCCAGTCTTCTAATGCAGATAAAAGTTTGTACTTGTCGCTATCCTCATTTTTACCATTCGTCTTTGACTGTTTCTCAGGTGCACTAGTCTCATTATTTTCTGCGGCAGACTCAATAACGTCGTTAATTTCTGTATTAAATTCATCGACTGCCTTTTCTATATTTTTCAATTCTTCATCATCAATTGATTCATTCAATTTAATATCGGCATTAGTCGGTTTTTCTGATTTTATCTCAGTTATTTGAGCTTTAGCATCGGTTATTGCTTCATCCGTTTCTTCTTTAATTTTTTGATTCATTTTTTCAGTATTTGCATCTAAATTTTCAATTTTTATTTCTTTTTCGCTAATGGTCTGTTCAGTTGCAATTGTCATCGGTTGTGCAACAGCGATTATCGATGCATTTGTATTGCCCGAGGCAGTTGTTACAGAATGATCATCTAAATTTAAATTTGTCTCGTCATCTTCTTGTCTGTAAACGACGACAATGTTTTGTTCATTATTCACATTTGTTGTTTCTCTTTGATCAACAATAACATTCTCATTGCCTAATGTATCCTGATTTAACACCATAACAACATTTTCGGATAAATTACCATCTTGCACTTGTAGCTGTGACATTATTTCATCTTTTTGTGATTCTGTTAATTGTAACTCGGAACCATCTTCTGTGACTAACTTGGTTATTATATGATGGGATTGTTGTTGCTGCACATGCTGTTCATCGTCATTACTTTTTTTGTTACCACCAAGATACTCCCCATGGACATTAGCCATCGCTTCCTCGATATATTGATTCGGTAGTATCTGATTGTTGTCATTATATTGACTTTCATCAGCGCTTGATTGGTCAATTAATCCTAAACTTGTGGCAATACCCGTGGCAACATTGCTTAATGCTTCTGCCTCAGAACTAGGCTCTAGTTTACAAGAATTATTTGGTGTTGATTGCAATTCTATTAAAGTTGAATGACTTTGTTTGCCACCTATTTGTGATATTGTTTGTGCGCCTGGCTCCATCATAAACGGTATTTTCGATGGTAATGATATATTTGATAAAACTTTTATTTTATTGTGTTGATCTAAATTATCAGAATTCGGTATATATTTATCATTTTCATCTTGAAACGTTTGTTCATCGTCAGAAAAGTCCATGACACCGTCATCCCGAGCACGATCTTTATGATTTGATCGCATATGTGCATATAATAAAATCTCCTTTGCAAACGTTTTATTACAGTAAATGCAATGCTGAATATCCTTTTGTTGCTTTTTCGATGATTTATGATTATCATCGCTGTGCTTTTCCAAACTGTCTTGATCGAGAGCGATAAATTCACAATCCATACATTTTGGGAATTTGTAATTAATTGGTGGTTTTATTTTATGTTCAACGTATTGATGATAGAACATCTCCACACGCTTATTGGATTTCATTCCACATTGATCACAAATGCGATCATCAATCTTTTGCTTGTGTGTATTTACTAAATGGCGATAAAAACTGCGATACGATGGTATACTTATTGGACGATTATCTATACCACATTTAATGCACAGCCAGGGGCCAGTTGTATTTTCCGGTCCCTTGGCTATTAGTGCATGCATTGTTTTACTGTCAATTCTAGCTGGCTGTTTTACAGTTACAGGTGTCGACGATGACGGTACTTGTTGCTGAGCTACTTTGCTTCCGGTTTTTGATGAATAAACCACTTGCTTTTGTTGACCATGCGAACCTTTCATTGAAGCGGTATCCCCTCTAACGTTGTTATTTGATGAAGATTGTTGTGGTGAATTTTTTTGCATTATTTTTAACTTTATATTTTTATTGTTCTTAACTAAATGTGGATATTTTTTTAATACTTCACTTATTATCTTAGCATGATTAACACTACCAGAACTGTCCTTAATGACAACCGTTGACTTTTCTTGTGTCGGTTTTAGTTGCTGCTGTTTATTATTATAATTATTGGTGCTTGTCGTGTACGGTTTACTTGCAGGTTTTTCCTTTTTGATAATAGGTTCATCGTCGTCCTCATCCTCGTTAAAATTAGATTCGTCCATACTTTCATAGTCATTTGGATCATCTTCATATTCCTCAGATTGTTCAATTTCTTTACGCTTACGATGTTGCTCTGTGTATTCTTTAATTTCTTGTAGATTCATTTTTTTCATCGGTGGTGATTGTAACGTTGCACTTGACGCTGGACGTTTATTAGGATTTGTGTACCCTTTACGTAATTGTTCAAATGTTGATGTTGATGGACGAACAACATTTTCTTCATCAGATTGATCCTCATAATCATCATCCCTTGTATTACTATCTGCTATTAGCAATGGTTTTGTTTCGTATGAAATAGGATTAAATGAAGGCTCATAGGATAGTACACTTTCATCAGGTGGTTCAAATCGTGATGGGCCGGTTTTTGTTTGAGAATGACTATATCGGGATACTAAAGCAACTGGTTCCGGAATATTTGTCTTATTTACATATGTAACTGGTAATTGTACTTGCTTTTTAACAATACCTTTACTAGACGGCATAGGTACCAGATTCTGTTTTGAAGATGAATATGTGCGCCGTTGCTTATCAGTTATAGGTGTACTTTTAGCCAAGGAACCATATGTTTGACGATTCCCGGCTTGTTTGTTCAACACAATTGGTGGTGGCTTTATTGGTGCTGTTTTCCGATGCGCTTCCAATAATTTCAATAAAACGGTCATATTCATATCACGTGCTGTTTTCAATAACCGATCATACATATTTGTCTCAAATTCCAATGTACCGGTGTACATGAAATTGACAATTGGTACAATGACATCTGCTTGTAAATCCTTCGGCATTATTAAGATATCTTCACTCATCTCACATGTATTTTCCAATACATTAAAATAATCCGTACATGCATTCAGAACTAAACGATGCACTTTTAGCTGAGAATTGTCATTGAATTGTAATGTTAAATCACAATAATCTGTTTTATTGAAGAAATTTTGTAATTTTTGTAGGAAAAATACTCCCCAATTATCAACTTTAACTGATTTTATGTCACCCATTTTCATTTATATGTATTTATTATAGATTTAACCTATACAAATTTATTTTTCTTTGCTTTGATTTATTTTCTTTTTTATTTCTGCTATGCCTCAATATGTTTTTCTGTATTAACTGAATCCTGAAAAAAGTGTATAAAAAAAAATAAAAATAGTAATTGCATTTGAATAAAATTTGTATTTTGGTTTTTATAATATAGATAATTTCTTTGACGAAGGCATTTTACATTAAACATATATTATTATTATTATTATAATTGGAAATTATCAATAATATTAATTCAAAAATGAAAACAAAACAAGAAATGTCTGACCCAAGCGTACTGAAGCTTGGCTTGTCGTTGTTTTCTTCTTTGCTTGGTGCTGCATCATTTTACACACAAAACCATTGATAAACACAACAACAATTTTAACACACACAGTAAAATAAAAAAACGTAATAGGTTCACATTAAAAAAAAATATATTTATATGTATAATCAAAAAAAAATTAACACGAAAAATTAAATTAATAAAAAACGAAAGAAACTTTAATTAAAAAACACTTTAATTTATATTTTTGAAAAGTAAAATAATAAATGAATGAAAACAAAAAAAAATTAATGTTGAAATAGTGAAATTAAATTAATCTACAAACCTTTTTCACAATAATTAAAATTTCAGCTCCATCTCTGTCAACCAGTAAACATATTAACTACTTTTTTGACTCTCTGTATAGATGTCGTTTCAGAAATCCGGTAAGCTAACGTCATCGATTAAATATAATGGCGCTGTTGTTTGTCAAGAGTGTACTAAAAATTAATTAATCTTCATAATTTTCAACATTCTTTGATTTACTTTAATTAAATATATAATTTTATAGAAAAAAATGTAAAAATATTTTATATTTATTGTCTAGTTATTAAATTATTTGCGTTTCTTTTAAGTGAATTTTACGCCAACGCCATTTTGGTTGTGCCATTGGCAAAAATAAAATTCATATATTTTCACCTCCCGGTCCCACTTGGAAACAATTATATGTTGAAAATAAAATAAAATGTTGAATATATTATTTACCCAAATTTATTTCTATGGTGAATAATGTTTCTAGTGGTGAATATATTATACTGTCAAAATACTATTGAATACTAAACTGTTTTGTATTTTTGCATTTCCATTTACATATTGTTAAAGAAAAATATCTTAAAATTGCAATGGCACCAAAATTAAAATTTGCCGAAGGTAAATTACAAAATGGTTATATCATTTAAATTAAATTAATAATTAGGAATTTGTATTTTTTAGGTGAAAAGGTCCTTTGTTTCCATGGACCCCTTATATATGAAGCTAAAGCGCTTAAGAGCCAAATATTAAAAGACAAAACTGTTAAATACTATATACACTATTCCGGATGGAATAAGAAGTAACTGGTAATGCAATTAACATTTTATTTAATATACTTAATTGTATTTAATTTATAGTTGGGATGAATGGGTACCAGAAATGCGAGTTCTTAAATATAATGAAGTAAATGTTCAGAAACAAAAAGAAGTATGTAAAATACATGAAAAACTTGCAGCTAAAAATAAAAGAGGTAATTATCTAAAATACAATCGAAGTTATGTAAAATATATACTTACATTTAAATGTTATTCAGCAAAAAATAAAAGAATAGAACCAACAACACCATCCACAACAACTTCGTCGGGGAAAGATCCGGATTCTAGAGCATCTACACCATCCAAAGAAATCCAACAAAAAGAAACTGCTGTAACTAATACACCAGTAACGCCTGCTGTAGCACAAACAGTTTCTGTACGTGGTAGAAATTCAGTTAAACCATTAACACCATCCGTTACTAAAGAAGATCAAACTCCTGCTGACAATGGTCCAAGAAAGAAACGTGGACGAATGGACACAAATGTTGAGAGTGAAGAACAGTATATATCCAAAGTAGAAATAAAAATAAAGATTCCAGATGAACTTAAATCGTGGTTAGTTGATGATTGGAATGCAATTACAAAGCAAAACAAATTAGTTGAAATTCCAGCTAAAAATACTGTACAAATGATAATTGATAATTATTTGCAACATAAAAAGCAAAATAATAAACTTACACAAAATAAGGAAACGACTGTAAATGATGTATTAAAAGGATTAATTGAGTATTTTAATATAATGCTAGGACCACAACTATTATATAAATATGAAAGACAACAATATTCTGATATTCTTTGTGCACATAATGAGAAACAAATGTCTGAAATATATGGTTCTGTACATTTATTACGTTTATTTGTACGTCTCAGTACAATGTTATCATTTACAGCACTTGATGAAAAGTCTGTACAATGTTTATTGGTTCATATACAGGATTTTTTAAAATATTTAGTTAAAAATGCTTCACAATTTTTCAATATGCAACTATTTATAAATGCAAGTCCTGAATATCATCGTAAATCACAGTAGTTTTATAAAATTTATTAATTTTTTATTTTTTACAAGAGTTTAATAGCTTAGTGTTTAATTATTATTTTTATTCCCCATTTTTTTTATAATTATATAAATAATTTACATTTAATATTAAAGGACTAATTATTATTTAATATATTGTTATTTGTAAAAGTATTGTTGTTTCACTATCACTATATTTAAATATAATAAATACATAAAAATACAACCCCCCACAATATCAATAAAAAAAATATGTATAAAATGATAATAATAATAATAATATATTAAATAAATATAATTATATATAAATTTATTTTTCTTTTAACGTAATAATAATTAATTTTACTTGCCTAAAAAATTAAGGAAAATTATTAAACAAAACCATAAATGGTAATTTCATTACAAAAAAAAAAAAATAATAAGAAGAAGGAAAAAAATATCATTCATCTAAAAAAGGTAATTACATAAAATGTTTTTCTATATTTCTGTTATTACTACTTATTACCTACTGAACAAAATATTATTTTAACATGATTATTGTATTGAAAAAAAAAATAAATAAAAATAATAAACGATTAGGTGTTACAGGTTAGTAGGTTAATAGTATTACAAAATACATTTTTTTTCGTAATGCTGGTATCCCATTCATTCAGTAAAAATAATTCGTTTAATGATAAAAATTTTACCAACTAGTTAGAAATACTAAAAATATTCTCAAATCACAACACTACAAAATCTTCTGTTTATTATATCTAAATGATTTGTAAACATTAAATCTGAAATTTTTGTGAATTTTAATTTATTGAATTTATCAGTGGTTTTGATTAAATTAATTTTTATTTAAACAAAAACTTTATTAAAAAATAAATGAAATTTTATTATTTCTACAGAGTACATCTGTTTTTAACCAGATGCTGTAAATTATACCTAAAGTAATTTGATCAGTGAATTTATAAGGAAATTTTTTTTTTTTTCTCTTTAGGACATATTTTCGGTTAGAATAATGATGAAAAAATTATTATAATTATTATTATGTAACAAAAAAATGCATTAAAAATAATAATTATTAAATATGCAAACGAATAAATAAAGCCTAAATATATTAAAATAAAATTATTTTGCATAAATATTTCAGTAATTTTATTAACAAAAAAAGTTAAATTTTATTTCGTAAATATAAAAACCAACCATGAAGTATGAAAATTTAAAAATAGGTTTTTTGTTATACAGAAATTTTCACATTTTGCCTGTTGTATTATTTTTATTACAAAATTTCTTCTACAAATAAAAGAGACACACATAAAATAAAATTAAATTTTTATTTCTTTCAAAGTAAAATCATAATTATAAATAATTTTTAGCGACATATTTAAAAAAAAAAATCTTTTTTTTTTATCAATGAAAATTTGATTTTCTTTTATCTTTGACGACATTTTTTTGAAGATTTATTATTGCTTTTAGTCTATTTGTAGTTATTTACCTGTATGTAATTAGAGACTAAGGTATTTAGTTATATCTACAGGAGAAAACATAACACTGTGATGGCTAAAAAGGTTTTATTACCTTAAGTCCTAGACGAAGTCTTTTGTATTTTGTTTTTTCCCAAGTTAAACCAACATTTTTCTAGTCTTTGCAGCTTCTTAAGTTACTGCATTTTATCAAAATTTTTAAATTATTAATTTCGTGAGCTCTCTGCGACTTTAACAGTAACTTTTACCTATTTAATTCGATTATATAGTTGATAAATCATTGACCATCTTAATTGCGGATATTTAGTACAAATTGCAATAAATTTCTAACCAAAATAACTCTGGAACTTAATTAGTTCTATAAGTAAAGTAATTATATATATTTTTTTTTTTTTTATTTAATATAAATTAGGTCACGCTTTAATTATTTTACAACAAAAAAACAAAAACCTTGCAAGTGAAGCACACGAGTAAAAAAAAAAAAAAAAAAAAATTATTTAAATTCGCTGATATTAGAATAATATATATTTTTTTTAATTTTTAAAAAGTGAGCCAGATTAATACCATTAATAATATAAAACTTTAAGCAATAATATATTTAAAATAAATAAAATATAAAATCAAGTCAACGATTTATTTTAATTAAATTTTGTTATTTTTAATAAAAAAAACAGAAAAAAATTACCTTGTCATACAATTAAAATTATCAATATTAATAATAATTTTATTTCGTTGTTCAATAATAATTTTTTTTTTTTTTTTGTTTTGTATGAGAAAGTCATCCTAAAATTAAAGCTAAAGGTCATTTATTTATTATTGTACAAAAAAAAAAAAAAAAAAAAAAAACTTAAAATAAAAAGCAAAAGTGTCAGATGGGACCTACTTTATTTGCTTTATTTAAACCATATTAAATATTGAATGAATAATAATAAAATCCATGATAAATACAAAAACACAACACAAAACACAACACAACACAAACTCTTCCTTATATGGCAACAAAATTACTTAATACCAATTCAAGTAAAGAAAAAAATAAATAAAAAAAAATTTAATAACATTTCTGTATATAACATGCTGTAAAGAGTAAACTTGTAATACCTTTTATTAGCTTCTGTATAAACTGTATAAACATAATATACAATCAATTGAAAAGATATTTATCATATTTATAAAAATGTCTTTAAAGTGAACTTGATTTGTATTTTATTAAAATTTATTGGTAATATTTATCTTTAATATTAATGGAGAATAGCAAAAGAATACGGACATGAATTTATGTAATCTCTCGCAGGTTGTGAAAGTTAAAATTTTATTAGTTAAACTCCTATTGGATTCTTATTTATTTTATTCGTTAAACTTTTCTTCAACGTTTAATGTTTACAAAAATTGGTGGAATTTCATTACATTTCTAGTCTTAATTATTGTGTTTTTTTATCTGTTTATACTTTTAAGCGTTAATTTTCTGTTTGATAGCTACGTCGCCCAAAATTTCGATAAGGTTTTAGGTATTTAAGGAAGAAAGTTAATGATTTGAGTGTTCAAACATTCCACATACATTAAAGAATCGTCGTTCTTGTTTTAAGCTTACAAAGCGTTAATTTTGTGTCAGATTTTTACAGTCCCGTTCTGTGCATTTTTCCTTAAAATCATAATTACTAAAATCTCCTTAAAAATTGTTTATAAAATTTTTAAAATTTCACAATATGCATATGGATAATTAATTAATCTTACAGCTCCATTTCTGTCTCCAATCTAAAATACTAATTTTCTTTTTGGTGTAGCTTCCTAAACATGACAGAAAAAAAAAAAAAAAAAAAATCTTCCATTCATACGCCTGATAACAGCCTAAATTTAAACTAAAATTCCATAGAAATATTATTTTCATTTCATTCAAATTTTTTATTTATAATTTCTAATATTTTGTTTTACAAAAAAAAAAGAAAAAAGAGAGCAAAATTCTATTTTAAAATTTTCTTAAATAAATAATTATTCGTTTTCTGCTATTAAGACATAGATTTACGGTCAATTCTCAAGAATATTTTTTATTTCTGATATGTATGCTGTGATTAATGGTTTTTGCGTTATACATTTTTAATTTTTTATTTCTTTTTTTGTATTAATATAAGGTCGCAGTGTTAATTTACAAGATAATAGAAAAGTTAGTTGTACCAAGGAATGAATAAATGATAAAATTTGTTAAATTAATTAGAAAGGAATGCAATAATTGCGACACTCTGCTGTTTTTTTTTTTTTTTTTCGTTATAATTTAAATCGGATGATTTTTTCACTCAACAACCAACGGATTTCTTATTTATTTTTCTTTTTTATTTTTTGTTGTTGAAATATGCCGAAAAAACGATATTTTTATCACAAAAATAAAAAATATATATATAAAATCCTCGTTCTAATAATGACGACTTTATATAAATAAATAAAAAAAATAAAAATTAGAAATTTTTTTTATATAGCTTGCACCTGTTAAGATTTCCTTAACGAAAAGAGTACAAAATTTTTCTAAAGAAAGTCGCTGTAATCACAATGGTGATATATTTTTTTTTTTTTAAGATTAGGGTGTGGGTGTTTATAATATGCAGACGTTAACAGAATGCACATTTAAATTTAAAAAAAAAATCAAATAATTTATTAAAGTGACATGATCCAGGTCCCGTTACTTAAAAGAAAAAAAAACAATTTTTAATTTAAAAAACACAACAAACAGAATTTTTATAATTCCCACTACTTTTTCAATGTTTGCGAAAATAAAATTTTCTTCAATAAAAGATTAAACTGGTGGGGCAGAGATTATTTACATGAAAATAATTTAAAAAAAAAACCCAAGAAAAAATTAACTGGTGGGATCAGAGCACGTGATTATTTTTAGAGTAGGAGGCATAAATTTTCAATGCATTAGTATTGTGTTGTTTATAAAATTTTCATTTTAGAAAAAAAAAAAATTTTTTTTTTTTGTTTTAGAGAAAATAATTTTCACCCGGTGGGGTTATGTAAGACGAGAAGCAGCAAATACAACCAGAGTAATACCAGCAGCTAATTTTAATACAATAATGATAACATTGTATTGGTGAATAATAAACAAAACTTGTTAAGGATAATTTCACCTCGTTTCGTTGCTTTAAAAAAAAAAAAAACTTTTTTTTTTTTTTATTAATTTAAATTAAAAAAATTTCTTTCGTTACAAAATATAAAACTTGTTGGTGTTATATTTTACTTACGTCGTTGTATTTGCTTCTGTATTTCAGTTCATTTTGTATTTTTGCTTAAATTTTTTTTTTTGTAGTAAACTCAACTTAAGTAAACTTTTTGTCAAAAAGTTTTTAGCCGTTTTTCAGTTCGCCATCAATCTGTTTAAGTCGCGGATTCATTTGTAAGTATAGTTTTAAAAAATTTGGATTAATAATTTGTATTTATTTTTGATTCTTTTTTTACTTCTATTATTATTATTAATTAATTTATTAATGGAAAAATCTATATAAAATTAACAAAAAAATAAAATAATTTAAATTTAATTTAATTAATATAAAAATTAATTAATAAATTTTATTTAATATTTGTGCTGTGATTTTGGGCTTGAAAAGTGTATTTAAAAAAAAAAAGTGCAAAACGTAACATTTATTTTGTAAGTTAATTTTATGGTTGGATTTAACCATAGATTAGAATAATAAAAAAAAATTAAATATTAATTTTCAATTAAAAGTTCATAAAATAGTAATTAGAAATTTGAAAAAATATATATAAGTAAAAAGTAGTGAAAAGTAATTTCTTTTATCATCAAATTGGATTAATTAAATAATAAAAAAAAAATTCGTTAATTTATTACGGTTACAAAACAAAAAACAGAAAAAAGCAGACAAAAATGTACAAAAATAGTAAACTAGCTGAATGATTAAAAATAAATAAATAAATTTAGTGTATTTGATTACGCATGCGCAATAATAATAAATCTAAAAAAAAAAAAAAAAAAAAACTTGCGCAAAATAAATACTTAACCAATTAACGTTAGTGTTTAACGTAGATTATGGCAACACATATGTATATAAAAAAAAAAAAAAAACAAACAAAAACTATCAAAGAAAAACGCGAACAAATATTGAATTTTTCATTCATTCTATTTATATTATGTTTTAAAAATAGAATTTCTTCTATTGCGCAAATGTATTTGACTTTAAAAATAATAATAATTATTATTATTATAATATAATAAAACAGTAAAATTATAATTATTTATTATTGTCAAGTTCTAATATACAATTTTTTTTATTATTTTGGCTTCCTATAATCCAGTGTTTTAAATTACCAATCAGAATTAATCGACTTAGGATATTCTTATGTAAATTTTTAATATTATGTTTAGGCGTTTTTATTTTAATTACAAAATTTTCATTCGAACATCTATCAATAATAATAACAAATGCAGCTTCAGTTAAATGACTTAACATTTTTTTACTTAAACTTCAAAAACAAAACAAAATTATTAAGTCATGGACACCAGCTATAAATAAATGATTATTTCTTGGTTTTATTACAAATTATAAAAAAAAATTTCTCTGATTATTTAATAAAAATAATTAAGATTTTTCTATGCCATTTGAAATATAGTTAAGTCAAATATAAATCAAAAATAATTTATCAGATAACAGAAAATGTAACAGACGGTGGATGACGTAATATGTTAAATATTTACACGAAATAAAAATAAGAAATGCAGTTTTTTTTTTTCTCTCTACAAGTATTTAGTCATTATATTTTATTATTTGTTTTGTAAACCAACAAAAAAAGAAAAAAAAAAGAGAATGAGGAAGATATTTAAGTATTTTATGCATGCGCAATTTACATTTTGGATTATTTATTTAAATATTGACCGAATTTATTGTGTTATGATTCAAATGCAAATAAAATAATTTTTTATTTCTTTTTATTGCTATAAATATATGATTTAAAGGTTTTTAAAAAAAAAAAAATAAAAACAAATTTAAATAAAACTTTAAAGTCACGTGAATTAAATGTGAGGTAAATTTATAAGCATTTCGCTTACAATTTTTAATTAATTATTTACTGTACTAAATACCTCAATTTTGGTCAGAAAATAAAATAATATGATTGGTTTTTTTTTTCTGTGCTTCTATTTGTTCTGTCTGCCGTTTTAATTATAATTTTTGTATAATTAATAAAAAAAAATTCTCTTCAAAATTGCATATTATTATTTAATTACATTTTCTCGTTAATAAATGATTTATGTTAATTAGTACATGAAATAACTGACAGTTTGAATAAAATTAAAAAAATTGAAGAAAATCTTTAACATGATTGTCTTTTATTAATTAACTGGAAATTTCATTTAATCATTTAATCATTTAATATTTGTTAATCAGATTATTAAATGCGGTCTCCTAATATTATTAAAATTGCTTATGCTTTGCTTTGCTTTTTAATTAAGATTTAAAGCCGTTTCTTTATTTTGTTTTTATTTTTCTATACAAAACCGAATATCCGCTTTCGATGATTCAACTTTGACTCTGATTTCAAAAATTGTTTAAATCTGTTTTATTTAGAAATTAAAAAAAAAAAATTCAATATAATTTGATGCATAATTTACATGCAAATTTGTCACCATGATCAGTCATTTTTATTTACATATAAATTTAATAACAATAACCTTGCTAGTAATGTTTACATATCACCAAATATAGCATAAAATGTTGTTCAGTCTAATGACCCAATCGCAATAGACTGGCTAAAAAAAAAAAATTAACTGACTTAAGCAAAGTAGCTCGTTTAAAAATCCTACAAAAAACCTTATTTAACACATTTTGTAATCAAAAAAATCCAGAATTCTAAAGTCTAAAGTTACTTCACAATTTTTAAAAATTTATTGTGACGACAATTAAAAGAAAATTGGAAATTTTTTTTATCACAATTTATTAATTAGACTATCCTTTATCTAATTAATTTTTTGTTTTTCGCCAATTTTTAGCTTAATTATTATTTTAATATGGATTTACCCAAAGTAATGAAATTACTAATTATAGGAAAAGTAAGGGAAAAATTTTTTTTTTGAGTCATAAAGATTTTTATAACAGGTTTTTCAATATCTTTAAAATGATACCAAGTTCCATCCTCTACTTCTTCTCGATCGTCTTGAGAGTCTAAGTCGGTAGTTCCTCATTTTTCTTATGTGTATTAAGTTTCTCACTTTAAGTCCCTTGAATAAAACATAAAAAAAACGCATAACTACGGTTAATGTTTAAAGAGCAAGACATGAAAAAAAAAGGAGAAAAAAAAACAAAAATTACCTAGCTGACCAATTAAAACAATAAACAGATTAATTACAGATGCTTTTGTTGTTGTTTTGAATAACATTTAAGTGTATGACGCATGAGCATATCATCTGTTGTTGTTTTATTCATTTTTCAAGCAATAATATAAAAAAAAAGACAAAAATCAAAGATAGTTTTCCCTTTTTTTTTCGGTTTTCTGTTTTTTGTTTTTTTTTTGTTGTTTAAAGTGAAAATTTTAAGCCAAAAACAAACCCAACGACACACCCAGTTCTTTGTTTTTGATTTTTTTTTTTTTTTATTAATTTTATTTTATTTTCGCGTTTAAAATGCGTTTTTTGTTTTTTTTTTTTTTTTGTGAAAAACTTGCATTATTATTAAATTGCTTTTTGTATGTACATCACCTAAATATTTAATTAAAAAAAAAAAAATTTAATCAGGTTAAATTAAAAACATTTTTTTTTTTTTTTTTTTTGTTTATTTTTAATTATGTAATTTATATGTTTTGTTTTTGATGATTATAACGGTTTTATTATTATTTGCAAAAAAAAAATATATATATATATATTTTGCATAAATTATTATTTCATTTTTTTTTTTTATTAACACAAATTTCCGTTTTTAAATTAATTTACTTTCTTTTAAAGTTAAATTTGAATAGTAAAAAAAAAAAAAAAAATTTATTTCTTGATTGAAGAAGAATTTTTGTTTGTAATGTAAAAAAATGTCAGTCAATCAATAAATGTTTATCAGAAAGAAGAAAGAAGAAAAGAAATGAAAAGAAATTCCAGAAACTATAGTTATGCCTGCATTTTAGTAAAAGTTTTTTTTTTTATATTTTCATTTCGGTTTTTTATCGATAAATTATAAAACTTATTAATCAATAAAAAGCGAAAGTAAGACGTTAAACGTTTTTTCTTCTTCTTCTCCTTCTTTACACTAATCAATTAAAAGTTTTATATTTTTATATTTTTCTCTTCTTTTTATTATTATTAAATTAATTAATTGTTATAATCGATTTGTTCATTGATTTTTTTTTATTAATTAATTAATTAAATTTTTGTTATTGATTTTTTATTGCAGATTTGAATTTAAATTTTTTTTAGTCAAGAAGTAATAAAACAAAAAACAGTAAAATGGACGCGATTAAGAAGAAAATGCAAGGGATGAAGCTCGAGAAGGACAATGCATTAGAACGTGCATCTGTTTGTGAGCAACAAGCCCGTGATGCTAATTTACGTGCCGAAAAGGTATGCATAATCAAATCAAACAAATATTAGACCCAAAAATTTGATTAACAATTTCATGTTTTTTCTTTAATTTAATTTTCAAATAGGCTGAGGAAGAAGCTCGTCAATTACAAAAGAAAATCCAAACCGTTGAAAATGAGCTCGATCAAACACAAGAAGCATTGATGCAAGTTAATGCTAAATTAGAAGAGAAGGACAAGGCACTCCAAAATGTAAGTCAAATTTTTAATGTTTCAATATCGGGTTAAAATGCATTTTTTGTGAAAAAACTTGCATAAAAAATACGCAAATAAATAAAAAATGTTTAATAAAAATGAATTGCGGAATGCTTTTATAGCAAAAAAAAAAAAAAAAAATTCTGCGCAAACGACTTAAGAAAAATATTTTATGATTCTAATTTGTTTATTATATATAGGAATAAACATAATTTAAAGGCAAATTTTTTTTTTATTATTTCTACCAAGAATTATTAATAATAATAAAAAAAAAATATAAAATTCAAAAATCTGTATAGAAACGAGCACAAAATCTAAATTAAGAGATTTTTCTAAAATGAAAATTTTCTGTAGGTTTTTCTTCGGTCTTTTCTTCTTCTTGTTGTTGTTGTTGTTGTTTTTCTATTTTATTGAGATCATGTTACTGTGCGCTTCTATTTTTAAATGGAAATAGCCTAAACATTTGAAAAAAAAAAACAGTTTTCTTTGCTGTGTATGAGGATGAAAAAAGTAAAAACAAAAAATTTTTTCTAGAGACGTTGCCAAATACGGCGTCCTATAAAAAACCCGGATAAATAGTATAAAATGTTTTTTTTTTTTACATCTTCTTGATTAAACATAAACGCACACACACATACATTATAACTTGCCAAAACAGATTAAAGAAAAAAAAAAAAAATAATAAATTTAAAATTATTTACTTTTCGCATATATTAATTAGTATTAGTTTATTTTATGTATTTTTATGATGCCCCATTTGGCATCTGTTTCTTCGATTTAATGTCGTCATATGTTCTGAACAAAAACAAAAAAAAATGTTTTAACAATATTTAGCCTAGACACACAAATAACTGGTATAAATAATTTGAAAAAAAAAAAATATATATATATTTCGCGAAAATTGAAAAAAGAAGAAAACACACATTAACTGCGAAAACAGATAATTGATAAATGCGTTAAACAATGAAATACTTAAATAAATTTTGCAAAGAAAAAATTTAATAATGATGGATAAATTCTATTTTAAGAATTTTGTTCTTAATGAAAGTGATTTTTCTTTTCTTTCTATCGTCTACTTGTTGAAATTTTTTCCCAATTATTAACGAAAACCAACAAATGCCAAAATTAGTATATTACACATGGGAAATATTTAGTTTTCTTATTTTTTAATTGCTTACATATTTTTTTTTTGCATAAAAATCTGCCCAAAATATTAATTGATTTTATTCTGTTTGCATACCGTGTAACGCAATGTTACAGTTAAGAGATTTTAATTTAAATAATACTAAAAAAATAGTAGAGAGAAACTAAAAGTTTTTTTTATAACTAAAACAAAATATATAATATAAAAATGATTGGTTTACCGTGTACAAATCAATCAAATAATAAAAAATTAAATCAAAATTGTAATAAAAAAAATAAATCATCGGTTAAGTCAATAAAAAAAATTTGTGAGAAACTATCAAATGTAAAGAAATTGAAAAATATACGAAAGAATGTAAAGGTGAATAAAAGTTATACGTGTAGTTCAAGTAATAAACAACAGAGTACACTAGATAAATTAAATAAAACTGATACAACTTCACTATATAATAAAAAACGATCGAAGCGACATTATGTTGATAATATAAAAACAAATTTAATGTCAGTCAAAAATAATTTCAATCAAGATGGCTGCAAACATTATAATACGGTGATAATAAAAAATATAAAAATGTGTGATAGTGGTAATAATAATAATACCACAATACCAATTTCGGGTATTAAAAAACGTGGACATCAACATCATCCAAAGAATATTGGTACCAGACGTTCAAATATACCAGCCGATGAGGTTATAGCTGCATTACGTAGTGCAGTTGACATTTCATATTGTGTTGATAATAATAATTCATTACTTATATCTAATTCTACATTAATATCATCCGGTAATGACGTTAATCAACAATTTGAAATTGATAGTAATAATATAAATAATAATAATAATAATAGTAATATATTATCAAATATTACAAATAATGATAATGATAGAATAGCAACGCCTACAACTATTGTAAAAGCGATTGAAGAAAGTAATGGCAATATCTTATGTGATAATAATAATATAAAACGAAGAAGTAATAAAAAGAAATCATCAGATGATAGTAAATTAAATAAGGGTGATTCAGATAAACGTAAACGGCGTTCACGTCACTTGCAACAATTAAATTATCAAGATATAACAAAATTAGAGAGAACGTCTGGCGAGGGTGCACCTAGCGAATTAGATCAAGATACAGAAAATGATCCTGAAGCAGCTGAATGGGCTAAATTACGATGCACAAGCGAACGTACAGAAGTTGTCGCTGAACGTGAATATCGTCGTCAAAATCGTAGATGTGCTGATTATCCAGGTTTAGCCTTTGGACGTTCTATATTTAGTTCTGATACAATGATGAAATTTAATATAATACGTAATGAACTTCACAATATTATGAACACACAATTAAAAAGGGTAGGTTGTCGTCAATTCACAAATATTTAAAGTGTTTATTTTGGTAAGACTACATAATAAATTCAATAAATCAATCTTTTCCATCATTAAATCAAAATTATAATTACATTAACTATGTAACTAATTCATTTAATTATTATTTTTCAAAGAAAGGCCTGATATACGAAAACAACAAGGTTAATCATCACATTAAATATTACGAAAAGAAAGAAAGAAAGAATGAAAAAACGAACAAAAAAGATTAAATAAAAAAAAAAGAGAAAAAAAAAAAAAAGTTTCTTTTTTAAACATAGAAAATAAATATTATTTCATCATGATAACTGAAATAATAAAAAATAGAAAAATTTGATATAAATATAGAAGAATTTCTGTGTTTCTGCGAAATATATATATATATTTTTTTTAATCTACCTAATGTAAACAATTAAATAAAGTAAAAAAAAAGAAAGAAAGAAAGAAGTAAAAGTGACGTCATTTGCAAAATATTTCATTTTATTTTCCATTGCTCTTTATATATATATATATTTTTTTTTTGTTAAAACAATTTTATTTTATTTTATTCAATTACAAATTGTATTTATTTATGATTTTAATTATTTATTTTCCTATATTTTTTACTTCGTTTTTAAAAGACGAATGAGTTTTATTTTTTTTTTTTTTTGTTAAATAAAATAAAATTAAAAAGAAAAAAAAAACTAAAATTAAATTATTCAAAAACAAATACAAAGTTTATTTATTTATAAACATACATACAAAGTATAATTATTTTATATTTATAATATAAAAAATAATATATCCACGAAGTAGAATAGCAAATGATGAATTTGTTGTTTTTTTTTTTTTTTTCGTGTTCTCTAAACAGAAATATTTTGTATTTGTGTGTCGCGCCGTATATTAAATACGAATCTAATTATAGAAATGTTTTATATATATATATATTATTTAAACATTTTCCAACCATATAATATTTTTTTATTTAAGCGTACAAAGAAGTATTAATAATTAATATTTATTTTAATTTTTCGCGAATTTATATTAATTATCTTATTAATTTAATAGGAAGGAAAATGTATAGTAACACCATCTATTTTCTGATAGCACCAAGTATAACTGCACAAATATTTGATGGACAAAATAAAATTTAAACAAAAAACGTCAATCATGTGTGTTTAAATAATAACTTTTGAATGAATTTAAAAAAGTAAAAAAAAAAAAACTAATTAAATTAAATTAAACACATGTGTCACATATTATGCATTCAATTTTATTATTATTTTTTTTATCCATAAATGGTTATGATTTTTTTTTTATATTATTCATATTTTGTATATGGATTTGTAATTATATTAAAAGAAAAGTATATAAAAGAAAAGGCAACATGTGTCTAGAGACTATCTTACTTGTTACATGTTATTAATTTGTATTAAATATAATAGATAAACGTCCTCGGTTTATTTATTTGTTTAATATGAAGTTTTTTTGTTTTACGTAATACAACACCGTCTTCATGTACATTAATTATTAATGGGAGTATGAAAGTCATAATATTTTGCAATCAAAAATATATTTTTTTTTTTAATTTCATATACTTACATGGTAGTAACAGCATTTTGTTATGGTTTTACAGCTGTAACGATTACAAAGTCTAGCGTAATATATTATTTATAGAAAAATAGAGCATTTTCTTTTTTTTTTGATTCATTTGAATAATTTAAATATAATTCGTTGTGTGTATCAAGAATTTTAATTATCTAACACGGAATGTGACATAATTAATTAAACGTTAAGAAAATTTAATATAATTTAATTGAAGACAAGTTATAAAGTAATTTAAAATCAGTTTAATGATCACCTTAATTTAATTTATTTTTTTCTTTATATTTATTTATTATTGTAATTCAATATATTCAGGTGTTTTCATCAAATAATTCATCCATTTCCACATCAGTTTATCGAATGTCATTATCATATGATTTATGAAAAAAAATAGTTTTATCATTTGGGCATGCGTTATAAATAACATCTAAAATTACAATAAAAATGAAATAAAATTCGGTAAATTTAACAGAGATTTTAAAAATAATAGTAAAAAAGAAATAAACCACCAATTAAAATACATATTTATAAAAAAAGAAATAATTAAATTAAGAAAGAAAGAAAAACTAGAATTTAAGGCAAACGGCACTTAAATATTGCGGTTTAAACTATTTTAAATAAAAATTTAAAAAAAAAAAAAACAAAATGTTTAACTCAAACGCACTTTAAATGTTGCATCGCACCAAAATAAAAATCCCACTACAAGAAATGAGATTTTTATTGAAAATTAAACGAGTCAAATATTTTTTTTGTATGTTTTATTATATTTTATCTTTACCAACACTTTTTTTTTTTTGAATTATGCTATTGTTATTTCATATTTTTATGTTTAATTTCCAATTGAAATTTATTTAGTTAGAGAAGGGTAAATAGTTTTTATTTATTAAATAAATCTACTATTACGCATACACTGACACGTTGCTAGTAAAGTGGTTGTACACCGCCATTTTGCATTAATATATAGTAAAAAAAAAAAAAAAACACGGGCGAGTCATTCTCTCAACATTCAAATTTTATCCAAAATATAATTAAAACCTAAATTAAAGGTTGAATAAATTCTATTCATTATCTTTTATTGTTAAATTTATTTTTAATAATAATAAAAAAAAAATCGCTTTTTTAAGTAAAAATCGGTAAAAATTTAATCATTAAATATATTGAGAAAAGAGAGAGAGTGTCGTTGAGTTTTAATATATATATATATATATATTTTTTTTTTTTTATTAATTTTTTGTTGTCACTGTGTTTCGTGGTGTTGTGTACGGTAAAAGGCGAGGCCTCATCGAAAAATAAAGAAAAAAAAAAATTAAAGTTAAAAGTACATTTTTGTAGTAGTCACAGCATTAGGTTTATTTTAATTAAAACCTAATTAATTAATTTAAAATAAATTTTTTCCAAATTTTAATAAAATATATTCCCTTAAAACGTGTTTATTGCTCGCTATAGTAAAACGATCACATTCCGTGTATATTTTTTTTTATATAAAAATTGTGAATTCTTTACATTAAAGTAAAAAAAAAATTTTTTATTGTAAGCTAGAAATAATAAAGTGTCTTCGAAAAAAGTGTTTTTTAATAAAGCATTAAAAATAAAAGAAAAAAAAAATAGTTCCAATCGTTTAGTTGGTGCCACACAATTATATAAAAGAATAAAAATTAAGAGTATTTAAGTGCTATATAGTATTAAAAAAAAATAAATTAAAAATGACGTCAAATATACAACAAGGTTCATTGTTAGATGTACTTAAGAAAAAAATGCGACAAACCAAGGAAGAAATGGAAAAATATAAAGACGAATGTGAAGAATATCACAAAAATTATCAACTTGAAATAATGAAACGTGAAGAAGTAAGATTAAATTATTTTTTTTTTTTTTTTATCATTATTTAACAAACACCTGAACAAGTTATTTAAGTCACTACGAAAAAAAAAAGAAAAAATTCAACGAGTTTTGGTTAATTTTGTTTTTTTTTTTTTATTATTATTATTCAAATATATACACAACGAATTTAAGTAAAAAAAAAATTTAATTAAAGTAGAGAAAAAAAAAATTGAAGAAAATGCTCTAAAACTAAAAAAAAAAAAGACACGTTAAATGAAAATAAAATATACGGTACCAGAAATGTCATTTTACGGTTATTCATTTCTTTGCTACTTTATTGATAATTTTCTTTATGTAAATCTTTTTATTTTATATTTAAATATATATAATTCAAGAAATAGTTTTTATATTATTTCTTTTTTTGGTTATGATGACAAAAAAAAAAAAAAGAAAATAAAAAGCAAAAAGGCACATAGTAACGCAATATGCCGGACGACCATCTTGTGTCCATTTTGGAGTTATTTATTTCCTTTTTCGTGTGTTATTTCTGCAAAATGAAAAATATTTTGCAATTTATTTATTAATTTAATAATCTCTTATGCAAAATATAAAAAAAAAAGTTTTTAATTAAAAGAAATTTATAAAAAATTTTTGATTACACATTTTTCTTTTTTTTTTTTTTTTTTTTTTTTTTTGCATGTAATCAAAGACAAATGTTTTTTTTTTTTTCGTTTATTATTTTTTGTCTTCTTTTAATACTTGTATGAACAAAATATGTGATAATAATAATTGTACGAAAACGTATTTCACATGCCGAAAAATAACAATTACACACATAATGAATGAAACAAAATAATAATTATTATGGGTGTAAAAGAGTAAAATATTTGATTTGTGTTTAAATGGAATTTTTTATTTTTTCGTTTCTTTAATAAAAAGATGACGTAGGCGCGCGCATAGTTATTTTAAAGCAAAATTTTCATTTTTGTATTCAGAAAACAACAAAAATTTAATTCGAAAACGGCTAAAATGTTTCTATTGGTTCCCCCCAAATATTTGTATCCAGTGTATCAACCGGCTTCTTTAATTAATTAATAAAAAAAAAATTGGAATAAATATTTTTTTCGTTGCGTTATTGAAATGCATGCATTGTTGCCAGTTTTTGTTTGGGATTAAAACAATAATTTTTTTTCTATTTTAATTAATTATAAAAACCTGACACGATCATTTCTTTCGCATTATTTTGGATAAATAAATGGTGTTTGCCAATCTAAAGCACCTTTAAGTTTTTCTTTAAAAATAATAAAATATAATTTTGGCTAATGACAGCAGCATTAATAGATTAAAGAAAATAATTATTTTTTTTTCTTTGATAAGAAAAACTGTGTTGACGTAATATTTCATTAATTTATTTTTATTTTTATTTTATCTTATCTATTTGGATTTATTTTTATTAAAAAGAATTTTTTTCTTTTAATAATTTTTTAAAATTTTATTTATTTATTTTGTATGTTAAGCTTAACACCACACCACACCCCAGATTTTATTGTGGTATAGACTCGTTAATTATTTATTATTAATTAATTTGTTTATAATAACAAAAAAAAAAAAACGACGAAAATGATTGCTGTAGCAAATGCTGTAGCAAATGTCTCAATGACACAATGTTTGATGTTTACTCCATTGTGTGTTTATGTGTTTGTGTGTGAGAACGTCTTTCAAAATTATTCATTCGCCAAAAATGTAATTAATTTATCATTATTATGTTGATTAATAGAGGAGACTAATAGACACGGCTGGTGGCAGTGTATTTTATTTAATTAAGCTTTAATTAGTTTGTCCATTAAGCAGCACATAGGCAAAGCATTACCTTTTCGAATGTTTTTAAATATTAATTAACTGGCCGGTCTCAGTAATTATTCAAAACAGACAACAATACACATTTTTTTTTTTGGTCAGCGTAATACTATTTTTTTTACGGAACGATTTATTTAAAAGTAAAAGTTTTTTTTTTTTTTGCTTAAAGAATGTTTTGCTTTGCATACATTCAATTGTATTGAAATTAATTTCAGTGTCACAATAATTATTTTTTTCTGTTTTATTAAATTAAATTAAATTTGGCGGCCGGCTTACGTACGTACGTAATGCATAAAACAATGAAAATAAATAAAAAAGAAAAAAGAAATTTTATATTTAATTATACAATAATTGCTACTTGATAAAAAAAAAAAAATTGTTTTTCAATGACTCATTTTTGCTATAAATAATAAGAAACCTCTGAATGACGTCATTTTCGTTTATTTCTTTAGCATAAAATTTGCGTGTTTAACCGAAATTTTTTATTTATTTATTTATTGAGAAAAACAATTTAATTTCTTTTTTTTTTTTTTTTTTTGTTATTTATTTTACCTGAGAGAAACATGTTTAATATTTTTCCGTTGTAATTATACATATGTGTGTTTTCTGGCTTGTTGTCTATCTTTGAGATATTTTTTTTTCTTTAGTCGCAAGCATAAGAAATAATTTAATTAATTAATTAAATTTTTTGTCGTTTTTTTTATTTTTTAAAGTAATTTTTAATTAAATAATCATTTCAAGGTACAACACATATATGCTAAAAATAAAATTACAAAGTTTAACATTTAACGTTACGACTCGACTGACTGTTGTATAACAGAAAAAAAATGTTATTATTCATTATTTTGATTACAATTATTAATTAAAAAACGTCAATTAAATTAAATTGAATTATTATTGCGTAAGAGAAATTAATAAATCTCTCTCATTGTATTATCAAAATAATAATGTCACCACCATACACAGCAGTGGCATTGATATGTGTGGTTTGGTTACGCATCGATAATAATTCTTTTTTTTTTTTTTGATTTATGTATTATCAATCGGAAATTAAATATAAAAGAATTTTTATTTTTTTTATTGAATTGATTTGATTTGTCAAAAAACGATACACGAAAAAAAAAAAACTTCTCTCAATAATCATTGTATTAAATATTTGTTTGAAAATAGGAAATTGTTATTTCCTGAATTTTTGGACCAACAAAAAAAATAATGTTTTTTTTTTTTACCTAAAAAATTTGTTAATAATTAATTCTTCTACACACACACCCACACCTTGTTTTTTATGTAATAATAAAATATAATTTCTGGACAATCGCGTTGTCCACGTTGTGTCTTTTCCTCTGTCTGTTTTTTTTTTTTTTGTTGTTGTTGTTGTTGCATTGTTTGATCTGGCTGGATATCATTTTGTTGTTGCTTAATGAACCATTTTGTGTTTTAATGAGAAATAAAAACGACAAACAAATTAAATAATTGTTTATAGAAAATGTTCAATTTATTTGATGAATTTTTGTTATGAATTTTACAGATTGAAAAATAATAAAAAAAAACAATTTGCCTTTAATTAAATTATGAATCATAAATAATAAATAACAAAAAAAAAAAACAAAAACCAATAAAACCGGAATAAAACATGTCTCGTTTCCTTTTTTTTTTTTCCCCATTATTTTTTTTGTTTTGTTACTTGAAAACTATAAAAACAAACAAAAATATAGGCTGAATCAGAAGTAGCTGCACTTAATCGTCGCATCCAACTTCTTGAAGAAGATTTGGAACGTTCAGAAGAACGTTTAGGCTCAGCAACAGCTAAACTCGCCGAAGCATCTCAAGCAGCTGATGAAAGTGAACGGTAGGTTCTGATTTTATATGTTTTTAGTGTATAAGGGAGATTTTTTTTTTCCGTTTTTAAATACTCTTCAAAGTTAAATCCTCTTTAATTTTGGGTTAAATTTATGAAAATTTCTTTTAAACATAACTGACAATAAATATTAAAGGATACGGAAAGCACTTGAAAACCGAACTAATATGGAAGATGATCGTGTAGCTATTTTGGAAGCCCAATTATCACAAGCAAAATTAATTGCTGAAGAAGCTGACAAGAAATACGAAGAGGTAGTTTTCATATTTAATTTACCTTAAAAAAAAAAATCTACGTTATTAGGGCTGCAATGATGTTTATTTTAAATAAACGTTGTCGCAATGTTAGGGACGTTAGGGCTTAAAATAATTTAATTACCTTTCAGCTTTTAGTGTTGCTGATTTCCTCTAGAGGTTGCTGATTTATTATTATTATTATTTTTTTTTTTTTACTATTTCACGAAAATACTTACAAAATTTTGTATTTTTTTTTCCCCCCTCTTCGGGAATTGTCTCCCAAAAACCTTAAAAATCGAATAGTGCAAGAAAAATTCTTGAAAATCGTTCACTCGCCGATGAAGAACGTATGGATGCATTGGAGAATCAATTGAAGGAAGCCCGTTTCTTGGCTGAAGAAGCTGATAAGAAATATGATGAGGTGCAAATTGCGTCATCGATAACTTGATTGATTTTGTTTTTGTTTTATTTTTTTTTACTAATATTTTTATTAAATAATAATTAAAAAAGAAAAATTTTTTTTTTCTTTGCAATATATGAAAAATAAAAAAGAAAAGAAAAGTTTTAATGAAAATTTTCAACGAAAACAAGTTGGAAATAATACAAACTATACATACGAAGAATAATGATTAAAGTCGCGGAATATGAAGAAATAAGACGATGTTACATACGAGAATGTCTTGTTGATTTTTCAATAGAATCCCTTTTATCACCATCGCTCTAAGGGTGTGCGAAAATTTGCAATACGAAATATAATTTGTTTTTTTTTTTTTTTTTTTTAATTTTATCGGATTTTATCGGTGTTTTAATTTGTCCAAATGGTGCCTTTTTAATTGACTATTTGTTGGACCTTTTTCTTTTTTAATTAATTAATATTTAAATGAAGAAATTATGTAGTTTTTGGATACATATTTATATTAATGGAGTTTATTATTATTATTATTATTAATTTTATTTTTCATTGGAAATTTTATTAACAAAATAAAACTAAAAAAAAAAAAAAAAAAATATGAGAAAAAACTAATTTGCAGCTAATTAATTATTAATTAAAAAAATATATATTTATATAGAAATAAATAATATGCTACTAAAACTAATCAACAAAAAAATATATTAATAAAAAAATGCCTTAATCACAATATTTTTTTTTTTTTTTTTTGTTATAATTATATTATATTATATTATTGAAAAAAGAAAATATTTTATTGTAAATTATTAATAAAGAATTTTTATGAAATTAATTATGTAATTAAAAAAAAAAAAAAATGATTTTTTTTCTTCTGTTTGTTTGGTTGTTTACTTGGTTTTTATAATAATTTTTTTTTTATTGATGTTTCATTCACTAGAGATGCATAGTTGTGGTTTTATTTGAAAAATCTATTGTTGTTATTTTAATTTTAATTTGTTTTTTGGTACTAAGTACCTACCTGGTTAATTTCTATTCAATAAAAAAGAAAAATTAATTCAATTTCTGTGTATACACAATTTAAAAAATTCATGTCTCAATGTTCTCAATTTAATATGAGCAGAGTTTACTTTAAATTCGAATACAGACAGCGTACATGAATTTTAAATCAAATATTTTTAACGTTATTTCTGTTTATTTAAAGCTTCCCAATTAAGGCCAAAAAAAAGCTTTTTTTCTTTATTCATTTTTTTTTTTTGAATATTTATTTATTTATTTAAAATTATAAACAGAAATATTCTGCTTTTTTTATTGATTTAAAATTTAATTCAATTTGATTATTGATTTGTATTTAATAAAAAGAAATAAATAAATTCTTTGTCTCACCACTACCAAAAACCACCAACACCACCTCTTAATTTTCTCCACCTTCTATGTGGAGAATTTATTAACTTTTCCTTAAAAAATTAAATTAACTCTATTACACGCAAGTCATGTAATAAACTGTTTTAAAAGTTTATTGCATGCACAATAAGCTTAAACGGAGTTTTTTTTTTCTTTATCTTCGTCTTTAATTTTTCGTTTTTAATTAATTAAACGCGTCCAGTAGCAACATAACCACAATATTATTTTTTTTCTTTAACTAATAAAAAAGTTTGTTTTATTTTTTTTTTTTAATTATATTATTTCAGGCATGTTTTTGCTTTATATATTTATGTGTGTGCTTATTTTTGTATGTGTGTGTCTTTTTTATTTTTTATTTATAGCAAAAATCAAAATCAATCAACGTTATAATATTATATTAATTAATTAAATAATTCTTATTAATAATAAATTTCTTCTTTCTTTTTTTTCTCCTCTAATTTCTAATTTATTACAACAAAAAATAAATAAATTTTATTTGAAAAAAAAAAACAAACAAACATGTAGGTTGCCCGTAAATTAGCTATGGTTGAAGCAGATCTTGAACGTGCTGAAGAACGTGCCGAATCCGGTGAAGGGTACGTTTTAAGAAACGAATTAAAAAAAAAGCGAAAAATATTAACAAATTTGTTGTTGTTGTTGTTTTACTTTGCTGTTGATTAAAAAAGAATTTTTTTTTTATATAATTTTCTGTTGTGTGGTTTGTTTTTTTTTTCCCCCTCTATCAACATAACCAAACAAATTGCTGTTTTTTAATTTTTAACTAATTAATTGTTGTTTTTTATTGCAGAAATTTAAATAATTTTTTTTTTGTTTTCAGAGATGATTAATTAATTCAATGATTCACATTGTTATTGTTTTTACAGTTGATTTAGAGTAGAGTTTTTCTTAATTTTAATTAATTAATTATGAATCGATAGATATAAATACTACAAATAATTATCTTTCATTTATCATTAATTAATATTTATTAATCGTGGTGTAACTAATTAAAATGTAATTAGTAATTATTAAAATGTTTTCGGTAAAAACTCTACTCTAAAGTAATTCAATTTATTTTTAGTTTTTATATTAAGAATAATTTTATTTTATTTTCTCTGGTTTTTATAACCATATAAATTTAAATAAAAATATTTTTTTTATTTTTTTTTTTGTGGCTTTCTTAACAACAAAACTTTGTGAATGAATTTTTTTTTTGTTTTGTTTTGTTTTTTTTTTTCAATGTCGAATAATTTTTTTTTTAATTAAGTTTTTATATATAAATAAATAAATTTAATAAAATAACCGAGAAAAGCTAGCTAGAAGTTTTAATATTTATGCATGAAATATTTTTTTTTTTTATATAATTTAATTTAATTGAATTTTTGTGATAAAAACTAATCAAAAAAAATCATTTTTTTTTCTTTATTTTTTGCAAACAATACAAAAAAAATTGTCTTAACATGTTGGCAAAAAAAAAATTTTTTTTTTGTTGTTGTTTAATAAATAATTAACAAATTAAAAATATAAATAAAAAGGTTGCACGCAAACTTGTCCTTATGGAACAGGATTTGGAACGTTCCGAGGAAAAAGTTGAACATAGTGAAAGGTTTGTTTGTTTGTTTGTTTATTGCTGTTTTTAACAAATTTTGCTTTAATTAATTTTTTTTTTGTTTTATTATGGATAAATAATTAATAAAAAATTTTCTTTCTTTCTTTTCTTTTTTAAATTTCTATAGTAAAATTGTAGAACTTGAAGAAGAACTCCGTGTTGTTGGTAACAATTTGAAATCCCTTGAAGTTTCTGAAGAAAAGGTATATTCATAATTTGGTTTTATATATTTTCTACTTACTTATTAATTAATTAATTATATTTATTAAATAATTTTATTATAAAAAAAGTAGAAAAAGAAGGAAATCATTATTATTTATAAAAATTTAATTAAAAAATTCCGGTGAATTTTGATCAAATTTTTTTATTGTTTAGTAAATTTTTGTTTGTTTATATCAGACAAACAATTAAGCTAATTACATGAATTAATATTAATTATGAATAAACAGGTTCATCGTGTTTAAGTTAACTTAACAGGTTATGATACTTCAAACACGTTTTTCGTTGTTAATTTAATTAATAATGAATTCCTTTACAAACAAAAATTTTAATTTTAAGATTTTAATTAAATAATTGTTTATTAATTAATTAATTAATTATATTTTTATCATTAAATCACGTATCAAAATTAATTAAAAACAAACAATATAAATAGGCTAACCAACGTGAGGAAGAATACAAGAACCAAATTAAGACCTTAAATACCCGTCTAAAGGAGGTACAGAGCATTGATACATCAGCAAATAGTTTTTGTTCTGTTTTGTTTGATTTTCTTGTCTGGCTTTATTTAACATTTTTTTTTTGTTGTTGTTGTTGTTGTTGTGAATTTATAAATTTTATTAACCAGAAATTATTTTGTCTTCAAAAAAAGTTAAATGAAATTAAAATTCCAGGTGCCGCCACCCCGCAGAAAGACACTAGAATTTATTGTTTGCAAATTGCTGTTTATAACACATAAAGAATTTTTTATTTTTTTCAGTTTTAAAATGTCAAGGTCATATGATTATAATTTAATTAAAAAAATTAATTTTTTGATAATGCGATTTTTTACCTCGGTTTCTATTTAGTTAAATTTTTTTTTTTTTTATTGAATTATAATCCTATGACACATGTGATTAAAAAGCCAAAAAAAAAAATGTTTTAAAAATAAAACGGAAAATAATTTTGTGAGCATTATTAAAATGCTGCGCGGTTTTTTCCTTTTTTTTTATTTATTTTATTAAAATTTGTCTTGTGAATTCTTGAAACGTACAGATATGTCGCGTTATGAATAATTAAAATCGTTAAACTATGTTAATGGGATGAAGACGACAATACGATTCTCGTTGGTCACAAAATTGTTTTTTGATTTTTTTTTATTGGTTTTTCTAACTATTGATTGATTTTTTATTTAACAAAAATTTTGTTGTTGTTTGTTGTGTGTTTATTGAAAATTAACCAAAAACTAATTAATATTAAAGGCAACACATAAAGAAGAAGTACACGAAGGACAAATTAGATTATTGATACAACAGTTAAAGGAGGTAAAGGAGTTTTATTTAAGAGTCGTCTTATTATTAAGAGCAAAAAAATTTTTGTTTTATAATTTCTGTAAAATTTGTCTCTCCTGGTGTTTTATTAATTAATTATGTCTTGCGTTATAATTTGTTTTATTCTTCTATTAATTATTATTTATTATTTATAATTTACAAGAAAAGAAAAGCAAAGAAAACAAGACTCTTCTGTGTTGTTGTTGGTTGGGAAAGGAATATTGTATGTGTATGTGTGTCTCGTAAAGAAAACGAAAAAAAAAAAAATTTATGGAAGAAAATGATAGTAGAAAAATAAATTTTTTATTTAATTATTAATCTTTTGACGGTTTTTGTTGTTGTTGTTGTTGTTTATCGACAAGAAACTAATTAATATTTATTTATTTTTTTTTTTTTTATATAATTATAATCTTATCGCCAACAAATTAATGTTGGTTTTTCGTTTTTTGTTTTTTAGTGATTAATTAATTTTATGATAATTCATTTTTTTTTATTTATTTATTTATATAAATTTATTTTTCTACTATTGTTTTTTTTTTTTTTTTTTTTAATTTATTTATAAACTCTCTGGTGGGTGATGGGTTAATAATTTAGTTTTTTTTTGTAATAAAAATTGTATTATCCGTGTCATATACATTTAGTAAATGCGATATCTATGTAATGTGCGTTATCTGTATCATCTACGTTTGTAGGCGTAATGAGGACCAGCAACTCGATCTCTCTATAATTAATTATTAATTTAATTATTTTTTTACTTTACTGATGATGCAGCACCAAATTAATTAATTAAATTATTTATTTTTAACAAATTAAATATTTATTTTTATATTTGGAAAAATAAATTTAATAATTTGCATTTATTTTTGCAATTTTTTCTCTTTTTCTCTCTTTTATATAAAAAATTTAATTTTTATTTTTTAAATTGATTAAAAAAAAACGACACAAAAATTAAATTTTTTCTTTTTGCTTCATATAAAATAAATTCAATAAATTTGCTGATAAATAAAGGCAACTGCAACACAGGAAATTGCTGAGGATAAAATTAATGCATTAAATGAAAGATTTAAGAGTGTAAGTTAATTAAATATTTTATTTAAACAAACAAACAAACAAACAAAAAAATAAATAAATAGAAAAAAAACAACAATTAAGAAAAGAAAAGAAAATTAAAAATAGGAAAGATTGGAAGAATAATAGAAAAATCATTATTTCTAAAAGTGGAAGCGATTTTATATTGCTTTATAATCGTACAAAGTGTATTTCGTTCATTTGAATCCGCGTGTATTAAAAATTATTTAAATTGTTAATTTCGTTACATATGAATTAGATTCTAGGATAGTTTTATTCACACATTGGGTCTATCTATGCTTTGCACATAATTTTCATTTATTAAATTATTTTCTATTCTGTATTTTTTTTTTTTACTGGCTATATTTTATGTTCTGTTTACACCTGAAACATTTAGCTTATTTTTGTTGTGATCTCTGATCATTTATGTGTTAGGGATCATGATTAAAAATTTCAGTAAAACCACCACCACCTCCCTTAATTTTTATAACATTTCTTGTTTATTATTTTAATTCAAATCTCAATATTTTCTCTTCAATAGTTTCTTTTATTTATTTAATTATTTATTTATTATCGATTTTAGTGGGTTTTTTTTTATTCTTAATTTTAATTTTAAATTTAATTCTGATTTATTATTTAAAGTAAAATTTATTATTTTTTTGACCAAAGATGAAGGTTCGTTAATTTTTAATTTAATTTAATTTTGCATGCTTTTATTTTGGTGTTCTTTTTTTTTTGTTGTTGTTCTTGTTGTTGTTGTTTTTTATGTAAAAAAAAAAACGCTTTTTTTTTTGTTTTTTTATATGATTTTTTCTATATGATCGCGTCTTTACAGTTTTATTTGGACAAAAATTTATTTACGCGAATGAATTATTATTCGGCTGTGCTATTTTATTTATTTTTTGAAATAAAACCGTAATAGTCGTCGCGATCATTTATAGAAAAAGAGAAAATTGTAAACAAATTATTAATAAAAAAATTGTTTTTTTCTTCTTCTTCTTATTTCTCCGCCACTACCTATCATCCCATTTATTCTTAAAAAAAAAAAAAAACTAATTGAAAACAACAGGCTGAAGCTCGTGCTGAATTCGCTGAACGTTCTGTACAAAAATTGCAGAAGGAAGTCGACAGACTAGAAGGTATGATCAATATTTATTGCTTTAAATCTTTTTTTTTTTTTTACTTTCTCTTAATAAGAAAAATTAATTTAATTAAATTTAAAATTACAATGATAAGGAATAACTGTCAAATTTTAGCCCCTAAACATATTTTTATGATAATTTACCAACAGCAAACATTTTTTTTTATTTTGTTTTTAATTATTATTTCTTTAACCACAAATGTTTGATTTATTTAAATGTTTTTTCTTTTTTTTTTTTTTATTAATTTTGAATTTTAATTTTTATATTTTTAATGTTTAATAATAATTAAAAATAAATACGAAAAGAAATGATAAGAAAAAGGTGTCACATTACTCTGGCAACGTTGCTATTAAATAAAAGAAAATTAAAATTTTATTTTGTTTGTAATCAAAGACTCGAATCAATATTTTTTGTTTATTTTTTTTTTTTTTTGTATTTTTATTTAAATTTAAGTATTTGGCGCATGCTCGGTTTTATATCTAAAATTAAAATATTTAAGTCAGAATAAATGATTGCTTGGCATAGTTAAGCTATGCCGACGACGACGACAAATGTGACATTTTTTTTCTCGTTTGCTTCTTTTCTTTTTTTTTTTTATTTTTCTTTAACATTTTTATTTGATTTTGATTAAATTTTGTTATTTTTTTTTTTTCGTTTTATTTTAATTTGATGTTGTTTTTTTGTTTTTGTTTTATTTATTTAAAAAAAATAATCAAAAATAACAAAATTATTAATAATAATAATAATAATAATAAAAATAATAAAACTATTAATGCAACAACCAATCACAACAACACAACAGACGATCTCTTAAATGAACGTGAGAAGAATAAACTACTCCAGGATGAGATGGAGGCAACTTTGCATGATATTCAAAATATGTGAATAAATTTTAAAAGAAAAAAAGAAAAGAAAAGAAAAAGAACAAACAAAATTAATAACATTTTTTTCTTGTTTTCTTTAATTTTAAAAAAAATATTTTGATAAAAGACAAGAAAAAGACAAGAAAACATATTTTTTCCATAAACAACAATATTTACTCTACAACTACTACTACAACTACAACTACTAAAAACACCTTCTTCCAGCATTTTTTTTTTTTATTTTTTAATTTTGATTTTTTTTTTTAATATTTTGTATTTTTATTTTTTTTTTGGCATTTAATTAATTTTTTTTTTTTAATTAATAATTAATAATATTGTAGAAATTAGCGCCATTTTAGGTAAAAAAAAAGAAAAGAGAAAAATTAATTAATAATGGCGCCATCTATTTGATTTAATAATAATTATTATTAAAATACATTATTGTGTAGCTTTTTTTTGTTGTAATTTTGATTTGATTTGATATTTTTTTGTGAGTTTTATTAGTTAAGCTAATAAACTCGTCATAATTTTTACTGCCTTACATTATTAATCAAAAAAAAAAAAATTAATTATTAATTTATTATATTAAAATTATTAAAACCACACATAATTATAATTTAATTTTTTTTTTGTGAGCGCAATTTGTTTTTTTTTTTTTTTAATTTTTATTTAATTAATTATTATTTTTATTTGTGTTGCATTTACCACAATTTGTTGTTTTATTTATAGAAATTAATGAGAAATATAATTAATTAAAATTCCACATAAAGAAACGCACATTCATGTTTATTAAATATTTTAAGAGAAAAATAAGAAAAAGGATGAAGTAAAAAAAAATTTATAATCTGAATTAAAAACGAAAAATAAAGGAGCTTAAGAAAGAAAGAGGAATGACGCGCGTTATTTTGTTAAAGATAAATTATAATTTTTAGTATAAAGTTATTTATTAAGTTTGCTTTTAAACGTTTATCCATTTATCGAAAACATTCCGTTTTGTTAATTACATTATTTTTTTGTTATAAAAGCATTATTATTATTCCATATTTTTTTTCGTGGGTGTTTTTTCATTTTAGCGTTTTTAATCGTAAATTCTTTAATTTGTGTTTGGAATGTTTACTGCTGTTATGCATTTAATAAGTTTTTTTTACAAACGATCTTTTAACATACCGTTGAAGGGTTTTTATTTGTTGTATTCAGAACTTATGATGTGCATTGCAGCAACAAACATGCTCAAATGGTTGTTCCTCTGCCTTTTAATAGCTAAAATAAATTAAAAAAAAAAAAAAAAAACAAAGTAAAACTTTAACAAATTAAATCAAAAAGCAAAAAAACTAATTAATTAATTAATTATTTTATTATAATAAAAAAAAAATTAAGTAGCAAAAAGTTTTTTTTTTTTTATATAAGATACAAAAAACAGATTATGAATTTATAAAATAAAAAAAATAATAATAATAATAATAAAAAAAGAAGAAGAAGAAAAATAAATAAATAAATATATTTAAGTTAAATAAAAAGAAAGGAAATTTATTAAAAGAAGAAAATTTTTAACAAATAAAAAGAAAAGAAAAATTTATATAAAAAAAAAACCAACATTTAACCGTTTTTATTTTAGTTTAAGATTTGTTTTTTGTGATCTCTTGTGTTACTAAAAAAAAAAAAAATAATAACATTATTATATTTGCTATTAATTAGTTTGCTATGTGTTATGCCTAATTAATATGTTTCTACATAACGTGTGTAATTGAAATGTCGGTCATACTTGATGATGATCATTTGTTGTTTCCTTCAATTTGACATTTGAAAGTTATGTACTATGGAGAGTTAAGGCGATCTGTGATCTGTTTAGCATTTGCTATGTTTCATGTAGGAGTTTTAACAATTACTATTTGAAACTTTATTAAGTTTAAACCATCTATCAAAGCGTTAATAAAAACGATGTTAGAAAAATATTATGTCCAAGCGATGAAGAAGGCGATGAAGTTTCCGTTTCACCAAATTTTTTGTTTTCATATCTAACGCAAGTAATTAATGAAATATTTCTTTGTCTCACCACTATCACAATACACGAATTTTATTTAAAAATTATTTTTTGCATGATAAATCTTAAATTATTTTATTTTATTTTAATTAAAATATTTTGCTTTTGATTTTTTCTCTTTTATGCTTTTGATCACTGCTTTTTTCATCTTAATTAATTATTTAATTAAATATCGCAATTATTTAATAAAACTAAAATTAAATTAAATTAAAAAAAAAAAAATCACCAATACTAAAAATAAAAAGATGAATTCATTCAGGAAAGAGAAAGATACGCACAATTGGGTGATGATCTTGATTTCGCCTTTGTTGAGCTTATACCTGGTGTTAAAGTGGTTTATACTGATAGGCATCCAAGACCTGTAACACCACCACCAGCACCTGAACCAGAACCAGAGCCAGAGCCTGTGATAGAACCAGAGCCAGAGCCTGAGCCAGTGCCAGAACAAACACCTGAAGCAATTGCTGCTGCAGAGGCTGAGGCAGCAGCAGTGGCTGCAGCTGAAGCCGCAGCACTTTTACCACCACCACCACCAAAGGAACCAGAACCATTCGATTATAGAAAAGATTTACCCCCAGAGGGTGCTGAAGTTCCATATGTTGCTAATTATGAACCACCTCCACCACCACCACCAGTGGAAGAGAAACCTGCAGAGGAAGCGGCTCCCGTTGCAGAAGGAGCCGAGGGAGCTGCTCCGCCAGCTGATGGAGCTGCACCCGCTGATGGTGCTGCTCCTCCAGCTGCTGATGGTTCTGCTCTTCCAGCTGATGGTGCCGCACCTCCAGCTGCTGATGGTGCTGCGCCTCCAGCTGATGGTGTTGCTCCTCCAGCTGCTGATGGAGCAGCACCGCCAGCTGATGGTGCCGCACCTCCAGCTGCTGATGGTGCTGCCCCTGTTGCAGAGGGTGCTGCTCCACCCACAGATACAGCAACACCCGCAACAGATGCAGCAGCACCTGCTCCAGAAGCTGCGGCACCTGCCGCCGATGCTGCTCCACCAGCAGAACCTGCTGCGACATAAACTAATATAATAAACACGACAATCACGGCTTTGCTTTTCTAATCAATCATTCTAAATTGCAACATCGATAAATTTTAACTCATTAATCCACTTATGAACATAGAGCATGAACACCACCAGCTTAATTTAAGTTAATCAAAAAAAAAAAAAAAATTAAATAAAAAACAGAAATTAAAAAACGCTTTTAATAAAATAATTAAAAAAAAAAAGAAAAAAGTTTTTCTTTTTTTTTCATTCTAATTTGTACGCTTCGCTGTAGATGATAATAGATAATTAGCTTAGATTTATATAAAAATATTTATTTATTTTTAATAATTAGTTAAAATTAAGAAATTAAACATGAAAATAACGCCAAATGTTTAGATCCCACTATTGTGGTGGCGATTTATTATTTTATTTTATTTGTTGTGAGTTTATTTTTGAATTGTTTTAATGCTTTTTAAGGTAATTATTTTAATTTTTTTTTTTTTATTATTATTTCATTAAAATATGCTTTTTCTGACCTTTATCCAGATGAAAATCATCCTCCTTAAATCCTTTATTTATTTTTTTTTTATTTATTATTTATGTTTCATTATTTATTTATTTATTATTTCTTTATTTTTATCCTTTATCCAGACGAACTCGTCCTCGAGAAGGAAAAATACAGGGAAATTGGAGACGATCTCGACACAGCATTTGTCGAACTTATTCTCAAGGAATAAATATTATTTATATATTCAAAAGAATTTATTTTTATTTTATATCCAATGGGACAACACAAAAGAAAACCAATTTATCCACATATGCACATACACACCATCAATTTTTATGTTTATAAAATGAGAGAATTTGTTTGTTGCAAATATGAAAAAAAAATTATTTTTTAATTTAAATTTTATGTGAAAAATGTAAAATTTCCACAAAAAAAAAAAAGAAATGAAAAAAAAAAGAAATTAAATTAAAATATACGTGAAATTATTATTTAAATATTATTTTTGTTTTTTTATTTTATTTTTAATTATTATTTTATTTTTAATTATTATTTTATTTTTAATTATTATTTAATTCATCGACACCACCATCCCCTGTAGCAGAGTATTGATAATTTTTCATAGAAAAATCCTGTTCAAATGTAGAATTATTTAATAACATTTGTAGTGTTTTATTTTTTACCTATGATTAACAATCTTAATTAACAAATTGTTTTAACATTTAATTTCATGTAAACCGACCTGATAACAACAACTAATTACTAACTAAAACTAAATAATTAAAAAAAAAAAAACAAAATTCAACAATCAACAGATGAAGTGAATAGAGAGAAGGAAAAATACAAAGCGATTTCATCAGAACTTGATTTAACATTTGCTGATCTCTCCGGTTATTAATTAAATCAATTGTTTTGATTTAAATTAAATAACAAAAAAAAAAAAAGAATTAAACTACCTGATAATATTATATAATAAACAAGAAGAAGAATAACAGAAACTAAAGAAGCTTTTAAAGTTTTTTTATCTTTCGTTTTTTCCATTTTTTTTACGTAATTAAACTTTTTTTTTGTTTTTTTTTTTTGTATTGGACGAAAAGATATGATTGGCGCGCGCTTTCTGTCGTTTTTTAATAAAGATATTAAACTAGCATGTGCTTGGGTATTATGGACACATACGTGGTTGCAGCTGTTTTCCAGTTTATACACTTTAAAATTAATTAAGAATAATAATAATAATTATTTTAAAATGTATGGATAAAAACAAACAAACTTTAAATCTGTTAGTGACAAACATTATTTTTTGGCACAATTAAATGTTTTTTTTTTTTTTATATACGTATTTCAGCTTTTAATAAATAAAATTATCGAAAATATCGATGTAAATGTTTTTGTCACAGACATTGAAAACTAATATTAATTTTCTTTTATATAATTATTAATAGAAAAGAAATGTGTAAAGAAAATAATAAATTTTAAATTATTATTATTATTATAAAAATGCTAAAATTGTTGTTTTTTATTTGATTTTTCCTCCAGTTTTCAGTTTTCTATTTTTCGAATTATTTTATTTACAAATGGTTGGTTTAGTTTTATTTTTTTTTTTTTAATAGATAAATAAATAATGTAAGTAAGTCATAATTATTTTTGGAAATATAGAGAAAATGTTGTTTATTGGAATATTTTCTTTTTTTTTTTTATTTTTTAATATTTTCTTTAAATCAATAAATTTAATTATTTGGCAAATTGACAAAAACAAAAAAATTAATTTTTTGTTAAGCAATTTCTCTTATTTAACACCAGCGACACTACGTAACAAATATAAAAAACACACACGCCAAAATGGACTGACCAGGAAAATTAAAAATAAAAATAAAATTTTCATCTATGTTAAATAATATTTATTTATGATGTATTTACAGGAATGTGTGTGCGTGTTTTTCGTTTCGTTTAAATAAAATTTATAAATATGATGTGAAGAAGAAAGATTTTTGAAAGTAACGTAATTTATCAATGTTGAATGTTTATCGTGTCGTCATTACAAGGAGAAGTAAAGTAATATGATCCACAGCGTCACAACGTTTAACAGAATGTTAATTTTTATTTTATTTTCTTTGCTTAATAATGACAAAAGTGTAGACGTTTGGTCATTTTTAAAAATACCGATTTGCCTGTATTTATTAAATTAAAAAAATTTCATTTTATTTTTTATTTTTTTTATATAAATTCCTAAATAATTTTCTTGTGCCACTTAGATTATATTACGTTGTTGCCAAAATAATAAAAATATCTAATTATTAGTTTAAGAAATGTATTTATAATCTAATAAAAATTAATGGAAAATTATTATTAATAGGTGTTTAATGTTTTAAATCGTTTATGAATTTTTTTTGCCATTTTTTTTTTATTATTTTGTTCACAGCTGGCGTTAGTTACTAAAGTAAAGAAAGTTTGTGGTTAAATGGAGGCGCCTGGTAAATTTGAATTTTTTTTTTTTAAATTAAACTCACAGATTTATATGTACAATTTTTGTTTTTGGTGTCTAATAACTATCGCCCACATTATTTCATAACATTTTTATTTTTAATTTATAAATTGAATAATTTTTCTCTCTTTTTTTTTCTGTTTTTTTTTTTTTTTTTTCGATTTTTTGGGCTTTTCACTAAACAAGGCTAACGTTAATAAAATAAAATAAAAATTTCATATATCGGTATTTTTAAGAATTCGTCTATAAACAAAAATAAAGTAACGAAACGGAACGTAACTAACATTACAAAATACACAACAAGAAAAATGATAAAAATAGTTTAAAAGGAAAAATCATGGGGAATTAACCATGGGGAAATCATATATGTTATCTAGTTCTAAACGAACAAAAAAGCGGGGAAAATATAACAAAAGGGGAAATTTTATATGTAGTAAAAGAAAAACAAATAAATTTTCCTTGGTTTTTTTCTTCGTAAGATTGAAAATTTTCCCAAATTAGGTGGGGTAAATAAAAGCGAATCCTCATATTTTCATATGCATACACTGATAAAAAAATTAACGTTTCAACACACATAAAAAAAAAAATTAAGAAGACAACGACGATCAAGTAAAACGAAAAAAGAAAAAAAAGAGGGTTGGACCATCAAAAACTCATCAAAATTAATTCATTTTCAGTGCTTTCGCGTATTAGCTAACGCGAGGATTGTTTTTTTTAGGCGCTCAGGTTAGTTAGCCCAACTGAAAAAATTAATTTTTCTTCTTTTTTTTTTTTTTCAATCTTTATTAATTAATAATTTTTTTTTTTTTTTTTGATAAAATAGTTTTTTTGTGTTGTTAATTATTGTGAAAATTAATTGAAAATTGTGTGCCAAAAATTACAAGAAAAAAGGAAATTTATAAGCAAGTTACTTGCGCATAGTATATATGGGAATTAAACAACAACGACAACAATAATAAAAAGTGTTAATTAAAGTGTTAATTAATTAAGAAACCTAAATAGGAAATTCAATTTTTTTTTTGTATTCCGTTTGTTATTCCGTTTAAATTTTTTTTTTTTTTTTTACCATACAAAGTTTGATGAAAAATTTAAACTAAACAAAAGTAGAGAAGAAGGAAAAAATAATTTTTTTTTTTTTTCTAAAAATAAAATTCGGCTTAAAAATTCATTTAAACCGAAGAGAAATTCGTGATTTCGTGAATTTTCACAACATTTTCTTTATTATTATTATTATTATTATTATTGAAAAAAAAGCTCACACAGAGCAAACGTGTGACGTCAAAATAACAGAAAAAAAAAAAAGAAAAAAAACGAAGAAAATCAAAATCTAACAAGACCATTTTTTATTTTTCACTTTAATTTTTTGTTAAAAATAGCATCGGAATTCGGCTTAGACATTATAGTGTTCCTAACTGTAAAATAGACAGAAGAAATTTCAAAACAGCAACAGCAATAACAAAAAATCAAAAAAAAAAAAAAAAAAAAAAAAAACAAACAAAGTTTAGCATTAGCCAAATTTGGTTGCCGTCGGCCGTATCCGTATGACTGTATCTGTGTGTCTTAAATTATTTTACATAGAAACGCGAGGAACACGTCACCTTCTTAAAATGTATTCACAAAACAATTTTTCCGTAAAAAAAAAATGAAAGAAAACAAACAAAAATCTTGATCAAATTAATTAAAGAAAAATAAAAATTAATTACCTTGACCTTAATTAAAGAGAGAAAAATAATTTTCTACGTGACAAAACTAGATTTTCGAAAATTGTAACCTGATCACCAGTTTCCTTGCTTCTCGTTAACCCAATTTACTCGTATTTGAGGAAAACTGTTTTTTATTTTGTTTTTCTTAATTTAAGTCATCTGAAAATCACCCAGAAATAACAACATTTAGCAACATAGCAAAAGCAAAAAGGTGTTGTAATCCATCTCCTAAAATCGTTTTTTCTTTTCTTTTATTTTTCTTAATTAAAAATCTTTAAAAAAAAAAACAAAAAAATAAATACTGTATATGTATGACAGAGACGAGAATATGTGGTTGTTCTATTTTTAGAACCGAAACACACACTGTACAGCGTTAAAGAAGCACCGTGCGCACCCGAAAGATCAGTTAACAACACGACGGGTTTTTCTACGTTTTTTTTTTTTTTTTTTTTAATATAGAAACGGAAAAACAAAAATAATAAAAAATGTTTAATTTAAGATATTCATACAGCAAAATAATTTCTACATAGAAGAAGATTTCGCATCATAATTACCGCCTACTACATAAATTTTCATTAAAAATAGTTTATGGGGAAAAAATTCGTCACAGAGTTTTTTTTTTTTTTTAACTATGGGCAACGAAATGGCTACTTTTTTTTTCTCGATCATTTCGCTTTCGATACGTTTTCGTTTAATTTAATTTGGCACACAATCACACACACAAACACATTAGAAAATAAGAAAATTTATATTTTAATTAATTTCTATAATTAATAAAAAAATATTTTTTATTTATCTAATTTCAGTCAAAGTGATTTTTACACAAAAACAAAAAAGGGTTTTTGAAAGTTTAATTTTTCTCAAGTGACAAAGTAAATAAAAAAAAAAAACTACCAAAATGGACGCAATTAAGAAGAAAATGCAGGCGATGAAGCTTGAAAAGGACAATGCCATGGACAAAGCTGATACCTGTGAAGGACAGGCTAAAGAGGCAAATTTACGTGCTGACAAAGTCAATGAGGAAGTACGCGATTTACAAAAGAAACTTGTCCAAGTTGAAACCGATTTAGTTAATTCCAAAAGCCAATTAGAACAAGCTAATCAAGATTTAGAAGAGAAGGAAAAAACATTGACAGCCACTGAATCTGAAGTTGCATCACAAAATCGTAAAGTACAACAGATTGAAGAAGATTTAGAAAAGTCTGAAGATCGTTCTGGCAGCGCTATCCAAAAATTACTCGAAGCTACCCAATCAGCTGATGAGAATAACCGGTAAACAAAACACTGCCTTGAGCACATTTTCGATTTTTCTTATTAAAAAAAAATTTTTTTTTTGCTTGTTTTTGTATGTAAAGTATGTGCAAAGTACTTGAAAATCGCTCACAACAAGATGAGGAACGTATGGATCAATTGACAAATCAATTGAAGGAAGCACGTTTACTCGCTGAGGATGCTGATGGTAAATCAGATGAAGTCTCACGTAAGTTAGCATTTGTTGAAGATGAGTTAGAAGTAGCTGAAGATCGTGTTAAGGGTGGTGAAGCCAAGATTATGGAACTTGAAGAAGAATTAAAGGTGAGAAGATTTTTTATGAAAATATTTTATTAAAAACTCTGTTTAATAAAATGATTGGATAATAGGTTGTCGGTAATTCATTGAAATCATTGGAAGTATCCGAAGAGAAGGCCAACCAAAGAGTAGAAGAATTCAAGCGTGAAATGAAGACATTAACTGTTAAGCTAAAGGAAGCTGAAAATCGTGCTGAACAAGCTGAGAAATCAGTTAAACGTCTTCAAAAGGAAGTCGACAGACTCGAAGGTATATTCTTAAAAAAGATAAAAAAATACACAAACAAAACTAACTTTTGTTTTACAGGATATTTCATTAAAATTATTTTTATTATTATTATTATTTTTATTTATATTTTCTGCACAAAACTATAATCTGCACTCTGTTGCTCTTACACTATTTAAAAAAAAAAATAATAATAATTTTTCTAAATGACAAAAACACTTTACACTAGTTGATCACTAATTACTGCAAAAAAAAAATTTATCGTTTTGCTGCTTTCACAAATAAATACTAAACCATTTAACACTAAGTAACATTAAAGTTAGGATAAATTAATTAAATAAGAATAAAAACGAAAAGAAAGAGAGAGGAATGGAAAAAAAAAATTAAATAAAAAAAAAACTCCCACGAATTACTATTACAGAAGAAATAAATAATTTTTGGCAAAGCATAATTCAATTAAATTATTAAATAAAAAAAAAAAATTCACAAACGATCATCATTGAACACCAACCAACCAACAAACAAATAAACAAACAAATATTTTGTCATTATGCCAATAATATTATTATTATTATTTGCTTGTTGCTTTTAATTACAGACAATCTCTTCCACGAAAAAGAAAAATACAAAGCGATCTGCGACGATTTGGATTCAACTTTTGCCGAACTTACTGGATATTAAAACAATATTATATTATATTTTATTTAAACAACCAAAACAAAAAACAAAAGAATATTTTTCGCTGCTATTATTTCAATAATTTATTTTTTTAAAATGAAAGAATTTTCTTCACGTCCATCAAAATGTCCACAAAACTTGATTCTTTATTGATCCAATTCATAAAAACAACCAAAAAAAAAAAACTTCTTTAAAATGAAGAGAGAAAAAAAAAAAAACAAAATCCCGATACATAAACCGAAATTTTTGTGAATCTTAGCTACACTATGTTTTAGTATAAAACGTTTTCCTCAACAATCAAATATCACAACCACCTTCTATTTATATTCACCACCTATATTCAAACGTTCAGCTATATACACACCACCCCTCTTTAATTTATCTTTCAAACAATTATTTTCTTATCTTATCAAACCAAAGAGAAATTTAATTTTAATTAATTAAGAAAATGAAAAAAAAAAAAAAAGAAGTCTTTATGTAAGTTAATTAATTTTAAGAATTGTTTGTTTACACATACTTCGTTTTATATTTAATTTTATATATTCTCCTCCCTTTTTAAGAAAAGAAACCCATTTATGTTGAAAATTTTTATTTGTTGGAAAAATCAACACTTTTATTATGTTTTTATTCCCCACATGTCTATTTATCAATTAGAAATTATTTTTGAAAATAATTTTAAACAAAATTGTATTAAAGCAAACATAAAATTTTAAGTATTTTTCAATTAAATCTACGTGAATTAATTATTATTATTACTACTACTACTACTATTACTATTACTATTTACAAACTGTTTTAATTAATTAATACGCTTTTAATTAATTTAAATCATAAGCAAAAACAATTAATTAACTCTTTTATTATTTTTTCTTTATTATTATAACTTTTTTTTTTTTTCTTTGCTTACCTTTATCACCTTTATTACTTTAACACATTATTTTTATACCTTTTACCCAATTTTACCTTATTTTATTGCCTCTTATTCTATTCTCTAATAACTCTATCAACACAAAAATTAAATTGAAATAATATTGAAATTTCTATTATAATTAAAAAAAAAAAAAAAATTATCTAACTATCTAAGGTACTTTGAAAAAATTAATTAATAAGAAAAAAAAAAAAAAATTAAAATTTCTTTTTTGTGTGGATTTTTTGTGCTTTATTGTTTATCATATTAAATAGCTTTCCAGTGTGTTCTTGTTTTTAGTAGATTTAGATTTTTTAAAGTAATTAAGAATTCAGTAAAGGTTTTATAAATAATTATTATTATTTTAAAGTAATTAAATAATTATTAAAGTTTTAAGAAAAATTAAAAGACATAAAAAGACGGAAACATTTGAAAGGTTTTATAGTTTTCAAACGTTTTCGTCGATTTTAATTAAAACTTTCACTGTCTTAAGCATTTATTTATTTATCTATTTTCTTATTGTGATTTTATTCAATTTTACTTACATTCATTAATCAAATTGTTTTCTTTTTTCTTTCTTTCTTTTTCTTTTCTTGAATTAATTTTATTCTCACACAACAGACGAGTTGGGAATCAACAAGGACAGATACAAGAGCTTGGCCGACGAAATGGACTCCACCTTTGCCGAACTTGCTGGTTATTAAAAAAACTTATAAAACAACAAACAACAACAATATTAAGAACTATGACACCAATGTCAGCATATTCTTTCATTTTTCATTAAAAAAAAAAAAAATTAATTAATTATTATTATTATTAACAAAACGAAAATAATTTTATAATAAATGTATACATCTCGGCGCATTTTTTATTATATTAAATAAATAAAATTTATAAAAAGAAACAACACATATGAAACAACAACAACACAAATTTTTACATACAAATTATGTTTATTTTCATAAGCGAAAAAAAGGATTTGTTACTTATTTTATGTTTTTCTATTTCTGAAAACATTAATTAAAAGCAAAATCATACAACAGAAAAAACAAAAAAAAAAAAGAAAAGAAATTGAAAAATTAACGACACCCAACATTATTTAATTATTAATTTATATTTTATTGTAAAAAAAAAAAATAAAACAAAAAAAAATTGAAGTTAAAAATAAATTCAAAATTATAAAAAAAAAAAATTGATTAATTAATTAATTAAAATTAAAAATTTAAATTAAATTAAATAAATTTTGTGTAATTTTATTTTATTTTTTATGTTTTTTTTTTTTTTTTTTTTCTTAATTTTTAGAAAAACATATATTTGATGCTTATTAAAATATTAGAAATAATAATTTTTTGTTTTAATTATGTTTTGTTAATTACCAAATACGTTAAATAATTATTCTAGGTGAAATGTAATTACATCACATTAGTAAGGGAATTGGTTTGAAGCATGACTTTTATAGGAAAAAAATAAAAACATTTACATGGCTTAAGAAAAATAAAACAACATTTGTACTGGTTTTTCGTGAACATTTTCCCTTTTTTTTTGTATTTTAACCGCAAAGGCTTTTTAAAAATAATGTTTTTTAATAAAGGAATAGTAAAATAAATGTTTATCTGTAAATCATGTAGAAAATGCGTATCGAAAATAAAGTGGAAAGCACCTGGTATGCGGTCTTATAAAGAATTTTTATTATTATTATGTTTTTTTTTTATGTAAGAATGATTTGTGGTGTCTTAGCTAGCGTCTGTCTACCTGAAATAATTTTTTAGTTTAGTTTTTGTGACTTGCTGGCAACTTGTTATTTCTATTTAGCTCTATTTAATTAAAAAAAAACCCCAACGATAAAATACTTAAGTTGTATGACTAAGTCAGACAGTTTGGCGACACATGCTGCAAACACAGAAAAAAAAAAACCAAATCAACCGTCCAACAAGTTTTTTTTTTCTTTTCTTTTAAATAATTAATAAATGTGGATATGCACGGTTTATGATTCACCAATGATTTTTTTCTCAGTAAACTTTAATACATTAAAAAAAGGTGTTAAAATATATAAATAATTTATTATTATTATTTTCTTTTTTTATCAGTCAAATAGAATATTTTCAAGTTCAAAAGGCCAATAATACGTGATGTTTGTTGATTGCTTACGACGCAATTATTAAACAAATTATGGAGGCGCCTGGTAATAATTTATAATTTTTTTTCTTCTGATAAATTACATGAGCTACAGATATATAATGAGAATTAATTAAATAATCAATAAAATGCAATAGAATTTATATACGTTTCTATTTAACATGCAGATAATATTAGTTTTATCAAATATGACTCATTTTGTTGTCTATAGCAGACCATCGGGCGTCATTTTTCTATGTTTTCGCCTTTGTTAATATTAATAAACATTGGTTTTTGTTAAATTGTTATGTAGTAATGCTTATGTACTTGTATAAAGTCACTTAAATCATTAAAATAATAAATTTTACAATAGCTATGATAACGACTATTATGCTTAGGACTGCTCTAACTAATTATTTATTATTTGTCAAATAATAAATCCCAGCCAACACTGATATATTATAATATTGTTAAGGGAAGAAAGAAAAGTTTAATTCTGTTGCTTGTCAGCTTAATGCTTTTTTTTTTTTTTTTTTGTTGTTATTCAGAATTATTTTGTTTAAATGAATAAAACAGAATTTTCTATTCAACGAAGGCATTTGTTTGTTCGGCAAGTTAATTGTGGTAAGTGAACACGACGCAAACGCCATTTTATCGATTTTAAAAAGTAATTCTTCTTTTATTTATTATTTTTTTTTTTTTTCAAAACTAAAAATACACACAACCATGGATAAAATAAATAAAAATAAAAAAATCATGAAAAAACCATAAAATATTCTCTTAGTACATGTTGAAGAGAGAATATCTCTGTGCGGGAGCTTCGATCAACGTATTGTAAGGGAAAAAGTAACTTTTAGTTAGGTTTTGCATTTGATTAGAAAAGCAATAAGACGAAAAGAAAAAAAAAATTCTGTTTTGTGGGTTGTGAATAAGACCAAAAATATTTCGGGAGAGTAAAAATATTTTTGCCAAATAAAATATTAGTGTGGTTCATGTTCTATGCCAAATAGGCAGTCCTGTTGAAAATCTTAAAAAAAAAAAACAGAAAAAGTTTTCTAAATTAATTAAACAAGAAAAAAAAAAGAAACAAACAAAAGTAAAGTCTGTGTATAAATTCTGCAAGTGAAAAATAGTAATTTTGTGCTTTTTAAGAAAATAATAATTATTATTTTTGTTGGAAAGTTTATTTTGTTAAGGATTAACGCAAAATGGGCGACCACGGCCCGGATTACACAGCACTCGAAACTGGTAAAAATACATTTTTGTTTTTTTTTTTGTTTAATTATTTATTTATTTATTTTTTTGATTAAAACTAGTGATTTGTATTGAAAAATCAAGCGAAAAAAAAATATGTTATATGGTATAAATGTTAGAATTTTAACATTTTTATATAAATTATTATATTTTATACGCAATAGATAATAACATCAAAATGGCGTTTAATTATTTATTTATCATTATGTCAGCTGTAATTATTAATTAATTAAAATTTTATTATTATCATAATAATCATTATTATCATTGTTTTTTATGTTTTTTTTTTTTCATATATACCATATATTATGTATTTGTCAAGTAATAAAATAAAACATTTGAAATGTTTTTTTTTTTTTTTTCATTTCTTTCCCTTCTTATTAAAGAAAAGAATTCAATGGTTTTTATTGTTGTTGTTGTATAGAAATATTGTATAACTTATGGCGTAATATAATAAACAGAAAACAGAATCTGTTGTTTTTGTTGTTTTTATTACATTTTCATTGATTAATTTTTTACTTTTTATTAATGAACTTTTAATAATTATTGTTATATACAAAAAATGACAAGATAAAATTATATATATATATATGTATACTAAGTAAATAAGAATAAAAAAAAAATCTATTGTCTTATAGATATTTTTTTAAAATTTAATTTCATTGATTCTACTTAGAATAAAGATGATGATCAGATCATATGTCTATGAAATGTTTCAGTTGTAACCTTCAATAAAGAATTTTTCCTTTCTTTCTTTCGTTTCCACATTTATTAACGAATATTTTTATTGTTTTTAATGAAAATCCGATGAGAGGTGTTATTGTATTAAACGTATTGATGATTAATTAGAATTTGTTTTCTGATTGTGTTATTATTGTCAGGTAATGACACCCGATATCCATTACATTTATGGTTATTCAACTAATGTTTTTTTTTTCTTTCACACACATTATTTGTACAGTAAATAAATAGTTAGTGACCTTAAAAAACCTTTAATTTTACCGAAATTTCATTATGGCTTCGTTAAAAATTTATCGCCTTTAATGACGTTGAATTTTTTTTTTATTTTATGTTGTTTGATAGCCGTGGGTGGATACTAATAGGCTCCCAGTTATCAAATAATATTCATCTGACTATATACATATTTCATTCATTATAAATTTTCATGTAATGCTTTTACCCTGATGTTGCCATGTTAGTATTGTGGGCACAACAGCAGGATTTCGATTATTAAAACGTTTTTTCTTCCTTTTTTTTTTTTTTTTTACCTATTTTTAATTTGCTATAACCGGGTGAATTTTCTACCCGGCATATAACATGAAAATTAATAATTATGTTTATATAAATGGCCTAAGGCATTTTAACAATAATTTCTCTCATTTAATATGTAGGCGGCTTTTGGTAGGATTTTTTTCTTTTTTTTTTTTAAATTAGCAATTAGAAGTTCTAAACACACACCAAAAACCAATTAAAAATCATTTTGAAATAATTAAAAAAAATTAAACACAAGTGATTATTTCTTATAACTATTAACACTTTGTTAATGTTAACTTTTATAAACTAATTTACATGAACCCTATTCGTTTGTTAAATTATTAAATGTTTTCTCTAATTTAATCTGTTTTTATTTTGTGTCCTTACGACCTGGATACATTCATTGTGTTCACCAATAATCTTCTTTATTCTAGTTATTCTATGAAAAAAATTAATCAATAATTAAGGTTAATGTTATTACCAAAATGACAATAGATTAACCGGAATTTTATTGTTAAAATGAAATGAAATAAGACAAGGTGATAATCTCATCAATTTATTGTTATGTTTGGACAGAAATTGGGCGTTATTATTGATCACATTGATAAAGTGCAATGAGGTGAGCTTAGTTAAACACAAGACATTCGTTCATTAATCTACTGTAGATGTTTACCACCATCAGTAACATTCTTTATCACCCATCCGTTATATAAATATTTTAATTTCTTACATCGAAAGTCAGAACCACAAACATCAAACATAAAACACTTTAAACAATGTTTTTGCTGTTTGATTCAGTGGGATTTTCTTTCTTCGTTTCGTTACAGAAAATATATTCAAATTACCATTTTATTTTTATTGTTATAAAAACAAACAAAATAAAACTAATTTTATTTCATTTTTATTTGTTTGTTTAAAAAGTGAATGGGGTTTATTATATGGGGACATTTTTTACTGTACCACTTTATATACATTTGTGTGTGCGTTACAATAATAATAATAATAATAATAATAATAATAATAATAATAATAATAATAATAATAATAATAAAACGAAGCATATTGTTATCATAAAACATATTTAATTCAAAAAAAAAAAAAAATAATAATAATAATTTTGTTTGTTATAAATGTTTTAATAAATGTAAATTAGGTGCAATAAAACTTTTATAAATAAATAATTATTTAATGGATCAATCATATATATTTTTATCTATTTTATTCGTTAGTTTGACATTAAAATACTTTAATTTGCTGCTGCATCTTTCTTATCTAAATAATATATGAATGTCACGTTTTCATATTAAAAATTGTTAAAACGAATTTTTACTCATGACAGTAATAACCCCAAACATCTAGGCAAAAATAACTTCACGAAGTAGATAAGAAAAGTTTGAAAAAAAAAACCACACAACAGCAAAATGTCACGTTTTTTTTTTTATTTTATTTTTTTCATTTATCACGAATTTTCTTTATTTTTATCAGAATTTTACTTATTATTATGGATTATTTTCGATGTTGTTTTATATATAATATATTTTTTTACTATTTTAAGATGTTAAAAACTAATTTTATTATGTATTTTACATGTTTATAGAAATTTGTATCTTGATGGAACAAAAAAAAAATCATAATCAAAGAATTTTACTTTAGTTAATATATTTTAACATAGTAACAATATTATATAGTGATCTTGATAAGGGTTAGTTAAGGTATATTTTTGTATAAGCTTTACCTTTTCAATATTCTTCTTATTAATATTATTATTATTAATAATAATAATAAAAATAAATTATATAACGTAGTGTGTATATAACGAAAACCTGTTAAATGCATTTAATCGTGATATTATTTGACATTTTTCTTGCTGTTGTAATTTTTTTTTTCTCTCTCATATCTTATTCAAATGACGCAAGTGGATTCTTGTTCTAATTCTCTTGTGTTGGGATTTCGGGATTTTAATACATAACAAAATATATGAAGAAAAAACCAATCATTCGGTATTTTTCCTTACATTTATAAAGAAATAAAAAATAAATAACCTTTTTCTCATCTACCGTCGATATTAATATCGAATATATATATAAAAATTATATTCACCGTGTAAATGTATCGATTTTACGTTATTCGTCGAGCTTTTATTTTATTTTTTCCAATTTTATTCGTTTACTGAGTTTAATACAGAAAATTTGTTAAATTTAAACAACAATAGAATCTAATTATAATAAAAAACAAAAAAAAAAAAAAAAAAAAAAAATGTTGTTTAAGAGATGTGTGTAAGGCTGTGTGATAAAATTTATGCTTTTTATGCTTTTACATGAGAAAATAACGAATGTCAAGTTTTAAGAAAACACAAAAAACATTTTAACTGATTGCATAATAATATTTTGGGAAAATACTTTTTCTGTTCGATGCTGTTTGTGTTTTTCCTCTCCCTGGTGTTTTTATTAATATTTTACAAAACGGATGGGTGGTAATATCACCAATATATATATAAATACATAACAGAAAACTTTAATAATAAAAGCACAGAAGAAAAGAAAATGTATTTTTTTTGTTTTATTTTATACCATGGAAAAACAAGAAAATTGTTTTTATTAGATTATAAGAGAGATTATTTTCTTTCTTAGTTTGATAGAAGTTCTTAGAAAATGTTCGTCATGGTCATGGTACAACAACATATGTGATTATGTACGGATTTTCATGTTGAAAACAAATTTAATTAAAGAAAATTAATTAGTGAAAGTATTAATCCTTTTTTTTTTTTGTTTGTTCTTAACTTAACTAGTGGTACCAGCGGTTCTGGGATTTACAGCTGCGGCAATATTAGCAGTGACTGCTTGCTTTTGTGCACGAAGTCTCCGTTTACGTAATAAGAAAACAGCACACGATAGTGGATTACCGTTTCAGCCGCCTCGTCGGCCAACAGCTGTACGGTCACCGAGTGGTGCTCCACCCCATTATTTAAAAAAATCACCATCGCCAACAGCACCAAAACCGCCGCCGGGTGCACCGCAAAGTCCACAAGAGCATCAGACTCGTTATGCTGAAGAAAGTGAAGTTGCTGCCAAACATATAGTCTCGGATGGTAAGGGCACTATTTTGGGACCGTGCAATGAAACAACAAATATCGCCGATACACCAGATAACAGTGTATGTGTAGGTGGTATCATTATATCTGGCAACGAATACGGTAAACTGGGCACATTGGTATTTAAGCTACGCTATCTGACTGATCGAAGTGCGCTTGTCGTTTCGGTCGTACGTTGCCGTGGATTACCAGGTAAACAAACGGCTAGTGCAATAGCTGCAGCCACCGCTGCGGCTACCGCATTAACTAATGGCAATGGAAATGGTAATGGACACAGTAACGGAGGCAACTGTGCTATTGAACTACCAGCAAATGCTAATGGGAAAACTCAAAATGCTACAGATCCATACGTTAAACTACAATTGCTACCAGACAAGCAGCACAAAGTTAAAACCCGGTGAGTACACATCAAAAACTTTTTTTTTTGTTACTTTCACAAAGTTGGTCGCCTCCACCGCAAACTTTTTATAATCGTTTTGCATTATTAATGAACAAATGTGAACTTTTGCTATTATTCATCATAACGTCATGTCATTAAATTGGTACACGATACGATACCAAAAAAAAAAAAATAAATAAATAAATAAATAATCAATCGCGATAACATATTAATCGATTATTTTTGCACATTCGTACAATCGATTTAGGTCAGTAATAATTGTTCTGCTTCGGTTTTTTCGGTTAATCTAACCCTAATATTAAAATCGTTCAATGATTGATGTAATTTTAATTAATTTAATTATTTACAGGGTCGTACGTAATACACGTAATCCAGTTTATGATGAGGACTTTACATTTTATGGATTATCATTGGTTGAATTAACATCGATGTCACTGCATTTTGTTGTGCTATCATTTGACAGATATTCACGTGATGATGTTATTGGTGAGGTGGTTTGTCCATTATCGTCCATTGATTTAGGACAAATTGAGAATCAGCAAATTGCATTAAGTAAAGAAATACAGCCAAGAAGTTTAAAGGTATGACGGAATACAAATATCGATTTGATCAATAATTTAGTAAAATTAAATTAAAAAAAAAAATTATAGATACGAGCACAAGGACGAGGAGAACTATTGATATCATTATGTTGGCAACCGGCAGCTGCTCGTTTAACTGTTGTCCTTCTCAAAGCAAGAAATTTACCGAGAATGGACGTTACAGGACTCGCTGACCCGTAAGAAACGTGGATTTGGTTATTCTTTATTTTTAGAATTAATCGATGATTTTATCTTCTCTTTTTTTGTTGTTGTTGTAAAGGTATGTCAAAATCTACCTGCTGTATAATGGACAAAGGATTGCTAAAAAGAAGACACATGTTAAGAAGCGAACGTTAAGTCCAGTTTTCAACGAGAGCTTTGCATTTGACATACCAACGACAGAGGTAAATCCTTTACTTATTATTAGCATTATAGAAAACACATTTAACATTTATTTAAATATATATATTTAGGGATCCGGGGCCACATTGGATGGTGTATCATTGGAATTAATGTTACTTGATTGGGATCGTGTTACCAAGAACGAGGTAAATTTAAAATTGTTACCCCAAAACTTTATCAAACAAATTTTAACTAAAATTGTTTAACATGAAACAGGTGATTGGTCGTCTAGAATTAGGTGGGCCACGTTGTGCTGGTACAGCATTAAATCATTGGAATGAAGTCTGTAATTCACCACGACGACAAATTGCCGAATGGCACAAATTAAATGAATAAATCTGAGGAGAAATTTTTATTTTGTTTTGTTGAATTTTTTTGTAATATTATTTGCATACTTTATGGCGATTTAGTTTTATTAAATTTATTTCTATGATTTTTTAAATTATTTTATAAGGATTGGGGAAAATTACAGGAAAATTTTTATAGAAAAATTTTCATTAATTTATATTTAATTTAAGCACAAATTAAAAACAAGGAAAACGAAAAAAAAAAAAAAAAACTCTTTATGTAAACACAGAGATTTGTTAGATGAAAAAAATTAATTTTTAAAATAAAATAAAAAAATATATATATTTTTGCTGAGCTTCTTTTATTTTCACACTTAGTTTTTATTAGTTTAGATTAAAAAAAAAATAAAATAATATTTTCTTATCATTTTTCAATGATTTTTATTATAATTATTATTATTTATCGATTCATTTCTATATTACATAAATAATATTATTATTATTATTAAATAAGTAAAAAAAAAAGAAAATTTAAACTAGTAAATGAAAAAAAAAAACTATCAATGTAATAGTAAATATAAAAAAATTAAAAAACATTATAAATTGTATAACATAGAAGAAAAATAAGAGAAAACGAAAATTATTTGTAAAATGTATTGTCAATAGAAATATGATTAAAATGGGGGAGGTGTAAGAAGGATAAAAGGGATATAGGGACTATAAATTGCTATATAATAAATATAAAAAAAATTTGTTGTAATCAGCTTTTTTCGTAGCTTAAAAAGTTTCATTAACTTATGAATTAAATCCATGGTTAAAATACCTGCATACAAAAAGTAAAGCACTTAAGCAACTAAAATAGCATATGGATAATGGTTTAATATCAGCAAAAACCATTTTTTTTTATTAGGTTACATAATAAACAAATTTTTTAAGATCAAACAAACAGGAAACGCTTAGGAAAAATTCGTTAAAAAAAAAAGACATGAACACGGTTTTTGTATTTATTTTTTTCATTTTTTTTTGTCGTTTTATTACAACAAAATCCATATTTTCTATAAGAAAAATTACAAAAGAATCATATTGACTATTAACATCTCTCTTTTTATTAGAAATTATATAAAAAATTCAAATAATTAATAAAAAAAAATAAAATTTTATTTAATTTATATTTGTATATCTTTGTACTTTGATTATGATTAAAAAAAAAAAAAAATATTGTAAAGAAACTCAATACAATTAAACAAAGTATATAATAATACTCTTTAGTAACAATTATAATTAATTATTTATTTATTTATTTATTATATTAATTAATTAATTAATTGAATTAATTGTCCAGTCCATCAAATAAATTTATTATTAAAACTAAAAAAAAAATTAGAAAATTATCCGAAATTTATACTATCCAGTTACACAATTCAATTCCAAGACACAATTGTTTTTTTTTTTCTTTTTTTTTTTTTTTGATTTAATAACAAAACTAATTTTCACTTCTCTCAATATATTTATATTTATATTCGTAACGAATATATGACGGAGATGATAAGGATAAATGAGATGAAATTTATGATAATTTATTATAATTACGTAATATAATTTATATTTACTTATTTCAAAAACAGTTAGAGTAAACGATGAAAAGAAAACAAACAATTGTATTGAGAGAAATATTTAAGAAAAAATTTTCTGTTTTTTTTTTTTTTTTTTAATTAGTTATATAAAAAGTATTAATTAGATATTAAACAAACATAAAAATATTATTTACTATAATATCTATTTATATAATATATATATACAAAAAAAAGATAAAAATTTATAAAACCAGAAATGATGCTTTTAAAATTATAATTATAATAAGAAAAAAAAACTCTGTTAAACGAATCTAATTCATTCAAAGAATCATATTGTTGTGTTAAAAAACTAAAAAAAAAAAAAAAACTAAAACTAATAAAATTTAATTAATGAAGTAAAGAAATTTATCCAAATAAACAAAATTGTATATAAAACAAAAAAAAAAAAAAAAAGAAAAAGATTATTATTATTAATTATTATTATTATAAAGAAAAATATAAAATCCTGAAATGAAATTGATGTAAAACGATGATACAAAAAGAAAAAAAAAACAAAACAAAACAAAGATGATGATAAGAAAATTATTTGAAAAATTGCATTATTTCAATCAATTAAAAAATTATAATAAAAATAAAACTAAATGAGATAAATGAAAGAAAATATTTTTTTATTTATTTTTTAATCCAATAAGCAACTATAATCCTTTATCATGTGAGTATCATATAGGGTGTAGGTGTCCAACCTTTTAAACACATCGGGCCGCATTTCCACATCTATCACACAATCCAAAGCTATCAAGGGCCGCAGATACAATTAAATATTAGCTTTGCTAATTATATCTCGTGCTAATACAACGTAAATTCATCGGAAAATATTTTTAATCAACCTTACGACTCTTTTATGGGTGGAAGTTTCATAAAATTTCAACAGGAATATTTTACACAGAAATTGGTTTATTTTGTCATATTCGGGGAATATTAATTCATTTCTGTGACAGAGTAGATCCGGATGATAAGGACTTGGCTAGACCTACTTAGACTCTCAACACAATCTAGAAGAAGTAGAGATTGGAATTTGGTATCAATTGAAAGATATTGATAAACTATAGTGAAAATCCGTATGACTAATTGATTATTAATCAGAGCGATGAGATTTCCCTTAAAAAAATCCTCATTTCTGACAGTTGCAGTATACTGGAATAAAATCCTTATCGAAGTTCACTCTTCTTAACCGAAAATACAGCAAATAAACTTTTCACACAGCAAAAAAAAAAAAAAAAAAAAAAAAGAGAGAAGAAGAAGAAGATTTTCTCCAATTAATTTTAATATAATTTATTTAATAATTTATATAAAAATACAATTACCATATAAATGAAATATAAAACAAAATATTTGACTCCATATAAATAATAAAAATAATATATAAATAATTTTTATAATAAATATTTGTATATTAATTGTTTTTAATATTAAAAAATTAATGGTTAATTGTAATAAATTAATAAATAATAAAAGTCCATTAATAAGTACATATGATAATAATGATTGATAATTATCCTTAAATTATAGAAGAAAATTTTTTTATCAGACAACTAAATACATTTTTATTTTAAAACGAAAAAAAAAAATTAAATATTTTCATACTTACAATTAATATATCATAAAATAATAATATATGTCCTTCAATTAAAAATGATTTTTGTAATAAAATTATATCATGTTTTATTAATTTAATATAATTAAAAATTTTTAATAATTTTATATTTGTTTCGTTAAATAATTTATTGTCATTGAAATTCTTTTCGGGATGCATTAACATTAAACGAAACACCTCAATTATACCGATTATCTAAAATTATTTATTTATCATTAATTAAATTATTAAATTTATTTATATAATTGTTATTAAATACTTACAATCACAAATATACAATAAAAACTAATAATTTCTTTTGGTAAACTATATAATGGGCAACTACATATTATATTTATATCATCAAAATTATTACGCATATAATTTATAATATAAAAATATGATGTTATTGGATATTTACATTTTTTATTTTCAAAATTTAATAACATATTTTCATTAATTTTAAATTCAAAAAATAAAAATTAAAATAAAAATTAAAAAAATATATAGAAAAAAGAATTTAATTAATTTAGAAAATAATAATAATAAACATTGTTTTTTTCCAACGGTTCCCTATAATTGTATTTGTAATTAAATTTTATAATTATTCACAAAATAAAAGTAGGGAAATATATTTATAAAATACTTCTCCTACTTAATACTAGGAGTACTATTGTAATAAAAAAGAATTTCTTATATAAAAAAAAATTATTATGTGAATTTTAATATAGTAAAGTGTTTAATTAATTAATAAAAGTAATAGTAATAAATAAATAAATAAAAGAAAATGAATAAATTATCAAAAATATTTAATCCAATAGTGGTTGTTCCTAAAAATGCATTAGTTAAAAATCAAGATATTACATCAAAAAGTCAAAAGGTAAATTAACAATATTAACTTAACATAACCAATAAAAATAATAAATTATACCTTGGAAATATTTTAGTTAATGTTGGAATTGGGTTTAATAAAACCGGCGGGAAATGGCACCTTTCATTTGCTACCTTTATTGCAAAAATCATTAGAGAAATGTATACATTTAATAGATAATTCTATGAAAGAAGTGAATGGACAAAAAATGACATTACCTATATTAACCTCGGCAGACTTGTGGAAAAAATCTGGTTAATAAATAGAAATCTTAAGCGTTTGCCTTTTTCTAATTATTCTTTATAATTCTAATTCTAGGACGTTTAGAAACAGCATCGGCAGAGTTAATGACAACAAAAGATAGACACGGTAAACTACAAATATTAAGTCCTGTACGTTATTTAGGTATTTTAATAATTAATATATTTCAAAGAATTTTAATAACAAATATATTTAAAATAATTTTATTTTAGACACATGAAGAATCCATAACTTCTTTAATTGGAAATCTATCACCGATGAGTTATCGTCAGTTTCCATTACGACTTTATCAAGTAATTATTAGTTTAAAAGCACATATTTTCACTGCGAATCTAATATTTCTATTCATTTTTAGATTGGTGTTAAATTTCGTGATGAAATTAAACCGAGATTTGGTTTAATGCGTGCTAAAGAATTTATAATGAAAGATTTATATACATTTGATTTAACTAAAGAAGATTCATTAGATACTTACGATAAAGTGAATAACATGTATGAGAAATTATTTAATAAAATAAATATACCATTTGTTAAAGTGTGTGGTGATACGGGTACAATTGGTGGTACAAAATCCCATGAATATCACATACCATCTATAATTGGTGAAGATAATTTATTTTATTGTGGAAAATGTAATTATTCAATAAACTATGAGTTGTGCGGTGAAATAAACGAGTGTCCCGAGTGCAATGATAATAATATTAATAAGTCACAAGGAATTGAAATTGCACATACATTTCTATTAGATGATAAATATTCAAGAAAATTAGGTGCTAATTACTTACAAAAAAATGGTAAAACCGAAACATTATTAATGGGTTGTTATGGGATCGGTGTGAGTCGTTTATTAGCGGCATCTTTAGAAAATTTATCTACAGAAAATGAGATAATTTGGCCATTCTTATTGGCACCATTCAATATATGTTTAATAACACCAAAAGAAGGCAGCAAAGAAGAAACACAATGTCAGCATTTAACAGAAAAAATGTTTAACGATTTAATTCAAATTCCATTTATCAATTCAGAGTCAATACTGGTTGATGATAGATCCAATTTAACAATTGGAAAACGTTTACATGATGCAAAGAGGTAAATATAATTTAAACAAGACGGATAGTTAATTATAACAAATTTATTTATTTTTAGAATTGGTTATTCATTAATTATAATAATTGGACAAAAGTCAACTATTGTTAATAATGAAATATATGAATTATACAATACAATGGATAAACAATTATATGCATTTAACTACAATGATTTATTAATAAATATTAAAGAAATATTTTTTAATAAAAATAATAATTAAAATAGGAATCAATAAATTCCATTATCCAATATTGTATTATAAATAATGATATAATAATCATAACCGATGATTTTTTTGTTCTTTTATATAATATTGTATAAATATATATGAATGATAATAAAACATAGCCAATAACTAAATATTGATGAATTTTAATACCAAGTTCGGTTGAATTATTTTTCCATATCATTATTGGTAATAAGAAAAATTTACCAGAATTCGCTAAAACAATACCTTTCCTCACTAATAATGTACCAACATTATTTTCTGTATTTTTCTTTGTTAATTTAGTTAATAATAGTATTAATAAAAATTGTAATATATATCCTAAAAATTTAATTTTCATTGAATCATTAAATGGTTTTTCGGTTTTTAAATAAATTAAAAAAAATAATAATAAAAATTACCAATTAAAATTTGCAGTGAGCATAAATAAAATCCTTTTTCTTCAAAAAATGGGTCTTTATATTGTGGTTGTTCACCTAATAGATTAAGTTTATTACACCACAATAGGTATGATTCAATTAATAATAAAACAACAGCCAACTTCCAATGATTCTTTAGTAATCAGTTTTAGGTAATGGATGTAATTAATAAATTTCAATAAAAAAAAAATAAAGAGAGAAAAAATACCTTAAAATCTGTATTATACAAAACATGTTTATAAGCGGGTATTGATAATAAAATTAAATCAATTAATATTATTATTGTTTCAAATTCAATATATTTATCAGCAATAGTCTTACATTTATCCTGAAACACATTAATGATGTTAAATTTTTTAGTTTTATTTATTTTTTTTTTTATAAAATGGAATCTTACACATTTCATTATTTTTAATACGGATGGACTGTATTTTTTATATAATTCTTTAACATTATTATCACAATTAATACATATGAAATTTATGTTATTTTCCTCATTTTGAATTTTCATTTTTTCTATTTTATTTTCACTTTTCTAAATTGCATTCATTGTTGATAATTAACAACATAACCTGAAAAATTAATTTGACAATTCCAACTCTTATAAGTATTGCCATATGAAGTTCTGTTTTGGGTAACAGCGACAACTTGCTTTAAACAGGGTCGATAAAATTTTATTCATACGCCTTGTTATTCTTCTTATCAATTATTTTTGATAATGGCTGTCATATGTCATAATGAAAAAAAAATTATTTGAATAATAAAAACAATGCAAATTACAATTAAATATTTTTAATTTTATTTACAACTTTAACAAACACATACAATTGTAGTTATTTATATATTACTTTCTTTTTATCTCTTTATAATTTTTTTTTCTTACTTTATTATTTTTTTTTTTGAGAAGAGTTGATGAAAATTACATACATAATTAATATGAGTCACAAATATTAAAATGAAAATTTATTAATTATTTTTCTGTTTTAGGTAATTAATTAATTAGTAGTTATATAGGTTTTTCGAATGTTTTCTTGTTTTTGTTTTTCTTTCTCTTATTTTGGGAATTTTCATTCTTATGAAATGACATTTTTGATTTAAGAATACTGATTTACATGTTATTATTTTTAATTTTTGTTATTTAAAAAATGAAAATTAAATTTAATGGGGTGCTGGTACTTCAGTATCTAAATCTGGAATTGGATTACCCCATTCACGGGCCATTATCAAAATTGTATTTTGATGCATCTTTGGCCCAATCAATGGGTTCATTTGTGCCATGTAACAGCACAACCAGCTAAAAAAATAATTATATGTCAATCAATTATTGTTTAGAAATTATATTACAATTTAACTTACAACAACCAGCAGGTAGCTGCCGTTAACATTAAAACACATTGTACAATTCTGTAATTTAAAAAAAAAATATAATTAATACACGAGAAATGAAAATTATCATTAGACTTATATAAAAATTAAAGAACTTACCCACGATTTGGGCCTTTAGGGGCGATAAATGGTAAAACGATACCAACAATACCCCATAGTACAGTGAATATAATTATTGGTATAAATGATGCACCCATTTTTAATTATTTTAAATTCTTTTTTTATTATATTTACAATAAGCAAAAAATTTTCAACTTTTCAAAACAGATGATCAAATCTTTTTTATTATTTTTTTTTTAATCACACAAAAGTGTCACATGACAATTCTCTAGGTCAGGTGCTATTAGTGCTACCAGATAGATATGTTAAACTTTATTTATTGACACTGGAGAAATATTTTATATTCACCACAATCATGTTTTATTCTAGTACTTAATAGATAACGTTTTTCATTTATTATTTCTATTAATGTAACTGAATTTCAAAAAAAAAAAAAGAAAAAAATAAGTAAATAAGTAAATAAATTTCAGTTTGTAATAATAAGATATAAATTTATATACATAGAAAAGAATCTTAGCAAAAATTCCTATAGTTCGTTATTAATAAATTAAAGTTATTAATTATTTTAACGGGAAAAGAATAAATATTTTAATTGGATGTGTAGCAAAGAAACCTGAGAACAACGGTTTTTAGAAAAATATATTTAAAATTAAATAGGAATAACATGATTGACGATCTGTATGTTTTATCACAAAAAAGTTTATTGAACAAAACAAATATAATAACAAGGATAGATAATACTAAATTATTGTGTAATGAAAACATATTGGATAATAAAGAATTCGGTAATAATTTAAAACTATGGCGACAACCAATTTCAGGAAGATTTATATGCGCTGCAAACAGTAATAAAGTAATTGAATTTGGAAGTACAGAATATTTTTTGTATTGTTCTATGGGCGGCATTGTATCTTGTGGTAATTAATAATTCTTTATTTACCATTTAAACTTCATTAATTTGTTTTCGTTTTTATTATAAATATATATATATAGGTTCTACCCACACATTATTAACGCCATTAGATTTAGTAAAGTGTCGTCTACAGGTAGATCATGAAAAATATAAAAGCATTGCTAATGGTTTTAAAGTAACAATTAACGAGGGTGGTATGCGAGGTTTAGTTAAAGGTTGGGCACCAACATTTTTTGGATATGCACTGCAGGGATGTTTTAAATTTGGATTTTATGAATTTTTTAAAGTTAAATACTCGAATATGATGTCTGAAGAAAGTTCCCATAATTTCCGTACATACATATATTTAGTATCGGCAGCATCTGCTGAATTTATTGCCGACATATTCCTATGTCCGTTTGAAGCAATGAAAGTTAAAATTCAGACAACGCAAGGCTACGCAGATAATATGCGAGAATGCTTTGGAAAAATGATTGGTGAGTCAGGACCATCAGTATTTTATAAAGGTTTAGTGCCTTTATGGTTACGCCAGATACCATACACTACAATGAAATTTACCAGTTTCGAAAAAACGATTGAGGTTTTATACAAACATGTTGTGAAAAAAACACAAGAACAATGTTCAAAGAGTGAACAATTGGTAATTACCTTTGCCGGTGGTTATATTGCTGGTGTATTTTGTGCAATCGTATCACATCCAGCTGATGTTATTGTTTCGAAATTAAATCAATCAGCTAACGCATCTGTTGGTAGTTTGATACAAAAATTAGGTTTTTTTGGACTGTGGGGTGGTTTAGCGCCAAGAATTATAATGATTGGAACATTAACCGCATTACAATGGTTTATATATGATGGTTTTAAAGTTATGATGGAAATGCCCAGACCTACAACGAAACATTAACCGAAAAAAAACAGATAAATAAAATTGGAAACTACTGACTTAGACTCTCAAGACGATTTAGAAGAGGTTTGGATGGTGGAATTTTTGGTATCAATTGAAAGATATTAAAAAAACTGTTATGAAAATTCGTATGCCTCCTATGTTAATTAATAATCAATTGATAACAAATTCCACCCTCTCTACTTCTTCTAGATCGTCTAGAGAATCTTAGTCGGTATAGCCAAAAATTGTAATCGAAATCACAATTCATGTAATCTTAAAGGAATGAGTGCACAATTGTTGTTTTTATTCATCTTTTTATTTATTTATATTGATTGTAATAGGACACAATTTATAGATATTTACAATTAATTTATTTTCATTTTATTTATGAATTATTATTATTTTTTTTAATTTTTTATTTTATTCAATAAATCGAAATTCCTACTTAAATGGATGGGATCATCTTCGTGATCTATCTCTCTATACGATTTATTTTTATTTATTATTATACAGCTTAGATTATTTTAATCACGCATTTATTATTATTATTTTCTGTTTACGTTAATTAATTAATTAAATTTAAATTAAATTTTCTTTTTTTTTTTTTATTATTATTTTTTATTGTTTTTCATTAAAATAAAATTAAGAAAATTTTTCTTTTTTTTATTTATTTATATTAAATATATTGTAAGTTATACGTTAAAGAAAAGAAAAATTTTAATTAAAAAAATAAAAGATATCATATTAATAGATAATTAATTTGTTTTATTAATTAAATATTTTATATTAAACACTAATTTCACTATTCAATGATAGATGGCACACTTTTATAAATTTTTATATTTAAATCAGTAAAATCACTTTAGGTGTTTTACGGTTTCATAATCTTAAGATAATTTAAGATTTTCTATCAGCATACCGTTTTCCTTATTGATTTACAAGTTAATTCACTTAATCCAATAAATATATAAAATTATCATGCATTAATAAATTGATAAACTAAAATGTCACTCTCTTCTACTAGTATTATTTTCTCAGTTTTTTTTTTTTTTTTGTTACGTATTTTCATATCATTATATCATATTTTATTATTATTAATTATTAAATATTAATTATTATAAATGAATTAATTTTAGAATAGAGAAATTTTTATTGGTAAGCCAGCTAGTATATGCTAACCTTTTTTTACTTCTCTTCTTTTTTTTTTCTTTATTTCATTTAGCATTAATGCGAGCTTTTTGATATCATTTTTTCCTTTTCTCAATCAAAACAAAGGGGAAGGAAATTAATTAAAATTTATAATAAGGAACAAAAACTAAATAATAATAATAATTTCTAATTTTCTCTTTTTTAATTAATTCTTTTTTTTTTTTGTTTATGATTTTTATTTAATTAATTTAGGCACATAATTAACAATTATTTCTGTTTTGTTTCATTGTTTTAATTAATTAAAGAAAATAGAATAAAAAAAAAAAAAAACAAAACAAAACAAAAACCCGAAAATTTTGGTAAATTTAATTTAAAAAAAATAATAATTTTATTTAATGAAAAAATGATGAACTACTCAGTCTTTTGGTTTCAATATTTAATTTAAATTTTTAATTTTTTTAATTGTTTTCTCTATTATAACAACGAAAAAATATAGAATTTATTTATTTTTTTTAATTATTTAATTTAATTTAATTTATCAAACATCATTTATTCGTTAAATATATATAAATATAAATTGATGTTTGATTATTATTGTTTTGAGCTATTTTAATTTAAATATTAGTGTAATATAATTAAAATTAAAATTAAAATTAAAATTAAACATTATATAACAAAATAGGTGGCACACAATTTGGAGGAGTATAATTTATTAACTAAAACATTTTTAAAAAAAATTATTTTCTTTTGTGTTCAACACATAAAAACAAAATTTAAAACTAAAACTTAAAATAATAATTAATATAAAATAATATAATATATAAAAAAAAGAAGCAAACGTACAAATGTTAAAACAATTAAAACTTATAAATAATGATTTAATTAATTAAACAAACAATAAAATAAAAATCATTTACTCCTTAACCTAAACACCACCAGTTTTGTAAAATTTAATTAAAAAAATTACAACAAAATTAATTAACTCACTCACACATATAATAAATATATATATATATATATAGAGAGAGAAAGAGAAAGAGAGAGTAAAAGTGTGATAAAAAAAAGAGAAATACACGTTAATTTATATCAAAAAAAAAAAAAAAAACATTTTCCTTATCTATTTTTTCCTCTTTTCTTTATTTTTTTTAGTAATTTTTCCTTTTTTTTTTGCATAAAATCTTAATAATTAAGAATAAAAATGTAAGAAAGTAAAAAAGAATGTTTGAATCCTGCTCATAAAACTTTCTTTTATCGTTGTGTTGTATATTCCCACTTTTTTTTTTTATTTTAATTAATAGACCCTTTGTGTTGTTGTTAAGCAATTAAAAATAATTTCATACAAAATATTTAGCAATTTTTTTCATGTCTATAACAGAAATAATAAAAATTTATTTATTAATTAATAGATTAATTTCATTATTTTTTTTAATAAATATCGTTGAATAATTAATTAATTAATTGATGTAACGAAAAGAAAAATTACCTTAAAAATGCAAACAATTTTTTATAATTCTTTTTTTTTTTAATTAAGATAAGAAAGAAATAGACAGAGATATAACTATAACTTTTCTTTTCACATATTTTATACAATAATAATTTATTATTACCAATATGGACTTGTATTATCTAAATGATTCCATGATGCAAATTCTGACCATGATTGTAATTTAGCCTGTTGCTGTGCATACGTACCACATTTATAATTTTGTAATTTAATATGATTTAAATTATTATGTATTTGCTGTTGTTGATGATTATAATTAATTTTATCATTTATTTTTTGTTGTTGCTGTATCATTTTACATATACCATTTTTATCATTTAATTTTATTATAACATCATGATTATCATTTAATAATGATGATGATGATGGACGTTTTGTTAAACAATAATTATTATTTGTATTATTATCCCAATATTCTATATTATCACAACGGTAACATACACAAAATTCTAATTTACGTGATGATGGTGGTAATGTTATTTTAAATGAAAATGTATCATATAAAACGTATGCACCGCTAGAACCTCCTATCTATAAATTATATAAAAAACAAATTTATTAATTTAATTGAATTTAATTTAAAAAAAAAATAAGAAATAAAACAAAGAAAATTTTACCTGAGAATAATTACAAAAAATATCTTCTTGACTCTTCCATGCATCCCATGTAGCACGTACAATAACCTCCTTGTGAAAACTTAAATTTTTCACCTTAACCGTACCAACGACAATCGATTCATTTTCACGGACAATTACATTCTCTAATGAAACTTTATTCTCCTCTAAACGTCGCCTAAATTAATAAAAAGAAAAAAAAAATAATAATTTTAATTAAATAAATAAATAAATTAATTAATTAATAAAATAAAAGAAAAGAAAACAAACCGAAAATCTAAATAATCAGATGCTGGTTGTCTAAAATCAATTGTCCATTGTTCTGGCGGTACAGGACTTATTAAACCTTGTGTAACATGTGCTAAAAATTTTAAACTCCAAAACGGTGGCACATTTGATGGTTCTGACATTATTCGTACATGTTCTAATTTTAAACCTTGATCATCAGCAAAGACAACACGTTTTTTTGTTTTACTAAAACATAAAGAAGAAAAAAAATGAAAAATTATTAGACAAACACACACATCAACAATCATAATAACCAATGAAATCCAATTCTAATTATAAATAATAATTAAAAAAATAAAAAAAAAAACGCACATGCAAACACAGAAGAATTTGTTAATTACAAAAAAAAAAAAAAAAAAACAGATGAATTTACCTTTTTATGTTACTTAAACAAATAAACAAACATTAACTTGACCTAAATTGTTTAAAAATATGAAAATGAAAATTTAATTGACCATACAAACGGATAAAAATTGTTAAAAGAAGCATGCACACTAATACAGTAAATAATTTATATTAAAAGGATATTTAATTGGTATAAAAATAGCGCAAAATTAAGTAGTATATAATGAATAAATAAAACGAACCTGTTTAAATTTGTTACCGGTGCTATATCAATTGCTGTCACAGCTTTAACTTTATTATTATTACTAATTATATTATCATTTAACGTAATATTATTATTATTATTATTATTATTATTATTATTATTATTATCATCATCATCTTCCTCATCATCTAAATCATCATCTGAATTATCAAAATCATCAATCCACCAATTATTTAAATTTGAATCATTATCCATATCATTATTATTATTATTATTATTTTTATCATTATTATTATTATTTTTATCATTTAATTTTGTTGTTTTTCTTAGACATGGACGTTTTGGCTTTATTTGTGGTACCATTTTAAAATTAATCGGTTTTACAATATTCTGTCCATAATTATTTTGATTAAAACGTAACTGTGTCGTTAATGGTACACACATATTATTATTATTATTATTATTATTATGATTTAAATTATGATGAAATGATTGATTCTGATTATTATTGTTATTATTAATATTATGTTGTGCATGTGGTGATGGATCATAAAATCTATAAAAAAAAAAAAATAAAAATAAATAATTTTTTTAGTGCATAATCAACATCATTGTTAAACAAAAATTTAATTAACATTCTGACCCGATCTTCCCACACATTCAAACATTTAATTTAATAGAAAAAAAAAATAAGAAAAAGAATTTTATTTACCTATAACCAGCCGTTTTATAATCATGAAGAAAACCATTTGGTGGACTATGACTAAAAACTGGTGGACTTTGTGAGATAATCATTTCGTAATTAGCGGGCATTACCAATTATATATACAAAAATAAAAAAAAATTTGTCCCTTTGAACTTAACAACACCAAAAACTTTATTTTCACTCTAGGATTAATAATTGCATTCAAGAATCTGTAAAAAGAAAAATTAAATTATTTATTTAAAATTATTATTATAATTTTATTTTATTTTTTTTTTGTTTTTATTTAATATATTTTTGAATTAAAGCCAAAAGAATTAAATTAATCAACCTACGCCAATTTGTTTTTCATTCTTGGTTGTAAATTAAATTTTTTATTAAATTTTTTTTATTAAAACAACAACGAAAAAGATTTTTTACTTCTATTTTTAGAATATTAATAAAAATAGAGTGAAAAAATTATTTTATAAAATTAAAATTAAAATTAAAAGAAATAAAAAATTAAACTCTGTCTGTTTATTATTTAAATTAGATTAAAGTTAATCATTACGAATGCACCCTAAATCATAGAAAAATATTTCATTGACATCATTTACTATATCGGTGGTTGTGATCTTTGATAAACCGTTTGAAGAAAAAATTGCACTAAATTTTCTTTAATTTTTTATTACCAATATTCATTTTTCATATATTTCAGTGTAAAAAATAAAAAATTATTTAAATGAAGAGCAAAAAAAAAAAAAATTATTTAAAAGCCTTACAATGTCATACGAAATATATAAAAAAAAAAAAAAACTTTTATGTTAAATTAGTACAAGGATACGAATTTTTGTTTCTTTCATTCTTTTCTTGTTTTTCTTTTTAATGTTCAAACATTTTTTTATTATTAAAAAACTTTTTTTTTGCATAAAATATAATTTTCATTTTCACTATTTTATTTATTTATATTAGAGATTGTATTTGTTGATGTAAAAAAACGAAAAGAAAAAATTAAGAATTGACGTGACAACAGAAACTAATTGAGAAACAACTGCATCTGCTTTAAAGAGAGAAACGATGATGAAGTACGATGAGTTCTATTTTAGATTTTTTTAATTATTATTTTTGGCGTATTTAATTATTTAAAATTTTATTGAAATACAACAAAAAAAATTTACAGCGTAAATTGATGACGTTAGATTCAATGCGTTAGAAATTTCCCGTTTAACTCAACAAAACCAAAACACGTTTAGTAGCAAATAATTCCCATTAATTAGCGATGAAATTTTATTAATATAATTAAACAAATTTGTACACCAAATTCACGTAACAAAAGACAAATTGATCTGATCACACACAACAATAACAACAACAACAACACAAATTTTTTAATCAATTTAATTTTTTTTTTTTTTTTTATTTTAAAGAGAAGAAATAAATTTATTATTTGTTTGGTAAAATTGATAAATTTTATTTATATATTTTATGACCTGTGGGTTCAAAAATTTTATTTCATTTTTTTTTTTTTTTTTTTTTTTTGTTTCTTGTTGTTATCGATAAAAAATAAAATTAAATTAAATTGTCATTAAAGGCAAACACAAAATTGGCAAAATTATTTTTTGTGTGTTTACAAATAAAAAAAAAAATTTCATAATATCAAAAATTAATTAAAATCGCCTGATTTTTAAATGTTATTTTTTTTTTTGTCTTTTGATTTCATTTATCAAATTATTATTAATTAATATGAAATAAATAAATTAATTAATGATCCTGATCCTTGTTTTCGTAAAAAATATTATTTTTTTATTTTTTTTTTTGAAGATTAAATGATCAGCTACTAGCGAATTTATTTATTTAAATAATATTTATTTCACAAAAAACGTAACGTAATAAATATTCAGATTAATAAATAAATAAAATAAAAACAAGATAATAATTCACGGTGCATTTATGAATAAAACTAATGATTAGTTGAAAAAATAAGAAAAATTAAAACTAATCACTAATCGCTAATAAATAAATTTTCTTTTTGTTTTTCCATTAATTAATTAATTAATAAATAAATAAATAATTAATTAATTATTATTATCAAATACTTATCAGATTTATTTATTTTGTTAAAATAATTTGTTTTTTTTTTTTTTTTTTTTTTTTTAAGCAAAATAAATAAGTTAAACAAACAACAGTCTGGAAAAACAAAATTTATTGTTATTTATGTCTGATAGAGTAAGTAAATAAAAAAAAAATTCTATAACCTTTACTTAATTGAGTATCAAAAATGCATTTAATTAATTAATTAAATAATCATTTAAAATTTTTAATGTAAATAAAAACGCTAGTAATACTGTTGGGAGTACGATTTCCAGTATTGTAGCATTTTGCTAGTATCGATATTGCGATAGTATCTCATAAGAATATCGATATTCTCGATACTATCGATACTTTTGATAATGAATTTTGAAATTCGATACTGTACTATCGATACTGGAATCCCTAGTTGATCCCTAGTGAGATGATTGCACACAAAAACAACAAAACACACAAAATTAAATGATCTTTAGGATCTAAAGGACGAATATTTAAACTGAAAGTTAATTTAAATTTTATTATTAAAACAATGAATGCAAGAAAGTGATTTTCGTATCGAAACCTTAGCTATTTATATAATATATGCATAAAAACACTTCCATAGTTATAAAACAAGGAAATTGATCATAAACACAAGTAAAACTCAACAGCAACAAATAGAATAGAAAATAGAGAGAAAATAAACAACCGGTGTTATGAGCGTCCGAAAGAACCTAACGATTACCTTTAAAATATTCTTCTTCATCACTTGACTTGACCACAATGGACTTAACAATAAATTAAGAAATGTCATTTTAAAAATGTATTATGAAAAAGCTAAGCAAATATTACTTATTGAGCGACCACTACAACATGTAGAATCTCTGGTAAAACAGAATCCACAGGTAAAACAACAACAAGAAATATTAATTCGAAACATATAGACATGTATTCTCTCTATGTTTAAAAAAAAAAAAAGAGTTATTCCTACTACTATACCGGTCAAGTAATATAAAAAAAAAAAAATTAATAAAATTATTTTCCACGTCATTTAAACGCCTTTACGAATGCACCGTGTAAAGTTGTTGATTTGTTTGTTTGTTTTTTTCTTTTTTTGCTTAATTTTTATTTTAAGCGCCATTAAAACCGTCTAGTGTTGTTTTTCAATAAGTAAATATATATATATATATATATATTTTAACATTAAAACGACTTAATATTATTTCAATATAGCCATGTTATATGCAAGAAAAACACAAACGAATGGCCTTCTTATTTTTATATTTTATTCAAATCACTACTTATGTATCGTGCTTAACGTTTTTTCTTTCATTCTTTCTTCTAAAGTGTGCCATGACTTTATAAAATGAACATGAAAGTTCAATCTATCATTTTTTTAAACACAAAAAAAAAAAAAAAAAACATAAAAAACAAATTGAATAGAAATGATAAATATCGCCTTGAATTAAAACATAATTTATATACGAGTGCAAGTACGCTCGTATCAAAATTAATAAAGACCAACATGAAAAATGTCATTCTTATCTTAGATAAGATTTTATTATTTAATTATTATTATTATCAAATGGTATTTAAAATGCATTTCTTTATATAATTAATTCAAACAGTTTTATCTATTTATATAAAAACGTAAATATATTAAATACTCGTGGTCATATTTATAGAATTTTGTGTTTTTGTTTTTTTGTTTTCATACAATTAGGCGTAATAATTTTTTCGAACTACCGACTTAAACTCTCAAGACGATCTAGAAGAAATAGTAGGTGGAATTTGTTATCAATTGAAAGATATTGAAAAACTGTTATGAAAATCTAGATCTAGAAGAGGATCGACTTGAGAATCTAAGTCGGTATAGTCTAGAATTTTGTTTTTCATACAATTAGGCGCAGTAATTTTTTTTTTTAATGTGCATTTACATTACGTAATATACGCTAATGGTAGAAACACAATTTACGTAAATATAAAAGACATAAGAAATGTCACACAAAAAATCGTACTGGTATACAAATTACAAAAAAAAAAAACACATTAATAAACTCTAATTTAATTCAATTAAATTAAATTTTTAATTTAATATAAATGTTTTTTAGGCGAAAAAAAAAAAAAAAAAATCAGGTTCAAATAATAAAACTAGAAAAGGTTAAATAAAAATCAATGTTTATTAAAATGAAATAAAATAATTTTTAAATAAAAACATATTTAAAGCGCCATTAAATTAAAAAATAAGCAAAAAATAAAAAAAAATTAATTTACTTTAAGCACGTTACTTAAATGTGACAGAAATTTATTTTTTATAAAATGAAAATAAAGAAATTAACCTTGTCGATTAAGTGAGGAAGGGCATAAATTTATTATTTTTTTTTTTTGCTTGAGTCGTTAGCGCATATTTAATCCATAGAAAAAGTACATAACATTGCGCAGCATAAGAGTATTTTGATTTAAAATTGATAATTTGTAATTAAACTTATGACATTTTTTTTTTATATTTTATTGATTAATTAAAGCAAATTAGGCAAGATTTATAAATAATATTATTTATTTTTTAATTTTTTTTTATTTTTGCTTGATATGATTATTATTTTATATTAATTGCAATTTTTTTTTTCCAGTTTCTTTCTCCTTTTTGATAAATTGTAAATTTTTGTTTATTAATTTATGATTAGGCCTGCAAGAAAAAAAAAAAAAAACGAAAAAAAAAAAAACAGAGAATTTTTTTGTTGCGCATTTTCGTTATGTTGTTTACACTTTGATTGATAATTATCAATAATTTTTGATTGCACTTGAATGTTTAGGGTAAAAAAACAATAACAAATACATTTGTTTTGATAATTATTTTTGTTTTGTTTTTAATTAATAAACGAATAAGAAAATAAACGAAATATAGTGTCGATATGCCGGTTAGATTTTAGCCGGTTAAAAAAATTGTTTTTCTTTTAATTAAAATTACATTTTAAAGGTGAAATAATGACGATAATATTAACTGGCTTTAGCCGACTGTTACTTGAATATATTTTGTAAATATTTGCTGTTAAAAATTAGAAAAAATGCTTTGATTCATGGTCCATAGAGTTATGGTTCAATCACAATGTACATAAGAACAACGTAAACAATGACACATTAATGGCTTACACGGAAAGAATTATTTTCTAAATATGCAGAAATTATGAATTGAATCAAGAAAATTTTGCATGATTCTAGTTACAAAAGAAAATCCCATATGTCATTTAATTTCTGTAATTTTGCTAATAATTTCGATTTATTTGTATCTAACAAATTTAACAAGTAAATTTCCATTAAAAAAAAAAAAAAACTAAAAATAAAAACTTCCATATGACTATAAAAATGTTTTTTTAATAAAAATTTAACAAATAATATGCGTAATTCTCGCATACTTAAAAGATTTATATGCATATGAATAGAAAGTAAATAATTATATTTATATTATTAGGAAAATATAAATAAAACACACCTCCTCATTAAAAACTTGTTGATGAAATGAAAATAAAATTAACTAAAAAAAAAAAAACTTCTTTCTCTCTTGACGACATTTTTTTCTATTTGTTAGATTGCGGCGACTGCGTCGAAAACTGGTGCAAAAGTGTAAACAATTTTTTATTTTTTTTGATTATTTGATAATTTGACTGTATTAATATTTTTTTTATTTTTTATATATACATATATATAGTTTGTAGCAGTAGCATAAAATATAAAGTCACGAATATTCCAATAAAAACAAATAACATCAATTACTTTAACACTTTAATTAGTTAGATTAGAGACAATGCTTGATTGTATTCATTTTTTTTTATTATTATTGTTAATTTGTCTTCAATGAAATGAAATAAAATAAAATAAAAAATTTATTTCACATATTGTTTACTTTACACTTTGCAACAACTATTATTACTCTCTTACAAAATTTTATGAGTATATTTTGCATGAATATTGGTTACAAAGGAAAAATTACAAAAATAATTATTTTTTGCGTAAGTGACCTCTAGAACAATATATCATCGATAATTAACCAAGAACGTTAAGAAAATTAATTAAAAAAAGCAAAAAAAAAAAACTTGTTTACATTCAAAATACAAAAAAAAAAAAAAAAAAAAGCGCACACCAACCAAAAACGATTTGTTGCCAAAAAAAAAAAACAAACAATGCGCGCACCACCCCAAAACGTATAAAAGAAGAATCTGCAAGAATATTATTATTATTATTATTATTATTATTATTATTATTATTATTATTATTATTATTATTATTATTATTATTATTATTATTATTATTATTATTATTATTATTATTATTATTATTATTATTATTATTATTATTATTATTATTATTATTATTATTATTATTATTATTATTATTATTATTATTATTATTATTATTATTATTATTATTATTAATAAAAATAAAAATATAAATAAATATTCCTATAATGTAACAAGTGTTTTCTTATTTTTCATTTGCGTTGGCTAACAAAATTAATTCAGTCATCAAAAATATAAATAAAACGTTTCGCATTTGTTTATATTTGGTTGCTTTAAAAAGATGATGAAAGAAAAAAAAAAAAAAAAAAATTCACAAATTTTTGCTTGTTCTCAAGAACCTTAACCGGATATTTATATTATAATCATCAACAAATAACTGATAATGAAAGTAGTTTATGGATGTTTTTTTTTTTGTCTCTTCTTCTGGTAATCTAATAAAATAAATTCCATCGACTATATCTGCTGGCAAATTATCTAGCTATTCGAAAAACACCATCATATGTGTTTACCAACGAAATGTAGGTGGATAGGTTAAGGACATTTCTATATTTTTAAGCACTGTTTAAAAGTTTTAATTACACTTTTTTTTTATAGTTCTTTAGAATATAAATAAATATACAAAAAAAAATTTTAACATTAACCTAATTTCCCGTCGACATGAAACAGAAACGGAGACCGAGAGAGTATATAAAAATAAAAAAAAATTCTTTTCCGGTAGTCTCACGTAATATTTTGTTTTGCTACTAAATTTTCTGTCATTGACTTTCAATTATATGAAATAAAATCATTTGAAGAACAGAAATTATAAAAATTATTTTTTTTTTGCTATAGATTTTCAACCTTTAAGAAGGTTGGGTAACGGGGGGGGGGGGGGGGGTCCCCGTCACTATAATAATAATAATAATAATAATTATTATTATTATTTAATTGGTAACCTCAACGTTATTTATTATTTACAATTTTTTTTATTGCAATCATATGACTTTTATTATACAAAAAAAAAATGAAAAATAATAATTAATTAATTAATTCAAAGAAATTAAAGACAATAAGGTAAACACAGATATATTATATGTTGCACAATATTTACGTTATTAAATATGAAATTTTATAAAAATGATGAATAAAAGCTGATTGTGTTTGTTGTCACTGGTTGAATAATAAAGAATAAATTGTATGTAGCATAAGTATATTTGATGGAAATTTTCATAATAAAATACACAAAGAATGTATGTTTTATGTAAACAGAAGGGAAAACAAAAAAAAAGTGAAAACATTCCATAAGAAAAAGTGATAAAATTCCATTGATTTAATGTACATTTTACCTGTGTTTCTTACACCAAACATAATTATATTTCACTATTTTTTAATAGTTTTCATAACACTTATTGCATTATAACACTTATTACTATTAAATTAATTTTTAATTATTTATTTACGATTTGTATATATAAAAAAAAAAAATAATTAAGTACTCTCAACAGCACAGTAATTTGTTAATTAAACATGACAAAACTATTTTACAACCGTTTTAAACATAATTGGTAAATGAGATTATTAAATAAAAAAAAAATAATAATAATAATAATTTAACGATAAATTTGCCAAAAATTCGCTACAATAACCATTCAACAAAAAACTATCAAAATGTGAACGAGACAAAAATAAAAAAAACAAATCACGATACAAAAACGTGAAACGACGTTGAATAATAATTTTTTTATTTTGTTTTTGGCAATAATTGACATTTACCTGCTAGTAGTTGCTGGGGACATTTATTTTCATAAATTTTTGTTACAAAATATCTAATATCTATTCGTTTGCACTTTGTCTTACAGAATAAATAAATTAAAATAAAAAAAAAAAAAATTATTCTTAAAATAGAATTAAAGGATAATTTTAATTAGAAAAAATAAATTTATTAAATAGTTTTTAAGTTTAATTATAAATAATAATAAAAATTTTGTATAATTTGTAAGACACAGAATTTAAGTGAAGCAACAGTTTATGCAAAATAAACATTGAAAAGGTGACAATGAAAGTTTTTTTTATGCGAAAGTTTATTGCACATGAAAGTCATATGTTTCGTATAGAAATTACCAGATGTATTTATACCATTAAATGACAATTTGTTTAAATTTATACAATTGAAAAGATACTAAGCCTTGCAATAAACTAGAAAACAGATTTAAATCATTTTTAAATTAAGCAGAATAAACCCTATCGCCAAACAAAGAAGCAACAAAACTGTGAAACAACGTAGACTAGACTTTATGTAATAAACTGTCCTTAACTTCTAATCTCTTCCGAAATAAAAACAATAAAAAAAAAATATTCCTATTGATTAGGCTTAACTTATAATTTAAGCGCCAAGATCAAGGAAGAAAATATTTCCTTTCATTAATAGAAAAAAATAAAGCACTTGTGCGTTAAATTTATTGTAAACTTTTTTCTTTTAATGTTTTTTTTTTTTTTTTGTTAATTATGGCAAAACAAAAACTAAAGTAAAACTTAAGCACATACGTAAATAACACTTTTCTAATTTAACATTTTAAGACAAATAAAAAATGAATTATTGTTTGTACGCATGAATCAGATGCTTAAAAGTTAGTTGTTTTGATTAAAACTGAATTGAACGAATATAAACAATTTTGTCAATTTGCCTAAAAATAATTCTGTAAAGAATAAAAGCAATAAAAATATATATAATTAAATTCGCGGATAAATACAGACGGAGACAGCACGATAAAAAGACAAAAAAAAAAAAGAAAAAACAAAACAAAACAAGCCAAAAACAATTTTTTTTTTCATTTTTCTATTAGAATTTGGCACGTAGGCCATGAAATTTTATTTTTCGTTTTTTCTTCCTTTTCTTATTGAATGATCTTAATTATTATTATTTTTTTTTTTCGTTAATTAAATATTTGTTGTTCTATTTGATTCGTTTAATTAAAAAAAAAAAAAAAGCTACGTTTGTTTATTTTTAAATTAATAAATTATTATTTTTTTTTTTTGTTGTTGTTGCTTCAAATCAATAAATCAACAAAACAGCAACAACAGAAAAAAAGAAACATTCAAAATTTAAGTCCGATAATAATTTTATTGTTTTTCGAAAGTTAATTAATAAAAAAAAAAAAAAATTAATAAAAATTTCCATTACGTAGCGAGTACACATTTTTTAGTTTACTTTTTTCTATAAAAATATTTTGATGCTTTTTGTGTTTTATCATCACCAACCTAAGATAACTACAAATAAAATCATTTTATTTATTGATTTATTATCACTTTATTCTAGAATAATATTTTCTTTCCTTCTACACATCTTAAGTTGTGTTTTAATTTGATTTTTTATTTATGAAATTATTGTTGTTTCATGTGATCGGCAACGTAACATATGTAAAATAAAAAAAAAAGGAAAAATCATTAATCAGATTGTGAAAAATGGTTTTTGTTGCATGACGTCAAACCGAAAATTAATTTTATAGGAAATTTAAAAGCAAAGAAATATTAATGAAAAATTCGGCGCCATTCATTTTTTTTTTCTTTTTTTTTTTGTGAAAATACTTTTGGCAATTGAAAAATTTTCCAAAAAAAAAAAATGGAATTACTGTGCGAATTGGTTAACGAACCAAATATGACATGATAGACGTCACTAGTCTAAAGTACTTCATATAAATATTTTAGAGAATATAAATTCTATTCTGCACTGAGGGTAATAACATTATAAAACTAGAACGAGCGAATGCATTCCCATGACCTAGTTTAAACTATAAAAGATTCAGTACATTATGGCACAGTAGTAACTCCCTAATGAAATTTTTATCATGTTTATAACAGAGAGGGAGAAAGTTGAAGGAGAAACCTTTAAAGCACATTTTGAAAATTATAATATTCTATTTGAATGATAATTTTATTTGGACTAATAGCAAATTATGTCTAAATTATTTGTGCAATGTTATAATGGATTAAATATTGATTTACTATAATTTAATATGCTATATTAAGGATAGTAAACTTGCAGAGGAAACTTGCTTAATGAATTTATTGATATTTTACCGTTTTTCTGACACAGATTACAGTTATAAACATAATGAGACAAATTTTCTTTAATTACCTGGGCGTTTCTTAACTTTATGTTACACGGTAACCGTTGTTTTGGTAACAAACTAGCAATGTCTATGCTGTTATTAAACAATTATGACCATTATACCAATTGATAAGTTTCAAAGACTTTTCATTTCAATTTATAAAGTAATCGTTGCTAATAATTGTAAACAAAACCAAATTCAGTGTTGTATGAATTGATCAAATAATCACCAAGTAATTTTAATATTTAATTAACTAAGTAATAAATAATTTTTCTTCGACGATACCAAACAACCAAACGAATGAAGAAAAAATAAAGGAGGCAAAATAATAACATTTGAATGTTCAACTAATCAACTATTCAACCAGTAAAATAAGCTAATTAAAATTAAAAATAAAAATTAATGATTATATAAACAAAATAAAAACAAAAAAACAAAAAAACATAAACATAAAAAAAAATTTAACCTTATCACCTCTAATGTTTATTTTTAGATGAAAATATATATTTTTTTTTTCTTCTTACAATTAGGCAAAAACAAATTAAATAAATATCGGCGTACGACAATATCATTGAAACATAAAAATAAAAAAAAAAAAATAAAACACAAAAATATTATCAAATTATTGCTAAATTATGCAAAAAACATTGACCAAAATTAAAACAACCGTACAGACCGTATGAAACAACAGAAATCACGTGATTGTCAGATGTTTAATTTTTGGTAGAAAAAGTGACTTAAAAAAAAAAAATAAAAAATTTTTTTTTACATAAATTAAGTTTTGCTGTGTAAAAAGTAAGAGAAAAAATTAAAAAAGAAATTTTTTTTTTTTTACTTTAGTGGGAAAATTAGTGTGTATGGCATTTGAAATAATCATTAACTGATTATATGACATGAAATGTATTTTGAATATTCGCGAAACAATTATTTTATGGTAAGAGGTGATAGAAAAAGTTACTGTTACTGATAATACAATGTTGTGGAAAGCTATACGTTATGTGTTCCTTATAATAAAGCGGACGACACATCGGTTAAATTTTATGGTGGGGCTCCTATCTTAGGATTTAGTATTTACTTTCGTAAATCCGAGATAATTGGTCACTTTAGCTTAATCTTTAACAAAATTTCATTATGATGGAGCATTACAGCGGGACTCCAACTTCCTTATGTGGCAGGAAGTCATGGAACCAGCAGTAATTTGTAGTGTGACACAAAAATTTTCACTACTATTGTGCACAGTCTACGACTACAGATAGATTTCAACCATAATCAATTTATATTCGACCAATCAGATTTGCCTTGGCTAGGTGACAGTTAAGACCCACAAAACTTAGCCACACCGCAGCGCATGCAAATTCAACTATATTTTTACAAAATTGTAATCAAAACTTTCTCACTATTTTTCCTGTTTCTCAAACTTAAATCAAACAATTGTTATCGATATTTTATAGATTTTAATTGAATTAATTAAATTTATTATTTCTCTCTTTATCCCATTATCCACTTATTTCTATACATTTCTGGTATTTTGTTGTTTAAATTTATACAAAAACAAAAAAAAAAAAAAAAGAAACGACAAGACAGAGCAGCACCTGTTTTACATATTATGTTTTAAGAAGAAAAAAAAACAAATATTGTGCTAATTAAATTGAATAAATAAAAACGTGCGGGCCGCAAAAAAAAAAGAAAGAAATGGAAGGAAAAAAAAAAAAAAAAAGCCACCGAAACGTAAACAACATTTATGATAAAAAATTTATTTTATTTTTTTTTTTTGCAATTTGCTTGACAACAAGCCGCCAAAATAACGTAAAATCAAAACACACAAAAATAAAGTTATAAATTTTTTATTTATTTTATTTATTTATTTTTTTTTTTTTTTTGCGTAAATTTTTCTTTATAATTTAATCAATTAAAAGCCATTACATATCGAAGATAAGTGAATAACACAAATACATTTTGCATGAAAAGAAAGAGTGAAGAAAAATACCTAAAAACAAAAAATTTACCGGCATATTTAATATCAAACAACAAAATAATTTTTATCATTTCAACTGAAATTAAAACTAAAACTCTTATCAAGTCAAGCATAAAATTTTTTTTTTTTTAATTATTAAATCTACAGCAATAGCAACAAAAAAGACAACAAAACAATTACAGTGATGGGTTCACGTTTTATGAACAATTTTTTAATTATGACCTGGTTAACAATTAATTTTTCGTGCGGTTAATAAATTTAAAAATAAACGCTTATCACTACTTCAGGTGTGAATATAAGTTATTGATTAAAATTTCTTATTGTTTATATAAAAAATTTCATTAATGTATAATAATAAAATTTCCGTTGTTTATCACCAAAATTTGATGGAAATGATTATAAATTTGACGGTTGTTAAGACTTATTTACCCTTTTTAGTATTTGTTGAGAAATTATCTCTAGTAACTTATTGCCTAAAATACAGACTACTATGAAATTTTATATTAATTTCTTAAGCAATAATATTCGGTAATACTTATTAGAAAAATTCATTTTCCTGAAACCTTTCGCTAACATGACTTAGTTTCGTTTCACTAATTATAGTTTCAGAAACATGTTTCAGTTTTTGCGATTTAAATTTTCTACGGTTTTACCTTAACTGAATAATTTATGTGATGGAGGAAATTTCCAGTATAGAAATTTCCGTTTGTTATCAGGAAGATTTTTTTTTATAATTTCAATTAAAAATTAAAAGTAGGCACACTACTGTTATATTTAAATATAATTCTTGATTATAATAATAAATAATTGTGTAGGATGATGATTTACTTATAATTTATTTTATTTTTTTTATTTTTTTTTTTGTATTTCGACTAGTCTAATTAAATCTATAAATATATATATATGTTTTCTTTTAATCATTTTATTATTTTATGCTGATAAAAGCATGTGTATGAAGTGCAAAAAAAAAAAAAAAAAAAAAAATGAAAAGAAAAAATAAATAAGCTGAAAAGAAAAATGAAGAAAAAAATTGAAATCGTTTAAATTTATTTCAATTAAAAGTTCATTGATCTTTCATTTATATTATTATTATTATTATTATTATTATTATTATTATTATTATTATGAATATTTCTGTTGTTTTTTGTGTGCAATTTGATTTTTTTTTTTATTTAACAAAATTACTTTTATTTATTATTATGTACGTACGTATAAAATGCTGCACAGCACTTTTTATTGCATTGAAACCGACTATAAATATAATTTTTTTTTTTTTTCATTTAATTTTAAATTTAAAATTTTATTTTTGTTTTCACTTTGCATTCGTTTTTACAAATTAAAATTAATGTGAATTGTGTAGATTAATTGTGCAGCATGATTTATTATTGACGGTGTGTGTGACTTAATGAATTTCTGTGTCTTTAGCTATAGCCGATAGCGTTGAATTATTTTAACCAATCAGAAATCGTTGTATTGTTAAGACACAACAAGTGACTTTAGATTTTTTTTTTTTTTCATTTTTGAACACAAAGTTTAACTGAATTCTATAAAAATCCAATTAAATAACAAAAAAGAAAAATTTCACCTCCTAAATTATCAATTAAAATATTTTTAATGAAAAAATAAAAAATGTTCAGGTGATTAAAATGTCTAGGCAACCAATGACGGCAATGAAAACAATAAAGCAATAAATTATTAAATATGATAATCTGTAGTAAAGTAAAGTAAAGTAAAGCAAACAAATACAAATACAACCCTGTGGTATATCGTGTGCCAATTTAAAACACAACATTTGAAGGCAAAAATGTCGACATTTACAGTAAATTAATATTATGTAATTAAAATAAAAGTACTATGCATACACACATGACCAAACAACACACAATTCTAATCTAAATTTGAAATCAATTTTATTGACAAAACTACATTAAAAATAAAAAAAAAAAATATAAAAAAAACTTTGGGAGGAAGAGAACAGTTCGCTGACAACAAGTTGTCTTTTCTAATTTTATCACGAAGCTTTTCTTTCTTTTCTTTTTTGTTATCTTTATTAAATAATGTCTGTAGACAGACGCACATGCTAATTACTAATTAAATTATAATTGATTTATCATTTTATTGGTTAAGGAATTAAAGTATTCAAATTAGATACAATTGTAAACGAAAATTTCTATTAAATAAAAAGAAAATAATAAAACCGTTTTACGAGCTTTTAATTCTATTAAAATTTCTCTTTACTGGTATAAAAATGCAAGACAAAACAGGAATTAGTCTGGTAAAATAAGTTATCTAGAGTTAACTGGTAAAATAAAGGCAAAAAACCCAGTTCTAAGTATGTTTCTACTCTCGACTATGGTTATTGGTGACTTTATATAAAGTTTTTCACAATATGTGAACACAAAAACAAGCAAAAAACAAGCAAAAAAAAAAGGTTAAAGACCCCATCAGTAAATAAACTAAACAATTTTTCTTATTTTATTTTATTTTTTTTTAACATTTGCTTAATAATATTATTTTACTTAATAATTACACAATTTTAATTATGTCACCATAAACGTATGTCCATGTTACACATAGACAAAAAAAAAAACAAAAAAAAAATTTAATCAAGAAAAGAAAAAGTAGCTGCCAGACACAAAAATCACGTTTTATTCATGTGAAACGCAAATTCTTTTTCTTTTTTTGTTCCTTCTTTTCGTCTAATTTTATTTATTTTTTTATTTTTTCTGTTCAAAATTTTGACTCATTCAAAACTGTAATCATTAAAACAAAAAAAAAATGATAAGAAAAAATTTCAAACATATGTTTCATATAGAAAACGAACATAATTCGTTCTTATTTTTGTATATAAAAAAAAAAAAAAGAAAATTTTTTTTTTTTAGGTGGGCGGAGAGAGAATGTGTGTTTTTGTTTTTAAATAATTTTTATTTCATAAATAGCAACCAAAAAAAAAAAAAAAAAAAGAATAAAAACAAACAAATTTTATTGATTAATTGTAGAGAAAATAAAAAATCCTTGAAAAATGTTTTCAATGTTAAACGATAAAGTCATAAACAATTGATAAGACGATAAAAAAGACTTAGCTAAGTTAATTAAATTAATTAGTTAAAAATTATAATGTTTACCGCATAATAGTTATTAAACGCACAAATATTTACATTTTTAAATTAAATTAAATAAGTTTTGCTGTTGGGGCTTAGATTTTGTTGATTTTTTTTTTTTTTTTTTTTTTTTTTTTTTTTTAGATTAAAAACTAAAACAAAAAAATTTTTCCAATGCGCACTTTTATAGCCACTTTAAAACAACATCTATTCGTATAAAATATTTTCTATTCTCTTAATTTTATTGTGGCTTACGGCTGTATAGCTTTGATCTTCACCTAATAGAAGAATCATAAAATTTTCTGTACTTGATTAGCTAATCATAAATTCTATTGCAGAATTTACTGCCATTTGTTAATTTAGGTAGGTGGGATCTATGATATGCGTACATTATTTCTTGAGGCTTATTACAAGCAAATTAAATATAAAGTAGAATCTCAGATAATCAGGGTATCTGTCGTGGTGCAAAATATTTGTGAATTAATGTTTAAAGTGAAGAAACAACGTATGTTGCCTTCCTAGTTTCCTATTCATGATGAATTTTTACTTGAGTAGAAAAGTCTTTAAGCCTGCTGAGAAAATTTCCATGAACAAGCGCCTTTGTAACAATTTATTATAAAAAGTAAACATATGGATGCCAAGTGACTTGTATTTCAAGGATCCACTGTATATACTGTGAAAATGTATGCATACAAAATAAAAAAAAAAACTCTAAATCATTCATTTAGCATAAGAAATGCATAAGCATATAAATCAATAATTAAGACATTTAATAAAATGAAAAAAAAAAAAATTAATTAATAAATAACGGAAAATTATATTTATTTTTTTTTTTTCATATTTATTTATTTATTGTTAAATTACCTCCTACTTGAATTATTTTTATGCAAAAAAAAAATAATAATAATAAATGCGTTACATTTATGCTGATTTTTATCATTAATAAATAAATAAAAAAATTTTAAAAATAGAAAGAAATAATTATGTCTTTGGCTATACCAACCTCCATTTCGCCTTCGTATTTCTCTTAGTTAATCATTAATCATTCCCTTTTTGTTTTATTAAGCATAATCTAGAGATAACCAACTAAATGCAACATTATTATTATTATTACTAAACATAATAAAATAAAAGATTCAATGCTGCAATGCGGCATAGCATTAATTTTTTTTTTTTTGTTGGTTTTTCTCATTTATTGATAGATTTGCGATATTTTCTTTTACAAAAAAAAAAAAATGTTGGAAAACTATAAACATTAATTATTTATATTCTTCATAATTATGATAATTTTGTTTGTTAATTTGTGTATTATAAGAATAAAGTGTTATTGTTAAAACACCACTAGCCTAGTTTCGGTTTGAAAATTTTTGTCTTTTTTCAGCGCAGTCCAACTGGCGGCCACTGTGCTGCAATCTATACGGCCCTTGAGTTTCTTAAGTATTTAATATATTTTGGCACGTTTAATAAAAAAATTTTGTAATGTGAAATTAATTAAAGCAGCAGGATTAAATTTATTTAAACTTTATTCAAACAAAGTATTTTCCAATCTACGCTTTTTTGGACTACAAATAATGTCAATGTTTTTAGGATATATCTGTGTGAGTGAAATCAAAATATCGGAATTCAATGTCTGATAAAACACTTGAAGAAATTTTAAGGATTGCTTATACGAATATTAATATAAACATTGATGAACTTGTAGCTTCTCATAGAAAACCTCAATGTTCGCATTAATTATATTGTTTGAAGCTTGAAGTTCGTCAATAATATTTATAACTGGCCCTTTAAATCTTAAAAAAAAAAAACATTATTGGGCCGCAGATAGAACGAAATTGGACCGCACTACTCTACACGGAGATTATTTTAGTTTCTATGCCAATCCATTTAGTTTCTTGAGAAAAATTTCTCAATTTAAATTTATTTTGTTGGTATTTAGTTTTAATTTCTTAGTTTAAGAAAATTTTTGATCATGCAAAAATTTCTTGATTCATAATTTCTTAATTCATAATTTCTGTGGATCTTTCCATGTAGATAATTCTTCTTACCAGATGTATATACATACATATTTATACCATTCATTATTAACACTGCATTTTTAATGTTCGGATTACTTGTTGCTACGCGTATTACTTGTTTTTTTTTTAACTTAGATAGAATACTTGCACTGTAACATTACTAGCACACAGTATTAGTATAAATTACCTTTCTTATATATATTTATACGAACATACCATATACGGAATATAATAATAATAATTATTATTATTATTTCCTATAGAGAGAAAGATACAAGAGATAAACCATAAAACTAGTCTTTAATCATTATTTCAACATTGAAAATGTTACAACAATATATAGCGACAACAATTTATTATTTTAACGTTTAACCACATAATCAAATATTATTATTAATAATATTTTATTTTCTATAAATAACTAGATATATTAAAACTCTATTTAAATAACAAAATAGAAAAGATAGAAATTATGATTAATTTTAAAATAATATAAATTAATAATGTGGGTTGTATATACGTTTATTTCTTCTATTATTCTTCTGCATCTTCAATCTTTATCTTTTAATAAAAGAAAAGAAAAGAAAAATGCAGTGAAACATGAAAAGGTTTATTAAACTCATTTAAAGCCTGTGGTGAATTAGTTTTCTTGATTTTAATTTGGTATTTTAATCAAATATTTATTGTTATTATTATTATGTTTTTTTTTGTTTGAAATATGACATTAATTAATTATATTACATACATTATATTACATCGATATTTTTTAATTAAACATCTATCTATCATCTGATTTGAATCATTTAATAGAAAATTATAAGCGCACTGTGTCTATATCGAAATACAAGTGAAATTCTGAAGAAAAAAAAAACCAGAAAAAATCAAAATGAAAACTCTTTGGCGTCAGAGCGGAAAATTGCCAAAAAGAAGTAAAAAAAAATTATAAACTCTATAATATAAATTTTTATTCAAAATAACTATTTTTTAACATCTGCAAGCAAAATATTATTTTATTTATTTATATTGTACGTCATATATGCCTAGTGATTTTTTTATTTTTTTCTTCTCTTATAATAAAATTTTCTAGAAAACGTTTTTTTTTAACTTTTTTAACTCGATTTTAGCATTAAAAATTTCACTAAAATCGGTGTTAATGCTGCGAAAAAAAAACAAATTTTTATTACATAATGGTTTTTGTGCTTTTTGTTAATAAATCAATTGAAATGGTTTTACAAATAAATAAGTGGAAAATCTAACGATAGTAGGATTTCCAGTATCGGAGTATTTCGCTAGTACCGATATTACGATAGCATCTCATAAGAATATCGATATTCTCGATACTATCGACTCTTTAGAAAGTAAATATGCGTTGAAACCGAAGTATCGAAAGTATCTATATTTGGCCGATAATATCGAAATTCGATATTGATACTATCGATACTGGAAACGCTTAACATTAGTGATTTGCTTTAAACCGTTGATATTATTGTAAAATCATGAATGTAGTCGGCAGAACATTCAATTTTGCTTACATATTTCCCATTTATCTCTGTGATGCTACCATCACAACAGGATTTTTAATCAAGTCGCCACAAATTTATAATAAACTAAAGTGAGTATTATACAAAATACTTTTTACGATAAGTGATTAGTGATTATGTTTTAAATGAAAATTAACCCTATGCTCAATGAAAAACATTTTTACATTTTCTTACAATAACTTACAAAAAAAAATATTGCTTGGTATAAAAATGAAAACCGATTTGAGGTCAAAAATAAATTATAACCACAGAAACCTTCAAATGCTTAAAATTAAGTAAAGTAAAATAAAGTTAAGTAAATTAAGTCTAAATTGGTATGAAAAATAAGCAATTAAGCAATTGTAACCTTTTTTTTTATTTTTTTTTTTTTTTTTGTATTTTAAAATATGTTTATAAGAAGTTTGTAGAATATTTTGAAAAAATATATATACTTTTTTTTGTCTAGCCACATTTAAATTAGGTTAAAAATGATTACAGCAGAAGACAATTCATTATTTGTTAATTAATTATTTTATTTTATTTATAAACGATGTAATATAATCGAAGTTTAAATATAACATAGAAAAAAAAAGGAAATTATTTTTTTCTTATCATAACGAGATTAATATTTCATCAGATTTAAGTGAATAAATAAAATAAAAAATTCTACTTAAATAGCCTTCACCAGTGGTGGCTCTAGTATATGAAGATGAAGTAACAAGTTCGGTTATTAAGGACGCTTTCAAAATAATTTGACCACCACTGCCCTTAACATGATACACTAATTATACTCATTAATTAATAATAATAAAAGGATAATGCTTATAAATAAATATTTTTATCTCTTAATTATTACTTCCCCGTTTTAATTAAATCTATAAAATTAAAAAACAAAAAAATTAAATTAAATTTCAAATGACCTAAAGTACAGAATAATTAATTTTCTTATCAATTATAATTGTTTAAATGTTAATAAAAGTAAAAACAAAAAACATAATTTTTTTTTTCTTTTAAATTACACAGGACAAATAAATGTCATCTGAATAAAAATTTTAATACACGATTTAAATGCGTGATATGATTATCCTTTTATCTGTTTTATATTAAAAACTCATTCAACTCAATGGAAAAAAATGCAAAAAAAAAAAAAAACCACAATCAATACCAGGAAGGAGACATCTAAAAATATATATATTAAAAAAAATTATCAAAATAAGAGAATAAATAAACCACAATCATCAGCAAATTAGTCGCTTCATCAATAATTTTTTTTTTTTAATTAAAATCAAGAAAATAAATTTTCTACGGTTTTTATCTATAAATTGTAAATTAATTAGCCAAAAAAAAAAAAACACCAAAATCCTGTTTTGCACAAAACAACGTTGGTTGGAATATAAATGAATTTTATTTCCTTATGATCGTGTACAGTGAAACCTCTACGACATATAGACGAACTGGACAGCCAATAACACTTTTAGCTCAAAATGGTTCAAGCACAATTAACGTAAGGATAACGTAAGAAATGTCATTAAAAAAAAAAAATTGTTTTAACAGAATTATATCTATAAATGCTTAAGGACTTCATTATATCATTAAAAATCTCTTTACAAAAAGAATTTCTTCTTATCCGTAATGCGACAATAATAAATCAGTGACCATATAATATTTTACGACTACCTACTTGCATTCAAACGGACGCCACTAATAACATTCCTTAAGACCTAAACTTAACCCATAACTGACCGCAAAACCGTAATGTAGAAAAGTTTACTTTTAGAAAGCAAAACTCATGATTTCTATAAAATAAAAATTAAACAAGTGTTTGGGATATGCCATTGGAAAATTCCCAAGTGATTTTTGAATAAATCTCAACACACATCTTAAACGGTACGGAAAAAAATAAAAACGAAAACAAAATAACTCTTAACGTGAAATGTTATTTTTAATTCATTTATTTAACGTTTAGGCGTAAACAAGTGTTTAAATTAAAATTAATTTAATTTAATTTTTTTTTTTTTAATTCTTAAAATAAAATATATAAGAGTTGTTTTCGAGAAATTTTTTGTACAATTATTACGAGTAAAATTCATAATTTTACGTCTGCATTTTTATTAACTGTGATGTGGTACCGTGTAAAGGTAAGGGTGAATTTTTTGTTTAATTGTCGATAAACCCATACTCGAAAGTATGTAATATTAACCAACATGTAGTAAACATTTAAAATTAAAAAGAAGAAAACAACAGTAACAAGGAAACATTATCTATTATTTATAGTTATAGTAAAAATAAAACTGAAAAATCAATATAAATAAACCAGATAATCGAATTAAATGTTTATATAGAGAATTTTCAATTATTTATTTACTTCCAATAAAACGTTAATTCTATATAAAATAAAATATTAATTAATAAATAATTAATAATAAAGAAAAAATGAAATAACAGCGGCCAACAGCAGGCTCCCCAAAATTGAAAACAAAACAAAACAAAAAAAAACAACAAAAACGGCAAACCGGGCCAAAACAATGATTTTTTACGCATACAAAATTGCGCAACTACGTCGTATTTGGTTTTTTTTTTTTTTTTTTTTTTTAATTCTATTTTGACACATTCAATTGTGCTCCCCTGATTCACTCTTAGTTTCACAAACACACACACACACATGTTCATACCGCTTCTCTGTATATATATTTTTTTTTTTTTTAATTATTAATTTAAATAAAATTCAATAAAAACTCATCGACTAGCTTTAATTGCATACGAAAATAATTTTAAAAAAAAACTGAAAGCAAAATATCAATAAACTGAGCCAAGGATTTAAACAAAAAAAACCAATACACCTACAGATTTGTTAGCTTAATTGTCCTTGTTATAAAATAAAAAGGTGTAAACAAAAAAAAAATTAATACACTATGAAAAGGCAATTTTTAGTAACCGGAAATAAATAAATAAAGCACAGCTAAAGTTTAACGTGAGTTCAAAATATATCAACGCTAGTTGGAAAAAAATAAGAAAAAAAGTTAATCATTGCCAAGGTCGTTATAATGATTAACTTATTTTTTTTTTTTGCGTTTTGCTTTTAATTAAACAATTAAACAGTATTCGGTGGATAAAATAATACTTCTCAAGTATAGGTTAAAAAAAAAAACAAATCTGTCAAATAAAAACCCCACCATATGTTATTTATGTAGGAAAGTTTTGTTTTTTTTTTCTGTTTTCATTTCCATTCTTTTCTCCATCCAAAAATCTAGTGGTTTGAAGATAAAAATAAATTCTTATAGATTGTCCAATTAACTGTTTAAATACACAATAATTTCGTTGTATTAACGATAATAACAATGAATTAGCCATAAGGTAAGAATAATATAGGTGAAATATAGAAAAACCACCCTAATATGCATTTTTTCATAACGTAGCAAAATAAAACAAAGAAAGTTTTGCAAATTTATAGGCAACACATGCGCTTATCGGTTGCCTTCACGGTTGCCATGGTGTTTTTTTTTTTTTGGGTTTTCTTCGTTAATTTTTATTTTCTTATTTATGGAATCTGGCGACATATTTATTTATTTATTTATTTAATTAATTAACTGTTTATATAGATTTAATTTTGTTTTAAATTTATTTTAAATAAAGGTATGTGGGTGTAGGTGTTGTGTGACAGTTAATCAAAAATAAAAACTTTTTTTTTTTTTTGTTATAATTTGCCGGTAAACTTATTCCGGTGATATTAGATAATTAGATTAATTTATTTATTTGTATTAAAAGAAAACTAAAAAGAGAGAGAGAGATGACTTTTAATTAAAAAATTATAAAACACTGTACTTCTAGTGCTATATAAATTTGAATACTAAAAAACCAAAAAGTATGCCACGTTTTCTATTTATTAAGTAAAATCAATTATGTATATGCAATGGTGGTGGTGGTGCTGTATCTTTTTTAATTAAAATAGCAAACTATGTATACAAATTATTACTACTACTACTAAAAAATTTATTTTATTTATAGATTATAGTTTTTTTTTTTTTTTTTTATTGCAATAATTTGTGCATTACTTGCACGACACTTGTGCATAATGAACTTTATTTAATAGTTTTACATTTAGAAAAATTATTTAATTAATTTATAATAAATAAAACTTACCAAAAATGATCATTTAACAAAAAAAAAAAACAACAAATCCTCGCAAATTTAGTGTCACAAAATTGAGGAAAAAAAAAAAAAAACTCACAAAAATCCCTCTATTTTATTTATTTATTTATTTATTTAATAATCACAAATATTTCTTCCTTTTCAACACTTTTCTTTCAACTTTTAACAAAAACTTAATTAAAATAAAAACTCCACATAAATTACTTAAAAGCATATAATAAACCAGTGAAATATAATCTGTTGATTCTTTTAATTAATAAAAAGAAAATTCAATCAATTGAGGAAAAATTAAATAAAATTAAGGATGATTAAAAATTTAAAAAAAAAAAAAAAACACACTTAATTACTTAGAAAAACTAAATTTGTGTACACATCATAGAGAAAGATTAATGAATTAAAAAAAAAAAAAAAAAACGAAAAAACCACCGAAAACAATAGAGTATAGCTTTAAAGAATTATTATTTTTGTTTTCGAACCGTATTCAACTGATTCAACAAACGTACTGAATGTGTTAAAATAAAAATTTCTTTTCCTCAGTGATTTTGTTTTTGTCTTGCGCTCAATGCTACTCAATAAAAAAAAAAATAAAAAAAAAAATCTTATCAGTGCTTTTATAACGTGTGCGATTATTATTATATTATTAAATACAGTTTAACGTGACCGTTCACTGTTGAACGTTTTTAACGCCGTCTTACTACTTCGACCAGTTATCGTAGACTAAAGACTTTTTTTTTTTTTTTATTATTATTATTTCTTATTCCTCCATTCAGTTTCTCATATGATTGAGAATTTACTAGGCATATTTTTATTATTTTTTATTTTTTTTTTTTTTTTGCATTAGTTTCAAACATACTGGTTTGTTTATTTGCTAAAATATTGTTATAACGCTGCGTTAAATATTTATATCTAATACAATGCGTTATACGTTGTCGCAACGGATCTATAAACAAATAAAATATTATTATTTGTAATGACACGTTTGAGATTGATAAAAAATATCATTAAATAATTATTAAATATTTTATCACTTTACTTATGACTCATTTACTATTCTCTACCCTAAATTATTATCAATTTTTTTTTTATTTTGTTCATAATTATTTGAACTAGTAAGTGAAGAAGAAGACATTTAAATTAATCACAAACATTAGTGATTAACTAAATAATAATAATCAAATGATTTTATAATCAATCTATGTTATTTAAATATATATTTGTGTTTTGTTTTCTTGGTTTAATTAAGGAACAAATATAAAAAAAAAAAAAATGTCAATCATTTATTGAATTATAGATTTTTCAATAGAAAGTTGAAATGAGTTTTTTTCTTTATTATAATGCATTACGACTTGTACATGGCTTAAGTCGCTTAAATATTAAAATTTCAATAAACTGGCTGACCATCGATTTTATCGTTGTCTAAACGAATTTAACCAGCATATAAGCTAAAAACTATCTTAAGAGATTTAAATATATTAAAAAAAAAAAAAATTTTATGCCTGTCATAGTATTTGTGTGTGGGAAAGAAATAAAAAAATTATTAAGGCAACAGAAATATACAACGTGATCGTCACGTGAACAAAATCTTTTTCTTATTCCTTTACAGAAAAAAAAATTATTGACACACGACGGATAACACTCAAGACTTTTTTTTTATAAAAAAAAAAAAATAAATTAATGAACAATGAAAGAAAAAAAAAACGAAATCATTTCTTTTATTATTTCTACCCTTAGGTAGAAAAGAGAAAAAATAAAATTCTCTTTCTGTGTTAACGTAAATAAAATATTTGTTTTTGGAAATGATTTTTTATTTTTTTAAATAAAAAAAAAAAAAAACAATAGACGAGAGGGTGTAATTAAAATTTCAATTTTAGGTTAATTAATAGTTTATTCAAATGTAAATCTTTGCTGGTGGTGTGGGTGTTGGTGTACATAAATTTGATTAATTAAAAAATAAAATACATAAATAGCGTTTTTCTTCAATTTTGTTTTTTATTATAGAAAAAAGGGAGAACAATGATGATAACGCATTGATAACACATTTATTACACAAAAATAAAACAAAAAATAAATTCATTTCAGACGTGTTTTATTAAAATTTAAAATAGAAAATTATAATTAATGGGTGGTGGATAGATACATAAAAAAAAAAAGATTTATAAATCTAGTCGGAATCACTACCACCACTGTCTGATTGAAAATCGCCCACGTTTATAACAAATTTATATTCTTGATCACATCCTAAATACGAGTCACTCATGAAATATAATGTATACTCATGATTACCAGGATTTGGTGCTATAAAATCTAATTTAATTTTAGCTTTCTGTTGCAATGTCAAACGTTTAATTGACAATAATGAATTTGTTCGTGGTTCACCAATCACTATCCACCAGCCTTCATCACGCTTTTGTGGAAACAGTGGTGCTATAACGTGACCAATAACATCATCTTCACGTTCTAAATGCACAACTATGTTTATTGTTGTACCGGGATTAATATTATCTTTCTCTAATATTTCGAAATTCATTTCAATATTTGGATAACGATTACAAAATCGTGCAACATCAGCCATTTGCTGATCGGACAGTTGTAATAATTTACTTCGATCATCATCTTCTAATTCCATGACATCAAAAACAGTTTCACAACCCTAACAAGTAACAGAGAATTTATTAATATAAAAAAAAAAACATAAACAAACAAGTTATTGTAAAGTTAATTCACCTTTTCTGTGCATCGCTTAATTATATCCGATGTAAAATGAGGCAACTGTTTTAAATAAGAATCTTTACTCCACATTGCTTGTGTCACCATTTGTGCTAATTCCATAGCAGCGACCGCTGGTGATAACCAACCATTCGAACTCAAAACATCAACACATGCCTGTATTAAACGAATCGCCTTGCTCAAAATTATTTCGGTGTCACCTTGTAATTCGGGACCTAATTGTAAACGTGACAAATGTGCTTGCAACAATAAATTTGATTTAATGTGAGGATCATTATATTTAGGTTGTTGACCATTTGGCCCATTTAATTTATTTGGCAAACGTTGTGATAAATTTTTTAATATATTATCTTCATGATGCCTAACCACTATATCCTCATATTCAGCTGCTGATGATATTATTTCTAATAAGCCACGAATTTTTGTTTTATTATTCAATGACAAACTGAATAACTCAATTGTTGTATAATTAATATAATAATAGGCTGCGATCATTCCTAAATTTAATGGTAATGTATCCATTTCATCTTCAACACTTATACATTTTGACTGTTCCAAATCGCTTAAGGTATTCTCAACTAATTCTGACAAGTGATCAGATAAATGTCTAAAAATACAAAATATTAAATTATTAAATTTCTTTTTTGATTTTGATTTTATAAAATGAATTTAAATTATAATTTACCTATGTGTTACACCTTGCAAGTTATAATAATTTGGATTTTGTGTTAATCTTCTGTATAAAAATGTCCATGTTAGATAATCAACGGCATCTTGTTTATTTTCAATAGTCTTTGTTACTATTTCAGCATTAAAATGATCATGCATACGATGATCTAAATGGCTCTCAATTGGTAAACTTTCATTTAAGAATTTTTTGAAGAAATCTTTTTTCGAATTTTGACACATTAATATACATTTTGAGTCACTATCGTCTAATGTACGATTAGCGTAGCCAATCATTTGAATAACATCTGTTATTGGATAATCTTCATATGTATGAATTTTACCATTATAATATTGTGTATCCATTATTATAACCAAGTGACCCTGTATATTTAGACCCCAGCACAAGTCACGGGTAACAACAGCAATTTGTATTGCACCAGAATCATATAATTGTTCAACTAAACGATGATCAGATGGTGTCAATCCTTCATGAATGTATGCTACACCCTGTGACAATGTCTCTTTCAATGTTTTATCTGACATACGTTCTAAAAAGGGTTTTATGTCATCCTCATCAGCATGGAAAAAACGATTTGGTTGATTATCAGCTGAACAATAACGTAATATATCGATAGCAGTAAGACGTGCTTGTTTCCTTGATGATACAAATATTATCACTGGTTTATGTAAACTATGCTTAACTATAGCGTTGTACACAGGCTTAGACATAGATACAATACGTGTTGCATTATGCGTTATATTAAAACCTTGAACGTGTAATTCCAATGGAATTGGACGAACACTTGGATGAAAGTTAAATGCACAATTTGTGTTACAACCTAACCATTGTGCTATATCACGAGCATCGCATAACGATGATGACAATGCAATTATACGGATTTGTTTTTCAATTTGTGACGAAATATAACGCATTCTGGAGCATACAATTTCCAATATAGGACCATCTTCACCACCAATTAATTGTAATTCATCAACAATAAATAAATGTATATTTTGTACATTTTTCCTTTGCTTCCAACGCCTTGATAATACATCCCATTTATCAGCTGTTGTTATTATTATTTGTCCTTTGGCTAATAGTTTCAAATCGGTACCGGTTTCACCAGTTAATTTTACAACTTTATATCCTAATATTTGTCCAAATTTGTTAATCCAATCGTTATAAACAAGATCAGCTAATTGTTGTTTTGTTACCAAGTAAACGCAACGTCCATCTGGATTATTTAATAATAGACGCATTATAGCAAATTCAGCAATTGTTGTTTTTCCAGAACCAGTTGGAGCCCCAATGAAAACATTATCATCACTGTTATAGACAGCATTGAACACTTGCGTTTGAATTGGATTAAATTGTGGATAACGATCATTATAAAATAATTCGTATTTATTATTTCGTAATGCTGTTATTGGTAGTGGCTGCAAATCTAATAATTCTGTTGGTGGTAATGTTTTTTCTGGTAATATTAAATGACGAAATGAGACGGGCAATTGGGTTTCAGCACCAATCCAACGATCTGATATTATTTTTAAGAAATATTGAGGTGGCAATGGCTCATAAATAGGAACAAAAAATTTAATCAAATGTTCATCTTGTGCATACTTTTGTTTTAATAAGAAATATTCATGATGTAAAATTATTTCTGAGTCGACGTCTTCTACAAAGATCCAAAATGCTTCTGATTGTCCATGTACCTTTTCATCCCATTGAAAATCTGGTGTAATTGTTAATTCAACACGTAAGGTTGACCGTGTTATTGGCTGTATATGAGTAGACAATTCTAATTTTGGAAATTGATGAACAAATTTATGAATCGTTTTACCTAGTTTTGGTACACGAATTAATTCACCAATCTCATTTGGTTCTAAATCATATAAACGTTCCCATGGAAAATTTTTCTTTTCGATTTTTTTTATTATTTCTTCTGGCATTTTACGGAACTGTCTTAATGGAGACATTGATTGCCACATACGTCTATCGATCATCTTACATAATGATAACGTTTTATCAGCCAATTGTGCCCAGCCACGGTATAAAACAATTTCATAAATAGCACGTAGTAAACGTGCAGCTGATTGTGTCACATATACCATATCAGACATTAATGCAAAACCATCTAATTTCAATTGTGATATATATGATTGTAGCAAAACATTTACTTTAGCACTTTGTTCATCAATATTTTCTTTTATTGGAATTGGTACTCGTTCCATTAATTTCTGTAATTCTAATTTTTCCTCCTCTCTTACTGTTATATTTCTAAATTCACCAGATAATGAAAATACTCTAAACAATTCAATTTCACTTAATGTTGGCTTTAGCAACTGATTATATGTCATTATTGTATCGTGTGTACAGTAATAATGTGAAGCAATTCTTCCCAATTCGGTTATTTGGAAATTTCCTAATTTCCTATCGTATTTAACTAGACCGCTACGTTCTAAATTAATTGCTGCTGTATGTATTAAGTCAGCACGGTGTGATTCTAATAATGGATCTTCTTTTAACTTATCACTAGATATACCGTAAAGTGATGGAGAACGTAACATTCTGATGTATAAATATGTATAGCCGAGCCATTGAACAGCATCTTTTACATTTTGTATTGTGCCTAATACAATTTCAGCATTTAGCATATCAGACATTTTTGTTATTAATTGTGATTCAATTGGTAGTTGTTGATTTAAAAGGGACAGATAATACTGTAATTCACTGTGATTTGTTATTAAAATGCCTTCACCTTTTGTATCATATTGTGGACGACCAGCACGCCCTAACATTTGTAGCACATCCAATGCCCCGAGTTCTACCCATCTTCCTTTTTCAGGATTATACACTTGCGTACCTTTTATAATTACCGTGTGAGCAGGCAAATTTACACCCCAAGCTAAAGTAGCAGTTGAAACTAACACTTGTATATGACGATCCGCAAATAAATCCTCAACTAAAGTACGATCAACACGAGTCATACCAGCATGATGAATAGCAAATCCATAGGGTAATAACTCTTTTAATTCATAATTTTTAACTTGTTCCGATTCTGATCGCAAAACCTCCATACTGGCAGAGCCTTCACGTAAAAATACACCCAATGTATCCTTTTCAAGACACATGTCACGTATAGCTCGGGCAGTTTTACCAGTTTCTTTACGAGAATGCACAAATATTAAAATTTGATTTCGACCAGCGTGTTCAATTGTTTTCTCATAAACAATATCATTCATTACTTGAAAACGTTTTAATGCTTTCTTTTCTGTAACACCAATATATTGCTGTTCTAGAGCAACTGGCCGATAACTGTTATCAAAATAGAATAATCCTTTATCTAATTGAACACGTAAGAATGTAGCAACATCTTGATAATTAGGCAATGTAGCAGACAAACCAACTAGTCGAACATCTTCTTGTGTTGTTTCAATATTTCGAATTGTACGTGCAACTAATGATTCTAAGACGGGGCCACGTTCATCGTGGAGCAAATGTATTTCATCAATAATCACCAATCGCACCAATGTTGTAAATGTTTTTTCACCACCTTTACGAGTTATAATATCCCATTTTTCTGGTGTGCATACTATTATTTGTGTTGCCGCAATTTGTTCACGTGTTAACTGATGATCACCAGTTAATTCCGACACAGTTAAATTATAGCATGATAACCGTTTACTAAAATTACCCACCATTTCTTGTACCAAAGAACGCATCGGTGCAACATAGATTATTTTAAATTCATCGACATTTATTGAACCATCATCATTTATATGTTTACCAATTTCTCGCATCATTGTTAATAGGGCTACGTTTGTTTTACCAGCACCAGTTGGTGCACAGAGAAGTAAATTTTCATCACTTTCTAAAGCTATTTTACACAAACGACTCTGTATACGATTAAGTGTTTTAAAACCATCAAATACCGGTTGAACGTATTTTGGAAGTTTATCAATTGGTTGTAATTCCTCGTCATCCTCAAATGGTTTTGGTTTCAGTGCTGGGACATGGACCTCTTCATATCCTTTACGTTGTTTACGAAATGAGCCATCTGGCAACTGACACCGTTTATTTGCCATAAAATGTGATCCTTGTTGAAATATTAAATCTTCTAATTCCAATAACTTTCGATTACCAGACATTTTATCATCGTCTAAATTATCATCTCCTCCAGTAGCATTTTTACGCTTTTGTGACCTTAACGTACTATCGTTTTCATCATCATCATTTTTGCCAGTGTCCAGTTGACGCAAAATTTTCGACAAACTGTTATCATTGATCATCTTGTCACGAATTTTTTGACGCTCTGTATCACTTTGTGATGATGCCAACATTGTACAATACAAAATCATTTGACGATTCTTTTTCAATTGCTTAATAAAATCAAAACAGTCGTATCCAAGTAGTAATACTAATTGATTTTCGCATTCACGATCATCTCCAGAATCTTTAAGTATATTTAATACTTCAGCGGACTTTGCTTGAGATACCATTGCATCATTATAATATTTACTTAGGCAGCGTTGCAACCAATAAGCATCAATATCGAGTGGATGAAGTGTCCGTTCTTTTTTAGCTTCTTCTGTACCACCTAGATTTTCTGCATGCAACGATCCATCAATATGTGCTTCTTCACCTTCTTCTTGTCCATCTTGTTCATCACGCACTTCACCATACACATCCTCATCACTTTCCTCTTCAGATTCTTCAAATTGTACATTTATTCCATAAGTTTCATCTATTTGTTCCTCGCCAGCAGCTCCAAGAGCTGATGCTGCCTCAGCCCCAAAATCAGTAATTTTTTTTCCTAAATTAACCAATAATGCAAACCTCTCATCAGCGACTGTACTAAGTAAAGCATCTATATCCCGTTTTTTCTCCCGGTCTTTTAGTTTATCATTTTTTAATACAGCTAAAATTTCATCTGCAGCACCACACAATATATCACGTGGTTGATCGCCTAAAGCTTCTTGTATAAAGCTTAGCAACACTTCATATGTTTGACGAGTTTCTTGTGTTTTTGGTCGATATACAATTCCCACCATTTCATCTATTCCCTCGGATAACAATGTTGCACCTTTCATACGGTCAAAATCGTACTGTGCCTCATCTCGTTTTTGTCTCCTAAAATATTATGTCATACGATATAAAACGTTTTTATATTTCTGTAATAAATTATTATACATACTTTGCTTTCCGTTCTTCTGTTTTTTCAGGTTTCGTACGTTGATAACGATCACCCATTCGAGTACCATCAAGTTTACCAACAAGTGATACCACTTCTCCAGTGGCCTCATCACGCCTGGGACGTTCAATTAGTCGAACATCGGCTTGTAATACTAAATTTGAATTCTAAATAGATAATAATTTATTAACGTTGCATATCGTTTATTTATTTGAGGTTATATTACAAAAAAAAAAAAAAAAACGCAACATACCGCTTTATATTCATATTGCAACTGTCGAGCTGCTGCATCCGCCATAGCTAGATGTTGATTAAATCACTAAAACTATTTAATTAATTCTTTATTTTAATAACAGTTCACTTTATTAATTGATAACTAATTTGTTTTGCAATAAAGTTTCTAAACAAATGTTAAGAAGATAATCAAAACAGTTCTAATAATTGCAAACAAAATGACAGAATTGTTTTATTCCAGTGCTGCCAGAGAAGTTTATTTCAAAAGGCAATTTTCAAAATAAAATAAACAAATATAACTTCATTATGATTAATAAATCCATTGAACTCGTCAGGCATTACATTATAACAACTTTGCCAGTATGCGTTATTTTTAAAATTGTAAAAGCAAAGTAGAAAAAAGTACGTAGATTGGGAAATTTCTGAATTAAGGAAGATTCAAATGCTTTTAATAAAAGATTTCTTTTTTTTTTGTTTGTTTATTGATAAAATGATAGCTTCACTTTCAATTTGCAAAATATTCACATTACATAGGAAAAAAATGATTTAAAAAATTTGCAGGCCGCCATTACGACTGTCTAAGGGTCGCGGGCCGCTCATCTACAAACATTTTTATTTTTTTTCTACAACAAAATGAATAACTTCACAAAGCTTGACAAATATGCAAAGTATTAAATTTATTCGAAGAGACTGAGACCCATGTCATCGTCGTCGCTCTCGGTATCACTCTTCTCAACTTTCTTAGTTTCAGCGGCTGCAGCAGCTGGAGCTGCGGCGGCTGCAACTGGTGCTGCAGCGGCAAACTTGGTTGGATCCTTGATGAATTCCTTGATTGTTGTTGCTTCCTTGAATTCAACCTCTGTTGTTGCTGCGATGGCAAGCAAATTCTTGAAGCCGTTGGCAATGCTGTGTGGTACAGATGCCATTGTTGGGTATCCAACTTGGAGACAAACAGCTGCCAAGTTTGCAACACCCAATTGGAATTTGGCGCGTAAATCCTCTGGTTTAATATCAAGAATTTCTGGAGAGAAGATCGATCCCGAATCATATACTTGTTCAATCATGAGACCGTATGAAAACGGAGAGATGTTCAACATATTAAGAAGAGTAGCTTCTGAGGCACCAACTTTGTCTCCTGGTTTTAAAATTGGTACATCATTGATGATTTCAATTGTACCTTTGGAAATCTTTGTTGGTATAGACAAAGCTTGGAAGAAAGATGTCTTCTCTGGTCCAAGACCAGTATTTTGAGCTGGGATAATGACAGATAATGGAGCAATTGCTCCGGCACGGGCTGGAGCACGAACCTTGCTTTCAATCAATTTATCACGTACTTCAGCTAAATCTCCCTTAGTGAAAACAAAACCTACATTGCCCTTAATATGTGGCAACAGTTTTTCCAATGCTGCATTATTTTCAACATGCCCTTTAATTGCTTTACGCATCATAGTGTTCTTACCCATAAGAACAACGCCAATTCCACGGAGTGATGTACGAATGGTTTGCATTTGCCTTGAGCCAACATTGTCTGCACCGACAATAAAACATTTTGGATATTCGTCAAGAAGTTGCTAAAAAAAATATTAAAGAAAAATTAATTTCATTTCTAGATAAATATTATGTCAAGTTGTTCTTATATAGCAACAAATCAGACGCCACAACAATGGCAATTATCATCATACAACTATCAAACATTGATTGGGTTCGGCTATTTCTAGCTCATCAATGCGTACATGATAATTGTTAAGACGAGTAAGTTATTCATCATTCCATACAAGCAATTACACTTAAAATTAAAAAACTAAACTTTCTTTTTGAAAACTTACCACTACTTTTGTGAAGTAATTAGCTTTCCAAGCGGCTTTGTTCTCCCTACCCATTTTTAATTAATGCGTGTAAGGACTTCTGAAGAAATTTAAGAACTGTAAATTAAAAGATAATAAGCCATTAAATTTTTTCAAAATGTCTGCAAAAAGTTATTATAAGAAATATAAATTTAAAAAACGTGGCTTAAAATTACACCATAATCAATAGAAATATTACACAAAAAGTATATAAAAATGTGTATAAAGCAATTTAAATGAATTCAAATTGTTTAAAGATTTAAGATGATTATAATAATTTAAGATTTTATTTATTTTTATAAGTCACTATTTTACTTACCAAAACTAAATTAACAGACCTAAGGTTTGAGACTGAATGAAAGAAAAATTGAAAAACATCAAAAATTATTTAAAATTAATTTTTTTTTTATTGGTAGCATGTTAAAATTTCACCACTTTGCAAAACAACGATAACTTTATTCCAATTTAGTAACGAACGAATATATACAATATATAAGCATCATGATACTAATATAATTTAATATGTAAATTTAAATATATTGCAAAAAAAGCAATATAAATAAATATAAAACATATTACAAGACCGATTTTTATAAAAATAGAATCTTTTCTCTTGTGAAATAATTTAATAATGTTAATTTAAAATAAAAAATCTCTACAATTGGGAAAATTATTTGTAGAGATAATAATATTATATTTGTTTTTTACCCAAAAAAATAAAAAAAAATAGAACTGTCAGATTTTTTTTTTGTACGTCAAAATTGCTGTTTTCATAAATTTTTCATTAGGGAAAAAATAGTAAAAACAAAATTAAAACAATAAATATAGGAATAATAATAAAAATAATAATAATAAAAGTAATACAAAATAATAATAATAATAATAAAATGGTAAGACTTTTTCAATACATTAATTTTGTATAGTAAGTAACGTAAGAAAATCATATTCATTAAAAAAGAAAGTAAAAGTTTTTTTTTTTTTTTTTTTAATTTATTTATTTATTATATTTAAAAATGTAATTTTATTAAATTTCTAGGTAGTTAATAATAATTTGTTTAATCAGCATAAATATAATTATTGTGTACCTTTCTTTTTTAGAATAAATTAAAATCAGCACAAAGGGATAAGGTTAAAAAATTTATAGCATTAACACAAACTGGTGAACAAACAGCTATATATTGTTTAACAAATAATGATTGGAAATTAGATTTGGCTAGTGATAATTATTTTCAAAATCCAGAAATATATTATCGTGAATTAGATAGAAAAAAAATTGAACAGTTATATAATAAATATAAAGATATAAATGATGTAAATAAAATAAATTCGGATGGTGTTGTTAAATTATTGGATGATCTAAATTTAAATCCAGAATCAAAATTGGTATTAATTATAGCATGGAAATTTCGTGCACAAAAGCAATGTGAATTTACAAAAGATGAATTTATAAATGGTTTTTACGATTCAGGTGTAGATAGTATAGATAAATTAAAAAATAAATTACCATTATTAGAAAATGATTTAAATGATATAAATCGCTTTAAAGATTTTTATCAATTTACATTTAATTATGCCAAAGATTCTGAGCAAAAAAGTCTTGATCTTGATATGGCAATCGCTTATTGGAATATTGTACTTCAAGGACGATTTAAATTTTTAGATCTGTGGTGTAAATTTTTATTGGTTAGTTATTTATTTACATACATATGTTTCTAACTATGATGGTTTAAATAATAATAAATTATTTTTAATTTATAGGAACATCATAAACGGTCAATACCAAAAGATACATGGAATTTATTATTAGATTTTGCTGTTCAAATTGATGATAATATGTCAAATTATGATGCTGAAGGAGCGTGGCCTGTTTTAATTGATGATTTTGTAGAGTGGTGTCATAATCAATATATATTTAATAATATAGAAAATATATCATCAACAGCAATTGGTCAACAACAACAACAGCAGCAACAACAACAACAAACACAAAAAACGACAAAGCCCTCACCATCAACACAGTGTGGCTAACAACAATTTATATTCATTTTTATTATATATTCTATATTTTGTTTGTTTTATTATTAAAAAAAGAAACAGAAAAATGTTATAACTGAATTATTGTCTTTCTATATTTTTTTTTATATTAATTAGTTTTATAATTTTTATTGGAAATATTATTGTTTTCAATCTTATAATGCTTTTTTTTTTATTTTCACGTTTTGTTTTGATTTAGTTAATTCAACCTAAAAAATATATTTATATTTATACACACATATATATTTATATATATATAAATATCTCAGATATGCTTTAGAATTAAATTAAATTAAATTATTAAAGAATATTCTTTTTAATATTTTTTTTCTTAAAACATAAAGGATTGTTGACGTAATCACTGCTGAAATATAGAAATAAGTAAAAATAAAAAAAAAAAAAGAAAAAATGTATATAGTTGTAAATAAAAATGAAAAAAAAAAAAAGTAAATAAATTAATTAATGAAATTATAAGTTAAAGAAGAAAAATAAATAAATTTTTATCTATAAATAAGATATATATAATTTAATGAAATGAAGAAAACTGTATTAATTATTTTGTATGCTTATTTTAATTACAGGACAATTATTCAAATTGTGTTTTTGTTTCTTTTATCTTAATTAGTGTTATGTGGACAATTTTTTTTTAAATTGATATGGCGTTTTTTCTTATTAATTATTTTTATATTTTACTAATTTCATTAATGTATTATACACATATAATATTCATCCTGTACAAAAAAAAAATTAAATTTATTGAAATTCTTCCATTTGGTTAACATTATTTATTATTTAAAAAACATTATAATAATAATTAAGGGAAGAAACGAAGAGTTAATTAGAAATTATGATTTTATTTTATTTTATTTTTATATTTAATCTCATGTAAATATGATAATTCAAAACAATTTGGATTTGATTGATAAATTTCTTGATACATTCGCCTTATCCATATGCATAAATTTTTCAATTCACTCATATTTACTTGTACAATGACACAACCATGTCGTGATGAATGTTGATGAGAATCTATTAGTGTCATCTAAATAAATATTTTAATATATTTAATAGAATAAAAAATAAATAAATAAATATTATTTTAATAAAACTAATTACAATATTTAATTGTTGTTGATATATTAATAGTATAGAACGGTTGTCAGCAATTAATATAATAAATAAATGATTAACATCAGAATAATTGGCCATTCGAACACTATTATATGCATTTACCATTTCATTCCACTTTTTGATAACTAATTTTATTTCATTGTAAATATTTTCACCCATATTTACAATATATAACGTTGATTTCTTAACAAATAATCAAAAATATTTATTATGTTTCTATCAATCAGGTAAGTAAACAAACATACCCATTCATATATGTGTGATATACTTTGCTTACACGCTGTCATTGCTTCAGGTATATTTAAATTAACATGTTCTAACTCACCGTTATCCATTAATGTACAATAAATATCATTTCCTTCAATAATACTTTCCGCTAATGCCATAACTAATGAATATGGTAATCTTGAATCTTTTTGTTCCAACTATAAATATGTGTTAAAAATTCAATAATATAAATTCAATTTATAATAATTACTATATAATCATTTACATTTATTTTTCTTTTAGATATTTTACTAGCTGTTATTAATGCAATTAATGTACATGCATTACTGCCCTTTGTTGCATTTTTACCAAATAATGTTTGAGAAAAATCTCTTTCAAACCACCAGACATGTACTAGATGTCTATATTCATAGTCAAATGTTGGAAAAAAAGGAATATCGGTTTCCGTATCATTTTCACTTTGTGATGATGCCATTTTTTAGATTTTATAAAATAAAGGAATTTAAATAATTACATTGAATTTTTGTTGTTTTTTTTTTTTTTTTTAATCTAATTTGTAATTAAAATATAATTTTGAAAACATAAAATAATTTTTTAATGACAAATGAGAAAATTAAAAATCAAAAAATTAAACCTAAAGCTACTTTAATGAAGAGATTGTTTTTTTTTCTTTTAAAGTTTAATTTCAAAGAACAAGTAATTTAACAACATTTAAAATTATGATAATTTTTCAAGTAATGTTTTTATTTTTTCATGTGCATAACGAATTTTTTGATATAAATCATTTGACCATCCATGTTGCTTTATTACCGAAAAATTATATGTACGAAAGTTGTTGTCAATGTCCATATAAGTTACTGCATTCATCAGTGGACACAAAATTATTTTCATATGATCCGAGAAATTAAACTGCAAGAAATATATATTCGTAAATTTAGAATAATCAATAAAAAATAATTTCAGAAGACAAACCTGAACAGTTCCGTTTGTTAAATGCATCACAACTGCACATGTAGTTCTGAACCAAGCATGCAAATGTGGAAAACGAGACAAAGTGTCATTCTCTTGATGTGCGGCACTAGCACCAGCCTTAATCAAATGCTCAATCATGTAACGCTTGAAATAAGATAAAAGCCTCATTTTTTTCTCTAAACATTGTGGATAATTATCGAGTGTTATATAAGTTTCTTTGCCATCCTTTTCAATGAAGTGCACGTTGCTATAAAGATTTTAATAAACCATCGTAACATGTTAAATTTAAATATTTCATTCGCCCTAGACTTACTGTCCATTCGCCAACATTAAAAGCTTCGTGGTGTCATTGAACATAATACCCATTCCTTCATCGCAGAGCTGATAGCCAAAACCGTATTTATCACTATAGTCCACCCATTTTGAAACCCAGAATAATGGTTGAGAGTTTGGATCTGTATTTTCATCACCTAAATCACCAGTTAGTCTTGGTGGCTAAAGTAATATATATTTATATATGTGTAAAAATATCTGACTAATAAAACTTGAGAAAATGGTACTAATGAAGAAATTACCTTCGCTTTAATCAATTCAGTCAACTGTCGATATAAGTTTTCAACGTCACCTTTGTAAATTTGATTTAGTGAAGTTGATATGGATCCAACAGCGGTGATTGCATCGTGCAAATGGTTCTTCAAAAAGGTTGAATCAATACGCATGTCTTCGTGAAGCGTATTTATTTCACACAATGGTTTACGGTTGTAACCAAGGCGATCACTTGCTTCTAATTGATCTTCACGTGGTGCCATTGTAAGGCATGAAATAGGCAAACTTGATGGAATAAATCTATTTGAAAAATATTCAAATACCAATAACTCATTAATATTCGGTCTTTTCTCTGGATTGGATTGTAACATGGCCACTATCATTTCAGCAGCTGGTCTGCGTATTGAACTGGGAACTTTGTAATCACATTTTCTTATTTTCGAGTAAGTATCACGCAAACTCTTAGTTTCAAATGGGGGTTGGCCTACAAGTAATGTGTACATTACGCATCCAATGGACCATATATCTACTTCATATGAATGGCCTTTCTTGGTTAATATTTCTGGTGCTATGTAATTTGGAGTTCCACAAAGAGTCTTTTTTCTCTCTCCTAAAAATTAGATTTAAAAGAAAACCTCTTGTAGTGTCGCTAAAGCGCTTTAAGAATAACGATGTGTCTTACCTTCAAAAACAATTTTTGTTGCCAAACCAAAATCACCGATTTTTACGTTTAAATCGTCATTCAAAAACAAATTACCCAGTTTAAGGTCTCTATGTATAATACGATTATCATGTAAGTATTTCACTCCATGAATTATTTGACTAATGTAATAACGGCACTCATAATCTGTGATTATTTTTCTTCTTTTATGTAATTCCATCATTGACTATTCCAAAACACATATACAAACAAACAATTAATTGGTAAAAAAAAATAAAAAAGATTAGTCCATACCCGTTTTTTGCATAGTTCTAATACAATATAGACGTTTAAAGGGTCATCGAAAAAACTATGAAACCCGACAATGTTTTTATGATTTAGAGAACGATGTATGCTTATTTCTTGTGTAATTTTCTCCTTTTGATTATGCTTCACCATTAATTGTTTTGAAACTATTTTACCAGCATATAGATTATTTGTTTCTACATCTATTATTTCGTAGCATTTTGCAAAACCACCCTGGCATAATGGAATAATTTTATTTTTAATAAATACATAATAATTATTAGTTCAAATGTAATGCTATTGATTCTATTGAAAAGGATTTGCCATCAATGGTTTTCATATACTACTAATATCTCGTTTTTACTTAACCTTATTCAAAAAATAAATACAGTAAAATTATATAATAATATAACGTATATATAATTTTACCTTCCCGAAGAATCGTAATCGCTTATATTCTTTCTTAGATGAAGAATCGTATACAGTTTCTGGGATTTCGTTGCATTTATCATCTTTGGAACTCATCTTCAATACGAAAACACTGTGGTCTTTTTAATAACAACACAAATATTTTTTAAGCAATTAAAGTAAATTCTAATAACAATAATAAAATAACAATGTAGAATATTATTTATTTATTTATTAAAGAATAAATTGAAATTAATAATCAAATTAAAATGTTTTGTAACAGACATCAAGCACCATAGAAAAAAAATTAATTTAAAACGTTATGCGTATGAAATACACAATTGACATTTGAATTTGATTATATAGTGTGGCCAGTGTAGAGGTAGCAGCTATTAATTTTTGATGTCAGATGTCATACCATACGTTTATCAAATGCACCTCGACATATGAGTCTGCAATATTATTATATATTACCCCAATGTACCATAATGCTCAATAAAGTGTAATTTTCATTTAAAATGTCAAAAAATCAGAGCGGATCAATTGAAAATACCACTTCGTAGTAAAGCATGGACATTTGAAGAAAAAAAAAAACAAACAAAAATTTCATTGTACTTTTCAGTTATTATAATTTCGTAAGATGGCGTTTTTTTTGTTTTTTAATTCAACATAGCAGTTACAATATGATTGACAATATATATAATATTAATGTAAATATAATTTAAATTATTACAGACATATTTAATATAAACTTTGTGGATCTATAGAACCAATGCACCAAGTGAAGATAATAAAATATGATATAACCAATAACATATATAAATTTATATGCTTCCCAGAAAATGTAACAAGGAAGAAAAATGGACACTCAATTCTTGAATATATCATATATAGCGGATTTAATTTATAATTTATTTTGTTCTACATATAATGATTTTAGTAAAACTAACGAAATATTATTAATTAAAAATAGCTTCATCAAATATTCGCCATTTAGCTATTATCATTTTATAGCTGATTGAATAAAATCCCAAACTTTTTCACAAGCACTAGTAATTATTGATTGGGTAAGTCTCTCACATGGTAAAACATATGATACCACACTATACAGCAATACCCCTGATGTGTCGTTTCGACCCACTGGATATCCACTATCACCAAGTCCATAACAAAATCCATTACCAGCACCAATGTTTACTTCAGATTGCCGACAACTTACTATCGATAGATTATTGCATAAGACATCACTAAAATAGAACCCCTCACTAATCAATTTAAAAGTTCGTAAATTAGTAAACTGTTGTATAACATCATCAAAACCATCCATAATCATAGCGGGATAAAGAGTCGTATTTATTTCTTTAACAAGTTTTAAAAACTGAACAAAAGTTGATTTTTTTAATGGTTTTTTCAACTTCAATACTGCAATATTATAATTTAAATCAGTTGTATAATTAGGATGCGGAATTATTTTTTCAAGTCCACTGGTTTGCACATTAGAACTATTATCATGTATATATTGTTGTCCAGCTATAATATAAAAGTCTTTCACTGACATTAAAAAACCCCAAGCTCCATAAAAAATTTCTGCACTCGATATCACCAGTTTTTCGCCAACAAGACCACCTCCTCCTTCATGGCCATGATGATAGGATATTACTTCAGCAAAGAATTCACTTTTTCTATCAATGTTGTGACATAAACCGTCGTATGAATGAAGGCCAATAACCGAAATATTAATAAAGATTAATAAAAAAATAAGATTAATAAAAATTATTATTGAAAACATATTATCTTCAAATATACATATGTATTTCAAGTAAAAAAAAAAAATATTTTATGAATATTTATTTTGTTTTTAACTAAAATAATGCATACTTGGATGTTAATTGAAATTAACTTTCGATAAATAAATATTATGCATTTAGAAAACATATTTTTACAAGAAGTAATTATATATTTATGTATAGCTAAATAAGCCTTCTTTTTAAAGATTAAAGTAAATTTTATGTTTCGGTAACGAAATTACTATATAATAATAAAATAATAAATAAATTATTAGTTTTTTTTTTTTTTTAATATTGTATTAAAATTTATTATATTATAAAAAGAGTTTATTATTTTCATTTTTATCAAGATTCTGATCTTATGATATATTTAATTGATTTTATTAGATCCTTAATCCATATATAAACATATATGACATATTATAATTGTGCGATCTTCATGCACTTACTCACTACTGTGATGTAATTGATCTAAATTATGACAGCACAGCTAATTAAAATCGTAATATGAATGACAAATTCAAGCATAAACTCGAGTCACATATTTGTGAATATAAATTATTTATTTTATGATAATTTCTCAAGTAATGTTTTTAACTTTTCATGAGCATAACGAATTTTTTGATATAAATCATTTGGACAACCGTATTCACTAATACTAGAAAACTTGAATGTTCGAAAATTTTTATCAGAATCCATATAAGTTACTGCATTCATCAGTGGACACAAAATTATTTTCATATGATCCGAGAAATTAAACTGCAAGAAATATATATTCGTAAGTAAATTTAGAATAATCAATAAAAAATAATTTCAGAAGACAAACCTGAACAGTTCCGTTTGTTAAATGCATCACAACTGCACATGTAGTTCTGAACCAAGCATGCAAATGTGGAATACGAGACAAAGTGTCATTCTCTTGATGTGCGGCACTAGCACCAGCCTTAATCAAATGCTCAATCATGTAACGCTTGAAATAAGATAAAAGCCTCATCTTTTTCTCTAAAAATTGTGGATAATTATCGAGTGTTATATAAGTTTCTTTGCCATCCTTTTCAATGAAGTGCACGTTGCTATAAAGATTTTAATAAACCATCGTAACATGTTAAATTTAAATATTTCATTCGCCCTAGACTTACTGTCCATTCGCCAACATTAAAAGCTTCGTGGTGTCATTGAACATAACACCCATTCCTTCATCGCAGAGCTGATAGCCAAAACCGTATTTATCACTATAGTCCACCCATTTTGAAACCCAGAATAAAGGTTGAGAGTTTGGATCTGTATTTTCATCACCTAAATCACCAGTTAGTCTTGGTGGCTAAAATAATATATATATATATATGTGTAAAAATATCTGACTAATAAAACTTGAGAATATGGTACTAATGAAGAAATTACCTTCGCTTTAATCAATTCAGTCAACTGTCGATATAAGTTTTCAACGTCACCTTTGTAAATTTGATTTAGTGAAGTTGATATGGATCCAGCAGCGGTGATTGCATCGTGCAAATGGTTCTTCAAAAAGGTTGAATCAATACGCGTGTCTTCGTGAAGCGTATTTATTTCACACAATGGTTTACGGTTGTAACCAAGGCGATCACTTGCTTCTAATTGATCTTCACGTGGTGCCATTGTAAGGCATGAAATAGGCAAACTTGATGGAATAAATCTATTTGAAAAATATTCAAATACCAATAACTCATTAATATTCGGTCTTTTCTCTGGATTGGATTGTAACATGGCCACTATCATTTCAGCAGCTGGTCTGCGTATTGAACTGGGAACTTTGTAATCACATTTTCTTATTTTCGAGTAAGTATCACGCAAACTCTTAGTTTCAAATGGGGGTTGGCCTACAAGTAATGTGTACATTACGCATCCAATGGACCATATATCTACTTCATATGAATGGCCTTTCTTGGTTAATATTTCTGGTGCTATGTAATTTGGAGTTCCACAAAGAGTCTTTTTTCTCTCTCCTAAAAATTAGATTTAAAAGAAAACCTCTTGTAGTGTCGCTAAAGCGCTTTAAGAATAACGATGTGTCTTACCTTCAAAAACAATTTTTGTTGCCAAACCAAAATCACCGATTTTTACGTTTAAATCGTCATTCAAAAACAAATTACCCAGTTTAAGATCTCTATGTATAATACGATTATCATGTAAGTATTTCACTCCATGAATTATTTGACTAATGTAATAACGGCACTCATAATCTGTGATTATTTTTCTTCTTTTATGTAATTCCATCATTGACTATTCCAAAACACATATACAAACAAACAATTAATTGGTAAAAAAAATAAAAAAGATTAGTCCATACCCGTTTTTTGCATAGTTCTAATACAATATAGACGTTTAAAGGGTCATCGAAAAAACTATGAAACCCGACAATGTTTTTATGATTTAGAGAACGATGTATGCTTATTTCTTGTGTAATTTTCTCCTTTTGATTATGCTTCACCATTAATTGTTTTGAAACTATTTTACCAGCATATAGATTATTTGTTTCTACATCTATTATTTCGTAGCATTTTGCAAAACCACCCTGGTAAAATAAAACATGTAAAATTAAAATTAAACAAAGACTAGAATAAAGTCTACCACGATTTTACCGTATTTTTAATTATTTTCTTGCATTACAATTTTATTATTAATTATAATTATTTAGCAACTAATTTAAATTCATAAATACATATTTATAATAAAAGAATACTTTACCTTTCCAAAGAATCTTAATCTTTTGTAAACTTTTTTCGATGAGGCGTCATAGAGTTTATCTGGAATTTCGTTGGTTTTATCGTCCTTTGCAGAACTCATTTTATTTCACAATATTAATGTTAATCAAATAATAAATATATATAAAACAAATATATGATATTATTGATTAATGAAATAAATCATTTATAAATAATAAAAACAAAAAAGGCCGTTAAGACACAAATTAAAAAAAAAGATTTAACTTAACCAATTTACTTCAGCTGTTAACATCAAGCAACTAGTAGAATGGCAAATAAGCGAATGTCCATCAATTATATATTTAAATTTAAAACGTTAAATCTAGTTGTCCTTATTAAACGGTTAGCTTTTTATAGAGAATAGAGAGAGTAAGATCTATAGGTTTTTCAAAAAAATATAACCATTTTTGAAACAGTGTAGCCAATTACTTATTTATTTAAATATTATCAGTTAATTAAGGTTATAATAAGGTTCACGTATTTATTAATTAAAAAAATCTTATGTAAAATATGGATATCAATTAATTTAAACTATATTAATTTTATAAAATGTATTAATATTTTCGTTTATATTTTAACGTATATTTTTGGCGTTACACAATTGGTATAAAATACCATAAAATACCCATTGAACATTTTTGACATATCGGTATTAGCAATAGATGTATATATTATTTAGTTAAAAAAATATTATAAATACAATAGATTTGTAACATCAAAAATATTATAAAAAAAATTACAAATAACACAAAATAATAATAATAATAATAATAATAACTTTAAATAAAAATTAATTAAAATCATAAATTAAGGAAATGGCTGGTAATTTTTGGCAAAGTTCGCATCATCAACAATGGATATTAGACAAACAAGACTTATTACGGGAACGTCAATATGATATGCAACATTTAAATGAGGAAGAATATCAAAAAATATTTATATTTTTTTCAAATATTATACAAATATTAGGTGAACAATTAAAATTACGGCAACAAGTAATTGCTACGGCAACAGTATATTTTAAAAGATTTTATGCTAGAAATTCTTTAAAATGCATTGATCCATTATTATTAGCACCGACATGCATTTTTTTGGCATCAAAGGTTGAAGAATTCGGTGTCATATCAAATTCAAGGCTTATATCAACATGTCAAACTGTTATTAAAAACAAATTCAATTATGCATACCAACAAGAGTTTCCTTACCGAACGAATCATATATTGGAGTGTGAATTTTATTTACTAGAAAATTTGGATTGTTGTTTGATTGTATATCAACCTTATCGCCCTTTATTGCAATTAGTACAGGATATTGTCGTAGAAGATCAGCAGTTGTTAACGCTCACCTGGCGTATTATTAATGATTCATTGCGAACTGATGTCAGTTTACTTTATCCACCGTACATGGTATAATTATTTATTAAATTTATATTAATTAATAAACTACATTTTTTTTTTAAACAAAAACATTTAAATTTTAGATTGCTATTAGTTGTTTGCAAATTGCATGTGTCATATTACAAAAAGAATTAAAAGGATGGTTTGCTGAGTTAAATGTTGATATGGATAAAGTTCAGGAAATCGCACGATCGATTGTTAATTTATTTGAATTGTGGAAAAGTTACGATGAGAAAAAGGAAATTCAAGAATTATTAAATAAAATGCCGAAACCCAAACCAACTTCTCAAAGATAATTTACTAAGGACTAAGACTAAAATAGTAAAATAAATGTTTTCTTTTTTTTTTGGCAATTTAATAAAGAATAAAAAAAGTTTAAAAGAACAACAATCTGTTTTAGTGAAAGTGACAAATTAAATTAATACAGACAAGATTAATTAGAAAATAAATATATTTTTTCTTTAAATTAATAAATAAAAAAGATTATTATTTTTTTTTTTTTTATATATATTTAAAAATACTATAAATTTTAAACAATTGAAAATGAATGAATACAAATTGAAAAATTACTTAAAATTATAATTATAAAAATTTACTATGACCAGATGAGAATCTAGTATCAAGCAGTTGTGCTTTTTTAATCAATAACTTTTTTTTAGCATCATCAAAATGATTTACTTTTAAATCAACTTCTCTACTAAATGGCCGTCTATTACTTAATTTACTATCATCTGAATCATTTTTAAGTTTTTTCTTTTTTTTTGAAATTTTCTTTTGATGCAATTCTAATAATGATTCATTACGGTCTTGCTTATGCTTCTTTTTATGTTTTTTTATTATATCCTCTTGTTCATTATTACGTTTTTCAATTATTAATATTTCTAATTCATTTTGTTTTATTGTCTTCAATTCATCAGCTGTCGGTTGTTGATTTGTTAATTTTCTTATTTTATCCTTAGGTGTATCTGTCCACATTGTTCTAAAATATAAATATAATTAATAATAATAATAATAATAAATAACTTTGTTGTATAATTTATAAGATACCTATCACTAAAATCTGGTCCAGCCTTTGCACGAAATTGTCTTGCTTGTAAACCCAAGCCGGTTACACTTTTGACTTCTGGTAATTCCAGCATCCATTCCTCACGTATTTTTGATAAATCTTGATTACTATTATCATTATTTGTTAAATGATTTAATTTTGTAATCTTCAATTCGAGTGCTCGCTTTTCTAATTCTAAATTTATTTTTGATTCAACACCAAGCGGAAGTGGACCAACAACAAAATCTGATTCATCTTCTTCGTCACTTATGTCTTCAGCATTAACATCGACCGATTCTGTAAAAATGCCGGACGATTGTTGTTGTAAATTCAATAAAATTTCTTCGTGAATAATATCTGGAATTGTAGGCCCAATGGGTTTTTTTGCCTCGAACTTAATTTCTTCTTTGCATGCGGTATTTTCATTTAAAGGAATAACACTCGGAGGCAATGCAGGACCAAACAAGTCAATTTCTTGTTCACTATCACTGACAATTGATGATTTGTCAGACAACGGGTTTACATTAAGTGTAACTGGTGGTGGTAGCATAGGACCAAATGTGTCTTTTTCAATTATTGTTTCTATATCAATTGTTTTAATATTATTTGTAGATTTCGGTACCAATATTAAATCTTTACTGTCCTCATTTATGGACTCTTTTTCCTTTTTTGTCTTTTTATGTTTATTTTTTTTTATATTATGTGGCTTTACTTTATTTATCTTTTCACGTTCCTTATCCTTATCTCTATCTCTTTCGCGGTCATTATTTTGGTAATGTTGAGCATGCTGTTTATCTTTATTTATAATACGATCGCGTTCTTTTAATTTATCACGACTCTTGCTTCTACTACGACTTCTAGGTAATTTAATATGCTCACGATCCTTTTCATTGTACGATGAACGTGAAATATGAAATGATCTATCATTGGATGAACGGTGTCTATTTGATTTATCATTACTTGGACTTCTTCTTGTATGATAGTCTTTTACATGATGATGATTTATATTTGTTGATGTTGTACTTGGTTGATGTAAGGATGTTATAGATTTTACAGCTGTTGTTGATAATCTTGAGTTGTGGTGACGACTATGACTTAAATTACGTGTGGAATCAGTTTTAAAACGGATCCCTGAATCAGAATCAGATGTATCTGAGTCTGATAACATTTTATTTAATTTTCTAAATAAGGTTTATCTAGAAAAATATGAAAAAAGTAAATAAATAAAAATAAAACAATTATAATTTGTGTTCATTTTCAAATTCTATAACAAAACAGTATTTTATTAGTTATTATTTTATAATTAAACAAAAAAATGTAAAAAGTAAATAAAAAGTATACAAAAAATTTACAAATTAAAAGTTTTTAAGATTTTTTTCCAACTATAAATTACTGTCTTCATGATACCGGCCGTTGGTATATTTTTAATAGATTGCTTCATACTACTTTCAAATATAATGCCCTTCAATGTTTTATTTATATAATAATTTTTATCCTTAGAACAATTTAATAATTTTATTAAATCATTAAAATTTTTATTTTTATCAACTTTATTATAGTTAAGCCAAATTTTTATTAAATTATTTTTAAAGTTTGACGGTAAATTGTTTAAATAATTTAAATGTATATTTGGATCTAAATTTTGTTCATACATTGTCTCATTTTTAATAAATAAATTTTTTTCTAAATTATTTATTGCATTATTATAGAGTTCTTTAAAATCATTAATTTGTGGTTTAACAATATTATTTATTTTATTTTTATTTTCACCAAATATCATACGAAAATCACCATTGTAACTAATATTTGTAATTAAATAAAATAAATCATAACTTGTGAATTTCTCTGGTAATAATAATAATGATGTTGTTAAAGCATTATGTAAATTATTATTTAATATTTTCCTTATTTTTAATTCGGGATCATTTTTAATTAATATATTAACTGGCTTATGTAATCTACCAGCAATATATAAATTACTCCAATTAGTTAAATCATCATAAAAATCAATTATATCAATTATACCATATTTAATTAAACAATTTTCTTTAGGAACTTTTATCAAAGTATTAAAATACATTTTTGCATTAAAATTTCTTTGATAATTTTTTATAAAATCATAACCAAAATATTTTATAATTGAATAATCATTTGGATTTTTTATTAAATTTTCTTTATGAAATTCTTTTGTATTATTTACACAAAATATAAAATCAATCATTGGCTTCTTTAGATTTTTATTAGAATTATTATTTGTAACATTGTTTAAATGATCATAACCAATTTGTTGTTTAACACCAGAACCATAAGCAAAACACAATGATATATTATTATCTGGATATTTTGATAAAATACGATAATAATTTTCATTTATTATATTTTTACTAACTTTTAACATTTTATATTAATTAAATAATTTAATAATATAAATATTTTATTGTAATTTTGTGTCCTTTAACAAATCTTATCGGTAATATAACCACATTCTTTTTTTTTTTGACATTAAAAAAAATTAAAAACTTAACCTAAAATTTTATGTAATCTAAATCAATATATATGTCATACCTTATGTCAGTTTTTTTTTATTATTTATTTATTAATTAATTTATTTCATTATGAAAACTTTTATTTATATATTATTATTGGATTATAAATTAATAATAATAATACTAAAAAAAAAAAAAAAATAACAATTTTTTTTATACTTTTTATTTAATAACATTTGTATATAAAATTAAAATGTAAAAGATTTACTCTTGGTTTGTTTATTATTATTAATACATTTAAGTTTCAAATTTATCCGCATTTGATTATTTTGGCAGTATATCAAATAGGATAAAAAAAATTGTTGAAAAATTAAATCCGCGCCAAATAAAAAATTTAAAATATTTTATAAAGTAATATGTTTGGAACTATACCGACTTAGAGTCTCTGGGTGTTTTCTAAAAGGAAGAGTTAGTTGTTGAACTTAATATTAAAATAAATAAAAAAAATATCATTACTTTCCTGGTAATAGGAAAAACCATTTTCAATGTAGGAATTAAATTTTTATTTTTTTGTAAATTAAATTTAAAATGTACAAATTATTTATTTAGTGTCGTAATCCTCAAAAATGATTGAGTAATAGTAATGAAATTGTGTCGTATATAGATGAACGTGTTCAGTAACGACTTCAGTCACAACTTCAGTCACGTCTTCAGTCACGACTTCAGTCACGACTTCAGTCACGACATCTTTCTCGACATCAGGTTTTTCATCATACTCGTCATAATACTCGTCATCATTCTCGTCATCATACTGGTCATAATACTCGTCATCGTACTCGTCATCGTACTCGTCATCATACTCGTCATCGTACTCGTCATCGTACTCGTCATCGTACTCGTCATCATCCTCGTCATCATCCTCGTAATCATCCTCGTAGCGTTCAGGTTCATTATCATGTTTATGTTTTAATTTGTCTACTTTATTAAAATCTTTGTTAGATGGTTTAAGTCTTCTAAAGTTTACCTTATTATGCATGGGTGCAGAAGTAGATATTTTAAATGCTGTATTAGTTGAAACATCTGATTTAGCATTTAGTATTTCAAACAAATGTGATACTAGGATAAGGATAATTAATAAAAATAAAATAATATCGTTTTAATTCGGTTTAATTTAAATATACAGAAATACAGTCACTTACATACGATAAATATGTAGAAATAATTAATTTTCATTTTTTTTTTTTTTTGTTTTTCCTTTTTTAATTCAAGATCAACACACAATTGAAAACTGAATAAAATTATTATTACTTTTTTTCTTTTTTTTTTTATGTACATTATTTATATAGGCATTTATTTCAACGTTCAACAATAATTAACAAAACAAATTGATTCATTTATTATATTTCATGTAAAATAATAAATAAATTTATTAATTTGTTTTGTCATATTATATTTTATTGTTATTTTCCATGTAACAAACGATTATAATTAATTAAATTTTACAAAAATTATATATCACTAAGGGTTTCCAGTATTGATAGTATCTGTATCGAATTTCGATATTATAGGCCAAAATTCAGTATTAAAAGTGTCGATATTTCAATATGAAAATCTCGATACTTTCGATACTTTCATATTATCATTTTAATACATCATTATTGGATTGTTTAATTTTTTTTTGATGTTTTTAACGCATTTTTTTTATAAGAAATCTTATTTTAATTGTAGAATATTTTTTTTATTCGTCATCATACTCGTCATCATACTCGTCATCATACTCGTCATCGTACTCGTCATCATCCTCGTCATCATCCTCGTAATCATCCTCGTAGCGTTCAGGTTCATTATCATGTTTATATTTTAATTTGTCTACTTTATTAGAATCTTTGTTAGATGGTTTAAGTCTTCTAAAGTTTACCTTATTATGCATGGGTGCAGAAGTAGATATTTTAAATGCTGTATTAGTTGAAACATCTGATTTAGCATTTAGTATTTCAAACAAATGTGATACTAGGATAAGGATAATTAATAAAAATAAAATAATATCGTTTTAATTCGGTTTAATTTAAATATACAGAAATACAGTCACTTACATACGATAAATATGTAGAAATAATTAATTTTCATTTTTTTTTTTTTTTGTTTTTCCTTTTTTAATTCAAGATCAACACACAATTGAAAACTGAATAAAATTATTATTACTTTTTTTCTTTTTTTTTTTATGTACATTATTTATATAGGCATTTATTTCAACGTTCAACAATAATTAACAAAACAAATTGATTCATTTAATATATTTCATGTAAAATAATAAATAAATTTACTAATTTGTTTTGCCATATTATATTTTATTGTTATTTTCCATGTAACAAACGATTATAATTAATTAAATTTTACAAAAATTATATATCACTAAGGGTTTCCAGTATTGATAGTATCTGTATCGCATTTCGATATTATCGGCCAAAATTCAGTATTAAAAGTGTCGATATTTCAATATGAAAATCTCGATACTTTCGATACTTTCATATTATCATTTTAATACATCATTATTGGATTGTTTAATTTTTTTTAAATGTTTTTAACGCATTTTTTTTTTTGTATAACAGAATCTTACAATTATTATTAATTATTAAACTATTTTATGTTAGTTTAAAAAAAAAAAAAAAATAAATTAATGAATTAGTAGGATTAAGTGTTTTCTTGAAGCAAGATAGTATCGAGAATATCAGTATTCGTATCAAATAATATCGAGATATCGATACTAGCAAAATGCTTCGAGACCAATGGTTTTACTATAAAATTCTTCCATTTTTTTTTTATTTTGAGCAAATTTTTATAACCATTTTTATGTAATAATGATTTTTTTTAATATAAAATATTGCACCGCCAAATATGCAAATTCAAAACTCCATAAGGTGCGTGCACCACCTGGTTAGCAACCGCTGTATTGTACAATATTTCCTTATATGCTTAATTTGGGCTACAAAAACAAATTATTTTTATATTATTATTAAAAATTGTGACGACTTTTTTTGTTGCGATTTGTAATTTGTTGAGTTTAATTAAAAAATAAAGCGAATCCATAGAGTTTTCATAGTATATTTTGCATACGCAATTCAATACGTTCTATGTGGACCGGCCATTAAAAACGTTGCTTTTAAAAATAAAATTATTATTTTGCCAACATTTCGGCGTTTATTAAAATTAATAAATATTGAATTAAATTAAATATAAATTAAAATATATATTGACAGCTGGATTTAAATAGAAAAATAAACGATCACATTGTAATTAATATTTTTATTTTTTTTTTAGTAGTTAAATCTTGGCTTAGGATTTCTAAAGTCTTTTTTGTTTTTCTTTTTGACTAGACACCATTCGCACAAATAACACTCTTGTATTTTTATTTGCGAACAAAATTTATTTTAAGATAAATATTTGAATTTTTTCCTTTTCATTTTTTTTTTTTAGTTTTTATTTTTTATTTTTTCTACATTTTCCTATGTAAATGTGTTTTAGTCAAAAATTTAAAATTACAGAGAGAATGAAAAGTTTATTTTTAGTTATTATTGTATCGTATTTTATATAGAATATTTATTTGTTTTTTTGTTTTTTTTTTATATTGAGTGTAAATAATTTTTGATAATGCTCTAGATAAATTTTTAAATAATAAAATTACAATTATTATTATTAATTAATTATTTTATTTTTTTTTTTTCTATTTTGGTTACTATAAGAAACTATAAGAAAATGAATAAAACGTGTTTTCAATAATTTAAAAAATATATACATATAATGCCATCTATGTTATTTATATTGAAATATGTAATAATATAAAATAAATAAATTATAGTGGAAATAGTGTCAAATAATTAAATTAAATTAAATATCTATTCGTATTATGAGCAGCATCCCGTAACTATGTATATATATATATATTTTTATTTTTTAATTTTACCCCAGTTTCTTTACCATTTTCACATATTGCTTATTTATTTTATTTTGTTAAAATGTCTAAATGGAAAATAAAATAATTTTTCTTTAAAACATCAAAAAGAAAATGAAAAGAAGAAAAATGTTAAGGAAGTTTCATTTCATTAAAATTTTCATTTTTAGTTGTATTAACACCATCGTAGGATAAAGATTGTTTTAAATAAAGTTTTTTTTCTTCTTATTTTCATTTTTTCCTCATTTAACATTTAATTAATTAATTAATTATTTTTGTGAATTTTAATAATAATAATAATAATAATAGATATTTGTGATACGGGATATTTTATTAGATTAGTGAACAAATAAATCATTTATTAGTTCCTAATTAATAATACAAAAAGAAATTAAAGAAAAAAAAAAAGTAAACTTTCTTGTATGTGCGTGTGTGTGTGTGTGTGTGTGTGTGTGTGTGTGTGCTTTATTACATTGTGCTTTAATTAAATTATAGTTTAACTGATAAACTATAAAAAAAAACTAATTATGGATAATTATTGATGATTTAAATAAGTAAAACAGGTAAATTAATTAATTTTGCTTTTTTAATTATATAAGATAAGGACCGAGTTATGTTATTGTTACTCCTAGAAAAAAAAGAAAAAAAAAACTTAATTCATGGCTAGGTAGTTAGAAATAAATAATTAATATCTCTCTAAAGATATATTAAACTCCTGGCTGGCTGGTTGGTTATAAAATTAACAATTAAACCATTCAAAAAATTCTTCTCACAAAATAATTCAATTTTATTTCATCCGTCCCCTAAAATCTGTCGTATACAAAATACGTTTGCCGGATATTGATTAGATTGAATTAAAAAAAAAAAAAAAAAAAAAAATTGTTTTTTTTTTTAATTATTTAAACGTATAACACCTATGATTCATGGTAATATTAAATTTCAGAATAGAGGGTGACTGAAATTAAAATACTTAAGTGATTTTTAACATTAAATTTGTTGCGAATGACATTAAAAAAAAAAAAACAAAACAAAACAAAATTGTTTTTGTATATCCGGCGTTTGAGCTTTTTCATTAAAAGAAATTGTTGATTGATTAATGGATTTTCATGTGTGAAACCGCAAAAGTTTTTATTTTTTTTTGTTTAAACTGTGTTATGACACACACACTCACACAAACACACAGGGGTCATATTTTTTAAAAAATATTAAGTCAAATTTAAAGGTGACTTAAGTTATTTGGGGGATTACAAATTACCGGTAAATAACCGATCCTGATTTTAACATTAAACCACTTAACAAAAATGAAATAATGTTCGTAAGGAATAAGTGACTTAAATTATTTAAAAAAAGTTCATTTACCTTTTTGTAATAATTGAAAAATTCCATTTAAAATATATTGTATATATATATATATATATTTAAGTGACTTATTATTTGCTGATGCTGTTTTTGCTGCTTCTTACCCATCTTAAATTTCTTAATCTTTAAATAAATTTTTTATTTTATTAGGGGTGCGTGCCGACTGTCATTAATGACGTCATCGAATAGACAACACCACGTGTTGTAGATTAAATATAAAAAAAAAAGCGACATCTTAAGCCATATGCGCATGCTTATTAGTTTCTTTTCTTTATTATTATTTGTTTTTTGTTTTTTTTTTGTATAAACAGTATGTGTGAGAGGAAAATGTTTAAATCAAATATATATATATATATATACGTATATATAGTAAAAGGGGGGTCTTTCCTGCTTTTCAATTTCCTTTACCTTGAAATTTTTCTTAAAATTTATTTAACGACGATTTTTTATTTTTTTTTTTTATATTTATTTGTAGTAAAACCAAATATGGGTATCAATTTACTTTAAGGCGATAGATTATTTAAAACAAAAAAAAAACAAAACCAACTAACGCGTGCTAACCGTTTTCCTGTTGTTATTTAGTGTTGCTTCGTTTATAACGACACCTTCTATAACATTTTCAAGATTATTGTAGGTTTTTATCTTTTCTTCCTTTTCGGAGGGGGTGATTACTTCTAGAATTATTTTCTTTTTTTTTTTTTTTTTTTTAACATGTTTTGTATTTTAAAAATAATTCCTAATCTAAATCTAAATATAGTTTTTTTTATTTGAAAATCTCTCTCGTTGACATTAAATGTCATTGACTTTACGTTTTTGTTTTTTTTTCCTTATAAGGTAATTTTATTTTTAGAATTCTAATAAAAATTAATTTAACATGAAATATATTTAAACAATCCTATGTTAATGAAATAAGAAGAAATTATAAGAACGACATACAGAAAATCTTTTAATATTTCTTAACAAAATAATAGAATGAATTATAAACTGCGCATGATTATTTCACTTTAAAATAACAAAAAAACTATTTAATAAAACACCATTAAGCACGTGCTCTTAATAAAACCGAATCATAATTTATTTAACAAATCTAATTAACAGCAAACAGAATATCAACGGAATATCAACCGTACCGACAAATAAATTCCATCTAGAGTCTCTAATTTTAAATTTTGCTTCTTTTTAATTCTTTGTTTCAATTTGTTTTAAATAATTTTCACATCATGAGTATGGGAATTAAATTTTTTTTTTCATTTTTCTCTGTGTTTTAATTGAAATTTCCTTTGTTAATAAAAAAATTTTTGCAACAACGAATTTACAATTAAAAGAAAAAAAATTTTTTTTTTTGATGACGTTATGTCGTTTTATTTTTTAATGTGTGTCATATGTGTTATATTTTTTAAGCGCACGCGCTAAAACATAACATCTTACGTAAAAATATTAAGTGGACAAAAGAGGATCAATGTCGACAATATTTTTTTTTTTCAAATATAAAATGTGTACGCACACACACGGCAAATGCGAATGAAATAATTCTAATAGAAAAAAGGAAAACTATAATAATGAAAAAAAAAAATTCTATTTTTATAAGATGAATATAGAAAGAGGAAAAAATCCAACAAACAAATAAGAGAAGAGAAAACCGTCTGCGCTTGACGACAAAGAAAATTAAACGCATAGCGGTGGCGCAATTAAATTATAAGAGTTAAGTTGACGGAAATACATAAGAAAAACGGATTTTTTCTTTTCTTTTTAAATTAATAAAAAGAAAAAAAAAAAAAAAAAAATACCCCGCCCCCCAGCAAAGTGCAGTTTTTAATTATTTATTATTATTATAATTTTTTTTTTTGTTTTGTTGAAATAAATTTCTATGCTATGCTATTCGCCAAAATCTATGCAATATTATTTACAATTAGATAGCTTAGATAAAGAGAAAATAAAAAACAAACAATATATTATTCACCAAGAAACTTTATTATAAAATTAATTAATATAGTTTTTCAAAAAAACATACATTCATCAACTATTAACTGTTAACAATATAACTGATATGTTAATTATTAATTATTATTTGTAATATAATTGATTATATCAAGACGTGTTAATACACCAATGCAATTATCTTTTCCCTTAAAATTATCACTATCCGTGATAACAACAAATGGTTCTATTTCTAAAATTCGTGACAATAAACCAATACTAGATGTATGATTTAATGTTCTATACGATTTATATAAAATATCACCGATTCTCATATTTGTATTACATTTTTTAAGTAATAAACGATTTAACAGATAATCAAGTGTTGCCATACCAATAAAATTATCCGCATTATCATACACTGGTAATTGTTGTAATGATTCCTTTTTTAATATATTTATCACGTTTATGCATAAATCATTCGCATTCAGTTTTTGTAATTTTTTCATATTAATAACATTTATTTTCTTGTCCCACCATGTAAAATTCTGAATGTTTTTTGGTTCCCTCATAAAACGTGCTTCCATCCAATTATCGGACAGAAATTTTGTCATATAATTACGTATATTATCCGCTAATATAACGACAACTTTTTGACCCATTTTAAGATTATGCTTTTTTGCTGCTTTTATTGCACCAGCGACAGCCGCACCACTGCTCCCACCTAATAATTTACAAAAAAAAAAAATTTTTTTTTTTACTTGATAAAGGTAAATTCACATATTCACTAACCACACAAAATTCCTTCTTCACTAATAAGTCTACGAGACATTTGAAATGACTCAGTATCACTGGTTTTGATCCATTCATCAATGGAACCATGGTCCAATGTTGTTGGTATAAAGTCATAACCAATACCCTCAACCTATGTTTAAAATTTAATTAACATTTATATAAAACTTGGATTAATGGTAGTTGAGAAGACAAACCTCATAGAAACCTTTAAGTGTATTTATTGATTCTGGGCGTGCTAATATTGATTGATCTGGATCAACGCCTATTATTAAGCATTTTTTACAGTTCTCCTTAATTTTTCTACCAATGCCAGTTAATGTGCCCCCAGTGCCAGCGGTCGCAGCTACCATATCCACCTGTTTATCAAAGGACCACAAAATTTCCTCAGCTGTACCATCATAATGGGCTAAGGGATTACTGGGGTTGCGATACTAAATTGAAAAAAAAAATTTTTAATGCTTAGAATTGTTTTCGAACTGTTTTTTGTGTTTAATTAAAAACTTTACTTGATCTAGAATAACAGCATTAGGTATCTCTTTACATAAGCGATTGGCGACTGCGATCAGTCCTTCGGGAGCAAACGAACCAACGTTATTCGGTGTACGCACAATTTCAGCACCTAACGCCTTTAACGTATCCACCTTTTCATTTGACATTTTTTCAGGCATCACAATTAAACATTTGTAACCTTTAATAGCGCAAATTAATGCTAAACCAATGCCTGTGTTACCAGATGTTGGCTCAATTATTGTACAGCCTGGTTTTAAAATCCCTTTATTTTCTGCATCAATAATCATACGAGCCGCTATACGATCTTTGACTGATCCACCAGGATTAAAATATTCACATTTCACAACTAAACAAATTACGATAATTAAAATAAAATTTTAGTTTTCAGAACTTGATCTACTTACAAATGTCGCATTTTAAACCCTCTGTCTTCGGTATATGATTTAATTTTATTATCGGTGTATTTCCGATCGCATCAATTACACTGCTACAGATTTTATCTCTTAAGTGGCTGATTTTATGAAAAAAATTAAATAAATACAATTTATTACAATTAATGTGTAAACAAGTCTATTGCGCTAAATAAATATAAATAAAAATTTCCATTAAATTTCCATTAAATTTCCAAATTTATTCTGTGCTAATTAAAATAATTTATTAATATACGTGCGATCCAACATCTATCATTATTAATCGCAGTTGATCTGTTTTATTAATTTATGATCACAAAATTAAGTGCATTATTTATTTGCACATAAACTTAAGCTTAAGCTTTAAAATAAAAGAAAACAAAACAAAATAAAAAAATAACAAATTACAATTTCTGATGTAAGTGTGGATCTTTAATTGGCTTCTTGTTTTCATTGCTCCAGGTACATTTACTTGGCTGATCTGGACGCACATAATCATCAAACATTGGCATCTTTACCACTTTTTCTTTTTTTTTTGTTTATCACAATGACACTGCAAATAAAATCACAACTTAAATCGTACAGTTCTGAAAGAACTTTTTTTTATTTAACAAAATATTACTTAGCTAAGTTAACGTAATACAGACACTGAGCTTTTGTTTAACAGATCAAAGCACTTATATAGATTTTTTTTTTTATTTCGTTACCGCTGTATTTTTCGCTTTATCTCTGTTTATTTTTTTTTTTATTTTATTTTATTTTATTTTTTTTTTGTGATTGATTATTTCAATATTAACCTGTGTTTGGCGAGAAACAGGTTAACGCATCAACATTGTATTGTTTTCTAAGCTGGAAATAACTCGAGTATCGTTTGTTTGCGTATTGATTCCGATTTCTTAAGCTTCTGATTTTTAGTTGTGGACGGAATTAGAACAATTGATAACAGAATAAATAAAGATTCCTTCTTATAGAAGTTCTTGGTGGGAAAATATTCTCGTGATTTGATTTTTATATAGTAGATCTCTGTTAACTTTTAATGTGCTGGATTTCGTGATAGATCGTACAATCTTTTTTTTGTATCCCAATGTTTATCCCAGTTGATTGCGTCTTATCTCTACTGACCTGTCCCTGCCACAGAATTAATATCCCTATACGATTATAGAATAAATATTGTTTATCATTTTTTTTTTTTTATTATTCCTTCCAGCACAGGTTTGTAACTTTGTTTTTGATTCTTAAATAGAAAGTTTTACAAATGAAAATATTCTTAATCATGCTACCTGGTAATAAAATTTATATTTTTTCTCATCATTGCTGCTGTTGAGTTTTTTTTTTTTTCGTTTAACACAAACTTACGCGACTCCAATTATATATTATTAACGTAATTTGCACACATTTACCAAAATTCCAATACCAAAATAATATTTTGATGGAAAATACCGAAAACAAAAAAAAATTTTTGCAAGTCATCGTTATCGTTGTAAAAATTTTTTTTTTTTGGTTATTTGGGATGACAACAAGAGAACGACAACGAAATTTTAATTTATTTTTTTTTGTTATTATTAAACGGCGTTGTTACCAGGTTATCATAGGAAAATAAATTATTATTGTTTATTTATTTATTTATTTTTTTTTGTAAATAACAATTAATTGTAGATATTCGAGATACGATTATTATTATTATTAATATTATTGTTGTTGTTGTTGTTGCTGTTGTTGTTGTTGTTGTTGCTGTTGTTGTTGTTGTTGTTGATTGTTTAAAAAAACAAAACATTTGTTTGTTTTTTTAATAATTAATAATTAATAATTAATTTCATAATACTTGCAGTTTAAATGACGTACGAAATGGTTAATGATTAACGCACCGAATTTTTTTTTTTTATGTAATTTGTCAATGGACAAAATGAAATTTTATATTTTTATTTTGTAATAACTTCGATTACATTATCTGGTGCGAACGAATAAAAATTTTTGGTTTAAACTGTAAAAATATAAGAACTAAGCTTCTTGATCCTTTCCCGGATATAAAGTCGTGTTCGGATAAAAACTATTGGAAAAAAATTTCTTAACAAAAACTAAGCGAGTTACTAGTTACCCCCCATTCAATGAAGTAACAACCAAAAAGCATTAATTAGAAGCACATTTTGTATCATCAATTAATATCAACTAACAATAAAATTTTACTTAAGTAATACCTATCCAACTAATCCCCTTTTTCTTTTTTTTTTGTTTAAATAATTAAAAACCGTTACTCAAAAAGCATTATTAATTAATAATTAAATTAATTTTAATGACACATTTTATCTATATAAAATATATATAAACATTTTATTACTTAATTAGAAACTGAAAAGCGTTAAAAAAAAAAATTTTTTTTTTTTTATTTAAAATTTTAACTTAAATCAATCACTGAACGTTTTTTACTTACATCAATCTATGTCAAACATTATAAATGTTTTTTTTTTTTTTTTTTTTCAAACTCTAAACACCGTGTAAATACAAACAATTGTCACAATTTTTTGTTTGTGGAAAAAATCAAAAACATTACAAATGTTTACGAAAATAAAAGCAATAAAAACGCAAAAAAAAAAAAAAAAAAAAAAAAAAAAAATTAACGAGAAATAAAATGAATGGAAAAATTAGAATTAGAAAAAAGGTAATTAATATATATATATTTATAAAATTTCCGAAGGGGGAAATTTAAATAAAGTACATTTTTACCTAAAAAAAATAGAAAAAAGTTCAATAACCACGTATTTTGGTGTTAAGGAAAATTATAATAAAATAAAGAAACAACTTAAGACGGATGTGTAATTAGGGGAATCGAAACGGATCTTTCTTTAAATTATTTTTATTACATTTTTTTTTTCTTCACGTCTTCATCTTCTTGTTCTACGTTGTTTTTTTTTTTTTTGAAATTTTCTATTATTATTATAATTATTATTGTTTTTATCTTTTTCCTCTGGTTCAAAAGCAACAGAAGGAAATCGGGAGATCATCTTCGTCAACAACTAACAGCAGAAACTTAACGATCGCATTGCAATCAGTTTATTAAATTTTTTTATTTTTTAGTTTATTATTTTCTGTATGCATTAACCAAAAAAAAAATAAATCTAGGGTGAATCCTAGAGTGAAAACATGCATATGTAAAATAATAAGAAAATCCGATGGGGGTCTTATACGTTTTTATTTTTTTTTTTTTTTTGTTGTTTTCTCTATACAATTATAAATAAATAAATAAACTAGGATCAAGAGAAAAATGTGTTTTCTGTTTAAAAATAGAAATAAACTTAAGGAAATATGAAATCATTGACCAATTGGGTTCATTGTACGGTAAATATTTCAACGTTATCCTTCCGGCTTGACGTGTCATTTATCTGTTAACGCATTTAACGTTGGGGTACTGTTTCAGGGTGATAATCGATTCTAATATAAGAACTGTGAATAGAATAAGAGACATAACATTAAATTTTTGCCAAGACTTAAATGTATTAAAAATGATAAACAGTACGAAGGATAAGGTCATAAACTTTACAACGTTTTTATATAGTAAAATCGATATTTAAATGGAAACAAATATAATTTCCTCACACATGTTATTTGTTTATAAATTTAATAATATAATAATATTTATTTATGCATTATTAATAAATAAACAAATCATAACATCAAACGAACATATTTGATTATTTGTTATGGGAATTAATATGAAATAAATAAACGAAAGAAAATAATTATTATGAATGCGCCGAAATGTTTATTACCAGATATACAAATTTTGTTTGCGGTTCAAGAAAATTTGAATTTTTTTTTTTTCTTGCAGATTTATGTTGGCGATGGACCAATCGACTGAAAAACTGTTGTCGGATGATGGATCATCTGGAGGCGGTATAGGTGCTACAAATATGATATTAAGTATGACAACAACAGAATCTGGACCATCATCATTATGCTGTTCCGAAGATGGTTTATCTCAGGTGGTCGATGACCATCAGACACCAATAATGGAACCAATTTTTAATATTGGTGGAGCATACAATGGACGTATGGCTGTCATACCAGAGAGTTGGCGTGAAACAGATGGTTTTCATTCGTTACCAATAGAATTCTTAAAAACCCAGGCAGACACCGATTTATTTGATGCAGATCTAAGAAAAATGGATTTTAAACAAATCGCATGGGAAGCAGAAGATACGGCAGAATACATAACAACATTAGATGAATCAAATATATTAGATATTGAATCATTGGAACGAATAAATGAAGAAGAAACAGAGCATAATACAACGATTGATTGGACAACACATCCGTTATTGAATTATGAAAATTTTTTGGATAATGAAAATTGTTCAATTGAGAAATTCCCAAAAATAATGACGACATCTTGTTACGGTGAACTAAATCAAAGCACAACGAATGATTTAATGAATAATTCAATGCCAGATGGTTTTATATCAATGAATAGTTCAACAATTGACACAAAATCAATGACATCGTCTTATGAAATGGGTAATTCAAGTGCACAAACATCGATTATATATGATGCCAATATGCAGAAAGTAACCTGGTGGGATGAATCAACAATCGTTGACAAGATTGCAGTTACAGAGGCTGCTAACAATGGTAAGCACATGAACATTCTAATAATTAAAATTAAACTTTTTAATTAAAATTACGATCAGATAACAATTTAATTAATTAATTTTTATTTATTTTTTTTTTAAATGGTTAAACTGTCCAGACAAAACTGTTTCTACAAAAATACGGTTTTATCTATTTAACGATTAATCATTATTTTGTTTACTTTTAATCAAGTTTTAATTACACACAAAAACTTTAATTTAATTAATTAATTTACAACAACAACAACAACAACAACAAAAGAAAAGAAATTTAAATACTTATTATGCAATAAATAATTTTTAATAAAATGCCATAAGAAATCTAATTGAAAAAAAAAACAGAAAAAGTAATATTGGGGGAGAAAAAAAAAATTTTCTTTCTTGCATTTGCGCGAGTGAAAGTTTCAGACGTTTCAGTATTTTACGTTTGTATTAAAAATGTGATAAATATTTTGCAATGCAAATAAAATAGGGTGATCAATCATTAAGTCTGTTCAGTTAAAAGACTGCAGAAATAACAGACACCATCCAAAAAAAAAAACAACTTCCTACACTTTTATATTCTGACCAAATATGGCCAGGTGTTTTTTTTTTTTTTATTTTATTTTATTAAACTGGAATTTGCAAATGCTTTAAAGTCAAGTTGTTGCTTAGTTTGGTTTTTTGTTTTTACTTAACACTTAACCAAAACAGGGTCGGCTTTAGGGTTACCTGAGCATATTACGTACATTTCTGACTGCGTACTTCCTATATGGGAAATTTATTCTCTGTGTTGTATTTCATTACAAGTTTGTGTGATTAAACCACAAAACTGCATGGTTACGGGTTGTGATTAAACGAATCCTACAACCCGGTCCTGTAACAATAATTTTACAGCATGTTGATAAAAAAGATGCGATAACATAAAATACGTAATGCAGTTTTAACATGAATATTTATTATAAAAAAAAAAAAATCATGAACACCGGTAGCTTACTTAAGTCAATTATAAGTTTGTTGTTGTTTATCTTCTTCTAGTTTTTTCTCATCCGTAACGTATTCATTGTTGCTTCAATATTAACTTGATTAAAGTCACTTTAAAATAAAAGTTCTATCATTTAAAACTCTTTTATCCATTTAACGTAAAAGTTTATTAAAGCTTCTTTTTTTTTTTTTTTTTTTGTTTATTATATTTATCGATCAGTATATTACAGTTAGAATTATGATTTATAAATATTTTATCTCTTTCATTCTTACTCTCGCACTCGATTACTCGACTTTTCCATTAAGTCATAATTTATAAAATAAATGTCTAGCGTTGTAAAGTTTGTATTTTTATTACTTAAAGTTAATCTCACTTAAATATTATTATTATTATTATTATTATTATTATTATTATTATTATTATTATTATTTAGTTTCTTATTATTAAACAGCGAATAATAAATGATGTTTGAAGGTTTTTTTTCTTCTTTCTTTCTTTCATTTAATTTTTTTTTTTTTTTTTCCTTTCATTTACCACGTTGTACCAGTTTTTACTTTTGTCTGTTTGTCTGTTTGTTGTGTTTAAATAAAAATATTACCGTTGAATTTTGAATGAAAAATTTGTATTTCCTATCATTTTTACATTAACCAGTGCACAGGGTGGTGCACAGGTACTCAGGCCATTAGAGAAACGATGATGATGTTTAACGGTTTTGATGGTCATTAATCCGCTTGTTTATATTCAATTTTTTTTTTTTAATTCATTCATAAAACTAAATCGAGTCGATTTTTGATTAGATTTTATTATTATTATTATTATTAATATTACTATTATTTATTATTATAAAACTAGGAAAAGCGATAAGTATTATATAAAACAAAATGGTTGGGTATTATTATGTGGGCGAAAACTTTTGGTAGATTATTGTCTTGTTTTTTTTTTATTCGGTTAAAACATTAAAATTGTTTAATGACATTTAGTGACATTTAGTGACATTTAGTGACGTAATAACATTTAGACTAAAAATGATAATCAAAAAAAAAAAAAAAAAAAATACAAAACTGTGGTATTCTGCAATTCTCACCAGGGTTAATGATAATACGATATTGTTTTCTGTTTGATTACTTCCCATTCTTTATGAAATCAATTTTTATCAACAAATAATCCAAATGATTCGACTTTAGAAAAATAAAATAAAATAAAAGAAAAGGTGAATAAAATCACACGGAAATGTGTGAATTGTGTTATCGTCGTCGTCGTAAACAAATAGAAACAAAAAAAAAAACGGACAAAGTTAAGAATTCAGAATTTGATTAACATGTTATATTAATTTATGCATAAGAAGAAGAAGAAGAAGAAGACGATTACGAAATGGAAATAAAATCACAAAGATCCAATGATATTAATAAAATTATAAATTGTTTTTTTTTTTTTTTTTTTTTTTTAATTTTATTACACTTGACCATTTTTGGTTTAGCTTAAATAAATAAAAAAAAAAACGTTAATTTATTTTGAATGAATAATAATACAAAAAAAAAAAAAAAAAAGGTTAAAACCTGTGTTGTCTATCGTATTTTGTAATATTTTGTTATAACAAACATTGTAAATATTATTAAGATAAGACGATAAAGATATATTTGTGTTTATATTTATATTTATATATATAAGTGTGGGTGACACACCTGTTTTGTATTTACAACGTAAATTATTACACAGTGGTGGCTATAGTAGGCTATAGTCGTTTTTATTTTTCATTAAATATTTATTCATATTCAAATTCATAATTTAATTTGTTTTATTTTCTCAATAAATCAGCAAACAGAACAATACGATACAACTACTAACTACAACTTTTTTCAAGAAAATCAAACGCCGAGAGAAGCAGAGAAACATGGAAACATGGTCGTTGTCGTCTATTTAGTATTTTTCGTTCTGTTTACTGCTTATTTCTTATTTTATAGTCGCGCCAGACTAATCGTTGTATCTTTCTTTCTGGTTATTCCTTAAAATGATTTTATCCCTTTAATCCACTGGTTTTTCCTTTAAATCGCACAACTACGTCCGCCTTTCATTTAATTATTTAAATCGCAGTACTGAAACCATCTCTGTGATTCACCCAATTTTTTTTTTTTTTGAAAACATTTTTTTCACTGTGACTTAATTTGATCTACCTAAGTTTTTTTAATTTTTTTTTTTTTTTTATTATTATCTTCAATCCTTACACAATCATTTGTAATAAAAAAAAAATATTTTTTTTTTTTTTTGGTTTTCATTCAATAATTTCAATAAATAAATAGATGAAGTTGGAGAAGAAGAAGTTGGAGAACAAAGAAGAAAAAGAAGAAGAAATGAATGTATGAAAGTAGATAAATGTAAACATTGACATCATTCTCCTACTTTCATACATTAATTCATTCATTAAATTTCATTGATTAAAAGCATCCCACAAATATTATTAAAAGTAAATACTTATGGCTTAACCACTTGACATTTTAAATTTCATACAGAAAGAGTAGATAAATGTAATTCGTTATTTAATTAATTCATTTATTTATTTAATTACGATTGAAAATGAACGAAATGAATTTTTTTTTTTTTTGTGTTAAATAATTTTTAAGTCATCCGGTCTGTGTTATTAATATTATTATATTTATGCTGTATGTTTGTTTGTAAAAAAAATAATAATAAAATATTTATTGAATATTTGTTTAGTCTGTACTTGCGATTTTATTTTTGTTTTTTTTTTTTTTTTTTTTTTTTTTGCTGTGTAAACTACTTAACAGCAGTGTGTAAACTAAAAACGTGATTTTTTGTACGAAATGTAGAAGAAGAGAAAAAAACATTCAGAAGTGTGAAAATGTTTTTCCAGCACTTTTTTTTAATACATACACGAAAGCCCGACTGTTTATAATCACGGAACGTTAGACAAAGCTTTAGTAGTGCAAGAAATAATCCAAAGAAAAACCATTGGGTTGATCGTGCCAACCGAACTATGTAACAAAAAAAAAAACTTCGCCCACACATTTTTAAAAAAAAATATTAGCAAACAAAGTTTCTGTTGCCATTTTGTCTGTGGTTACGTTTTGCTGTTGTTTTTTAATTTTTATTTTTATTATTGTTGTTGTTACTGCATTTAAATAAAAAAAAAAAGAAAAGAAAACACTAAGCCAATGTCCGTTCCGTTTATAATTATTTAACCAAGTTTAGCCATATCACTCACTGATTGTTGTTGTTGTTTTTTGTTCGGGTGTCTTAATGAATGAAATAAAAATTATTTATGTAAATAAATAAGAAAATTAAATTTTTTTTTTATTATTAACATATAACATGGTGATGATAAAGTAAACAAACAGAGATGTCAAGTGTTTATGTGTGTGTAGGTTTATTATTTTACCAAACAATCTAACCTCATTTTTGTGCTTTTTCTGCCTTTTTAATTTTAATTTTATTTGAATTTAATAAGTTTTATGCTCGTTTCATATTTCATTGTAAAATGCATTATAGAAATTTTTTTTTTATTTTTTTTCTATTTTTCATAAATAAAAACAAATTAAAACTGCTACGTTGGTTGTTAAGCAGTAAACAGAACGATAGATACAACTACTAAATACAACGTTTGCTAACAGAACGATGGCGTTGTCGTCGACGACAGTTGTATCTGTCATCTATTTAGAATCTATTTTTAATTTTGTAGTTAAGCCAGACTTAGGCAACATCCATAATTTCACACAATACATTTTTACTTATTAAACAATTTTAAAATTGGTCGCTGAACGTTTAAAGTTCTGATTCTGTTTACTAGAGCGTATTTGCTCAGAAACTATTGAATTTTTTACATGTATTTGGTAGTTGTATCTTTCGTTCTGGTTAAGCCTTAACGTTGCGTTTTACATAGATTATTAAGACTTTCTAAAATTTTACAACTATATTATTAGAGATTTATTAAAAATATTTTTAAACGAAAAGTATTATGAATGTCATTGACAATCCCAAAAATAATCCCTTTGAAATTTTTAAAAACTGGTTTACTGATTTAGTGGATTCTCATAACAGTTTTTCATAATAAATTCCACCCTCTACTTCTTCTAGATTGTCTTAAGAGTCTAAGTCGGTATAGCCGTATTTTGTGCATCAGCATATTTCTGCGATAAAATTCGCTTTGTTTATTTATTTTGGTAAAAGTAATAAAGAAACAAAAAAAAAATGCATTCAATGCATAAAATAACTGGATAAGAAATTATAAGATCGGATATAGGGTTTACGGACGATTGGTCACCGGACGATTGATCATAGGACGATTGGTCATAGTGGAGGATTGAATATAGGATATATAGTATATATATAGTAAAATATTTTAAAATAAAATTTTGCGATGTGTTCGAAGAGTTATTACAAAGTTTTGTATCGCATAAAACACAAAATATTCGCAGTTTTTTTTTTTTTTTTTCTTTCGATTAATGATTTAAGAAAGCAGCAGTAACTCCTAAAATCCCAAAAGACAGAATTAAGACAGCAACAGTAACAAAATCCATTAATTATCGATAAATAATAAAAACAAAATTAGCTTCTGTATTATTATTAATAAACAAAAAAAAAAAAATTTAAATAGCCACCAGCAACGAACAGTAGAATAAATGCTAAAACCAAGAAAAAACAATTCTGTTGTCCAATAAATTCGTTATTAATTTTTTTTTGTTTTTATTTAACATAAAAAATATGTTTTATCTCTATGGAAAATAAATAACTCCGAAGACATAACAAAACGAAATACATATTATTAAAAGGGGGCAAAATAAAAAAAAAAAAAAAAAAAAAACATAGAAAAGAGATAAAACCATTTAAAAAAACACAAAATTAATTGAAAGCGAAATCAAATGCTGATTAATTAAAGTTTTTAAAACAGAAAGCGAGACACAGAGAGAGAGAGAGAACGAGATTAAACACGTTGTTAATATTATGTTTATATATTTAAATTTAATTAAATTAAATTTGAATAAATATTACTTTTGTGTATAAAACAAAACTAAAAAGATAATACGAAAAAAAAAAAATAAAATATTATTTTTTTTATTATAATTAATTAAAAAGAATTATTATTTATAAAAAAAGAACATTAATAATAAGAAAACTTAAATACGGAATCTAGAATTATTTGTTTTTTTTTTTTGTTATTAAATTAAATTAAAAGTACAGGGTGTGTTGCACATAGTTAATTTACTAGCGTAGAGAAATTTCGTTTAAAATTTTGGTGTCCAACCTTTTGATCACTTTGTGCAGCATAGCACAATCCAAAGTTATTAAAGGTCGCAAATACAATTAAATATAAGCGTTAATCAAAGCGTTGTAAGCGTTAAACAAAGCGTTGTAAGAGTTTAACAAAACGAAGCGGTACTCAAAGTGTTACAATTATAGTATTGTAGCATACAAATGAGATACATGGCCAGAAAATTGAAATTTGCTACGAAATTCATTGAGAAATTACACGACAGAAACTGGTGGTCCGCGGATTGGACTGGCTTTTTTTAAAACGCAGTATTTCTAATCATAATCACTCTACGTTTATAATTTAAACGTTTGACCAACAAATAAATTAATGAATAGTATTTAACGATCACCTGAATATAAATCTTATCCGGTACACCAACAATTTACATGATTTAAATAAAAAATAATTTGTGCTACGAAAATGTACCTTTCCTTCCACGTACTAAGTTGTAGATAAATTTAATCATCCTGATTACAATAACTACTTCTCATTTAAAGTAAAACAAGCTGCAATCTTATCTCAATTAATAAATAATAAAAATTAAAAAAAAGAAGACTCTGATTGATTCAATCCCAACCAATAATTAGTTACAGTCCCTGAAATCACAGCATGACACAAACATATTTACGAAAAACAAAAAAAAAATTCAGATACATTCTGTACGTAAAAAATACTTCCTGATAATGAATAAATAAATTGAGGGGGGAAAAGAGCGGGTTGTGCTTTGAATATTTATATTTTCAAAAATAGAAAACAAAAAAAAAAATTTTTTTTAATTTAATTTAATGCCTTGACTCTTAAAACACAATTTAAAATGACGTAATGGACGGCGTCGTATTTCTTATCACCTTTGTGTCGATTTTTTGTTTGTTTGCAATCTAATAATGGGGTGTCGCTAATAAAAAATTAAAAATTGGAATGTTATTATGAATTACAAAAAAAAAAAAATTCGCTTAGTTGCAATTAACAAATTAAATTTATATGTTTCGTAAAATGCAACAAAATAAAAAATCGCGTGCTTTTTAACGATGTTTTACATTCGAATGTAATGCGCTGTGCTTAGCACATTTGTCATTTCTGTTTGTTTTTGCTTTATGCATATGGTAAAACGGCATGTTATAGGCAGGCGCCATGTAATTAACTAATTTTATCAATTTCTTATTTTTTATATTTTCCAAGTAAATTATAAATTTTCTATCAATCAAAATGGTGAGAGAATTTCTATTTAAGCCATGTTTTTGCACGTTAAAAACAAAAAAAAAAAAACTTTATTATATTTTTTTTTCTGTTTCGTTTTATCTATTGTTAAGTCACGTTTGCTTGTTAAAAAAAAAAAAAATAATAAAAAAATTCTTAAGCGATTGTTTCATTCAGATTTTCTTCTTTTTTTTTTGTCACACTTTAAGTCACAAGAGCATGTGAAATTTAATAAACAAAATTCATTGACTTTATATTTAAAAATTAAGAAAGAAAAAAAAAACAACAACAACAACAAAAATCCTTTTTTCTTGTATTATACAATGTGGGCGAAATGCAAACCTTTTTACGATTAACACAAATAAAATTTCCAATGGCCACGAAAAGAAAAAGCCCAGATAAATTACCTTCGACTTAGCTTAAGTAAAGAAAAGTCATATTGATGACGCGTCAGTAAACATTTTATTTCTATTACAAATAGAAATAATAATATAGGATTTCGATATGTTTTTTTTTTTTGTTTTTTTATACTTAAGTCAGTTATTATAAAAATGAATAAAACTTGTGCGCATGCGTGAAAATAGTTTATTTACCTGTTGCTACATACCTGCTTGTTTAATTAAAAATAAAAACTCACAATTTTATTACAGCGGTTTCAAATAGGATTCAATACAGTTTTGAATAAAGCAAAAAAAATATATATAGATATATATATTTTCATTATTGCGTATAACGTACTGTATTCAGTCTGTATATGATTGTTGAATAAGTTAGACGTGAAATTTAATTTAAATTAAACTTAAGTAAAATTTTAATATTCCTATAAAAATGTGACTTAATTAATATTTCTTTGCTTAAACAAAAAAAATAAAATTTCTATTTTTACCTGTGATAATTATATTTCGTTTAAAAACAACAACAACAACAACATAAATGTTAAGTGACTTAAAAAAAAAAAAAAAAATTTTTTAAATTAAATTAATTTAAGTAACATTGTGTACACAACAGTACTGAAAAGTGAATGAAAAAATAAATAATTAATTTGTCAAAATTATTCAATGAGTTATAATCAATGAAATGGTTTTTATTAAGAAACATATATTGATAAAAAGTGTTGTGATAAAGTTTACATAAATGTTACATGTGACTTAACTTAACATAAAATTAATAAAAACAAAACAATTTTTCAATTTTTAAATGCCGATAACAAAGGATAAAAAATTATTAACGTGCAGCAGTACAACAGCAGCAAGACTTAACGGAAGTGGACTTAGCAGAAGTGTTTTTGGTATAGAAAAAAATTTGAAAAAAAAAAAAAAATTCCTCAATTAATTTCTTTAAGTGTTTTTTAATAATTTATTAACCGAACTTCTTAAGTTCAGTTTTTTTTTTTTTTTTTTATGTAAATGTTTTTTGTTTTTTCTAAAATTATTTAAATCTATAAAAGACTTCAACAACAATAATTCGTTTTATGTAATAAGAAATGTTTCTTTTTTTTTTTTTTTTTGTTTTTATTTAACAAAATAAAATTATTTCTATTCCTTATCTTTTGTTATTTAAAAACAGCAAACAAAACACAATAAATGGCGCCATGTTTAATGTAAATAATTTTTTTTTTTTTTTTTAATTGAAAAATCGGCTTAACTTGGTTTTCTTTTCATTTATTTACTTGAAATAATAAAAAAAAAAAAAAAATTATTGTAAATGTGTCTGATTTGATTTAAGACACGATTTTAAATATAAATTACTATGCGTTGTCTTTTGTTTTAAGCTGGACGATTTAAGTGCAAAATTGCACGTTATGAATAATTAAAAAACGATTTTAACAACAATAAATGTCAACAGAAACGGTGCGATTTTTTTTTTTTTTTTTTATTACTAATTTTTACATACGTTTGAATAATTAACGTATTTTAGTCCACTGAACTTTTTTTTTTTTATTAAGCTATTCTAGTAATTTGATACGGATTTTAGGAATAATTTTTTTTCTATTGCTGTTGTTAAACGAAGGGCAATTAAACGTTTCCACAGTATTATGTTGAAATTGTAATTAATCAGCTTAAAACGATAATGCTTAAGCTGATTAAAAAAAAAAAAAAAAAAAATTTAAAAAGCAATACTTAAATCATATGATTTTTAGTTTGTTTAAAACTTAGCATAATACGTTTTAAATCAATTAAGAAAATATTTATTTATGTTGTTTTGGATTATAAAATTGATTATCAAGTCAAGTTGTTCAGTAAAGTTTAGTAAGTTAGTGTGTTTTGATTAGTGTTTTTGTATTTTTTTTTTTTTTTTTGTAGTAGTTATCAGAAAATTTCATATTTATTCTGTAAAGTAATTTGACAGTTTTTGTCTTTTCTTATCCTCAAGCTATTCGTGTTTTTTTTTTTTTTTTTTTTTTCAAAAATTCATGGTAGTTACTGTGCTGTTTTTTATATAATTATCATGCAATAATATAACTCAAATATACAGCTTAAATGTCACTTTGGTTAAGTTACATAAATGCCAGTTAGCTTTTTTTTCATATAAATATTATTTATTGTTTCTTATTATTATTACTTAAGCAATTTCGGATTATTCGTCGTATCCACAGTTTATTTATGTCGTGATGAAGAAGCTTTTAAGTGTTTCTTATTATTTTTTTTATAATAAACTTGCTATTTTCTACTTCGTGATTATCGCCAAAGATTTTTTCTTTTCTTTTTATTATTATTATTATTATTATTATTATTATTATTATTTCAACACCACAATTTTTTATAAATTTAACCAGCTATATAGACACAGAAATTAAAGGAAGAAAAATGTATAAATGTAGATATTTTGCAAAAGTGAGAAAACAAAGTATCAAATTACAATAATAAAATAAAAAAATGATCATGATGATGATGATGATAATAATCATGGTGAAGAGAAAAATAACTAAACAAAAAGATGATTAGTGTGTTTGCCACATTGGCACAATGAAAAACCAAACCGAAAGAAAGAATGAAAAAAAAAAAAAAACTGCGCAGACGACTTAAATTATTATGAAAAAAAAAAAAAAACAAAATGCAGAAGAGAAAACGATAGAATTTTCTAATTTTAAGTTATGTTTTCTGTAGCCATTTTTTATTTTTTAAATTCTTTTCTTAGAATTCGTTTTTTTTTTGTTTTTGTTTTTCTTAATTTTGTTGTTTCAACAAAACAAAAAAAAAACAAAAAATAACGTCGGCTCTGTTTTGTTTGTAATTAAAAATTCTCCTTATTTTTATAAAGCCATGGCCATGGCTTTGATTTATTTTTATAAAAAATCTCATGTTGTGTCCAGATCGACTGGTTTCCTTTCTATTGCATAAAACTTTATTCGCTGATACATTGAAAAACCGCAGACAATGTTTTTTCTTTTTTTTTTATTTTAATTCCTGTGCATGATAAATTATTAAAAGTCATGCACCAAAAGCACAGACACGCGGATTGATTTGTTTATTGAAAAAAAAAATATATTAACGGCTTGACACATTTTACCAGTGGTTAACCAAAAAACCGTATTTATGTTAGAAAACTCAAAAAAAAAAAAAATCTTTTTTTTGTTAAATAAATAAACACAATTTTTTTTTTTTTTTTTTGTAACAAAAGGATTGAATTACACATTCTTGTGCTTGGATATTTCGTATTTTTAATTTAATTAAATTTTTTAATGATGTTTAGTTATAAAAATAAAAGAAAACACAAAAAAAAAAAAAAAAAAAAAAAAACAAATTATCTCGTGAGAAAAATACCAAAGAAAAGTGAGAAATCGTTTAGGAATTTTACGAAAAATACTTCTCCAAAAATTCGATAAGTAATAAATTAGCGAATACGGATGATGAAATTTTATTCCAAATGAAATTTATCGAAATGAAATGTTGAAACGATGTTAGGAGTAACTATAAAAGCGTCAGAATTGTATACAAAGCGTCACAAGCGTTAAACAAAGTTACAAAATTCCACAACTGATCTAGCAAAATTATAAATCGACAGTGTTTGCAACATTGTTTAATTAATTATTGACTGATTATAATAATAATAAATATGATTTGCGTCCTTGATTCAATTCCTTTTGCAGTATTTGTTACTCGTTGTTCACTTATTGAGAGAAATAGCGAAACATGAGTTTTCGTGTTTCTTTGTTAAATAATTTATGCAAATAAAATAAAATAAAATAAATTAAAGAATTAAAATGACAAATAGGTGTGTCTTCCTACATGACAAACAAAATGACGTTATAATTGTGTCATCTGTAGTCCAGACAGCCCAGACATGGTTTCTGAAAAAAAAATTAAATAATAAATCCCCCCATAGCTATAAAAGTACTGTATTTGCCTGCTAGCAACTAAAATTCCACCTCTTCATAAATATTAACTAAGGCACCCTGTTTAATACGGAACAAACGGAAGTTTTTTAAGCTTTCAATACCAAAAAAAAATAAAAAGAATAAAAAATTACGTCATATTTGTGTCACTGGTGATTTTAAGTGAGAGTTTTTACCCACAATAAAATGAGTCAAACAAGTGGGTGATACGTCACACAAATATTAAATAAAAAATAAAAATTAAAAATTAAATTATTATTTTTACCTGTCCCAAAATCTATATTTCATAATATTAATCAATAAACAATAAATTGCCAATAAAATTAAAAAAAAAAAAAAAAAATGTTCCTTCTTATCATTTATGAGTTTCAATCATTATTTGACTTAACGACTTTTGAAATTTTTTTTGTTTTCATTAATCTTTATGAATGGAATTATTTTTATTTATTTATTTATTTTTTTTTAAATTTATTTACGGTCTCCACCTTGTTATTAATTATGCAAAAATTTGCGAAAAATAGCTGAAAATTGTTAATTAATAAAAAAACATTTTTGCCGCATTGAAAATTAAGTTTTTAAGGTTATGTGACTTTTTTTCTTCTTTCATTTTTTCACGCTCAAACACAAGTGGTTATCTGATTAAAAAGTTTACAAGTTTTATGACTTAAGTAGAATTAATTTTTATTTGTATTTTTGGAATTTATTATTATGAGTATTAAATGTGATTTTTTTTTTTTATATGATTTAAGGATATTGATAAGAGAGTTTATACAAAAGGAGTTGAACGTATGAATCTTGTCTTTTTATTTCTTTATTTATGGGTGAAACGTGATTTTAATCCAACGAAACATATTCTTAGGATTTTTTACTGACAAATTTTTATAGATTATACATTAAAAGCTCAACTTTATTAATTACCGAAAATTCCTTAATTAATAATAATTATCGTGACACCGTGAAACAAGAAAAAAAAACCAAGAAATTCTTATAACCGTAACATTAGCTTAACTAAGTCACAAATATATCATAAAAACCTTATCTTGAAAATATATAAAACGCACTTGTAACCCAATTCATAATTTCAAGCGACAGACTTAAACTGATTTTCTATTCATAATATGACTTTGTGGCTTTATGACTTTATTAATTTGTTACCTAAAACGAGGTAAACATTTCCCGAAACACATTAATCAACGAATAATGACCAGAAATCAAATTCATAACATTATGATAATGACTAATTAAAAATCCTCCAAAAATCATACTTAAATAATAATGAATAAGAATATCGACAATCGCATTGATTAAGCATAAATATGTGATCAGAATTTTTCATTATCACAAAGATACATAACGAAAGAGAGAGTAGACACGGGTTGGTGGACAGGTTTAATTCGAATATCTTGAAGATTATTATTATTATTTTTCCCATGATTTGTTAATAAAAATATAAAATATTTTTCTTTATTATTCTAAAACGTGAAACGTGGTAAAAAGGGTTTTATACAAGCAGATAGAGAAAGAGAGAGAGAGAAGTAGAAATTTATAGAAAACGATCATTAAGTGAATTCCATTGCGAACGCGCATAATGAATCTTTTTTTTTTTTTTTTATTATTTTTCTTACCTGCGCAATAGACTTACGCATGGGCTTTTTGTTGTTTTTTTTTTTATGGTTACGTGTATAGGTGTGTGTGTGGTAGTTAAATTTATTATTTTGAGGGCTCAGGTGTCCTTATTTCCTTAACTAATAAACCAACAAAATTCACATAATTTCACTATTGGATTTTTTTTTTTTATTACTTTGCTAAAATTTCAATAATTCATTAATTTATTTGCTGGATATTACGTAATCAAATACTGCTGCTGTTGCTTCTCTTAGTTATATTTATTTTATTTTATTATTATTATTATTATTATTATTATAAATAAATAAAATAAAACAAAACTAATAATAATTAAGTAGTGAAGATTGTTAATAGTTTAGTAGTAGTGGTAGTAGATGTGGTCAATGTTGTATGAGTAGCATTGACCTTTTTATTTATTGTGCAGAAGATAAAACAAAACAAAAAATTATGACAGACTTAAAACAAAAAATAAAAAAAATATTAATTCTTCTTCTTCTTCTTTTGTCGAGGTTTTTTTTTTTCACACTTTTACATAAAAATGACCACGATTTTGTGAGAGTTTTTAGTACTTTGAATGTTTGATTCTTCTTCGTACTAATAAAATTGAAATCATTTGTTTTTGGAATACAGTAGAGTCTCTTTTTATGCGGTTTCATAATTACAAAAGATCATGTTCCAGGCATGCAAATTAGTGATTCACTATCAGTTTGGGGTGTGTTTGTACCTTTAACGATCTGTTCTACGTATGCTGTACGAAAATATAATTATAGATTCTGTAGTCTTATTCTTGTCTTAAGTGGTTTAGCTTAGTATTTAAAGTACGCATGATTGACTTGTATTAAAAATTCGTTTTTAAAATTTCCATTTAACCGTGTAACTTTGTTATCAGTTTGATATTGATTGATTGCAGTGATTATTTTCTAAATTCGATTATTACTCAAATTATTTAATAGATAGGCGCGTGAGTCTGTAGAAAAAACTTAGATTCAAACCTCTAAAAGACATGGGAATTTTTGTTTGAAGCTTTTTTTTTGCCACAAGAAACGCGAATAATTCGGTGTTTCGCATAAATTGTGACCACATCGTATTTCCAACATAATCTGTAATAGAGTTTTTTATTATTTTTTTATAATTCTGAATAATTTATATTCTAAAGATGATAAAAAAGAGAAAAAAAAAAAAACACACACAAAATTTCTATTAAACAAATTCAGAATGACTAAGGCTAAAAATCTAAGTGAAATAATAAAAAAAAAAAAAAAAAAAACAACACAAAATGTTTCTTCATGTATATACATCGAAAAATCAACATACAGAGTCCCATTAAAACATAGAAAAAAAAAAATAATAAATAAATTTTAACATAACAATCAAAAGCTCTTCAAAACTATAAAATAAAATAAAATAAAATTCAAACAGCGCGCGCATATATACTTATACATATATTATAAAAGTACAAAGACGCATACAGCCCACAAAACCACCTCTTATTTTAATTATTATTAAACTTAAACTACAATCACGATTTTTATTTTATTTTTTTTTCTTCTTTTTTTTTTATAGAGAAATTAAATCGAATTTCTAAAAGTCGTCTTCTGAATAAACAAAGTCTAAAAATAAACTAGAAAAATTATTATTTAATCATTAAAAACCATAAAAAAAAAAAAAAAAAAAAAAAAAAACTATTTCGTTACGGTCGAAAAAAATGTTTTTTTTTTCTCTGCTTTTCTTTGTTGATTTGCTGCAGTTTTTTTTTTTTTTTTTTTTTTCAATTATTTCTACTTGCGGTGTCGTGTAGTTAGTACTAAGCCTGATGTTTTTCATTCATTTTGCTATGGTTTAAAATTTGTTGTTTCGAATGTATCAAGACAATTTTTTTTTTTTTTTGGTACAATTTGCCAGCATAAAGTCATTTAAAAATCCAGAGGGTAATCCAACAATTATTAACACAATCGAGAAGTAGCTGTTAGTGAAAACTCCACCACCACCAGCAAACAAAAAAGGGTCACAGGTATTAACAAAAGTTATATCGTTAGGTAGTTTAAACGGATTAAAAAAAAAAAATGTTGAAAAAATTATTTTAAGTGGATTTTAACAGGACTGAACTAATGATTCTGACATTAAATAAATCATAAAAATAACTGTAAAGTTCGTAACACCTTTAACACTGATAAATCCAATAAATTCATTCCATCCTAAGCAACGCTTTAATAAAAAAAAATTTAATACATTTCGGTTATGGTTTTTGTTTTTTATTTTCATCACAGCATGTGTGTAACATCAGCGAAATTAAGTAATGAAAAAAAAAGAAGCAAAACGGTATTTTAATTGAATAAATTACGCAAACAAAAAAATTATACATAAAGATAAATATTTATTTATATGTTATATACATATATAAAGCACTTTATATTATATTAATTAAATTTAATTTAATATTTTTTATGTATTTATTCATATTTATTTATTTTCTGTTTCTGTTGCTGTTTCTTATTCAATTAATTTATTTATAAATTATGAAAAAGTAATAATAATTAATATATATATATATTTTTTTTTTAATTAGTATTTCTTAACACTTAATGATACACATAATAATGATATTGGGAATAAACCAGCGCATGAGCAACATACTTAATAATTACAAGTAAAAATGGAAATACAATTAAAATGTATATATTTGCTTAAAGCATTGCAATTTTACATTTTAACGGCTTAACGACTTTCTTTAATTAAAAAAATAAAATGTGACTTAGAACTTTCTGTTTAATTTTTTGTCCTTTTTATGTTTTCTTATTCATATCAAACTTATGAATCAGGGTAATATAAAAATGACATGAAAAAAAAATTAATTTCTTATTAAAATTAAGTGACGTACGCTTAAATGGAATTTATTTTTTTTTACCTTTAAAAATTTACCCAAATTCTATTGTCAACTGAATTTTTTTTTTTTTTTGTTTTTATGAAAATTAATAAAAATTAATGTGTGTGTGTGTTGCGCATGCTTTAATGATTTATTTAAAGTTTCATAGGTAAACAACGTTTTGTATATTAATAGAAAATAAATTGTTTGGTTATTGGAAAATTTTGCGTTGACCAGCAGTTTGGTTTTATTTTGTTTACTTTCCCATTCGTCGTTTTAATTCTCTCTCAATATGCATTGTTTGTTATAATATTTATCTATTTTTTTAAATGAATGGCAATTGATTAGAATAGACAGACAAACAAATAAACAGACAGACAGAGTTATGAAAATTTAATTAATGAAAAACCAAAGTAGAGTTTCATTAATTTAATTATTTAATTAAATATTGTGAGAATTGTAAATAGAGAATTAAATATTATTTAATTGTTATCAACCTGTTATATTTACCATTAATTGACCACAATTTGTATTTAACAACTAATTAATAATGAGACTCTGTCTATTCGTTTCTGCTGTTAATTAAATTTCATATAAACACTTAACACCCATCCAAGCATATTGAAACATTATTTTTTTGTTTTTGTTTTGTAATAAAAACATTACAGTTCAGTGTTGCATTTATATGAATTAAGTATTTTGTTTATGCGCAGTAGATCTATACTTGTCCACCCTAAAGGTATAACAACCAAAAAAAAAAATAAAACCTAATTAAAACTTTCGTTAGCCTTGAAAATTTTTCCTTTAAACCAAAAAAAATTACATTTTTCTAACCACGTAGCATAAATTATATTTTTTTTTTTATTTTTTATTTTCTTATATTATTGATGAAAAAATATTAAATAATTTCGATGAAAAAACAAATATGTGAATAGAAAAGAAAAGAAACAGACAGAAATAATAACCTTACTTTTACTTTACCAGGTTTTTTAAATCAATTATATATTTCTAGCTGTATTTATACGTTATAGTTATTATTATTGAATTACATAATTTATAATTAGATTTAATTAAATATGGTAAAAGAAAAAAGAAAAAAACAGAAACAGAAATTTACAAAATTTAATTCTGTGCTAAAACTGTTTTCTGTTGATTTTTTTTTTCTTTTTCTTTTTTATATTAAATTAATTAAAATAATTAATTAATTAAGAGAAATTTTCATTAAATTACTTTATTAAATTTCTTGTTAAATATGCAAAAAAAAAAAAAATGTGTAATGCATAAAAGTAGTTAGATGCTGCTGACGTTATTTAAATTAATTAGTTTTTGATTGAAACTGTTACTAACTTCAGTGTAGTTTAACATACAATTTACAATTCATAATAACGATTGAGGTCAATTAATTTACAAGAATAAATATATATATATATATATATATTTATATTGGCTTTAATTTTTCATTTGATTCTTAACACTGGCTTCTTTCACTCTTTAATTGGTAAAAGATACAAACAAAGTGCAGCAAAAGAAATAAACAAAATGTGCACACGGCAAGTTAATATAATCTTACAAAAAAAAAAAAAAAAAAAGGGAATAAAAGTAAGACGCGACTTAATTTTCTTTAATTAATAAATTTCTCTTCCATTTTTTTTTTTTTTTTTGTTTTGTATTGCTTTGATTTTTCTCTTTCCTTTTCAATTAAAAATGTTTTTAATTAATTTGCTCATGCGCATTTTTAACACTTGCACGATGCTGTCAGATTTTTTTTTTCCATTTCTTTATTTTCTTCTTCTGCTTTTTTACCTAATTTCTTTTTTACTCAATTGGCAAATATAATAACTGATAATAAAAATAAAAAGAACCGAGATTTTTACGTTTAAAAGAGAAAATCAATGGAAAAAAAAAAAAAAACGAAAAGACGAAATAAAAATAAATGAATGTAAGAAAAAGCAAAAGGAAATCATTTAATCATAATTACCCATCCATTAATTATAATAAATAAAAAAAAAAAATTAATTTAATTTAATTAAAATAATCATTTAAAAGTTAAGTAGAAAAAAGAAAAAAAAATAAATAAGATCGGAAAGAGAGGCGTTTAAAAATCAGAATAAATAAGCGAAATCACTAACAACTTAATTTAGTAATATTTTCTTAGATTTTCTTTTGTTTTTAACGTTTTAAATACGCAAAAACAAGATGACAGAAAGCCGCACGTTAATCAAAAATCATTTAATATGCTCGCGTGTTCGTGTTTTCTGTTATAAAACAAATGTAACGGTTATGAAGAAACAAAACAAAATAAAAATAAAAATATATTTAATAGTCTGAAGTGTGTAGCAATTAAAGTTGATAATTAGTTTGTTCATGTCTTGTTAAATGGTGGTCGCTTTTTTTGTTTCACTACTTTCATTATTATTTGCAAAATAATAATATTTTTTTTTTTGTTTGATGCACCAATCGATTTTTAATCAACATAATTAATAATAATAATAATGTATTAATATTACTGTTGTACGGTTTATTAAACTAACATTAGTTAACCAATTATAAGACACGAAGCTTAGAGAATCTTTTCATTTATTTCATTTTAATATACTAAGCTCTAAGCTTCAGTTAAGTTTAATTCTGTTATGGATAATTTTTATTATTATTATTTATTTTTTTTTTTTGTTAATTTTAAGTAGATTAAAAATATTTAAGTATAAAAACAACGTTTGTTGGTTTACATTATAATATGAATAAGCGGTTTTAAATTAATAAAAAAAAAAATTTTTTTTTTTTTTTAATCCAATGCGACTGCATGCATATGCACAAGTTACTTAAATGTTACAGTAGAACCACGTTAAAACGGATTAGTAACGTTTTATGGTTAATAAAAAAAAATAAATAAATAAAATATAAAAATCAGTTGTATCTTGCTGTGCTTTTATAATTAACGACATTCGCGATATTTTCTTGTACTGGTATAAACATGCAACGTTAAAAACACAATAGACTTTCTTACGTGACATTTCTTATGTTAATTGTGTTTCCATATATAAATGAATTTACCTTTATTGATTGCTTTACCAGGTACACACATAATTTCCACGTTGTACAGTTTTTTTTTTTGTTATTTTCTTTAATTTCTGTTAATTGCATTCTTTATTGCACTAAATAAGACCATTTAGGATAATTAGATAAAAAAAAAAAATGCTGTTACTGCTGCTGCTGCTGATGCTGCAAAGCAATGGAACAACATTAAATACTGAAAACATAATAATTATATATTAAAATAGGAAATAAAAAAAAAAAAAAAAATAGTAAATATATTAATGATCTTCATTTATTATTTATTAAGCATTTCATGTCGTTAACTAGTTTCTTATTTTACGTTAATACAATTTTCTATGTTTTAAATGATTTAAAAAAAAAAAAATAATAAATAAATAAATTTTTTATTACACTAAAGCATTTTATACAATAATAATAATAATAATAATTTTTTATTACATACAATCTTTCTTTTTCGTTTCTAATTTGTCATTAGAAGAAAAAAAAAAAAACAACAATCAACAATATAAGCTAAACTAAATTGTTTATTGTTTTTTTTTTAACTTTTTTTATTATTATTATTTATTTTATTTTATTTTATGTGATGAAATTATCTAGAATTTTATTATTGTCAACAGCAACAACAATAATAAAATTAGAAAAAATAGAAACATTAAAAGGTAAAAAAAAAAAAAAAAGCGTTTTTATTAGATAAGGTATTTCTGTAATTTTAATTTCAATCAACGCATGTATTGTTGTGCATTATCGTTTTGTGTTATGTTCTGTTCACAAAGTGTGTTTTAATTTTACTTATTTTAATTAAAACAACCAAGTGTTGTGTTAATGTTATTTAACAAGGTAAACTTGATTGTATGCCTTGATTACAGAAGAACAAAAAAAAAAAATAAAATAAAAAAGGTCAAACTTTAAGGCTTCCTCGACTATTTAAGTATCAACAGTTATATGGTATCGTTACAGGACCGGCATTACGATTTATTATGCTTGGTAAAAAAAAAGAAATTCCTTAATTCATTGCCTCTAACAAGTTCTTTCCACATTCCTACCTAATAAGCAAGAGACATTTTCACTGTTTAAAAATGTGAAGATTGATTTTCAAATACTACCCGATTAATTGTTATTAATGTAATAAATATAAAGCGGGCCTGTGTATTACTCACCTTACTTACGCTTAGCTTAACATTTTATTTTCAAATTTTCAACACAACTTAAAATTAATTAACAAAATAATAAAAAAAAACTACAAACTACAAACTCCAACTCATTCAATTCCAATTAATTTTTTTTTTTTTTATTAAGATAAAGTGTCTTAAGACACTTGTTAACAATTGAATAGCACAAAATTCATTATATTTAACACACACACACAAAAAAAAAAGAAAAAACCTTAATTAAACATAATTTAATTAACTGTAATTTTCTCACTCTCTCACAATTACAAATTGATTTTTAATTTAATTTTAATTATGTTTTTTTGTGTGTTTTGTGTTAATTTTTATATACCATAACTATTGACTAAACTATAAACACTTAAAAAACACTTGTATTAATATTCAGTTTAAGTCCAGACAGTGGCGTTTTTATTTAATTTTTTTTTTTGAAAATTATTATTATGTAATTAGCGCACAGTAAGTTAGTTAAAGTTAGTTTTATACGATTAAAACGTATTATAAATTATTACAATTGATGACTTAAGCTATTTAAACATGAGATTAATAACAAAAAAAAATAAAAAATGCTAATTCTAAGGCACTCAGACAATAATTCTGTATGTTTTGCCAACTCAATGCAGCATATTTTGCTGCAATATTTATTAACACACAAATCTAGTTTTGTTTTTTTATTTAATCTTATAAATTATCATCATATTATTTAAGTCTATAAATAATAGTTTTTGTTTAATAATAGACAATCTCTATTTTACCTGGTAAAACCACCATTATGTTAGTTTTTTGCGCGTTGTGTAATCGTTAAAAAAAATTTTTTTTTTTTTTTTCATAAAATATTTCTTTTACCTTTAAGCTTTAATATAATTTTTATTTACTCTTTCATAAAAATCAATTTTATGCATATTTTATCACTAATTTCAATTCATTAAAAAAAAAAAAAATAAAAATTTATATTTCCAAGTCGTAAAACTCTTATAAACTCAGTGTTTTAGAGAGAAAAAAAAATGAAAAAAAAAAAACGAAAACTAAACACGAAATTATAAAACAAACAATGGATTAATATATCATTTTTGCTTATTTTTTCAACAACAACAAAAAATAAAAATACAAAATAAAACTTCTGTGTACAAAACACGCCTTATTACATTTCGTTTTTTTTTTTTTTTTTTTTTTTTTTGCTACAGCTTTTTGTGTTCGGTATTAAAATTTAAAGCGTGAGATATATTTTCGTTACGAAATTTCAATTTTAAATAAAAGTTTAAAAACTTTCCTTGGTCAGTGTGTGTAGTACGCTGCTTTTCTAATTAATCTTAAACCGTACAGGTAGTACAGCTACAAAAAAAAAAAAAACCGAAAAACAAAAAGCAGAAAAAACACTTTGGTAAAAATCGTTTATGATAAAATTCTGTTACTTTTGACTAAAAAATTAGCACAAGGCTTAAGTAATATTATTATTTTTCGTTTTTTTTTTCATTTCTTTTCTTTTCTACTTTGATTCTTTTTTTTTGTTTTTTTTTTTTTTTCTAACAAAAACAAATTATTTATAATAGCTTAAATGGACTTAAAAACAGCCTAACCTAAAAAAAAAAAAAAAAAAAAACTGCGGTATAATTTATTTGCATTAAAAATATTGAAACATGTGAAAGTGAAGTTTTTTTGTTTTTTAAGTTAATCGATGAATCGGCTAGAGAATAAATAAATTTATTTGTTTTTTAATTTTTATATTATAAAAATACAACAATAACAACAGCAAAAGGTTGAGGGCGATAGTTGAATTATTTTTGTTAATTAAAGATATGTAATGAAAAATTAGATAATAATCGGTTGTAAGCAAATCAACGTTTCACGCCATAGAAGAGTACAATAGAAATAGCATTTTACCTGTTTAAGGGTAAAAACTTTAAGGGTGTGAAAAAAAAAGAGCCAAACAACTAATACCCGTGGTCCCATTAATACTGAGAAGGAATAAACAGCAATCATTTGTTAAACACATGTTGATACCCAAAAAAAAAATTTTTTTTTTTTTTTTTATTTGTTATGAAAGGATCTTTGGTTTTTCGTTTTTGTTTCTCCATTTTTTATGTTTGTTTTGAATTCTCATGAAATTTCCGTAATTTACGGAAATATTTTACGGTTTAATTGGGTTTAAGTTTTTTTAAGTTTAGTAAACGAGAATAAGCCAATATGAGTGTGCTGTGTGCCCATTCACTTTGTTTCTCTTTATATAAACGCTTATTGTTTTTATCGTTAAATTTTTGCTATTTGCTATTTTAGATTCCATTTCTGCAAAGAGTACAAATTATTAGAATAAATTAAATTAAATTAAATTAAATTTATGCACTATTTACTTATTATTATTTAAACAAAATTATTTACTTTACCATTTGTTATTTAAGCCAATAAATCAGCTCCCGAGGTTATACCACTTGTTTGTTTATTATTTTCTCGAATTCACAAAAATTCCTTCTTTCTGTCATTTAATTAAATTAAAATTATGCAATTTGTTGTATTATTATATTATATTTTTTTAATTAAAAATCAACATCAAAATGTCAAATTATTAATGAAAAACTGTCAACTGTAATCTATATCTATCGTATGAATAAAATTTGTATTTTATTTATTTTTAACGTACCGTATTTGTGTGTGGTAATTTTTTTTTTTTTTTGCATTTTCTTTGTTTTATTTTACATAAATCAATGTTTGATGAGAATTGTTTTTATTTAATTATTATTTTGTAATTTTAATTAAGAAAACTTTTTCAAAAAACCAAGTGACGTTTATTTAAATGTATTGTGTCCTCGCTTACAACGGTTTTTGGTTAATTTCCAGACAAATTTTGTTAGTCAAGACACAAAGTGGATACACAAAGCATTCGAGATTAATTAAGGTAATTCCAATGCTTATGATAGTTCCGTTTGGATATCAGTTGGACAGTTAATTTCTCATAGTATAACCTTCGATTCTTATAACTTTTTAATCATCTTATTATCTGTTAAGTTTTTCGTCATCATAATTTGTAACGTCATCGATTGATATTTATTCTCAATAAATTAATTAAAAAGAAAAAAAAAAAAAAATAAATAAATTACATTAAAACACAGCAATTTCCTACTGTAGATAACAAATTTTAATCTCTTTATCATAATAAAAATAAAATAATCATTTCCTGATTAACAAAAGAGATTTTTCATATATTTATTATGCTAATATTATATTGTTAAGCTTTTAAAAGGAAAATAATACGACTTAATTAAGTAATTAATTAATAATTATAACAAATGTAAAAAAATTAATCGTTTTAGGTGATTTTGTTTACGGTTGTCTTTTCTTCAACAATTTTAATTAAATAAAATCGGAAAAGAAGAAATTTATGTTGAATTTAACATAAAAGCGCTTAATTAAGTTAAACAAAAAAAAAAAAATAAATAAATAAATAAATCTTAATAAAGAAATAGAAAATAAATATTTTTAAATTCAGTTTATTATTATTACACCGGGACACCGGGTAATTTAATTAACCTAGAATAGCAAAAAAAAATTCGCAAACAACTCTGTTGCTATTTTTCTGTATTTTTATAGCAGCAAAGTGTTAAACAAAACAGACAAAATAATAATAATCGTCTTAACCTGAGTTTAGTTATTTGTACTTATTTAAAGTGACTTTTAATTTTTGTGTTGTTTTTATTTAAATAATAATAAAAAAAAAAACGACGACGACGAAAACCTTTTAAAAAGTAACAAAAATATGTTTGTTTTTGGTTGTTTTTTTTTTTTACTTAGTTTAAACACAGAGGCATACAACATACAAATGTTGGCCCAACAGTATGTATAAGCCTATTAGTTAAGTCTTCTTCTTTCGTTTCTATCATTAATTTAAATAATAATATTGACTTAACAATTATTAAACAAGTGTTTAAACAGAAAGCAAAAGAAAAAAAGAAGAAGCACTTAGAGTTTAGTGAAATTTACAAGAAAACTTTGATAAAACACAGAAATGAAGAATAATCAAAGCGAGGTATAAAAAACAGAAAAAAAAAGAAAATTACAAAAATACAACAAAATGGCGCTGTGTGTGTGCTTAATAACTCACTTAACCGACATTAGACTGTACTTAATTAAGCTAAATAACTTTTTTTTTTCTTTTTTTTCTCTTTTTAAAGTAAAAGTGAATGAAATAGATAAGAAATCCATCGATGTCTATTTTAATTGACAATTTAAAAACAGATTGAAAAATAATAATAATAATAATGCTGTTACGTTTTTTTTTTTATGCTGCCAACTATTTATTTAAATTGATTTTAATCGTTTTTAATTATGTTTTTGTTAGGTTCACGTTGAGCTTTTAGAAATAATAATATTTTTTTTTTTGTTTTTTCGCTTTATTTTCTTTAATTTTGTACGATAATCGATTAAATGTTGTAAGAAAACTTGATTTAATTGAATTATTATTATAAGAGTAATAAATTAGAGAGAAATAATTAGTTTTTTTTTTTACATTGCTGTGCTTTATAATTAATAATTAATGTTTTCGCGTGTTGTTATCTTGTGTAATAATTTCTAGTGTGGATTAGTGGCAATGTGTAGACGAAAAAATATTTTGTTTTTTTTTTTTTATAATTTTTATTTATTAATTAATTGATGTTTGATAGGTAGGGATTTTTTATGTTTAAAAAATAAATTTGCAGAAACACCAATCGCAGATTCATACAAAATTAAGTTTTGTTATAACTGTTTTGTATCTATGTTGAAAACGTATTCAAAAAAAACTATTCAAACGACAACGTATACAATGTATACAAAACGTAGACTAACACTAACACTTTATTGGCTACGTAATGTAATAAAATACGGTTTAATACTTAGTACAAATTAACAAGATCAAACCGGAGAAGAAGAAAAAAGAATTAAAAATTAAATTAACTTAAATGATAAACGTGGAAATGCATAAAAATGTTTTTAATAAGTGAAATAAATTAGAAAATAAATAAAAAAAAAAAAATCTTAGCACAGGTGAGACACGTAGGCGAAATTTTATTTTATCTTGTTAACGTGTATTCTGTATTATTCTGATGCAATCTGATTTTTTCTATTCAAATTCACCTTTTACAAATAAACTTTTTCTTCTTCTTTACAATTTTACAATTAATACTGGCTTAACTTTAGGATTAACACTCAGCTAATAAAATAAGCAAAGTGAAGATAAATTTTTCATTAAACAATTTCTTCTAATCAGTGTTATTTTATTAATAATATAAGGGCGATAAATCGAATATGTAATAATTCTACTAAACAAAGAAATTCTCTAAATAATAAATTAATTAAAATTCTCTTGATTGATTTTCATTTATTTTTTTTTCTACAACAAAATGCAATGCAGTTGCAAAGAAAAAGTTATTTAGAAAAAAAAAAAAAAAAAAACAAATAAAATTAAATAAAAAAATTGTGTAGGCTGAATGAATGAATCAAGTATAATAAAAAATCAAATAAAAAAATACTACACACGTGTTAAAATGTTAAATAATTAATTAAAAGTAGGTGAAAAAGAGCTTTTTTTCTTCGTTGTATGCAAAAAAAAAAAATTTTATTGTTGTTTTTCTTTTTTTTTTTCTCTTCGTTTTTATTATGCTGCACTCTACTGTAAATGTTTTTTCTTTAAAAGCCCACACAAATGTTTTGTTATTTGTTCAACAAATATGTATTTTTGTTGGAGTTATGTTTTATGTTTCGTCTCTTCAACCGTTTTTTTTTTTAATCTTTCAAACTCTAAAAATTAAAAGTTTTTCTTCTATCGTTTTTATGATTATACAACAACAGCGTACAGTGTCTCACCACAACCACCTTATCTTATCTAGTCTTTATGTTTAATAAACAATCTTTTTTTTTTTTTTTTTATTTATTTTTATTGTTCGTGTAACATAAATGAAGTTCCTTTTAAAAAAAAATGTTACTTCAGGGTTTAATTTTAATAGAAGACGAAGAAGTAGAAGAAAAAACATAAAATGACTATATTAAAAGCTCTTTAATTAGGAAATTAATTATGTAAAGCTTTGCGGCTTTTTTTTTTTTTAACGGATACTAGTTACAAAGATATTTTGTAGGAAGAATCACTGTTACAATCACTGTTACAGACAGAGATTTACTAGCGTAAGACAGAGTTTACTAACGTAAGACAAAGTTTACTAGCGTAAGACAGACATTTACTAAAGCTAGACAGAGATTTACTAGCCCTAGACAGAGATTTACTAGTTTAAGACAGTGTTTTTCTAGATAAAGATTATGCTTTACTTATATTTCCGAGCTTCCACTGTATTTAAATTAATTTATTATATTCGCAAATAACTAAACGAATATGAATGAAATTTTTCTTTTTATTCATTCAAAAGAAATCGCTACTCTAGAGTAATGTTTTTTTATAATAAAAAAAAAAGAAACATATTTTTTTTTACTCTCTGTTTTCGTGTAGGTAGTTTTTTCCGCTGCATTGAACTGCATAATTATATAGTTGTTGAACTTTTTTTTATTTCGTTCATTTTGCTTCCTTTTGCACTTATTTTTTGTAATCATCATAAAAAAATTATATATATGTGTATATAAATTACAGCGTTTGTCGTGTTTTCAAATATTGCAACGAAAAACACGAGAGCAGAGTGAACAAAAAAAAAAATATAAAGCAAAAACTGGTTGAGCCAACGAACAGAAAAGTTTTGCTGTGGTTTTTACTGTGCTTGTCATATGGTACCAGACCAAAACGTGCAGAAAAAAATATTTATCATTGCCTGTTTGCGAAAACACACACACACACACACACAAAAAATATTAAAAACAAAACGAACTCGAATGTGGCAGGAAGGCGTAGGTGGATTTTGTTTGCTGCATTTCTTTTATATAAAATAAAAAAAAAGATTTTTTTTTTTGGTTTTAAGTCATGAGGAAAAAGTTACTTAAAGTAATGTAACGTAATGAAATAATTTATTATAAATTCAGGTTGATCGTTATGCATATATTTGCCGAATGATTTACTTTCTTTTTTGTATGTTTCGAAGTGAGAATGTCATGAGATTTAACCGAATGATGTGTAATTTTACGGGCATGTGACAAGGTAACGGTTGAAAGCATTAAAAGTGCTTAAACACAACCACTGTCTGGAAGGAAAGGGTTTTTTTTTTTTTGCATATGCCAAGTGTAGCGTTACCTGTTTTTACTATGGCTTTTCCAATGGGACGCCCAGGAAAAGTAAAATTACCGGTAAATGTGTATAGCTTCAAATGATTGTATAATCTAGTGATCTTCAAATTAAGTCAAAGTTGTCATTGGCGAATTAGTTTTTTTTTTCTAAACAAACCAAGGTCTTGACTTGAAGTGAACACTTCACCGTTTAAAAAACACAAGAAAACTTAGTCAAAAAAGATCAAAAAAAAAAATTGCTTTGCTTGAAACACGGAAGATAATTGACTTTCAAAAATTAACCGAATGCGGAAATAATTATTAAATAAGTAAAACAATTAACGCGTTTTTGTAATCATTCATTTTGGCAATGAAAGGGTAAGGGAAATCAATAACAAAATACATACTGAGGGCGTTTTAAGTGCAATTTTCTTTGTTTTTTGGCTCATATAAAAAAAATTAACCAAATTTAGTCGTTTTACATTGTAACGTGAGTTACTAAACTCACTCACGACTCACAGGTATGTAATGGGTTGAATAAAAATAAAAACAAAATTGTGTAGGCACTGTGTGACACAAAATAAGCGTTACCAAAGCTTTATGACTCGCCAACACCATTTAAGAAAATTTATTTATTTGCTCCAGCTATTAAAAAAACATTTTTTTTTATATTTTCTTAATTATTTCATTTAAAACGTAAGCAAATTAGGTAAAATTCATCATAAATTTTATGACATAGGTTATTATGCGAATTTTTATTATCACCATATGTGTTGTTATTACCATTCTGGGTACGTAATACGAGATATGAAACTACGTACGATTTTACTCGTAAGAAAACGTTACGTAGCTTCTGTATGACAAAAATTTACTACAAAAGACAATACAACATTAATTTTTCCATTCAAATAAACTTAATGTGCATTTCAACCTTATCAAATAGCAAAGTCTTGCTTAATAAAAAAAAAAAAAAAAACACCAAAATTTATGAGTCATTAAAATAAATCATAAAATCTGTGTTGGTTTTATGGAAAAAAAAAAATTATTAATTTATTGTGTTCTATCATGATATAAACGAATTCAAATCAAGGTTTTTGATATGAAATATTACCAAAAAAAAACAAAGAAATTAAACTTCCTCAACAATTTTTTTTTTTTTTATGACATGGCATTTCTCCTTATTAAGCTTTTTTTCTTCTTCTCTATTTTCGTACGTCTTGTGCTATTATTAAAAATTAAAAGCAATAAAGAAGTTAGATGAAGAAAGAAAAATATAAAAAAAGTAAAAAAAAAAAAAAAACAACAGCAGACTCTCTGGCATTTATAACAGAAAAATTAAATAAAAACTCGCGTTAACTAAGTCAAGTTGTTTATTATTATTATTATTATTAAAAAATATATTGCATTGGATAAATATCTAAAGCAAGTAGGTTTGTTTCAAACATTCAAAAAAAAAACACAAACATAAAGTGACTTAAAGAAAAAAAAAAAGAAAAATTTTTATTATTTTTTAATTCATAGTGGAGTGAGTATATTGCTTTATAAAAGGCGGGTTTATTCTTTTTCTTTTTTTTTTTCTTGTAAAAAATATATTTCATCATATTTTACAAATTTCATTCATTAAAGAAAAGCAAAAAAAAAAAAAAAAATTTGTGATTCAATTTTGTGTTGTTTTTATTAACTTTAAGTCATTTGCGTTGATTTTTTTTTTTTTTTACTGCACTACAGTACAAACAAACTGCAAAAACACCTACAGTCTTTTTGATTCTATTTAACATGTATGTCGATATTTTTTCTTCTTTTTCTATCCACTACTAACTCCGGGTATTTGTTTGCATGAATATTTATTAAAATTTATTAAGCAAGAATTATTATTTAGCAGACATTTTGTCTCAAATTAAAAAAAAAAAAAAATTTTTTTTACTTAGTTTTCTCTAGTTTTTACTCATTAACAATTTTTTTTTTTATTAATTTTTTGTTATGTAATTTCTAACACATTTTATGTGTTTTTGGTTTATGTGTGTGTGTGTTGTAATTTTGCGTTACATGATTGTATTTAATATAAATACGATTAAACATGTTTATTAATAATAATTATATTTCACATTAAAAAAAAAAATAATATTATTAATGACAGTTTCGTGGCTTTATCTTGCATTTATGTTGTTTGTATTTCTGTACTAAATCGATAAATAATTTTTTTTTTTGTTTTGCTTTTAATTACCTTTGCGTTAATAATGTAGCAAACATTTTTTTTTTTTTATTTAATTTAATTGAAAGGAAATTGAACTTGATTAACTATGGTAACACTAATTAAAATAAAAAAAATAAAAAATGATTTGCCTTTATTTGCTGCACATTTTTATGTATAATATAAATTTGTTGAACAGGTGTTTCTAATAATTAATTTTATTTGTTGTTTTGACTGTTGAATACAGAAATTTTTTTTTTTTAATTTTTCTTTTTTACATAATTGTTCTACATTGAAGCTTTTTATTATTTTTTTAAAGTTACCTAATAATTAATTAACTCACATCGTAATGGTAACTAAACAAAAATTTTTTTATATTTTTAAGTCATATCGGTTAGTTAGTATTTTGCATTTTTTTTTTTTTGTAAAAGTATTTTTTCCATGTTTACGCAATTAATTCAGTAATAAAAATCAGCAGTAAAAAAAAAAAAAAACTCTTTTGATCAGCTAATTGTCAGAATAATTAAAATAAAACCACTTATTGTGGTTGTTGCTGTTGTTGTGCTTTTTATTTTCTTAATACAATATATTTTTAATTTTTTTGTTTTTTATGCTTTGATTAAAATTATAAGATTTAATGGAACATGTTTAACATTTAAAATTAAGTCGTGAATTTAAAAAAAAAAAAAACAAAATATTTCTTTTTCTCGAGATTTTAATTTAAAACTTTTAAATGTCCTTATAACTGTGTTAAAAAAAAAAGCTTTTAAACTTATAGAAGAAGTTATTGTGTAACCGAAATTATTATTGTAGAAGAAGAAAGAATGAATAAAGCACAAGAAAAAGAAAAGAAAATCAACACGAGAATAATAGTGAAATCCGATTCATCTCTTAAAAACAGTTTGCTTTTTTTTTTTTTTTTTTGATTGATTGACTTGTAAGCTAATTGTCTGCGTAAATATCTGTTTTATTATAATTTGTTTTTTTTTTTTTTTTTTTTTACATTTATAATTATTATTATTTATAGTTACTTGAGAAAAAAAAAGAGAATAAACAAATAAAAGAATTAGTTTAAGCTGTGCGCGCACATTAATTGTCTTGTTGTTTAATTACATTTTGTTTCTGCTTGTTTCTACTTCAAAAAAAAAAAAAAAAAAAGAATTGTTAAAGAGAAAGTAACACAACAAAGGTTTGATAAAACACATTAAAAAAAAAAAAAAAAAAAGAGAAAAAAGGGAAAGAAAATTATTCAAATTAAACGTGATGGCGCTTAAATTATAATTTAATTTGACAACGTAGTAGTAAAATGTCAAATCGTTTTGTTGTTGGATTGGATAATCCATATTCTGTTAAAATATATTAAAAATAATTCATTCAGTTAAAATCATAATTTTACTTATGAATCAATAAAGTTCAACGTACAAGTAAACGACGAACCTTAGATTTTTTTTTTGCTTGAACACAATGATTTTTAGATGAAACATTATCTCTTATTGACACATTTAATATGTAAACCATGAGTTGCCGTTTTATTTTTATAACTTTGATTAATTTATAAATATTAATAACTTTTTTTTTTTTAAGTTTTATTTAATTTACTTTCCCTTTAACAACAAAGTGTATAACCAATAATGCAAAAAAAAAAAAAAAAAACGTATAATAAAGCCGAAAAGTTTAACCATTTAAAAGCCTACAGCATCATTAATTGTATATCGTGTGTTCATATGGTTAAAAAAAATTAAAAACTAACCATGATCACAAAAACATGGTACAAGAATAATCAATAAAATTATAATAATTTTTGTTGTTATTTGTCTGTTGTCTGTTGCTGTCAGACAAATTGTGTCATGGCTTCTGACTGTTGTTCTTATTTTAAGTCGGTTGTTGTTTTTTTTAAATAAAATTTTGTTTCATTACTTGTTGTTCTACATGCAAAATGACGCAAATAAGTAGCCAAGAAATAAAAAACAATTATTATTTTTATTTTTTTTGAGTACATCTTGTTTCTCGTTTGCATACATTTTTGTTTTATTTTACGTTTAAAACATTAATTTAATTTAATTATAGGGTTAAATTAAATAAAATTGATAACTTATCTTGTTAAGTGTTGCCTGATGATATAATATATAAAACAATTTTTTTTTTTATAAATGTCATTGATAAACGATAATGAGTTTAATTAAACCTTTCTCTTTTCTTACTGTTTTTTTTTGTTTTTTGTTTTATTAAAGTATTAATTAAATTTTTTTTTTTATTTATTTTATTTATAGATCTTCAATCAATAAGAAAACTACTAGATACCGAGGAGACATGTCCTAGCTGTCAGATGCCATTTGATAAAGGTAAAAAAAAGAAATTAATTGATGGTACATGCGGTCATGAACGTTGCTTCTCCTGTACATTTAAAAACGAACATTGTCCAATTTGTTTACGGGAACGTGAAGACGATAATAATAAATGTTTAACAATTGAGGGTGAACAATTACATAAGCAGCCACAACAACAAATATTTGGTAAGAATTATTCTTTTATTTTCATAAAAAAAAAGTAAAACACTTGTTATTCGCTTTAAAACAACAAAGTAGGGAAATTTATTCTTAGCTGGCAATGATAATAGTTTTTCCCTGAAAACCGACGATTTTTATAAGAATTAATTTTTTTTTTTTTTTAATTTAATTAAATAGATTTAAACACTTTTTGCATAAGCATTAATTATTTTTATCTTTAACATAATTGGTGTACGTTTCTTATTTCTTGTTTCTCTTTAATTTATTAATCAAATTAAAAAATTTAAAGCATTCAAAACGAGTTAAGTATTGCATTTTTTCTGAATACAAAAAAAAAAGGCAAAAATTAAATAATAATATAAATGCTAATTGGTTTTTAATAATAATAATAATAATAAAAATAAAAAAAAATTAAATTAAAAATTCAACAAACAAAAAAAATATATAGCGACCTAATTTTTGCCTTTTTTTTTTTTTCTTTTTTAATTATTTATTTTTGTTTACTCGTTTTAAACGTACATATTTAATATAATTCTCATTTGTTTTTGACTTAAAACTAATCGATCAATGTCAGAAATTTTTATTATTATTTTTTTTTTTTTCGTTTTAATAAGAAAGAAATGTTTAATTTAACCGATAGTTGTCGCTTTTAAGTAAAAGTTTTTTTTTGTTATTTTAAATAATAATGCGCATGTGCATTGTGGTTAACATTTATTTATTTTTTTTGTTTTTTTTTTTTTTGTTTTTTTTTTTTTGTAAAGATATGGGGACACCAGCAATGCAACAGCATCATAGACATTTAATGCCAACGACAACAATACAACAGTATCAACAGGGTATAACGATGATGGGAAGTGGCCATAATCCAATAAATACACAATATACTGGTGATCGTTTACGTTCACAGGTGAAAACAAATGGACACTTTACAACATTAATGCAGGTTAGTATCACATAAATTATTATTATAAATGTACCAAGTGAACTGAATCCAAGACAAAATAAAACAAATAAATTATTTTCTGCATTGTTTCCATCGTTAATCTTTTAAAAAACAATAGACATTAAAATGAAGTAAATAAACAAAAGAAAGCTTCATTATGCTGATCTTTTATATTATTATTATTATTATTTAACAACTTACCATGAATTTATTTACAATTCCATCGCTACTTTATTATTATTTCTTTAATAATTCGCAAAAGATCTCTCATCTCTTATCTTGAACATTTTCTTTTTTAATCTGACCATAATAATACCTTTGTTTTGACTTAAAAATTTTAAAACATAAGAAGAATGTTCTATTTATTAACACACACATACAGGCGAATATCATTTCTTACTCTAATCACTTAAATGTGAAAGTAAAACAAACAGAAAAACAATTCTCGATGTTCTAAAAAAAAAAAAATCAGCAATACACATTTCCCATGGTTAAAAAAAAAAAAAACAAGAAGATAAGTCAGTTTATTAAGAGGAATAAAATGTTTTGTTAAAAATTCTTTTCAAACTATTTTCTTGTTTGATGTGAGATGTTGTAAAGAAACGAAATGGAATAATAACAGCATAAATTCTCTACACATGATAATATTGATGTTGATGTTGATGAGAAATAAAAAATCAAAGTCAAGAAACGAATAAAATAAACAGAAGAAGAAACAAAAACATTAAAAGTAGCAAAAAAATAAAAAAAAAAAAATACGTTACAAAAAGATGAGGAAAGACTTAAAATGCACGCAATAAATAATTTTTTTTCATTCGTCAATTTGCTTTGTTTTTTTTTTTTATTTAATTTCTTTAATTACGATTGTTGTTGTGGTTTTATAACGCTTTATTCTCATTTTTTTTGTTTTTTGTTTTTTGGTTAAGATGAGTCATCTTTGCTTTGTTGCAGTGTTTCCTCACCACTTCTTATACTTACACACGTTTTAACTTTAACAGTGCAACCTCCCGAAGAAACATTATTCTTATAATATAAATAAAATTCACATAATTTATGGTTGGTAACATTTAACTGTAGTTGGGTAGCTTTAATTAAAGGAAATATTGTTTATCTTTAATTTAAATAAACACAAAACAAAGTGATAAGCAATTTTCGTTATGCCTTTTTACCATACTAAATGCAAACAAGCGATGCTAAATGGCTTTAAACAAAAAAAAAAACGTAAATTCAATAGAAAAACAAAATCTTTAAAACGGCCAACTAGATTGGAAATAGATTCCACATTAATGAATTAAACACACACAAAACACAACGATAAGTGATGTCGGTGTTAATTTCCATGTTACAAATGCTAAGAATTACGTTTAAATTGAAGATTTTGAATTGCCGTTGGTAGTCTTGCCATTGTTTTGTATTGATCGCGACAGTGTTTTGATTGAAAAACTATTATTGGTTCTTGGAACGCGCTTCCAAAATGAATTAAATTCATACAATGAGATTCCACTGTAGTTTTTTTTTTATGTTTTTATGTTTTTGTGTGTTTTTTTTTTTCGCCATCAAAAAATTTAATTTGCTGTTCGCTTTTCTTGTACTTTTAAGAGCTACCATTATTTTTATTTTTATTATTATTATTATTATTCTTCCTTAGTCCCCGTGTGTTATTCTCATTCTTATTATTATTATTATTATTATTATTATTATTATTATTGTTATTATAACTTCTTCCACATTTATAGCTATAAACATGTTTTATGTGCTGTTGTTGTATTTGGGCTTTTTTTTTTTCTTTTCTTTTCTTTTCTTTTTTGTACCATCTCACATTCTGGTTATTCTGGTGTGTTCCTTAAATTGTCTACATTTAATTTTTATGTTTTCATTTCCATCATCTTCTTGCATTTTGTATTTATTATTTTTTTTTTATTTATGCTTCTATGGGTTAACTTAACTGGTTGCCTGGTTGGTTGACTCAACATGGAACGTGTTTTTGTTTTTTTTTTTTTTGTGTAAGTTAAGTACTAATGTACTAAACCTTTTTCTCTTCTTTAATTTGCTATAAATACGTTCGTTATTCAACAGGCAGATAGTGATAACAACGGATAGAATTTTTTTTTTCAAAAATACGACAAATAATTTAATTGAAACTAAATTTAAATTAAAAAATTATACAACCAACAGGTATACAACATAAATGGTTGTAATCATCTGCAAAGAGTTCTCTCTTATTATTTTTTTTTTTTTGCAAATTTTATTTTCTGTGCTTTTCCACAGCAAATTAAAGACGCAAGGAATATAATAATAAAATAAAAATAGCTTTTATATAATATATTTAATGGTTTTTTAGCCGTTGGTTATAATATTGCACTTTGCATTGTGCTGCAGTAAATAACAACAACAACAACAACAACAACAACAACAACAACAACGAAAAAAAAAAGGTTATAAAACTGCAAACATTATCGTTCAAATGGTCAAGTCATCGTCGTCCCTTTAACGGCTTAAGCTTTATAAATAATATAATGAAACATAACATAAATCCTATAAGAAAAGAGAAAAGAAATCACTAGTTGGTACTGTTAATTAATTTTAATTAATTTCTTACTTTTACAACACAGTAAAAGTTAATTCGTCATCTGACAATTTTTTTTTTTTTTTGTTAATCGTATTTTGTATGTAAAAACCGTAATTTTTAATTAAGATTGATTATAGAAGAATTTAATTTTATCATCTTATCATATCAGAAAAAAGAAAATTTCTTTATTAAAAAAAATACTCCTTTCAGTCATAAATCAAATCAAAATTTTTAATTTAAACTTTTAAGTCAGGTTCAGGTTCAACAAGCAATTTTTATATTAACTTTTCTTTTCTAGATAGATTCTCTACTTATCTACGTTAAGAAATCTTATTAATAATAATAAGAATAATAATAATAATAATATTTGTGCAGTAAAAATGTATAATAATAAAAGAGAAAAATATTAAAAAAAAAAAAAATAAAAAATTACTAATAAATGTCCATCAACACAACTGCATAAACAATGTAAGGAATATAATAGATAAAGTTAAGAGAAGAATAATAAATAAAAACCTGCGACATAGACCATAATTCCTGTTTGTTATATTTTTTCTTTTCCTATAGCCATTTATCGTTGGCTAATTTATAAACGAAACATAATGCTTAAGTCAAAATAAACTTTTTTTTTTTATTTATTTTTTATTATTATTTGAACTTTTATACTGTCGGTAATTTTGGTTTAAAAATCTAATTGAATATTTAATTTACAAAAAAATCGATAGAGTAAAACATATAAAAAGCGCATGATTGAACTGCTTATAATGGTTTATGTAATTTAGAAAAGAAAAGAACGTGCATAGTAGGATCTGCTATTTTTTTTTTAATTTTTTTTTTTTCGAATATTACTATTACGGTACAAACAGAATTTTACGTAAGGATTACTTAAGTAATGTCACTTTTAAAGTGGTTTTTTTTTTTTTTTTAAATGGAATTACTAACAAAAATGCTTTGCTATACAAACAGTTTTTAGTAACTCCATTCAAAATCAATTAAGTGACATTTCTTATGTTATCTTTACTTAAATTTTATTTTAAAACCATTACATAGCCAATCACTATACAATTCTTAACTCTTATTCATCACAATAGCAAACGTCTATCTAATTTGTTTCTTCGCTATTATACTTTTATAATTCAAATTCAAAGTTAATTTCGTGTAATTTTATATAATATAAGCTGTTTACCCATGCGTATTTACTGTATTTTTTTTGTTTTTTTTTTGTATAAACTTACTCATTCGTAGCTTTATTGTTAAACCAAGAAAAGTTTCCCCCCGATAAAACAAAAAAACGTAAAATTGTAATAACGCCACCACTAATTATTTTCCCATTTAAATTGTAATATCTATTGTGATATACAGAAATAATAATGGCGACATTTAATTTAACTGAATTACAAGAGCAAAAGCCAAGTTTAATTAAAAGTCTATTATTTATCCCGGTAACGTTTCTGAAAAACACAAAACCTCTGTAAGTCAAGTTTAAACAGAGTGAAAAAGGTTTTTTTTTTTGTTTGCAGTTCAAGATCAAGTTTTGTTTTTTTTTTTTTTTTCTTATTTATTTATTTTTATTTTAAGTCCATTTTTGGACTTAACTTCTTTTTTTTTTTTTTTTTTTTGCTGCCTTTGCATTGCTTTAATGTTATTTATGTTTATAAATACGACAAGCAAAAGGCAAAATTGCATTTTTACTACTTTATTAAGATGATTGTTTTTTCTTTTTTTTTTCTTAAGCTTGTTCTTGTTCTTTACTTGTGGTTACTTAATTCACTTCTTCTTCGTTTCTTCATCTTAATTTTTGTGTTTAATTTTATTTTGTTTGTAAATCGATTTAAGTTAGTTTTTTTTTTTGTTATTTGCGCTGTATTTTTCGTTGCTATTTTTAACTAAAATACTTTAAGTGACTTATTTATTTTTTATTTTTTTTTGTTGTGTCTGCAAGATTAAAATTTATTTATATATAAATAAATTTTAGCAAATACAAGAATTAACCACGAAAAAAAAAATAAATAAATGAAAGACCAGCTTAAGACTTAAGTAATAATATGTTTTATGTAATTAAGAGCGATAAAATTAATTTGAAAATGGTCAGATTTTTTTGCTCTTTGCTTATAACGGATATTATTTCCTTCTTCTTTTATTTATTTTTTTATATGAAATTGTTTTTATTATAATTATTATTACGTTTAAACATGGAATAATGTAATAAAGTAAATAATGACAATTTTTTTTTACATCTTATTTCACCAAATTAAGATAAAACAAGCTAAGATTATTATTATTATTGTTGTTGTTGTTGATTGCCTACCTAGCCTACTGTTTTTTTTTCTTTTGAAAGAAACTGGTATAATGTGACAGTTTCTGACAAACAAAAGATATATGAAAATAGATTAATGTCATTCGGTTAAATAATTTTCTACAATACGAAATTTTCTATTTAATTTAAATAAAGTAAATAAGAAAAATAATTTCTATTGAGAAATTACTTTTTAATGATCCGAATCAATTTAATTTGATTGAAATTATAGTGTTTGTGATTGTAAGGAAAATTTTTGTGTTAAAAAAATTTTTTTTTTTTTCTTTTTAGGTTAACGTTGCTAATGCTTGGGAAAATTTTTAATTTTATTTTACTTATTGAAATTTTAAATTAAATATTTATTTAGAATAAACATAAAACGTTGAATTAATTAGTTAAGTAAGATTACTTTGTATGTACTTAATGTTAAGAATTATGTTTATTTAATGTGATTTTTGTATATAAAGGGAGAGAGAGAGACTGTTACAATTAATGCACAACCAACGTTTAAGTCGTTAATTATTATTCTTGATTTACTATTTTTAGTACGAAATTATAAAGTAATAATCGATTATGAAAACAATTAAAAATAACAATTTTATTAATTACTTTTCAAAAGAAAAGCAGAGAAATTCTGTTTTTCTGTATTTTTCTAAATGACCTAAAAAAAAAAAAAAGAACTTTTTTTCTTTTATCATTTTTCTTTCTTTCTAAATTTTAATTAATTTTTATTTTTTGTTTTTGCTTTTCTTGTTCTTTTGATTACACAAAAGAAAAAATATTAATAGAATTTTTTTAATAGATAAACATTATTCAGACATTAGTGAAAGTAAAGTTAAGTTAAGTAAAATTAAATTAAACGCATTTCATACGTTATATACAAATTGGATATGTGAATATGCAATTGTATGAGTTTCTAACTTAAATTTCTGTTTATTTATAACAAAAAAAATAAAATGTGTTTTTTTTTCTTTTTTTATTGATAAAATGTGAATTTTTCTTATCAGCAAACAGAAAAAAAAAATAAATTAAATAAAAGTAGAAGCGATAAAAATGTTTTTTTTTTTAATTTCATTTTAAATTCATTGTAATTACCTGAGAACTGAATTTTATTTCCTTTTCTTTTTTTTTTTTTTTTGTTTTAAAAAATAATTATCCTGTATTTACTGCCGCTTAAGGCTTTTTAGCAGATTTTATAGCTACACTTAGGTTATTTACTTTAATTTTCAAATAATATTTTTGACTTTGAAAAACCAGAAACATGATTTCTTCTTTGGTTTTCATGTCTTCCTTCGTAATTAAGATATAAAAAAAAGAAAAAACTTTTATGTATGTGGAATTTTTTTTTTTTTTTAATTTCTTCTCAGAGGGTTATTGTATTTTGTGAACTTTGTGGGCGACATAACTTCTTTTTTTTTTAATTACTGCATATAGTTGTGGTAAACAAGTTTCCAACTGTATTTACTACTCTACTGATTAATGCAGTTTCAATAGTCAGTGTCAGTTAATTTAGGGCAAATGGTTTGTTTACCCCTTGAGTTTTTTTTTAATGCTTAAGTGATTAAGCTTAATTAAATAGGTAGACAAATGATTCTTAAGTAAGTTTATGCAACGCAGGATGATCTTCGTATAAAGATAGAAATTAGTTTTAAAACGCTAAAGAAATGAATTTTTGCTGTGTACTAAAAAAAAAACATTTTTGTTTTTGTTTATTTACAAAATTTAATCCTAATCAAAACATTCGACTTACGCTTATAATAAGTTAACTTTTGATTAACACAAACTATTCGCATTAAACTTCAAATGTAAACAAAGCAATTTTTTTTTTTTTTTTTGATTAATTTAGAAATTATAATGTACATTGCGCACGCGTTCATTGCTTAATTCTAACAATAAATTTATTGTTTTTACATATAATTCACATGTAATTACACTAGTTTTTGTTTTTGGTTTATTAGCGAATATTTAATTTAAAATTAATTTCATTAAATATAGAAAAATTCAACAAAAACTATGAACTTTAATGATCGAATTAATATAATTTGGATAATTTATTTTGTGCACAACAACTCGTTATTATTATTATTTGCTAGCGAATATTTAGAAAATATATTATTGCTGCTAATCTGTGTATTAAAAGATTTTGTCCTAATTTCTGTACAGAATAATAAATAATTTCGAGTAACAATCTAATTGAAAGGTGAAAAACTAAAATTTCATTTTATAAAATCAATAAATAATTTTTTTTTGTGATCTCTTATCTATATTTATTTACCGTTTTTTTTTTTTGTTTGTTGACTATTTGTTTATTTTACATTTGTTAGTTCACATATCAAGGAAGTTGTTCTATTAGGCCATTTAGACTTATGTTTCTTCAACGTTTTTTGTATGACTGTTATAACATAAATATTACACTAAATTGATGAGAATTGTTATCGTCTTGAATCAAACTGATTTACTAATGCTTTAAACCGATTTCTAGAAGTCTAATGGTTCCACCGCAAAAACTTAATGGTTCACCGTTTGTGAAACACTGCTCTAGACCTAACCTATTAAAGTAAATATTTTTCATAAAAAAAAAAAAAAAAAAAAAAAACTAATCAAATTATTGATTTTTAATTTAATTTATTTGATTATTAATTTACGTTTGAAAGCAATTTTGTATTATTATTATTTTTTTTTATTTTTATTTGTCCGCGCTTATCAAGATTTTAAGTAAATATAATAATGGAAAAAAAAATGCTACAAAAGTGAAATTATGAATTAAATGTAAAATTTAAAGTATAAACAAACTTCCGGATTGTATTTAAAAATAGATAAATTAAATGAAATTTTTATTAAATTTTTACAGTCACGTCAAGATTTGACATCGCCAGACATTAATGCACGGCCACCAAAGTGTCCACAGCAGCAGCAATTACAACAGCAACAGCAGCAGCAACATCAACAGATTTTACATGATATTGCGGCACAAACGTGTGCCACACCGCCACAAAATCGTCGACGTTTATTTAATCCGAAAAATATAAAAAGTCCATTTGGGCATCGTCGCCAGCAGAATCAACTACAGCAGCAGCAACAGCAACAACAGAAATCATCGGCATTATCAGGTAATTTTTTTTTGCGTTTTTTTTGCGTTTTTTAGCTAAAAATTTTTATTAAATTTTTATTTTTACACAAATAAATAATAATACAAAGGCTTGTCATCGTTGACCACTTCTGGACAATCATCGGATACAAATTTATCAACAGTTGCGGGAACAAATGTACAAAGGCGTCATAGAGAATCGGGTGGTACTACACCAACGACACGTTCGCATCGTATTAGTTTGCATGGCACATCCGCGTATGCGGGGCATTTATCATCGTTGGTTTTTGGTAAAATAAAATCATTGTGGTCAGCCCAAACGTCCACAACAAATGCCGGATTAAATCAATTAGCAGGCAGGAATCTATTTTTACTCAGTTTTTTTTTTGTCTAATTTTGATTGATTTTCGTTTTTATTTGTTTGTTGCACTTGAAATTATAAATTTTTTTTTTTTTTTAAGGTTTGATTTGATTTTGATTAAATAATTTTTTTTTTTTTTTTGGTTTTATTATCTTTTTGTTCTTCTTGTTATTTGTATTTAATTTAATTTAATACAAAACTAAAAAAATTAAAATTAAACAAAAAACATTACCGCACCCAGGTAATCAATAAATTGAGCTAAATTAAATTTTTAATTTTTTCGTTATTCGTTATAGAAAAAAAAAAACTAAACGAAACAGCTGGATAATTCAATAGAATTAATTAAATACTTTTTTTTTTTGGAATGTTTTTATTTATGTTTGTGTTTTTTTTTGCGACTTATCTTTATTTGCATGTGTTTTGGAATCTTTGTTTGTTTTTTTTTGTCAAGTTCTAAAACTGCGTCATTCCCTTGAATTATTTTAGGATTGAACTTCATGTTTGCTGTTTATTTTGCTAGATTATTGCATGTTGTGACATTTCCATAAGATTACTTCTAAAAACTGTGATAATAATAACCTTGGATTTTTTTTTTGTTTGGAATCTTTATAGATGATGAAGTGAAGCCAATTAGTCATGCGACAACAAAAAAATCATCAAACCAAGATGAATTTCACTTGCGTTTGGGTTTTTTCTTGGATAATGACACAAGACATAATATACGTTCGGCACAACCATTGCAATCTTGTAGTTCCTTGGCATCGGCAAACACTAGTCCTGTTTCAACGTTGACAGGATCATCAGAAGCTGATATGTCGCGTGTTATGCAAGGTGATCAAGGTGCTTATACAGCTGGATGTGATTCTATCGGTTCATTGATGTCGGTATCGATGTCGGGCCAGAGTAACGGTTCTTGCAGTCCTTTAAGTCGACGTCATTCAGTTACAAGTGAGTAAACTTTTTCTTTAACGATAAAATAAAATTTATTTTAATCGAACGTTATGTTATTATAGCTGCCCAAGCTGGTAACGTTGAAGATCTGTCATTATTTAAAACAAGAAAAACAACAGCCCGCCGTTCAGCTAGGTCTGGTCAATTAAAAGGGCCAATAGATCCTAAAACGCGTTTCGCACAATACAGACCACCGCCACAACTAACGTTAAAGCCACTCTTTTTTGAAGTTCCATTACAAGAACCTGATCCATTGTTTATTGGACGTCATTGGTTACTTCGAGAGCTCTCAAACGCAATATCAACAACAGAATCACCCGGCGTTTTGTTAAGCGGAAATACTGGTACCGGTAAAACCGCATTAATGTTGCAGTTGGTGGAGCATTCGTGTTTCGGCCGTCGCCGTGAACCAGTTACAATGGAATCAGAAGGTATTTACTGCCAAATCAATGTAGGCCAGGACAGAGTTCGTGCACTTGCCTCACACGTCGTTGCGTACCACTTTTGCCAAGCTGATAACAACGGCACATGCCTCGTACCTGACTTTATACACTCATTAGCTGCCCAACTTTGCCAGTCACCACAATTAGCAGCATATCGGGAGTTACTACTCAATGAATCAAGTTTACAAAATGTTCTATCTGTCCGTGAATGTATTGCCGACCCTGAGCGAGCTATGAAAATGGGAATTTTAGAACCTCTATCAGCTCTTAGGCGCACGAATAAAATATTCACGAAAAGTAGTATTATATTAGTTGATGGATTATGCGAGGCTGAATACCATCGGCCCGATCATGGTGACACAATCTCATCGTTTTTGGCACGCATGACAGAGTTTTTCCCCAGCTGGTTAAAAGTGATAGCAACCGTTCGGAGTAAAATGGTTGAATATTGCAAAGGTTTGCCGTACACAAAAATGTCGTTAGATTCTTGGACAGTAAATGAGTCTTTACAAAAAGATATGCTCGATTACATCACATTCCGTTTGAATCATAGTCAGAGCATTCAAAACAATGTAACGCCTGCTGGAAAAGATGGGTCCAGTTCTGGAGGACAATTTAAATTCGCCCAGCATCTATTAAATTTGACGCACGGCTCATTTTTATTCGCTAAACTGACGTTAGATCTGATTGAACGTGGAAATTTAGTTGTGAAATCAACTAGCTACAAAGTATTGCCTGTTTCCTTGGCGCAAATATTTTTGCTGCACTTCAATTTGCGTTTTCCAACGACAACTGCCTATGAGAAAGTGGTCCCGATTCTGAATGTGTGCCTAGCCGCAGTTTACCCACTGACACTAAGTGATATTTTCTACTCGGTTAATGCAATGCTGGTTGAAGATCCACTGACGTGGGAGGAATTCTTACATCGGTTTAAATTGTTGTCAGGATTTCTGGTTAAACGAATTGATAACACCTACATGTTTTTCCACCCTTCGTTCAGGGAGTGGTTGAATCGTCGGGATGAAGGGGAAAGCAATAAATTTATATGTGATCTACGAGCTGGACATTCATCTATTGCATTTAGATTGTCCCGATTACAAGCACCCCTGGATGCAGAACTGGTCTTGGAACTCGGACATCACATACTTAAAGCTCACATATATAGAAATGCACCACAGACACAGTCGCCAAGAGATATGCAAGCAGTTTGGGTATCATCGGTTTCCGATAACATTTCTGCTGCTCTAAGCACATTGCGTAATGTTTACAGTCCCAATATAAAAGTTTCTAGACTATTACTATTAGCTGGTGCATCACCGGATCACATAACAGAGTTTTTAGGCTCTGCACCTATTCTCTGTATAGCAGCGAATGAAGGAATTGTTCCTATGGTCAGTCTTTTATTGGAATTTGGTGCAGATGTTGAGCGTACAAATAGCCAAGGATGTACTCCTTTGATCCTCGCTGCAATTCGAGGCCACTGTGATGTCGTTCGTCTACTTATAGCTGCGGGCAGCACCCTTGGTCATACCGATACATCTCAGCGATGTGCCTTAGTTCATGCAGCCCGTTCCAATCGTTTATCAGTTGTCAAATATTTACTGGCATGTGATTGGATGCCTCGTACTGGAAGTACTGATATTGGTTTAATAGAAGCAGCTCAGCAAGCATTAATAGCTTCGGCTGCTCAAGGAAATGATGAAATTATGGAAGATCTGCTTGATATGGCAGAGGTCAGAGCAAACGAACAAGATTCACTAAATGGAGAAACTGGACTTACAGCAGCTGCAAGAAATGGTTACACCTCGTCAGTAGCTGTGCTTTTATCACGAGGAGCTTCAGTTGATATCTGTAATCGTAAAGAAATGACACCGTTACTACTAGCAGTGAAAGAAGGACACTGGGCAGCGGCTGAAAGTCTATTAAAGAGTCAGGCCGATGTCGAACATCGTGATCCAGCTGGTAAAACTGCGTTAATTATTGCTGCAGAGGAAGGACATGTTGGGATTATTGAACTGTTGGTTAATCGTGGTAAGTTTACTTTAATTCACTTTCGATTTCGATGCTTTATTAATTTTTTATTCTTTTTTAATTAGGAGCATCTTTAACAGCGTATGACGCAGAAGAATTGACAGCGTTGAGTTGGGCATGTTTACGTGGACGTCTACAAGCAGCTAAATATCTCATCGAGCGTAATGCTGATAAACATCATACTGATAAATCAGGTCGTACACCGCTCGACTTAGCAGCATATCAAGGTTCAGCACAATTAGTACAAATGCTGCTTGATAAAGGTGCAAAAATTGAGCATGTAGACATACATGGTATGCGACCACTTGACAGAGCAATTGCATTTCGTAATGTTCAGGTTGTGCAAGTTTTTTTAAAGCGCGGTGCTAAATTAGGACCAGCAACATGGGCAATGGCAGCTGGCAAACCAGAAATAATGTAATTATAGCAAATTTTGATTGTTAATTTTGTTATTATTAATATTAAACCTTAATTTTCGTAAACAGGTTGCTACTTTTAAATAAATTACTGGAAGATGGCAATATTTTATATCGGAAAAATCGATTACAAGAAGCATCGCATCGTTATCAATATGCACTAAAGAAAATTCCAACAAACGACGTTTCATTTGCATCTAATACAACAACCAGTAATGGTAGCACAGCGTCATCTATAAACAATAATAACAATAATGAGCATACGGCCACATTTAATCAGCTAAAAGTTAACTTTTTACTCAATCAATCCCGTTGCAAACGGAAAATGAATGTAAGTTTTCGCTTTGTTGCCCTTAAATTCTCAGGTTAATTACGATAATTAATTTATTGCTTTTATTTTAATTTATTAGGAAGTTGCGGAGGCAATTGAATTGGCCAGCCAAGCGATTGAGTTAAAATCAGATAGCTACGAAGGTTTTTATGCAAGAGCAAAAGCATATTTAGAATATGGACAAATTGAGGAGTCACTAGATGACACAAAATCAGCATTGGAACGTTGTCAACATGCAACGATTGATATAAAAAAGGTATTAATGCGTTTACATGATGATATTGTTGGACAATTAAAGGGTATAAATTCATTAACAAATCATCATCCAACATATCGTCATCAGCAACGTTCCATTGCTGAATCTATGGACACGATCACCGATCTTTAAAATAAAAATTAAAAAAAACAAAATCCTAAATTAATTTGTTTCTTATATATATATAAAATAAAAAAAGAAAATAATAATTAACGAAAGACTGACTGTTAAACAGTAAAATAAAACAAACAAACAAAAACAAATATATAAGGCAAAAAAGTAAATAAAGAATTAATATTAATTAGTTTTTAAGTGCAATAATTGAAAATTCATCTTATATACATTTGGAAATTTACTTAAATCTCGTTTTTATTATTGTTTTATGTAGGATTGTTCGTAAAAGTTTCGCTTTAAAAGCATTTTATTCATTTTTTTTTCTTTTTTGTATCGTTTTCTTTTCGTTTAATTTTTTTATTTAATTAATTAATTAATTAATCTAATTTATCTTAATTATTTTCAATTTGTATTGTACACTATAATACACTTCTTATATTTATTTTTTTTTTTTTTTTGATTTTAAGTTTAATTTTATTATTTTAGTTTGTTATATACAGTGTTGGCCATAACTAAGGGAACTGAAAAAACGAGTTCACAATTATTTGTGTAAATAATAGAAATGCTTAGAAAATACATTTTTTTTTTATTCATATTATTAGGTACATTCTTAAGCTACAATAATAATAAAAAAATAATAATTTCTTACGAAAGTTAAAAAAATTATTGCAATTTTACCGTCACCACATCCATTATCGACTGGACAAAACTAAGGGAACTGAATTGCAATGTTCAGTTTTATTATCAGATTTTTGACCAAATTTCAGAATATATCGTTACTAAGCACAGTAACCATGTCTTTTAACAAATTAATCGACAAAAGTCAAGGATGCTGTGCGTTAATTATCTGCAGATGAGTTCTGGTTATTTTAATACTATTTTCTTGTAAAATGGCTATAAACAAATATTCGATCGAACTTAAAGGAAAAATACTAATTGATTATAAAAGTAGAATTAGTCAAAAATTATTGTGCATTAAATATTCAATGGCAAAATCGGTGATATGCCACATAATTAACTTTTATAAAGCCAATATTTCGGTTCAGACTGTGCATCGAGGTGGCAGACCACGAAACACAAGTAGCCATGATGACATTATGATAATTCGGACAATAAAAATAAATCTGTTCATATCCTCAAGTGAGTTGAAAAACAATTTGAAGATGCAGGTCAATTCGTCGAAGAGGTGTCGATGGTGGGCTGTCTTCATTTCAAATTGTAAAAAACCATTTATATCAGTGGAGAATAGGAAAGCCAGAATTAAATTTGCGATGAATTACATTGATTGGAGTATTGAAAAGTGGAAATCGGTACTATTTTCCGACGATTCCAAATTTAATATCAAAGGATCGGATGAATTCCACCGCGTCAGGACAACTTTGAATCAAGGGCTCCATTCTTTGTATACAAAAGGAACTATGAAATACGGAAAACGAAATACAATTGTTTGGGGGAGTTCTTCTGAGCATGGTATTGGTACCATTTGTTGAGTAGAGGATATCATGGATCGATTTGTGTAAAAGGATACTTTGGAATCTCATATGCTGCCACATGCTGAAGAGGAAATGTCTCTGAGGTGGGTTTTCCAACAGGACAATGATTCGGAACACACGTCAAATGTAGTGAAGACGTGGTTGGAAACACACTGTATTGACGTTATTAAGTGGCCAGCTCAGTCCCCGTATTTCAATCCCATAGAAAATTTATGGGATCGGAAAATAATAAGGGAAAACTGTAATACTCAGGACGACCTTTTTAATCAAGTTAAAGTGGCTTGGAAAAGTATTCCAAATACTATAATTCAAAATCTAGTGGCATCAATACCTCGGAGATGTGTGGCAGTTTAAAAAAATATATGATATTCAACCAAATATTGATATTGATAATTGATATTGATAATAAAACTGAACATTGCAATTCAGTTCCCTTAGTTTTGTCCAGTCGATAATGGATGTGGTGACGGTAAAATTGCAATATTTTTTTTAACTTTCGTAAGAAATTATTATTTTTTTATTATTATTGTAGCTTAAGAATGTACCTAATAATATGAATAAAAAAAATTTTATTTTCTAAGCATTTCTATTATTTACACAAACAATTGTGCACTCGCTTTTTCAGTTCCCTTAGTTTTGGCCAACACTGTATATATATTGAAATTTGTACGAAAGAAATTTGTAAAGAGAATTAATTAAATTATTTAAATAAAATATTGTATAAAAAAAACAAAACAAAATGAATATTCGGTGATTTTTTTTTTAGTTATATTTCCAAGGAATTTGTTGATGATTAATGATTATTGGATGGTTTGGTTGGTTGGGAAATTAGTGTCATGGATAATAACCATGATACAAACCATAAATAATGAATTGACTACAATCTGTTGAACGAAAGACATATTTACAGAATTATAAATGAAATGTAATGTTTAATTAATTATTACACGAAAAAGTAATTAGAAAGAAATTTTAATTAATTAATTTACCATGGAATATATTACTATTAGAAAATAAATTTTGGTTTGGTAAAAACATATTCGTTAAGTTTTTTCTATATTCAGCATAGACATTAAACTTATTTTTCTCTAAAAATTTCCCTTTATTGCCGGCAATACACTATACTATACCATTTAGGTTATGTCCATGTTTATGTTTCACTTTGTCATCTAATTTACTTAATTACGCATTTGTCATTGAAAGCAATTTCATTATAGCGAATTAATAAATAAAAATATTAAAATAATTCCAACGGTGATAATTGTACGTATCAAAAATGATTTGTTTTTATTTTTAAATTAATTAATTAATTAAATATTTATTTCTAGAATAAAATATATTAAAAATGATAGATTTTATCAGTGTTATTGAGGGACAAGAGAAAGATTTGAATGGTTATTCAGCAATATTACCATGTGTATCACATGGTAATGTTCCACAATTAGCTGTTGATTTATTAATTGAAACATTAAAAATGACTAAATATGGTTCAATATGGCATAATGAAATAATACCGATAATCGGTTCAAATGCCTTTAAATTACATGATGATCCAACAAATATAACAACAGCAACCGAACTATATGTAGACGAGATAAATAAATTAATTTTATTACAAATTCGTTCACCAATTATTTATCGGAAGGATAGTGATTTTATAAAAAAATTAGTTGAGTTCTTAAACAAGATAAATGTAACCGATGTTGTCATCTTAACATCATCGTACAGCTATGAAAATCCTAATATTGAAAATTCAAATATTTTATATAAAATCGATGAGAAATTTACTGAGTTTTATGTTAATCAAATAAGAAAAGATTGGATTGAATATTCCACTGAGATTATACATGGTGGTGGTTATGCTGTTGATTTATTAAAAAAATTATCTGAACATAATATTGCAACGATTATATTATTTAAATATGTATCGGAGGGTGATAATCGTGATGTTGCCAAACAATATTGTATTAATTTGATACAAAAAGTTGTTGATAATGTGAACGATATAAAGGAGCCACCATCATGGAAGTTTTTTTTCGGAAGCGAACCAAGACATATTATGGAATCCCAATATTAAATAAATAAAAATGTAAAAAAAAAAAAAAAAAATGTTTGTAATAAAAAAAAAAATTAAAATGACAAAAATTAATGAATTTTCTTTTAACTGTTAAAACTGACATCTATTTGTTTCAACCAAATATATCTTTATTAAACATAATTCAATAGAAAAGACGAAGCAAAACGTCGCATCTTATTTCTATATACGAAAGTGTTTTATTAATTAATAAATTATTTTTTAATTAATATTATTTATAAAGAATGGTGGACGTTAGTAAATTTAATGAAATTGATCTGTACAGTTTATTAGATGTTGAAGTAACAGCAACACAAAATGATGTAAGTTTGGTTATGTTATTGTTATGAATTGAAATTAAAAACAATAAAAAATATTTTTTTTATTTTAGATACGAAAAGCATATCGTAAAAAGGCATTACAATGCCATCCGGATAAAAATCCAGATAATCCAAAGGCGGCTGAACTGTTTCATGAGTTATCAAAAGCATTAGAAATTTTAACAGATGTTACAGCCCGTTCATGCTATGATAAAATATTGAATGCAAAAAAAGCAACAATATTACGGAATAAACAATTAGATAATAAACGACAGAAATTAAAAGAAGACCTAGAAGAACGTGAGAAACGGGCAAATCTAAACCGTAGTAATAAATTTGATATAACTAAGAAAACACCAGAGGAATTATTACAAATAGAAATTGAACGATTGCGTAACGAAGGTTCAAAGCTATTAGAAGAGGAACAGGAATTACTAAAGGCACAACTTAAAAACGAACGGATTAATCTATTAACAAGTAAACAAATTAATTAGTTAAAGTGAAAAATCTCTTTATTTTCTTTTGTATTTATTTCAGGTTATGATCCAACACAGTATCGTATCAAAATTAAATGGGATATAAAGAATAAAAAATTCCAGTACACAAAAGATATTTTACAAAATTATTTAAAGAAATATGGCGACTTAAATGAATTAATAATCTCATCGAAGAATAATGGTAGTGCCTTGCTTGAATTCAATAAATTTGATGCGGCCGAAATGGCTGTTAATTATGAGAAGGGTAATCCAGATAATCCCTTAATGCTAACCTGGGTAAATGCAAAACTTATGAGTCACGGTTGTAAATTTAGTAAAATAATAATAAATCATAATACAAATGTTAGTGAACGTGATTTTGAGAGTTTAGTGTTGCGAAATTTACGACAGGCAGAAGAAAGAAAATTATTAATCAATGAAATGTTAAAAGATGAGAAGAATAACGACGATGATACGTGATTTTTGATTAAATAAATAAATAAAAAATTATAAAATTAGTTTTTTTTTTTATTTCTTATTTATTGAATTATCAATTAATAGTAATAAATCATTTAATTTTATTATCTTATTTTTATCCAAATGTAATAATTCAATCTCATTACACCATTTATTTATATCAATATTTAATTGTAAACGAATTTTATCATCATCAGTTATAACACCACTTGTTATTGATACTACTGCATTACTACTACTACCAGGTAATTGCTGATTATTATTATTATTATTACCGGCTGCAATTTTATTCATTGAATTATCACGTAAATTTTTTAAACGTTTTAATGATTCCTCTGTCTTTTGTACGGATGTTAAAACCTCATCAACAGCATTGTAATATCTAAAATAAAAAAGTAATTAATTGCAGTCAAACAATCACACACAAACATAGTTTAAACATAAAATACTCACTCAACAGTTATCTTTGATAATATCTCATATAAAATATTATTTAAATTCTCATCATAATCATGTTTATAATTATAATATTGATATGAATTTATAAATAAATGTATCTCATTTAATATACTATCAATATAATTTAATGATTTTGTTGGTAAATCCCTTTTTGTCTTACGATATAAACGTGGTATATCATTTATATTCTTTATAAAACAAATCACTTGATCATAAATAAGATTTTCAATTAAATTTTTAATTATATTTTGATTCATCATAATATTTAATAATGATTCATTTAATGTTGTCTCAATTAAATATTTTTTCTCAATAAACTCCTGTGGTATTATTAAATCATTTATTAGAATTTTCATTGTGAATAATTTTTTTAATTCATTTTCTAAATAATTTATATCAAAATATATAATTAATAAATAATTATAATTATTATTATTCTGTGTTGTTATTATATTATTTGTTTTATAGTTATTTATAATTAATTTTAACCATTGATTTATACGTGATAATACTTGTAATGTTAATTTTAAAAAATTAATAAATAATTTTTTTATATAAACACCGGATGACCATATTTTATTAATTGTCTCAATTAATATATTTAATTGTTTTAATTTAATTAAATCATTTTTTATATTATTCTCATTATTTATTAATGTTAATAAATAATTTTTATCAATTTCTTGATTACATAGCGTCTCTAAATTACCACCAATCTCTTGAAAACGTATCTAAACAAAAAAAAAAAAATAGAGAAAAATTAATTTAATTAATTAAAAAATCATAGAAAATTAATTATGTAACATACTTGAAAGTAAACAGGTAAATTCCAACGTGATAAAAATTGTTTATAATCATTATGTGTATGTAAATTAATTATATTTGCATCATTATTATCATTAATAATTGTTTGAAATTTATTTAAAAAATTTATTGTTATCATATATTTATTATAGAATATATCTGGATTACCAGGTGCATATATTGATGTTATATTTTTTGTAAATAAATATACAATATCACACCATAAACTATTTATTAAAAAATTATAAACATTTATTTTACCATATTTTGTTAATTTTAATATTAAACGCATATTTGTTTCAATAAAATGAAATATTTCATTAAATATATAATTAAGACCATTCTCATTTGTTTGTAATAATTTTTCATTAATTAATTTCTCTAAATACGGACGTACAATATCATTTTTATAAATCTCTTCACATAAATTACATTCATTTAATGTTAAATAAATACGTAAAATAATTTCTAATTTTATTTCATTATTTGTTTGTATTGAATTTAAAAAATTAATTTTTAATAATTTTAATAAATTCTGATATAAATTATTTATATCAATATTTATATTATGTGTTATTAAATGTTTACATGTGTCCTGATTAAATTTTAATTGTATTATCTCATATGATGTACGTTCTAATAAATTTATATCAATTTTTTTTAAATTTTTATTATTCATTATTAATATATTTGTTAATTTATCCTTTGATAATATTACATTTTTTAAATATAATATATTTTTATATTCTAAACGTAATAATGTTTTATTATTTAAATTCATTTTTATATCATTCATTGTATCATTTAATATTATTTTTATTATATTTATATCATTATATAATTTATTTAATGGATTATTTATAATTGTTATTTTTTTATCTAAATCAATTAAATTTGCTGATAAATTAACAAAATCAGCATAATCATTATTTATTAATTCAATCATTGATGTACGTAATACTTTTAAATATAAACCTAAATCATCACGTATTATTTCTAAACTTCCAACATTACGGTGCTCTTGTAAGAATTTATCAACTGAAAATGATTTCTAAAAAGAAAATAAGATAATAATTAAAAATAAAATTAATTAATTAATTATATTTACCATCATAAAATCATTTTTATCAAAGCATAATTCATTTGGTAATGATTGAAAAATATCATCGAATTTAGACATGATTATCAACGGACTGTTATCACTTCCTATTGGAAACTAAAAAAAAAAAAAATCAGAACAATTAGGTTATGTTAACAATTGACACATCACCAAAACAAAATAAAAATAAATATTAGCATATAAAAATACCTTTTAACTACTTATTATTATTATTCTAATCAAAATAATATTTATTCTTAATTAATTATTAATATATTTATTCTTTTAATTAGTTTTAATTAAAACATAAATAAGAAAAGAGAACAAAAAACAAGAAATTCTGACATTTATAAGATTAAAAACAAAAAAAAAAAAAACTATTTCGTAAAAGTTGTAGAACCCATGTATACAAATGTACTAAACATTTATTATTATTATTAAATTTTATTTATTAACTACTTATTATACAATTAATTCAATTTATTTAATTAAGTAATTATTTGAATTAAAACTGTTGCTTAATAACAAAAAAAGCAGTTGTTTATTCGCAAATGAAAAACTTTTTAATTAAATACAAAAATCTATTACGCTTAAAAAATAATTAAAATTTAAATAAAATAAATAACCGGTACCAACATAAGGAAAACAAAAATTCTTTTTTATTTCAAAACTTCTAAAATACTTTGCTAATGTATTTTTTTTTTATTATTATTATTCAATTTGTGAAAACAACTCGCTAATGTAAAAAATAAAAAATGATTTGTTATTAAATGTCACCAAAAAAAAAAAAAGAAGAAAAATAATTAATTAATTAATTAATTATTTAACAAATTAACAGAAGAAGAAAAAAAATAATAAATTAAATCTGTTTTTACTGTTAATTAAGTTCAGAGTTTATTGTAAATAAATAAATAAAAAAAAAAATTATATAAGTTCGTTTGTATTTTGTATTATAAACAGCATAAATCGCAAACAAATAAATAAATAATTAAAAAAAAAAAAGAGAAAGGAGAGAAATAAACTAAAATGAAACGCAGATTTAATTATAATAATAATAATAAACGTTTTATAAATACAACACAATTAATAAATGAACGAAGTTATAATGATGTACGTAGAATATTTACGAGTCGTTTACAAACATCACCACAATTTTTGGATAAATTGGAATATGATGGGGAATTGATTGGACATAATGGGTGTGTAAATTGTTTAGATTGGAGTGACAACGGAAGGTAAACAAAGTGATAATAAAACAAGAAAAAAAATAGAAAAGAAAAATAATGGAAATTTTTTTTTTTTAGATTTTTAGCATCCGCATCGGATGATTATCATGTTATGATATGGGATCCGTTTCGTCTTAAACGGATGACAGTTATAAAAACACCACATCATGGTAACATATTTTCTGTTAAGGTTTGTGTATTTTGTTTTTTTTTTGTTATTATAACAAATACTAATTAATCATCATAAATCATTTTAATTTTATTCTATTTTAGTTTATACCAAAAAGTAATAACTCGTTAATTGCAACCGGTGCTGGTGATAGTAGTATTTGTGTTTTTGATATAAATCGTGAGAACGTACCTATATATAATTGTGTATGCCATAGTCTAAGAGTGAAACGTTTAGCTACCGCAACAGATATACCGAATATGTTTTGGACAGCCGGTGAAGATGGTTTAGTGTTGTATGTACCATAAATACCTTAACAGTATTATAGAAAGAATATTTCGATATTTAATTATAAAATTAAATAAAACCGTTTGTTTTTTTCTTCTTCAGACAATTAGATATACGTGAACCACACGATTGCGGTACAACCGATAATAAAATTGCATTAATAAATTTAAAAAATACTTGCGGTGTTTATGCCGAAGTTAAATGTGTTACGATAAACACTAGACGTCCTGAATTAATTGCAATTGGCTCTAGAGATTGTTATGCCCGTTTATATGATAGACGTATGATCAAATTAAATACAATTTATTGTGATAAAAATATTACAGAGAATATTGGTTGTGTCAATTATTTTAGTCCGGGCCATTTAAATACACCAACAAATCCAGATTATCATTGTTCAATAACATATTTAACATTTAGTCCTGATGGTAATGAATTGTTAGTTAATATGGGTTCCGAACATATCTATTTATATGATATAAATAAACCTTGTGTGCCATTAGTACTAAAATTACCATTTGCCGATCCTTGTGAAGAGTCTAAAAAGGATTTAAATAAACGTAAATTACCTGAGAGTATAGAAACTGATAAAAAATTGGTAAATAAATATATTTTTCACTTCGATTCTATTAAATTTTAATTAATTTTTAAATAATTTCTGTAGGCTAACGTAATGCTGGAGAAGAGACACTTTTTAAAAGCTATCGATAAGTATTCGGAATTAATAGAAAAAGCACCGGAATGTCCAACATTATTTTTAAATCGTGCAACAGCGTTAATGAAACGTGGATGGTACTTTTTAGAAATCTTTCATCATTATCCTTGTTATTAATTAATCGAAATTTTTGTTTTAGGTATGGAGATTTTTATGCTGCCTTCAAAGATTGTAATATTGCGATACAAAAAGATCCAACATATATTAAGGCGTACTTTCGCCTGTCACGTTCCTTATTTGCGCTTAATGATATTCCAAAAGCACAATTATGTTTAGATGAATTATATCGTTTGTTCCCCAAATTCAAAAACGATGCTAGTTGTCGTATGTTACAAAAGGATATTGACCGGGCACTTGTAGAGAATAGTACTACAGATTCAACGAATAACATTAATGAAGCGGATATTGATCAAATACCAGCATACGAATATGTAATTAATGAAAAGAAAAATTTTTCAATTTATAAATTTAATTTTAATTGAATTAGGAATGGCGAAAAAAGGCTAAAGATTATAATGAAAGATTTGTTGGACACTGTAATACAACGACTGATATTAAAGAAGCGAATTACTTTGGTAAAGATGGCAAACATATAGTTGCTGGGTAATCCATATTCAAAATTAAAAAATTGTTTTTTCCTCTTAATAAAATATTTTTTTTTTTTAGATCAGACGATGGTAATATAATTATATGGGAAAGGCCTACAAATGTTGTAAAATATATTTATCAGGGTGATAATGCGATTGTTAATTGTGTACAGCCACACCCGTATATATGTGTTTTAGCAACCAGTGGCATTGATAATGAGATTCGTTTATGGAGTCCTCTGGATAAGGTACGGATTTTCCATTATTTATGTTTTGAAAATTAATTTTTTGTTTCTATATTTTAGCCAAAAGAAGTGAAACGGCATACAAATGAGTCAATAGATATTGTTATAAGAAATAATCAAAAACGTATGCAAAGAGATGCATTTATCAGGAATCCAATCAATTCAAATATATTAGCAAATGATGCATGCACGACTAATTAAATATTATTATTATTATTATTATTATTATTTTCTTTATTATCCATTTTATATATATATTATTATTATTATTACTATTTAATTTATTAATATATATATATTAATATATATATATTTTTTAATTATTGAAAATGAATTTAAATTAAAAAACGGAAAAACAAAGAATTTTTTTATTTTTTAATTTTTGTGGTAGAAAAAAACCTTTTTTTGTTATTGGAGAAGTAAAAAAAAAACCTTTCAATTTCCAAGAATTTATTATTTTTAGTGTACTAATTTTTAACATGTGCATGTGCTGCCAATATATCTACAAATTGTAACATTATTATTTCGAAACAAAAAATGAATCTACTTAAATCGTATTGTATACCGTGGTATTAAATTACAAATAAATGTCTAAATAATAATAAAAAAAAAAAAAAAGCAAATCAAATAATTATAATAATCGATGAGAGGATAATTATTTTAAGAAGAAATAAATAAATTGTTTGTAAATATATAATTTTTTTTTTTCTTATAAAAGTTTTGATAAATTTTATTTGTAGCCAAGTTTCTTCAACAGCTGCGGTGTCCGAGTGGTTAAGGAGATGGACTTGAAATCCATTGCGTTCTGCGCGCACAGGTTCGAATCCTGTCCGCAGCGTTAATTTTTTTTTCTGTTTTATTTATTATTATTTTTTTTTTTACTTTCATTGCTTTGAAGTGATTTTTTTTTTCTTAATTGCTAGTTGCGTATTGTTTTTAATAGTTCATATAAAAACGAATTGTTAGACTAACCTTGTTATACTTACAGACAGACTTAACTGTTTAAAGGCTTTTAGCTGCTTTACAATTTTCCCCATCAAAAACCTTCTTAAAACACAACACACAGTATAGCCACAGGCGTACAGGGAAATCATAGAAAAAAATAAATTAAAAACACCGACAACACACAAAACAAAATTTAAAATAAATAATTAAAATAATTAAATTTATTTGTAACATAAAAATATCCGCAACAACATATAATAAATGAATATAAAAAATAATTTAATAAGAAAATTTGAAAGGGAAACAATTTTCATTTTATAAAAATACATAAAACAAAAAAAATTTCCCCTTATCTAAGTTTTTTTTTTTTTTTTTTACATAAAATTTTCTTCTTCTTTAAATCGCTCAACTAATTTACTTTTTTTTGTTTAATTTTATTTTATTTAACATGATTGTCTGTTAAAATATTTTCTAAGACATTTTATAATAATAATAATAACAAGAATAGAATAAAATAAGAAGTTAATTAATGAAATTTAATTAAAAATTAACAAAATCACAACACAAATATATATTATTATTATTTATTTAAATATTATTAAGTTGAAAGCTTTAAAGCTTTAACGTTTATTTATGAATTGATTACAGCTTTGTTAGAAACGGATGAGCAATAATTCGCTGTCACAGGAACAATAATTAATCCGTAAAATATTGGGAATATTATTTCCCCATGCATGAAAGGGTTTTTTTTTGCGTTTATGGAAAACCTCGTGCATTTATTTTCCCTACTTTTTAGTAATAAAAAATTGTTGTTATAGCAACGCAAGCAACTTTTTTTTTTTTTTGCTTCATAATTATTGCCGCGAATAATAAAAATTTAATTAATTTTTTATTAATAACATTGAAAAGGTATTTATTAAGTTTTATTATTAATTTGTAAGAATTTATTATTTGATATGCTTTAAGTTAAGATAAATATTTTTATTAATAGAGAAATTAAAAAAAACAACGAATTTTAGTTTATCTTGAAGAACCACGTGAAAAAAAATGGCGAACGTTTTTTTTTTTTCTTTCTTTAATTGTGCATATAAAAATGTATTTTTATTTGTTGCCCATTTATTTATTTAACTATTTAATTATGAAAAAACATTTACTTTTATTTAAACTAATTATAGATTAAAGAAAAAAATTAAATTAAATTAATTATTTAATAAACAAATCTATATATCACCTTTGTTTTCCATTTATCTTTTCTTTATCCATATTCATATTTTTTTTTTTTTAATTTATCGTTAATTATTATTTTATTATTTATAAACATTTATTTATTTATTTATTATGGTAAAGCTTTTAATTTCTTTTAATTAATTATAATAATAATAATTTAAAATTAAATTCAAATACGACGTTAAATTTATTTACAATGTGCGGGTTGTAAAAAAAAAATGTATCTAGTTCGACATTTTTGACTTTAGTTAAGTTCTTTTTTGCGATTATAGCGCAGCAAAGTATTTTTTTTGTTATCGTTTTTATTTAACTAATGTTCACACCGCAAGTGTTTGCGTAACAGCGAAAGAATTTCTTAGACAAGACCAAAATTAATAAAAAAAAAAAAATTAATTTGATTAAGATTTTTGTTTTGATTTTTAATTATTTTCTTTTTTACTTATATTTTCAGAGCCAATTTGAAAATATATTTTAATTAAAAAAGAAAAAAATCTTAATCAAACTGATTTTTTATTTGTTCAATAAATTTCCTTATTTCGTTTTCAAGGTTTGTGCCCTTGTTGATTAGTCTTGACTAATTCAAGTGCATCTTGAGAATTTTTAAATTTAATAACTTTTTTTTTAATAAATTTAATATTTTAATTATAAAGTTAAAGGCAAAGGGGTGAAAAAGGATTATTAATTATTTAATTATTAAATTTATTTCAATTAAAGCATTTTAAGTTATATATATATATATATTTATATAAATATTTTCCCTTAAGTTGTTTATCAAAATTAAGTTTGTTATACAAAAATAATTAAAATCAATTAACAAGAAATTTTAATTTAAAACATTTAACAGAATGACGATAATATTCTTACTAAGTGATAAACATAATTTAATTATTTATTTAAATAATTGGGACGGTTTTATTATTAATGGAAAACAAAAAAAAAAAAAAACATCTAAAACTCGAAAGGCAAAAAAATTATTTTTCTTTTTTCTAAAATCATTAATGGTCTTAATTCTTCGTTGTATTATTCATTTATATTAATATTTAAATATTTAATTATTTAATTAATTCTTTAAAGAAACCACTTAAGTATTCTTTTGCTTTTAAGTGTTTTTAATTATAACACAAAAATAATAAATGTAACAAAAATTTTTCATTATGACATTGGTTTGCTTTACAAAAAAAAAAAAAAAAAAAAAAAAAATATATAAAAATTTCGACTTCAGTAAAGGCGCAAACCAAATGTTTCTCGGATATTAACCGATTAATTAAAAATACAACACACGTAATAATTCTATATTAAAGTTAATTAATTATTATTTATATTCATAAATTATTAAACAACCATTTGTAGACAATAAAAATAAAAAGTAATAGATAAAAAAAGAATATTATTTAATTAATTTTCTATTTTATGGTCCCCAAAACTAATTAAAAAAAAAATTTACAAAACAAAAAAAAAATCCCCGAACAGCTACAATATACAAAATAACTAAGCTGATTAATTTTTTAATTCATTAATCCACTAGATTAAATATTAAATTTTAATTTTTTTTTTTAATATTATTTTAATTAAAGCAATTTTTCACCTTTTTTTTATCTTCTTAAGTATATAAAAAATATTTTGTTTTGTATTAATTTTTCGTTGAATTTAATTTAATTTTTTAATTTTATTTTTTCATTACTTGGTCAATTTTTTTTTTTTAAAGTTATATAACAAATAAATTAATGATTAATAAAAAAAAGGTAATTAATTAATTACAAAAAATTAAGTACATTTACGATTATTTTTGATTAATTAAATAATTTAGAATAAAAAATTATACCAGTTAAGTAGATATATCGATTAATTTAGCTAAAACGCACTCTAATAATTCTTTACTCTTTGTTTCTTATTTTTAATTTAATTTTTCCAAGAGATGTCACACTAAACACTAAATGCTAAGTACTATCATCTGATGGGTACATTGTGATGACAATGTTTTTTTTTTTTTTTTTTCTTTAATTGATAAAATCCTTTCCTTTACTATGATTTGATTAATTAATATTACTTGTCTCATCATCCAATGATGTTTCACATGTTAAATCACTATTCGAACTTGGTACACCTTCGGTAACTGATGGTAATAAATTATCATTTGACATTTGCCTAGAAAAACATTCATTCATTAAAAACTTGTTGTTTTAAGTTGATTATAAATGATAGTAAAATGTTATGTTGCATACCTTCCATCAGCTGTTGTATGATATGCACCAGGCGCCGAATTAGATCTACCAGCCCTGCTGAAACGTTCCAGTCTAGAGCCACCACGTTGTGGTGCTCTACCAGATACACCACCACGAGAAAAGGGATTTTGAAAACTATGTTTCTTCAACATTGTTTTTATTAATATTAATGTATCTAATTTTGGTATGCTCTTAACAACCGAATGTATATCCTCATCGCTTATTTGTACCAAGCGACAATTTTCCTCCTCAGACGGTAAAGGGTATGCATCAGTTGCTGTTACCCAGGGATGTACCTACACAGAAACCAAAAAATAAATAATAGCACACAGAAAAACTTTTATTAATAAATTTTTTTTTTAGAAAATTAATGAAAATTTAAAGCGCCTCAAACAATATTAAGGAAAAACCACAACAACATTTTGTATGATGTTATTTTGAAAACATTTACCAAAGAGGTAATTTATCAAAATATGTTTATGTTGCAAAAAAAAAAAAAAAAAACAAAAAACAAAACTTGTCGATGATGATAATAAATAACAAAATAAAATAAAATAATTACGTAATATAAAACGTTAAAGTTCGCTAAATTAAAACCACATCATAATACAAAATACAATAAGGTGAAATTTCAATTTTACAATAAATATATTTTAATATGTGATTAGATGGTTTGAGTGATAAAGGTGTTTGTTGTTGATGGCTGTTGCGCTGTTTTACTTCTTCTGCTATATTTATTTTGGTTTAATAAAATTTTACATTTCGTTGTTATTATTGTTGTTGTTGTTGTTGACTGAATAATAGATTTATTTTGTAATATAAAATCATAAAAACCACTTGCTAAATATTAAATATGTTTTATAAAAAAAATTGTTTTAAACAAAATACTATAAAACGTGTTGTTATCGCGTTAGAGATACAGTTGCTAAGTTTTATATTTTTATTTTTTCTGTACAACCCTAGAACATTATGGTAATTATATCATATAGATACGCAAATAATGTTTGCCAATTAAATTATTTGCAATGAATTACGCAAGGGATAAGTTAACTTTAAAAAGTCAATAATAAAATTCCCCTTAATACGAAACGGTTAAAACAGCATTAAATATATAAAAAAGAAAAAAAAAATTGATTTACCTTCATTTGTGGTAATGTAATACGTTTATTTGGATCCTTGTCGAGCATTTTTTCAATTAAATCACGTAAATCATTACTGATGGGCGGCTGCTCAGGAAATATTAACAAATCATTTTTTATTTTTTCATATACACCTGGTACTGATTGTGCAACAAATGGTACATTGCCATAAATTAATGAATATATTGTTGCACCCAGTGCCCATATATCTGCTGCTTTACCACTATACAAATGCTGAAAATTAAAAACAAAAACAAAAAATAAAAAAAAATTAATTTCTTGCTGCTTGAAATCGTATTCTATTTTCTACTATAAAAAATTCTTTGAAAATTTTCCTTACTCTAATATGAGAAGAAAATAAAAATTAATTCACGTTTTAACGATAAAAATATTTTCATCATCCTTTACTTATTTTTATTCACTTCGTTTATTTAATCAAAATAAAATAAAAATAAAAATGAGAAAATTATTTCATTTCATTTCGTTACGACGTTACGTTTTGTACAGTACAAAAAAAAAAAAAAACAAAAACAAAAACAAAAATCGAAAACAAAACCAAAGGAAAGGAAAATAATCGCAAAATGTTAGATTAAAAAAAAAGGAGGTTTAAAGGAAATACAGAAATACAGAGCGAGAAAGAGTGTGTAGGATAAAATGTAATTTATTCATCTTATTATTATTATTATTATTATTATAACTTATAAAAATCTCAAGGATGCCGCCTTAGTTTAATGTAAAATTATTCTCGTTTATTTTTTTTTTTTTGTTTTTATTAATAAAATTGATTGACGACAATATGAAAATGCACTTAAATTGATATCACTTGCATTGTTTGTTTATTATACTTAAATGTATTAAATTGTGTTGTTTGTAAAATGTGCAAAAAAAAAAAAAGGCAAAAAGTTAAATTTATTATACGTACTTGTCCTGGTATAAGTGTTTCTGGTGCACGAAATGCTGGTGTTCCTGCTGTTGAGCCATTATTCATTGCCGCATCCTCACCCAAAAACTCATTACATACACCTAAGTCGGCAATTTTAACTCGCCCACACTCACCAAGTAATAAATTACCCGGCTTTAAATCACCATGGATAATACGTTGATAATGTACTGCATTGAAATTTAATTAAATTATTATCATCATTATTATTATTATGATTGTTATGCAATTGGTAAAATACTTACAATATTCTAAACCTAGAAGTGAATCACGAAACACAGACCATGCCCGTTCTTCGGCCAACGGACGTTCATTTGGTATACTTAAAACTTCACCTTCGGTTACTAATTCAAATACTAAATACAATGAATCTTCCAATGGGTCATCAAGTACCTCAATTAATTTTACAACATTGGGATGATCTAATTTTTTGAGTACAGCAATCTCACGATAAACCCGATCTAGTGGTGAGGTACCACGTTTTGGGCCACGTCCCATTAAACCAGCTTTACGTAATAACTTTCTTTTTGATAAAATTTTCATCGCATAATGTGTTGAATCCTCTTCTGAATATGCTAATTTTACTAAACCATATGAACCCTTTTTTGTTTGTTTGTTTGTTTGTTTGTTATTGGTTTTCCAAGATAAAATAAAAAGATAAAAAAAAAAAAAATGAAAATGAAAATTTCCTTTTCGGTTTTTTTTTTATTTTATTATTATTATTATTATTAGTTTCTTATCATTATTAAACACAAAAAGAAAAAAAAAGGGGAAAAATCTAATCCGAATATTATCCGAATTTTTTTCCCTTTAAGCGCTTTATAACGAAAGAATTTTCTGGTTTAGTTTTTGGAGAAATTAATGAACAAAAACAAAATCAAAATCAATTTTTATGTTTACCTGTCCAATTTGATCCATTAATTTATATTGATTCAATTGTAGAAAGCTGCCTGATTGTTCGATAGATACACGTCTTGATTCACGTAATGGTGCACGCCTTCGTCCAGATCTGGGACTACCATATGGACTACCATACGGACTATATGGCACATTTGGATAAATTGGTCGTGACTGATGATCAAGTGATTGTAATTTTGGTAATAATGTTTTATAATTTGTTGACGATTCATTTTGATTGGTAATTGATGATGGTTGCTGTTGTTGTTGTTGTTGTTGCTTATTATTATTATTAATTAATGGAACAATAATAATACCACTAGAACCACCTACACCAATACTATTATTACTTAACAAACTATTATTATCATCTATACATATATAATTATCCGTTTCAATTATTGTCGAATCAACAATATCTAAGGATTGGGTTTTGGGTAATAATTTAATATGTGATGGTAGTGCAATTAATGGCGTTGATTCACCGCACATATACAATGGATGATGATATTGCTTTGCTAATGTTTTTGATACTATTGTAGTATTATAGTGATGTTGGGTAGTTGGAATTTTGATTGTATCAATTGTACCTTTAGTTGTCGATGTTGTCGTTGGTGTTATTGGTCTAATTGTTGTTTTTCCTATTGCACCATTATTTTTATCATTTAATTCATCATTTATATTTAATTGTTCCATTGTTAATGTATTTATTTTATCTAATTCATGTTCTTCGTTAGATTGTTGCTGCTGTTGTTGTTGCTTTTGAGGCTGTCGCAACACATTTGTTATTGGCATAGTTGTTATTAAATTATTATCTTTTGTTATAACAACATCACTATTCGATGTTGTGGTTTGTGTGGTTGGTGTTGTTGCACCACTAACCGAACTATTTGCACTGCTGCTTCCACTACTATTACAACTGCTTGTACTTGTGCTACTATTACGATCCATATCCATGGCTTTATGTCTAGAAAAGTAAAATAAAAAATTATTCATTCTTTACACTGTAATCAATAAAAATGGTTTTTTAATATGGTTCCTTTTTTTTTTTTTTTTTTTTTTTTTTTGGTTTATCTTCATATTTTTGATAATAAAATAAAGAAAATGAAGAAAAAACCTAATAAAACGGACGAATGTCATAAAATAATCTTGAATTTATATTCCGACACACATGTGACCCATCTATATACTTAGGTTACTGGATTTCTGCTATAAAAAGTAGAAGAAACCAACCAAAAAAAAAAACATTTAATGTTGCGAAACAGATCAAAACCAGACCAGTGTCACAAAATTTAAGTACCCGAATTAAAAGTAAAAACGACCCAAAAACGACCTCTCCGTTTCGTTTGAATTTTTTAAAGAACTTTTCGAAGAAGAGAGAAAAAAAAACATAAATATTCCGTTGCAAAAAAAAAAACGTAAACAGAAAGTTTATGTGTGTGTGAATGGAATAAAGTAATCTTCACACCTTCAGAGGTGAAAATAACAAAACGAAATAAAACTTTTAAAAGTAATAATAAAAAAAAAATGCATAAACAACAGCCAAACATAAGTCAAGGAATAAAGCGGAAAAATAGAAGAAAACAAGCAAACAAACAAGAAAAAAAATAAAGAAAAGAAATGTTAAGCAGGAAAAACCATTTTATTGTTGTTGAGAGGAGTAAATATAGTAAAAAATAAATTTAAAAATAATTGACATAGATATATAGAGTAGAGAAAAGTGCATCAAACAAAGTGAAAAAAAAAAATAATAAAAACCACAAGAAGATGAAGAAGAAGAATAAAAAACTTTTTAATATGCACTTTTTCTCGGTATTCTGTTGCTGCTGCTGTTGCTGATGCAGCTTGTTTTTCAAAATGCTTTGCGTTATTAATTCAAAAACAAAGATGTTTGTTTTATAGAAATATTATTTACTTTTATATTCTATATTGTTTTCTGTGTTTTTTTTTTTTTTTTTTTTACTAGACTCTTTCCAAATCATTAAAGGTATTTAAAAAGCCAGCAAAGGTAGAATACTTGTAGCACCAACAGCAGCAATAGCAACAGCAACAGCAAACAATCAAATAGGTGTTGTGCATTGTTTCAACAATTAAATCATTTTTTTTTTCCATAATTAATATTTTACATTCTTTGTACACATTTTTTTTTTTTTTTTGTTTTTTAATTAAATAAAGACAGATAGGTAATTAAAAATGACATCGACTTTGTTAAGTAAAATAAAAGTAAACAAGAACAAAATGACCACAATAAATAATCCAAGTGGCATAATTATTTTATCAAAGCTGTCAACGTCACGCAATTTTAACTTTATCCATTAATTGCATATTTATTTATTTAGTTTTTCTTTTCTTCCTCTTCTTTCATTTAATTCGTTCTTATTTCTTGCTATTTTTTCTTGCTAATATTATTAAGCCTATGAGTACACGTTTTTTTTTTTTTTTTTAACTTGAATTTAAAATTAATTTTTTAATTAAATTAACTGGAAAAACATAATTCTATATTAAAACAATTTAAATTCAATTATTAATTGACAGTTTGTTATGTTTTTATTAAAATAATACGAATTAATTCTAATTAAATTAAGTAAAAAAAACGCTTTTACGCAACACCATCTATGGGTGCAGTAAGCTAACTATGTTTAAAGGTTTTTTTTTTCTCGTCACATTTTTTTTTTCTTTTTTTTTTAGATCATTTACTTTCAATCAGTTTAATATTTATTTCAAATAATTTTCTTAATTGACAGTTTTTTATGTAACAATACAATATATAAATATATATATTTTTTAAATTAAATAAATAATTAGCAGATAGATTGACAAGTTAATTATACCAGTTATGCCAGGTCGATTACTTTACGATATTTTTTTTTTTATTTATTTATAATTATTCTTGTGACTGCAGTAACGATTCTTAATGCATTTCCATAATAAAATCAATGATTCGAAATTGAATTGAAACTTTTAATAATAATAGTAAATTGATGTCTTAAGGTAAGATTTTTTTATATGAAACGTTCGGTATTAACACTGATGAGACATTTTGAATGACATTATAAAGTTTTAAACTATTATTTCATTACATAAAAAAGTTAAGTAAAGTAACTGAAAAAGGTCATACACTATGTCTGTTTTATCATAATATTAGTCTTCTATAATAGATTAATTCTATTTGTAAGACAACCCGTCTTTAATAATATTTTACAGTTAAATTAAATTTAATCTAATTAATTAAAAATTACCGCCATCTCTTGATGCAACGTGTGAACGAAATAACAAAAATTATTTTACAAACCTTTGAATGTCACCAATTCTAGGTGCTCGTTGATTACGACAACCAGGTGCTGCCCCATCGCTCCACAGTGTACTGGCTGTAAAAAAAAAATAAAATAAATAAAATAAATGAAGAAAAAAAGAAAATTTTAATTTAATTGTCTTAATTTTTAAATTTTAACGCCACACACAAATATTTTATGATAATTTATGCTTATTTTTCTGACAACTATTAACAAATCATTTTTTTTGTTTTTTTTTTGTTTTTGCTTTGATTAAGTTATTAAAAATTATTTATTTTACCAATTTTTTTTTTTTTTTTTTACTTTTACTCATAGTGTTTTGTTGTTTTCTTGTGTCATTTTTAGACGAATTGAGGTTACTTTAATAATAATAAAAAAAATTAAAAAATTATTTAATTTTTAAAAAATCATGTGGAAACGTTTCAACAAATCTTTGGTAATACAGGGCATGGAATCTTATAAGGTGTGTTTAAGAATTTATAAATTTATTTATATTATGTTTTAATAATTTTTAATACATTCTGATAAGAAGAAATAATAATTATTGGTGAAAGGCAATTCTTTATAAACATTACAAACTGCCAATTATTATATAATTATTTTAATTAAAAACAAAATTATCATATTTTAATATGTCCCGAATCTAATATAAAAATTTACTTAAATGCACGTATCCGCTATATACATACAGCTATAAAACTTTTGCTTTTATTACAATTAATCATAATGAAAAAAATTTAAAAAAAAAACTTTACAAAGTATTAATTTGTTGTAAAATAATAAAATTAAAATAAAACAAAAATACGCATAAAAGTGAAAGGGAAATAAATTGAAATTTACTTAAAATTTAGAACAAAAAAATAATATTCTGTGGGTTACTAATAGACAGGAAATTGGTGGTAGCAACTTTTTTTTTTTTTTTTTTTTTTTTAATTATTTAATTAACTTTGTCTAGCCATAAAGCATAGATGAAAATTTGTTTTTATTTTTGTTGACTATTAATAAATGTCATGCGATAAAAGCTTTTTGAATAGAATTTACCTAGACCCAATAAAATATTAATAAAAAAAAAACTCCCCCACAGAGTACTAAAACGAAGATACACAGAATACAGATACGATGTTTGATTCCTGTATTTAATAGCTTTTCCTTAATAACTTTTATATAATAGATGTGAAAAAAAGTGAAAAACTTTTATCAGCGTTTATTTAATCGGTTATGCTAAATGCAACATAACGTTTTTAACAGCGAAACATATCCTCAGCGACGTTACATAAAAAAGAAAGAAGAAAAAAATCGATTAAAGCCACTGCATATTATGGCTGATTAATGATTAACTGTGACACGGATATCAACAAAATATTAACAGGAGTCACAAAAATAAGAAAAAAAAAACGCGATGAAAATAAGGATTAAAGTGAAAAATAAATATTGGGTTGTGCGATTTAATATAACAAATGACGACAACGAGACGCCTCATTTTTTCTTTTATTTGTGTGTAAATTGTGTCAAAAACAATCAATCAAATAAGTTGTCTAGTTGTTACTTTTTGGTTGTTGGTTGTTATTAGTGTTGAATTTGTTTAGATTGTTTATAATTTAAATAAGTAAAAATAATAATAATTATTAACAATACATTTTATTTATTATACCTTTACGACTGATGATATTTTAATGGTATTAGTAATTAAATATGTTATCGTATGTTTAAATGGTTTTTTTTCTCTCTTCCATTCGCCACTATTAAATAATCATAAAAAAAATTAAACCATATGATTGAATAAGTATTTATCCATCTATGTTTGTGTTTACTAAATGGGCGAAAATTGTTGTTTTTCAGGGCACTACCCTTATTATAGAAGAAGTAGAAAAATTATAGAAAATCACCACACGGCAACGTTGATTATTGTGTGAATTAATTTTGAATGGAAAACGTCACATAAAAGTTTTGTAGTTTTAAACGGGGATTTCCCGATTAGAGCATTATTGGTTTGTCCATTCTGTATTAAGCTTTAACGAAATAAATGTGACATAAGGTATTTGTTTGTTCTAATTAAAATCATTGTTAATATGCTTTTGAAATTAATTATTTAAAATATTTAATCATAATAATATCAAAAAATGTGAATAAACAAAATGACATTTATGGATTATTTTTTTTTATTCATTTATTCTTATTTGATGCCATCTGGCTTTGATTTGAAATTCAGGTGTGCACACCTCAATATACATAATTTTAATTTTTCTTTAAAAGAACAAAAGAAAAAAAAAATTTTTTTTTGAGACAAAATTGACATTGGTGCAAGTGAATAAAACATTTTTGTATTTTTTTTATATTTTTGATGTAGAAAGAAGGATAATCTAAAAGAAAAATACAGAAAACATGATGAAAATTTAAGTCCCTTTTATTTTATTATTAATTATTTTACCATCATTCAACATTTTTATATTATTTTTCGTTTTTGTTTTCGTTTTCTCTTTTATTTAATTTAATTTACAGCCATGTACGTTATATATTTTCTACTTTTATGATTTAATTTAAATTTTTCTACGTTATTTATAAATGTATAAAGACAAAGTGAAATTTTCTGTATTTTCTGTACTTTTTTTTTTAATGCATAAATTACGATTTAATATAGCGAAAATATAATAATAATAATAATAATAATAATAAAAAAAAAATGAGAGAGAAGAAAAAAATAATGTTGAAAATAATGTCACTCTTATAATGCGCCCTAAACATAATGTTAAATTATTTAAATAATTAAATTACTTATGTACGCTAATGTTATACCAGTCTATATACAAATGGTATTACTAGTAATCTAAAAGTACAATGAAAAGAAATGAAAAATTATAATTCTCTAATGTTGTTAGCTACGTATAATTAAATCAACGATTTTTCTATCATTTTTTTTAATGCAATGCACTAGATAGAAGACTTTACTATAGTCACATATAAGAGTGGTAACTAAAGTTTTTTTTTTTTTTATTGTAAAATGTCTACAGTCTACACCAAATACATTATTAATTGGTTTTTTTTTTAATTTTTATTTTAGTTTAAATTTCAAATTGATTGAGTTAATGAATTTTTTTTTTGTTTTTGATTAATGGTATGTCTAATAGATGGCGTAATACTTTTAGGTTATGCGTTATTACGCAAACTGAACGCAATGTCTATTTGCAGCAGTTTTTCGTGTTCTACTAAATCTTAGCCTAATTCCATTTAAAAAAAAGAAAAAAGAAAATGAATAGGGAAGATGAGAATCATAATAAATCTGTATTATTCCAGTTGGTTATCTTTAATGCCGTGATATCGTGTTTTTTTCACATTTTTTTTTTTTTTTTTTCTTCTTCATATAATTAATTATCTTATTTAGTTGCATGATTTAAGATGCTAAAGATAATTAAACTAAAAATAAATTAATTGAATGGTATGAGAAATTATTTGTAATACAATCACTTAATACAACGATACGATAACAACGTTGCTTTAATCTATGAATAACTTTAAATATTTTTTTATTAATGAATTTTGTCATTTTTTGCGTCTAAATTTTGGTCTACTTTTGATTATTTTTTAATTGTGATAACAATACAAAAAAAAAAAAAAGAAGGTATAAACGATAATAATAGAAAATAAAAATAATATTACTACAATGGGTATTTTCTGATTGGATTACCCTTTCAACTGGGGTAATAATAATTTTGATCACACTAATTGTTATTGGATAATTAAGAGTTAACAGATTGATTTTTAGAATTTTATTGTGTTTGCCACAAAGCTTTCGTATGGAAGACATAATTCGTCACATTATCTGTCGTTGCATTTGTTTATTTAATTAAAATTCAATTCAGAAACACATTCAAGTACATTTATTGGTAATAGATAAGGTTTATGTTGCTCCTTGTTCTCCTTGTAATTTATAATTTTTTTTTCTTATCCGGAACTTTTACTTGCGATATTTAAAAAAAAAACACCGAGAGGAGATTATTATAGAAAAGGTCATAAATGATTTAGCTTAAAAAAAAAAAAAAAAAAATTAGCCATATTATTGTTGGCTAAAAAAATATTATAAATATATAATATATATATTATAAAAACAAAATAAAAGCCGAAAAAAATTGAACAAAAAAAATGAGAACAAAAAAAAAGAGAACAAAATAAAATTGAAAATGATGCTTTGTTGCCTTAAGGAATTATAGCTTATTCGAAAAGAAAAAAAAAACAATAAATCCTAAATTTTTATTTATTTTTATATCGCCATTGTTCTTATCTCGTCTCCTCTGTATTATTTGTTAATTTTGCTCTTTTAACGATAGAAAATAAACATGAAAAAAAAAAAAAAAATCTTTATTTACTTATCGCCTGGCACAATAATAATAATAATAAAAAAAAAAAACCCCAAAACCACATCCGAGGCCATCATCAAAATTGATCATTATTTATTGGCAAAAAAAAGAAAAATAGAAAAACTTTTCTGTCTTCAACACTTTTTTGTGTAGTTAAATTAAAATTAAAAATCAACTTTTGTTGATAGCAATTGAGTAAAAGTTTTTATTTATGATTATTGAAATGGATATAGGATATGGATTGGTGGTAACAGGTATAGAATGATTTTAGAAAATCGATAAGAATCTTAAATGGTAAAACAAAACAAACAAGAGTTAAACAGGTGTAGGCGGTGACGACGATGAATGATGAATTTTCCTCCTTTACCTCTTTTTTTTAAATTTTTTTTTAAATAAAAATGTTAGATAAACACTTTTCAGTCACCGATAAATAGGTTTACCAATTGTCTTTCAACTGTGTTGTTCTTTTATTTATTTGTTAAATGTCAATTTAGACGTGAAAGTAGGAGAATGTAGACAATATAAAATAAAGATGAAGAAGAAGATGTGAAAAATCTTGTTAAAATGTTTTGTTGATTTAACTTTTTGGTAAACAAAAAGCAGATAATAAAAAAAAAAGTTTATAGAAGTAGAATAAATAAATAATAGGACGTAAGGAAAAAACGAAAAAAAATATAAAATTTCTGATTACACCTGTCAATCAATATTAGGTTTAAAAAAAAAAAAATTCAATTTGCTATTGTTCTTCTCTGTTAAAAAATATAAATAGATTTCGATACAGGATATGCAGATGATCTTATTCAACGGAATTAATGCACACAAAAAAAAAAAAATAAATAAATAAATAAAATAAACTTGGTACATGCAAGCAAGTAATAAAATTTTTGGGTAATAAACTAAATGCTGAAACTGAATAATCAATTATTTAACATAATTGGACACCGTGCGAAAATGTTTTTGTTTAAAATAAATATAGAAAGACGGGAAATCAAGATAACAAACAAAAAAGAAAAGACGGTGACCTGATTTGACATTTAAGTAATAAAGAAAGAAAAAGAAAAAGGCCATAAAAAAAAAACCAGAAAGAAATGAATGAAAAAGTTTAATCACTTAAAACCATTCCCCATTATAATTGATTTTCTTCAGATTTCATCTCTTTATGTTCTGTTTAACACCCACATATTTATTACATTTTATTGGTAATAAACTGTATTGACGTCATCATTAGGCAAAGCCTTTATTGGCTCATCGTTTGACTTAACAAAATGTCAAAAGAATGGAATAGAAATTCAACCCTTCAATATGCTTAATTTAATGTTTTTAAAATTTGTTTGATTGGTAAAATTGAAGCGGATATTTTATAGAAGAATTTTAATGAGATTTTATAATGGAATTGTTATTACAATTTACGATGTATCTGTTTAGCAGAATATTATTGTACGCTCAAGGGAGTTTATTCGATATTGCATGTGTAACAGAATAATAGGCCCATGAGAATTAATTACTGCATTCACTTGGAACGATGGATGTTCCTTTTTCTTCTTCCTAGTCTTTGGTTTTTTTTTTAACAAATTTTTATTTTTGTTTTTCCTGATATTCTTCTGAATATATCTGGGCTTTATGTTCGCTTGTTGCCAGATAAATATTCATAGTTTCTAGTGTTAATAACTTAATAATCATAAACAGCCATACTGTACTCAAATATTCAAAACTTGGATACCCTCTGGATACCTAAGAGGCTTTTATTTAACAAAAAATTTAAGTTGTCATATTTTTTAGAAGTAAAAAAAAAAAAAAAAAACTTTTGACTTTTTGTCATTTGTGTCAAAAGTGTGCAAGAAGAAAAAAGGCAAAAACAAAAATTCCATATTATACGTTAAAATATAGCAAAGTTCAGAAATTTGTATCGTTAACGTTAAAACCTACACGACAAAGTTGTAAAATTTTATAAAAAAAAAAAAATGCTTTCGTTATTCTCTTTAAATAATAATAATAATAATCATATTTTTGAACATATTTTTTCTCTAAACACGACAAAATTTGATCAAGAAACAATAAAGAAAATAATAAATAATTTATTACAAAATATTTAAAATATATATTTTTTTTATTTATAACAAATTTTTTTTATTATCATTTTGTTAGGTACTTAATATGTACTTAGTTCAACGTGTATATGATAAAATAAAAACAAATAATATATTCGATTTACACATTTAATAATAAATGCATAAATAAAATAAAATAAGAAATCATAAAAATAACGCATAAATTTATTGTACAAATATAAATAAATAAATAAATAAAATGTAATATTTTTTTTTGTTGACTTCATCTGATGCCATGTCTTGTTCTGTTATTATATACATATATATATATATATATATATATAAGACGGTAAAAACAATAATCCACCAGTTTCTGGGATAATAACATATCAATTTTATTTTATTTTCTTATATAAAATACTTAAGACAACATAAAAAAATGGGAGGTGGAAAAGTTTTTACTTTATTTTCTTTATTTAAAACGGAAAAGAAAATAAAGAAAATTTAATTCCAAATTTGATCTATGTAGTGTAACAAGACGTCTTGTAGTACTATACGGATAAATGTATCAAAAAATTGTCATCAATTTTAAAGGATCAGAAAAAAAAAAGAGCATTGACTTTGTATTTTCTGCTTTTTTTTTTTTAGCTTTTTTTCTGCAACAAAAATGAAATAAGTTAAGCAGAAAAAATATTCTTTATTGTGTGTATATATTTATAAATGAAAATTTAATGATTTTATATTGAATTATGAAAAAATATAAAAGGAGATGAAACATAAATAATAATGGAAAGTAGAAAAAAAAAACCAATAATAAATAAAATTGATGAGGTAAAAAATTGAAAGAAAAAAAAAAAATAAACAATGACTGCATTTTGATATTATATTTATGTAAAGTAAAATATGCTAATGATAGCAGCATTATTGTTAACTACAAAAAGAAAGAAATATTTTCTTGTTATTTCAATAGTGGACTGTAGATACTTTATGATATTATCGTAATAACGAGAGAAATTTACAATTTACAATTGTGAATACAGATTTTTTTTTCTTTTTTTAAGATTATTAACTATGCGAAGGGGGACACTGATAATTATAGTTTAAAAAAAAAAAAAAAACAATCGCTTAATTGCAGATTAAAGCTTAGTAAAACAGTTCAAATTTTTACTAGCTTTTAGAGGATTTCAGGAGTTCTTGAGAACTACGGTTGTTGCTACACTTAGTTTTTTAAACAAATGAAAATCAGATTTCATCATAATAAATCAGAATTCCTTTATATTTTAATGTTAAAAAGTTTCTTACGGTGAAAGGTATGCAAATGATAAGGGAATGTAATTATTTACACGGATATTTACACGCACACGAGAAACTACATTTTGCGTTCTGTTAATTATTGATTTTCATAATTAACTAACTATTAACGTACCCTTGAAAATTGATGAATTATTTTGAAATAATTCGTTTTTTGGTTACTATAGAAACGCCAATTACAATTGATGAAAACAATAAAGTAAAACACATATAAACCCCAGTCCCCCAATATGTGGGGATAAATAAGAGCGAGCTATTCGATTGCAAACTTGTTATATACAGAAACAAAGTAATAACGGAATTAGATTCCATTTTTAATTGCAATTAATAATAAAAATTGCGAAAGAAATTGAGTTTTTAATTAATTTTTTATGTTTTAATTTTCGTTCTTATGTATTGGAGTGAGGTTGGTTGGTTGGGGTGGGCTAAATTAAACCTGGAAAAACTATAAAACGTTTCAGTAGTAAGCAATTAGTAATAAGTTTTGTTCTTTTTTTTATAAAGAATTAAAGAAAGATTTCTGTTGAGTAAATATTTTCGGATTATTAATATCATCGTTTCAAATAGGTATGGAAATGGGGGAAAAACAAAATAATTTATTTACTAAAACTAATTGCATACTGAGTTGAGTTGGAATTATTTTGTTACGATTATGTCCCATCCCCTATTACACATTATAAAGTCAAGAAAACTAAACAGAAAATTAGATTTGAAATTAAAAAAATTTGTCAACGTTTCACAATTGACATACAAACATTTTTGGGGTTTGGTGTTTCTACACCAACCAGAAAAACACACACAAACTTTTGCTATTTTTAAATTATTTTTACTACCCTTAATAGAGAGAGGGAGAGACAGAGTAGCGTTTTAGTTAAACTTTCGATTAATAATCAAATAAATTTTTTTTTTTTTGTTTTTTTGTGACCCCCTAACTATAACTAATTTAAAACTATAGGTGGTAAAACTTTTAGACGAGTCAAATTGTGCGAATATAGCTTTTATAAGCTTTATCCTTCAAAATGCAAAAAATAACAAAAAAAATTCAAATCAATAACCAACTGGAAAATTTGTTTAGTTTTTTGTTTTGTTTTTGTTCTCTTTCTCTCGCTCTACATCAATTTATAAAGTTATTAAAAAATTTAATAAATGTTGACCAGTCCAATAACAACTCTTAATCATTTTTTCACTGTTTTTTTTATGACATTAAATTGATTAAATTGTCATCAAATCAATACGAATTTATATTACAAAATATTTATAAAAGTTCATATTTGATTTTTCTGTTTTTTTAATTTAATCTACCTTAATTATTATTAATTTGACCAAAATTATGGTTTTATTAATTATAGTTATTATAAAAAAAAAATTATTTTTAATCTTAATGATTTAATTAATTGTTATTTTTAGGTTCTGTTATTGAAATTGTCCTTCTGAAACAAGGTGATGTTTTATAACCGGTAAGAACCGATAAATGTATGGATTAACCAATACCGTTTCATGTAAGTTTTAAATTTTAATTAATCTTTAGTAACTGTGGCTATAATTGTATAAAAATGTTGAAAGTTTACTCTTGGTAATCGACATTAAAAAGTAACCAACCATATAGCTAAAACAATAAAGTTTGGAAAGTATTTCTCAAAAGAAAAACAATAAAGTTTAAAAGTTATTGTTGCTGGTAAACTAAACAAGGATTTGTAAATGTTATTTATAAATATAATGCAATAATAATTAATCCCTAAAGTATGATTATTACTTTTATTATTATTACATTTGTGATGCAAGTCGAATGTATAGTAAATTATGCCATGAAAACTTTAGTAAAACTTTCATCGCGACATTTAAAGTTTCTCATATGAAAAAAACAATTTTTTTCCCTTATTTTAATATTTTAATTTTTAAATACAATGGGTGGTTTAAATGTTATAAATTTATGGTAAAATATAAGTGTGATAAAAGGAGATTTTTCTAAGTTTAAAGTTTTATTTTACTTTGCTTTCTTCTGTGTCGTTTTGTTTTTTTTTTTTGTTTTTTCGTGTGGGAAAGACGTACAATAAAAATTAATTTTGTATTTTTTTTTTTTTTGTTAATTTTCTTAACTCACAACATAAAGATTAACAGGGTAATACAATATTATTTTATTTACTTTTAATTTAATCTTTTTTTTTGTATTTTCTTTGTAACGAAAACTTTTGCTTAAAGAAGAAATTTAGTTAGAAATTGAATGTGTAAAGTTGTCGTCGTCTAAGGATGATTTTGTCTTGTTTTTCGTTTGAAATTTTTCTTTTTTTGTCTTTTGTTTAATTTTAAAATAAAACAAAAACAAAAACAAAAAAAAAAAAAATAGAAAGCAAGGAAAAAAAAAACTTCATTTCATTCGCTTTTCTCTAGAAGGAAAAATAAAATGAAATTAGAAGAACAACGTGGAATTTGGAACAGGGAAATAAATAAACTTTTTTTCCTTTTTTTTTTTTTTGTGAACTTTTCTATAAACAAGTTTCTCGTATCTATGTGTTGGCCTTTTATTATCAAAGCATACGGAAAGAATGAAGAAAAAATAAAAAATAAACAAAACCATCGTGCATATTTGATAACGTTTATGTATTTTAAGCACGATTTTTATAGTAGTACATAGGAAAACGTATGTATATAATACATAATGAAAATGAAAAATATACAACGAGTATACAACTTTATTTAAATGAATTTTTACTTTAATTTTAAGATATTTCTAATGGCAAACATAAGTTTCTTATAAAAGTAAAGAACAAAACAAATAATAAAAAAAAAAAAAATATATATAAATCAAAACACAAAACGTGTGATCTCTTGACGTAAAGTTTTGTCTTTTAACAAATTGTCTCTGGTGATATTAAAATCGTTATCAGGATAATATTTGGTTTAGGCCGTGAGTGAGTAAAATAAATACCGAGGTATATCGTAGATTTTTCGAAACTAGTCCAAAGAACCGATACTACATAATTGCAGATTTTCATAATCAGAATACAGAATACATAAAATTGCGCAAATGTAACATTTATTACTGTATAAAAAAATATGCGCAAATGAATTAATAATGTAAATAAATTAAATTTTAATAGGATTATAAATAATAAATGTCAAAATGTTATTACCACCTTTTAAAGCGTTAAGTAAGAGGTTTTAAAATTATACCATTTATAACCATTGTCACAAAAAAAAAAGTAGCAAGTGTAAGCAGTTTTTTGTTTCGTTCGTCTTCTTTCAATTATTTTACCAAACACATAAAGTCTTTATAATAATCCAATAATTAAGTTATTTTTAATTAAATGTTGTTAAACATAATATGTCTTTCGCTTTTATATTCTGGATTAAATATATTTTCCGTTTACATACGAAACTTCTTTTGTTCGTTTTTTGGCAAAGTAGATTTTTCTGCTTAATTCGTTATTTGTGTTCACGATTTTACCACGTGTAATTTTCATTTGTTTTAATTACAATTTGACATGTTTATCCACACATTAACAAAAAAAGCAAAAAAAAATTGTTTTTTGTCGTAAGAAAATAAAAAAAAATATGTCTAACAATGACAATGAGTGTTGTCGTTGCTTAACACACAAAATATAGTCCTAAGCTAAGTAATTAAATTAAAGAAAATAATAATAATAATAATAATAAAAAGTCGACGTAATAAAAGGCTAATGACTTTTTACCATTAAACGGATCGAAGGTATTAACGCATATAACGCGACCAAGGAGTATTTTTGTTTTTGTTTTTCGTTCTCGTTATATTCGTTAAGCTCATAAACACGCAAACATGGACAAATCGAAGTTGTAAGGCAACAACAATTTAACCAACCAAAAAAAAAAAAAAAATAATAAATTATTTTTTTTTTCTTTAATTACATCACGTGTTTCGCTATTTTTTTTTTTTTTTTTTTTGTGTATTTATTCCCGATAAAAGGCTTGGCCCCCAAATGTATTTATAAACATTTACCAGGGTTCTTACATTATTTTTTTTTTATTTTTTGCTTTTTTTTTTCTTCTTCTAATTCAGCGATTAAGAAAGTTGATAACCATTTATTTTGATTAAAAATTGTTTCTTTGTTCGCTTGTTTGTCTGAAAAGCGAACCGACTAAACCAAAAAATAAAATTGTAAATAGCGTGAAATAAAATTTAATTAATTTTCATTTTTTACTCTTGTTAATTAATTTATTTTTTGTTTACTGTACATTATTGAATATTTTGTAATAAAATTATAATTGATCGAATCTAACTACATTGGTGATAATTTGATTAGAAAAAAAAAAAAAAACATTTTTAGACAAAACAATTGAAGAGAAATCATTGAAATTTCTTCACTTCGGAATTAAAAACAAACTACGCCATCTATTAGCCCATTTAATGAAGCCTTTTTTTCTTTTTTTTGCCCCGTTTTAATTATAAATCAGCGATTTGCATATTTAGTTGTTTAAACGCAAAAAAAAAAAAAAAAATTAATTAAATATTTTCACCGTGACATTTGACAGCTTTATTAACCTATACACAACCATAAAACAATGTAAAAATCGCATTACACAAATTATTAATACAATAAAAAAAAAAAAGAGAAAAAGATTTCTGTATATTAAAAAAAAAATATGAAAATATTAATTAAAATTATGTCAATGTTATGTTATTATCGCATCTTCTTTAAACTTGTTTTTACTTTTATAATTTGATTTTTTTTTTTTTTTTTTTATTTAATTCGTTGATTATTATTACTGCCTTTTACAATAGAAGGTTAACTTTAGTAATAAATGTTTTCCACTGATTAAAATTTAGTTTTTTTTTTTTTGGTTAAGGACGCGTTACGCTTTTAGGAAAATAAATTCAAAAAATCGTCACATAAGGAGCAAAACTAAAGGCGGTACAAAAATAATGTTTAAAAAAAAAACAATATTTGCGACAATAACCATTTATAATTTGTCGTTTAATGTCGCTTTTCATTTTTATACATAACTAAAGTATGTAGTTGTCTAATCTAATTTACATTTTGAACATTTGATAAAAAAAATGAAATACGTAACAAAATATGCGTTGTGACGTATGAATAAAGGGAATAACAAAGTGTGACTATGACTAGTATAGCCAGGATGAATACATTTTACATGAAAAATATTAAGTTAAAGTCACGGTAAAACATTTTTGACATTTGATGACGTTTATAAAAGGTACATTTCGTTGGTGGTGATTTACTACGTTTATATTTTGCAAAGAAAAGTTTCTTTTTTTTTTTTCTTTTTTGTTTGGTTTTTCGTCAGTTTTTTTTATAACTCTTGCACAACAAGAAGCCACTAAACCTTGAGCTTACACTCAAAACTAAAAAATCAAAGCTCCACTGCAGGTACTGAAGAAAACTTATGAATCTCTAATTACCCTCTGTTGATGGTAAAAAGTTTTTAAAGTCTAGCATAAAAACTATCACGTTTGTATAAAAAATTAACTGAAGTGACATAAGTCAAGTGACAATCACCACTTGCAACAACAAAAAATCAAGTAATAAAAATTCCCGGTTTTTCGGTGTTTATCTAAAGAGAAAAAGATATTTTTATTATTTACTTTTAGAGTTTAATCCTTGTACCTTAATTATTATAAGTGATATACGTCGTCTGTCTTGCCAGCTAGGCAACCACCCACAATTGTTATTGTTGTTGACTTTATTTTTTTTTTTTTTAATCACATTGTGACTGATTATTTGCTCATCAATTATGAGTTTTATTAAATTTTATTTGTGTAAATGACAAACGCACAAAGTCAACATAATTAGGCTTGATTGATTGTTTTCTTTTCTTTTCTTTTCGTTTTTTTTGGTTTTTATTCACTTTTGTTTTACTTTAATTAGATTCCATCGATTAGATTAAGATAAATTTTGTAACATTTACTATGATGGTATTTATAAAAAGATCTAACACAACAATCTTTATATTTATTTCGCTGAATAAAATAAAATAACAAAAATGTGTAATAAAATCTTAATAATAATAATAACAGAAACTATCCCACTTAACATTGAACTTTGATTTTATTTTATTATTATATGTTTACATTATATATAAAATGTATTGAAATATATATATATATATATATACATATATATATATATTTAAATTGGATTGCATAAATATAATAGAATAATAATAAAACAGAGAGTAAACAGAATAACTTTACATAAGAGCTGCGAGATGCGAGAAAAAGCTACAAAACCAAACAAATATTAAATTAGTTGTAATAAAAATATTTAAATTGTGTTTACATTACTAAGAAAATGTAAATCTGTTGCGTTGACATGTGTATGCTTTACGATTCGTTGAAAGTCAATTATTTATTGTGATATAACTGAGTAGTTTAATCGTATTCTTGGCAAATAGTAATTATTTACAACAAAAAAAAAAAAAAAAGAAAAAAAAACGATTTCCATCAACGGATTGTCAAAGTTTCAAAGTAAAACTGTCAACGCAACGAACGCTTCAAAGTTATAATGTGATTATCAAAAAAAAACAAAAAAAACTTTAAAGTCTTTGGTACTTTTTGTTTTTACCTTGATTCTAAATCATCTAAGGAACTTCTCAAAATGTAATAAAATCTCGATTAGATTATATCTGTTTTCAGCTTTATTCATTACTATTAAGCATGTAAACATTAATTTCGTAAACAACTTAGATGAATAAGATAAGTAATGAAATAATTTAATAACAAAAATAGAGCATAAACCACTAAAACAACTACAACGACTATAATCCAGTTAATAATAATAATTAATAAAATCATTTATTTTATTGTTATAAACTGATAATGATAAAAGAAATAAATAAGTTAATAAAAAAAAAAAAAAAAAAAAAAAAAAAAATCTACATCTAACTAACTAACTAAACTTAACTTAACTTAACATCTCCGTATAAATAATTAATTAATAAATTTAAAATATAAAAGAAGAAGGAAACAAAAAATAATTTGTTTTAAATTAACACAGCTGTTTTATATATAAGACGTAAATAATATCGCGTAAAATAAATATTTAATAATTTCTCATTTTATTATATTTCGTCGCTTGTAATTAAGTAATTAATTAATATATGTGTGTGTGTGTGTTTATTATATTTAATTATTGATCATCGTCTATTTTTTTTTCTTTTGTTTATGTTTATGTTTTTGTTTTATTTAATTGAACACAAGCCATGCAAATTAATTAATAAATTTATTTTTATTTATTTCTTGTATTTAGCTATAAAATGGGTGTGTCGCCTTGGACAATATGTTATTAAAATGTGACGTCAAATTATTATTATTTTTATTTATTTTGATTTTATTTTAATAAATCATCATCTTATAGAAAAGAACAAATAATTATTATAAAAGTATATATATATATATATTAATTGACAAATTTAATAAAAGATAAGGGAAGAAAAAATAATAATTTTTTTTTGTATTGAAATGTGATACAACGATTAAATGTTATCCAAAGGCAACAATTATAATAATAATAATAATAATAATAATAATAATAAGCATGAAAGTGAAGCAATAAAACTTTAATTCTCTCTTTTATTAACAGAAAATTGACTATGGTCAGTTGTGTTATATCTTTATTATTATTATTATGATTATTATTATTATTATTAATTTAAAATTATTATTTCTCAGAGAAACAGACAAACTTTCATTTTTTTTTTTTTTTAATATAAATAATTAACGTGTGACGCTCAAGTATGTTCGTTATTTTTTTTTTTTTTTTATAAGTGGCGCCGAAATTATTAAGCGCCTATAATAATAATATATATATATTTAAACATTTTACATTTCTCATTATGACTTTTATTTTATTGTCTGTAATAAGCGATGATTGCATGGTGGTACAAATCCACTATTTAACTGAATAATTTTATTTTATCTCACTACAGTTAAACACACAACAAGTAAAAAATTTCATTACAACGACAATAGCAATAAAAAAAAAAAAGTGCAAAACGGAAGTTATTTAATATTTGCACCGTTTATTTCTGTTTTTTTTTTTTTTATAATTTAAATAAACCTCGATTTATGTGTTGTGTGTGAAGATTTATTATTATATGGAAAGACTTGCTTAGGTGTATATTTTAGAGATAATCTAGATTAGTTTGGTATAGTAGGTGTACTGTAGTCACATTTAGTCACACATACTACGTACTTATTTGTGTTCAATCATAATTTGCCATACAAAAAAAAAAAAAAAAAAAAATCATTTATCCAGTCATTGATTTTCAACAAACTAAATAAATTAATCACTTATTACATAGTTTTACGAAATAAACACGTGTAAATCGTGCTATAAAAGTGCTATAAATATAAAAGTTGCACTCGGTAAAAAAAAACGTATTTATGTAATATGATAAACTAGTTTAATACGTTTAAATCATATTTACGATGCATATAAAATAAAAGATTAACCATAGTTATAAAACCGAGACATACTATAATAATAAACTGAATTAATATTGATGGTAAGAGGTTTTATTGTATATTTGGTGGATATGTACTAATTACAGATAATATAAGTGAAAAAAAAAAATGTGTTAATATTCATTGAACTATAATTATAGTATTAACGAAAACAAAAAAGCGTTAAAGTCGTTAAAACAAAACATAAGTAATAATAGAAAAGAAAAGAAAAGATAATTTAATCAAAACAAAACTTGATTACACCATAAAACCAATCAAACTTGGTGTGAATTTAATAAATACAAAAAAAAAAAATATTTTCTGTTTTTCATTTCCTAGTCTGCCTGTTGAATGAATGAATCAACTACCCAATATCCGGTATATTTCTATAATCATTTGTTATTATTTTACCATTGTGTATTATGCTTACAGTTAATCATTTTAACTTTTCAATAAAAGATTATTCGTTAAGTTGTTGTAACTAGATTTGATACGATACGATATGGATACATTTGACATGACTTATAAAATGTGTTAACTGACATTATTTTCAATAAAAAAAAAATATATATATATATAAATAATTTATGATAAACAGAAAAAATGTGCAGCAGTTGAAAAATGTTTTTTTTTTTTCACAATAATTTTCAGTTCAGTGAGTTAGAATTATTATTTATTAGAAAGTATTTTTTTTTTTTCTTAATTTAAATTAACTAATCAAGTAAATACGCAAAATTATTTGAAACATTTTTTTCTAATTATAAATAGTAATTTACATAAACCAGTTACAGGTCAGTTGATAAATTTTTATTCTCCTGTATTTTCACGTTTTAATTTCCAATTCATTGAACTCTAAACTAATCAATTTATTAATTAATAAAAATGTCGCCAAAACCGTTAAAAAAAAAAAAGATGGGAAAATAAAAATGGTGAACACAACACCAACAAAGGATTTAACCTGTGCTTAACTTAGCATAAAACAGGTATTATCGATAAAAAAAAAAAGGTAATAAAATGGTTTCAAAACAATTCTCACATAAATATGCAAAAAAGAATTTTTTTTTTTTTTACGCTTTTTCTAATTTTCCTTTTTATCTTACTTTATATTTTATCAGGAGGATAAAATAAACAACAAATTGATAAATTTTTAATAAAATTTATTTTTATTATGTGTTTATTTTTTATGAGTATATTTCGCTGTTTTTTTTTTTTTTTTTTCTTCCTTTTTTGTGCTTTTATTTATTATATTCGCTGGTTTTGGTATGCGCTAGTTGGTTGGTTGGTTGGTTGGTTGTTCCTTACAGCATATAGTACTAATATTAATATGCTCATGCGAGCACATTAGGGAATAAAACGTAAAGCATAAAACAGCAAAAACTTGAAGAAAAAAAATTTTCTTTCCTATTTTCTCTTCTTTTTTTTTTTTTATTGAACCGTTGAGACGGTTTTCCGTTGTTTTTTTGAAATGTTTTCATTTGTTTCACTAGCATAGGTGTTTCGTTTGTTTTTTTTTTTTTTTCATGCTTTTATTAATATTATAACAAGTCAATAGATTTTTTTTTTATTATAATTTATTATTTGTTGTAACAGTGATAGACCTTAAGGCAGTAAAGTAATAAATTTTTTGTATCTTTTACTTCAAAATCTACATTTCAAATTCTGTAAATACCTTAAATCTGTTGCCCATAACGTGCTTCATCAAAATTTTCTACAATCTGCTTAAACGATTTAACTGAACAATTATTAACAATATGTCAGTATAATTAAGTCGATATAAACGATTATTATGTTTTATTATCGTGACAGTATAAATCCTCCTTTGAACAACAACAACAACAACAAAAAAAAAATAAAAATAAATAGTAGACGTGATATTGTTTGTGTTATGTTATCAACGGAGTTCACTTATAAGAAAAATATCAATATGTCAGTTATATCTGTTAAGACTTTTGTAAGAATATTAAAGTATGAACGCATCTTCTAGTAATAAATATTCTAACCAAGTAGTATTTTCTACTTAAATATAGATATGTCAAAGACATTTTAAAATAAATAATGTTTTTATGTTTGGCTTGTACCGGTTATAAATTGAATTTTATATAGATAATCTTGAATGAAAGATAGTCAGAAACAGAAGAAATGAAATATTATTTAAAAAATTGTCGAAATCTCAACCATAACACCATTACATAATAGATGATATTCATTAATAAATCATTTAACACGTTAATTATTTATAATTAATTGATTAGCCCTTTGTTGTCATTATTTTTCATTAAAAAAAATATTATTTTCTATACGATGGTTGTAAAAATACTTTTACACAAAAATAATACTAAAAAAATCCTTGTCTCCTTGCTATAAAAATAAATAAAAAAAAAAAAAAACATTCTTAAAATAAATATAATTGTTCTAGTGGGAGTATTAATATCGCTGTTACTGCTACTGCTGCATTTATTTTTATTATTTTTTAATATAGAAATAATATTTAACGATAAATGCTTGTTCATAGGTGGGTGGATAGATATAGATTATTTTCTATTCAATTTAATACTTTTTTTTTTTTTTTTTTGTATAGAAGTTCATGGATTTTTATGTTAATTATTTTTGTTTGCCATAGTTTTTTTTTTTTATTATTATCTTTACCACTTTGCTTGCATTTAAAGAGAGACACGAATAACAAAAATGACATTAATATGATACAAAAAAAATTTTAATTTTACTTTAAAAAACTTTATTCAATTTAATTTAATATTTTTATTACATTATTTTGATCGTTAAAGATGAAAAACAAGTTAAGATTTTTTATTGTTTAAGTTATGTAATAATTTGTCGTTTCTCTTAAATTAAAATTAAAATTTAATTAAACGAAAGAAATAAAGTGGTTTTGTAGTTTATTAATGGGTTTTCATCAGTTTTAATTTTAAATTTATAGGAGGATAGATAATAAACGTTTTATTTTATTTGGGTATTTGCATGTTTTTTTTTTTTGAAAATTAACGATTATACCAGTTGGATGTGTGCTTATGATAATGGTTTGAATTTATGATAATTTTTTTTTCGACATTTTTAAATTTTTTTTTTTTTTATAGCTACCTTTCAACATGATATCAATTAATATAATTATAATTATAATTATTATTATCATCATCATAATAAATATGTAATAATATTGTTATCATATCTATGATATCAGTAATTGTGATTAGTATTAACAAAAAATAACAAATTTATATAATTGGATAAGTAACAGGCAATGCATTATTATTACAAAATAATAATAATAATAATAATAATAATAATTACATGAAATATACGTGATATATATGTTTATTCTTTATAATAAGGATTTAATTTTATGATTTAATTTATTATTAAATGTCAACATTTAATTTCTGTTTAACTGAATTAAAAGACATGGGTATTGGATACAAATGTGTTGTCAGTGATACTGACTTTATTTTTATTTTTTTGGCATTAACATTAAAACCACCAATCACATTCATGTTACTGTTAAAGATGTTAAAATGAAAATTAAAAGTAATTTATTTGACAGTCACCTTGTTACATTTGTACGCCTTAAAAACTTTATAAACAATTTGTCATTATTGATTGAAAGTTCTGTTTGAATCTTGTTGTTCAACAAAAACTTGTCACGTACGACATTTAATCCAGGTAATGACAAGGAAAAGTTCTAAAATAAAGGATAACAAAATTTTTTTTTTTTTTTGTTTTTATAATTTTTTATTAATTAGGGTTAACGCCTTTTGGCAATGATTTAATTATGTAATACAGAGTAGCCAGTCAGATCTGTATCATCTTTACATTTATTATATAACAATGTTAACACAAATTGTTTAATAACAAACACTACAGGCGTATTACCGTAAATAATACTTTGAATATATTTTGTCAATTAGTAACAAAAACACATATTTTAAACGAAATGTTGTTTTTATAGATATATATATATATACTAATGACGATAATCAAGTACAAATTGAGATAACATTATCGTAGTAAGTAAAATTAGAATAAAATAAAATAATAAAAGGGCAACATGTGGTGCAAACATTCAATTATTAACTGAAAAAAATAAAATAAACGTAATAGAAAATAACAATAATAATAATAATATTAATAATAATACAACAACAACACTAGTAAAACAGGGGAGAAACAAATAAGTAATAATAATAAACGAAAAAAAACGCAACAAGTGTATTTTGCCACATAAATATTGAAAAAGAAAAAAAAAAAGAAGGAAAATTAATAACAAATCAATAGAAAAACATTGTGTATGTCACAAAAATACATTAAAATCACTAAATAAAAATAGAATAACCGAAAATTATAACCAAAATGAATGTACAGGAAACGATGGGTTGTCCGTAACCCCAAATGTTGCATTAAAAAAAAAAAAAAAACATCGATAAAAGAATATAGTAGTAGTAATCAAAATCAATAAATAAAAGGCAGGGAAAAACACAAAAAATTCTATAATATACAGTCAGCAGGTGGTTATGTCGTTTACCTTTTTTTTTTTTTATTTTTTTATATAAATTTATTTAAAAACTCCCTTAAAAATATTTAATAAAAGTAACAAGGTTTTTGGTGGTGAAAGAGATGATGATGGTTTGTCCTTGTTCTACTGTTTTTAATCATTTTTATATTTTTTTCTTTATAATTTATATTGTATTGAGTTGGTTTAACGACATCGACAATAATAATTATAATAATAACATTATATATAATAATAGAAAAATCATAGATATTAATTAGAAAATCAATCTAGTATCGTAGATAACAAGTAAACATACGGTTATATAAGCATAGTGGCAACAAGCAGAGTCTTTTATTTTTGTTGTTATTTGTTTTTTGTTATTTGTTATTTTTTCTTCTCCACCTCATTTTTGTAAATAATAAATGAGACCTCAGTGTATATTGAATAAATAATAATAGACAAGAAAGTTATAATAATATTTAATAAAACATAAAAAAAAAAAAAAAACAAAAAGAAAATCATTAAAAAACAATTTAATAAATGAAACAAAGATACTAGATACTAGATAAATTATTATTATTATTATTATTATTATTATTATTATTATTATTATTATTATTATTATTAGAACTTCAATTTCAATTATTATTTTATTATTAAGTCAGGTAGAGTTTAATGACGTTGTGTCTTTAGAGTTTTTATTATCATTTATCGTTTGTTATGTCTGGCTGACGATAATAGATGTACATTTATTATGTTACATCGTTTTTACTATAAGGTTTCGTTTAACGAATAATTTTGCTTATAAAACTCAATAACGTTATGAAAAAAAAAAAAAAAAAATTATTTTACTGATAAATTACTCGGGAGTTTTGATAATAATATTACTTTTCTGAAAGCTTATGATTTTTATGAATAATGTTACTACATTAGGGTATTCTCGTTGAATAATTATTATATCGCAGTTATTTAGTAACCTGTTATTCGTCTTTTTTATATTTTTGTTAAAATCTGTGTGAAGAATCTTACTATTTAAAGTAGAATTCGTTATAAGAAATATTTTTAACCGTGAGTAGAATTACACCGCTATTTAAAACTTAATACTACATAGTAATTTTTAAAATCACTGTTATACTGTTATATGTATATTATATGTGTAATACTTAATTTAAAGACATGAATAACATTTTAAGTATTAACTTAGGGTATAACCGAGAAGATAATAGATACAAACATACAAGATACCATACGTTTTTAAGCAGCTTAAATAACTGTTACTTTTAAACATATAAATACATGTGATAATATCCCAGTCCCCTTCTTTGAATATTGGTTAACATTTCAACATAAATCAAATATTAACTAGAAGAATTTTCAAAGATTATTAAAGAAAAAACTACTAATAATCCACCCAGATTATAAGGGTTTCACATGAATAATTGAAAACAAAATTTTCATGGAATTTTCAACTTTAAAATAACTTCAACTTCCTAACTAGACTGAACACAAAAATTAACGAAAATGTTTATTAAAAATAGCGATGAAAAAAGAAAGAAAAAAAAAAACATTAAATTTAACTTGTCTATAAATAAATTAATTAATTAAATAATCTCAACAAACAAAAAGCATCATACAAACGTATATAAACAATGACGTCAAAAAAAAAAACCTCTTTTTCTGTTTTATAATAAATATTTCTTACTTTGTACATAGTACGTTACGTTTTATATACGTATGGTAAGAAACAATTAAAGGTTAAACAAAACAAAAAAATAAATGTATTATTATTATCTATTTATAAAAAAAATGAAAAACAATTAAATTTAAATTTAAATATATATAAAATCTAAAAATAACAACTTAACGTGTATACTACAAAAATAATCATTTCACTTAATTTCTACGCTTTTTTGATTGTCTATTAATGTAAAACGTCGTTTATATATATATATATATATATATTTTTGGGTTCACAACACTAATCAATAAATCATAAATAAAAATATATATATGGAATATTATTCAATTAGGAAAGTCACAAATATTATTTATTTGAACAAAACAAAAAAAAAAAAAAAATTATAATAAAATTATTTATGCAAATTAGATATGGAATTCCATTCATGACTTTCTGTATTACATATTCTTATTACTCTAGCATCATTACAAAAATTATTAAATAAATTTACTTATTCCATCATTAAAAATGTATATATTTCCTGTGATACGGAGGAAGAAGAAGAACAAGGAAGAAAAAAATGAAAAGAAACTTTTTTTCTTACAACAGTTTGTCGTTGAATTTACAAAACAGCAAAGAAAACTTTTTTTTTTTTAATCTAAGCATCAAAAAAGCATCAATAGCACACAAAAGACAAAAATTTAAATCAATGAAATATAAAATATTAAAAAAAAAAAAAAAATAACGAAGGGAAATTTGATAAACCAGATTTAGAAAGAATAAAATAAAAGAAAAAAAAAAAAACTTTTAAGCAGAGAGCACCCCAGATAAGTTAAAACAAAACCAAACAAAAAAAAATTGATTCATTTGATGATATTGAAATAAAAGAAAAGAAAAAAGTATTTAAAAATCATATAAAACGGTTGAATGATTCCCCATAAAACCACCACCACTCCCAAAACTCTAAACTCGCAAAATAAAACGAAGAAAACAGAGATAAATTTTCCATATCTTTCAACAAACTCATCAATCAAATGTCATATTTAAGTCCGAAAAGAAATTTCCTATTCTTTTCATATATCGAAATACACTTTTACGCTTTTACTCATCAATAATCTAATTTCTCTTTATATTTATATTTATATATTTTTTTTTTTTTTTTGTATTTTAAGCCGATTTCATGTTATTTTCATACTCACACACTATGCATAGGTTGTTTGTTTATATTTTTAACTTTGTTACTAGAGAGCGAGCGAATAATATAAAATTGGTGGTGGTGGTGACGATGGTAATGATGGTGATGGTGGTAAATAAACAGAATAAATAAAATAAATATTACAGAAATTACATTTGATTTGATTTTTACTCTCTCACGATTTCTATCTCGATTGATTTTTATAAATAGACAAAACAAAAAAAAAAAAAAATTAAATAAGAAAATTAAAAAATACCGAGAAGAAGAAGAAGAAGAAACGAAAAAATAAAAAAAAAAATTAAAATAATTCTTTGCAAAAAGATTTATTTTTAGCTATACAGAGTGAAATACTTTTCACTTCTGTTTATTTCTATTTTCAGATAACACAGGAAAAAAAAACATTATTTTAACAAGTATTACTTACGTATTTTAAGCACTTACTATTTCTAATTTTATAAACAAACAAAACAAACAAATAAACGATTTTCTATGTGTGTTGTTTGTATAGAATTTGTTTCCTCCTTTATTTAATTCTTTTTCTTTTTTTTTTTTTTTTAACTTTGCTTTTTTTTATTACGTCGTAAATTACAAATTAATTTAATTACTGAATCACTTGATTATATTTTAAAGAATTTTCTTGCTTTTGCTGTTTTTTGTTTGTTTGTTCAATAATCAATGTTTTTGTAGTAGCTTAAAAGTGGGGCTTAAGTATGTTTTGGTATAAATCTTAATGAATAAAAAAATTTATTATTATTTGTTTTTTAATGTTAATCCGTTTTTCTTAAACGATTGCGAATTTAATCCAGATTTAAATCCATCACTTGAAAGAAAAAAAAACGAAGAAGAAAAACTTAACGAAACTACACATAATTTTAATAACCGTTGTTTACAAATAAATTAATTTAAATCATTTCCGGACATAATAAGTAATTAAATCGATTTTTAAAAAAACTTAACGAAGCTTAATAGAAAAAAAAACTTAACGAAGCTTAAAGTCGTTTTGCTTAATACGATATAAACTTTACACAATCTAATCGTAACATAACATAACGAAATCGAATTAATTGAATTAAACTCCTTACATAGATAATTTGATTAAATAAACAAAACATAATTTCAAAATATTTAACGCAACTTAAAGTAAATTAAAACTGACTTAACAAAGTATGGATTAACATGGATATTTTATATAATAAGAAATAATTTTTGTTTTTCTGTACGCTATTTAAACCAAATATGGATTAATTTAACGCCTCGTAATTAATTTGAAACGCAACAAAAAAAAAAAAAACGTTTCTCTTTTTTCTATATTTTGCTTTACCTGGGAACTTTTATGCAAATTTTTTTTTTTCTCTTTAATTAAATTTAATCTTTAAATTTATTTGACATATTTAATTAAAAATTAATTAGTTTTGTTTTCTCACTATAATCAATTATAAGTTATTGCGTTATTATTATTATTATTATTATTTACTATTATATACTTTATAGTTTTTTCTTCTTTTTTTGTTGTAATGCACTTATGTTAAGCCTACACCTTTATTAAGTCAATGCAACAATTGGTTACATGCGAAGTATTTTATTTATTTTTTTTTTCTTCACTTTAATCAATAATTATTTTAATTAATTTTAATGTTTAAGCATATTTTGTGTTTAAAAAAAAAAAAAAAAAAAAAAAAAAACATGTTTCTACCTCATTATTTACCTTAATTACTTGACTTAATATTTTTATTTATTTTTTTTTTTTTTATTATTTTATATTCCCATTAAATAAATTAAAAAAAAAAAGGAATTTCTTACTGCAAACATTTTATTTATTTTTTTTTATCAGTATTTAGTAGCAGACAACAAACTGACATTTATGCTTATTATCGTTGTGTATAAGTAACATTAATGATTTTTGACATTAAGTAATGGATAACAGTTGACAGTTTATTAACTAATCACATTAATGTCGTTTTATTTATGAAATTTTACAATTTTTACTTTTTTTTTTAAATACATTTAATTAGTTTATTACCTACAACGACTATTACGGCGGATAATGATAAAACGTAATTGAGTTTATAATGAGAAGGAACTAAAAAAAAAAAGGTAAAAGGGTCCACGAAAGGCTAATCATTTGGTTTACCCTTAATGAATTATTTATTAAGAGATAGTTTAATATTTATGGTGTTGGTGGTGGTATGATTACACCATGCAAATACCATTAAATTACAAAAATTTATTGCATTCAAGAAATAGAAGAAGAAACGTTAAGTAAAATTTATTCAGCGGTTATAACAGCTTGTACTTGGACGTGCGCCAATTAATAATAACATGAAAATAATTATTAAAAAAATAATATTTTTGCTAAAATTTATTACACAAGTTAAGTAGTTTTCTCATTAAATTGGATTTTTTTTTTTATTATTATCATTGATTCTTTTTATAATTAAATTTTCCGTTGTTTCTTTTTCCACATTTCTCTTATATTTTGCTGCACAAGCTGGTTTAACGATTTTATTTTGACAGGTAAATGATTTTAAAAAATTTATTTAACTTGTCTTTACCATAAACGACTTAAAATCAATCAAAAATGTTTAATGTCATTTAAAGTAATTCCACTCATTACGCATCAAAACAGCCAACCAACCATCCAACCAAAAAATTTAAGCAGAATTTTATAACAAGGGAAAAAAAACAAATTTTCTATTTTCCATGCATGCATTGGATGTCAGTTATCTTTAGATGGTTGACAGTCAACCCAAAAAAAAAGAAAAAAAAAAGTAATCAGTAATCACTATTATCGTATAAAACAGCGGGCAACAACATCTCGCTTTCCTAATCAAACACATGACGAACACACATTTTTTGTTGTTAATTCAAAATAAGAATTTCTATCAGTTTATTACGCATCGTTTACGCATCGTGAAGTAACTTTTATGTTACTTGGTGTGGGTTGAATTGTCAAAGCCATATTAAGAAGAATTTTAGTGAAAATATGAGAACAATTGAACAATCGATGTAATCGAAGTATTAAACCATTTTTGGTGGGTCAGGTAAAACAACGCACAATGTGAAATAGTATTGACGTAATAAATTTAAGTAAATGTTTTTTTTTTTTTATTTTTTCGGATTATTTTTAAACATTTAGTGATAACTGTTTAGATAGAATTAAGTATTATACCCATGCGTAGTTTATTTATTTTGTTTGAGAAGTTAGATACGATAACGTAAGCTATTATGTCAATTTCCGGGATTCGATTAGTTTTTATATAAAGAAGAATTTACGGCTATTGGTTTTAAAAGCTTTGATATTAAAAGAAATGACCGTCATCGTCTAGACATTACGTTTCGACGCGGGTTGTTTTTTTGTTCTTTGTGGTGTCCTACTTTTGAAGCTTAACTGGTCGGCTCCACTGTTCCACCCCTTTATATTTTTAAGTCGGACGATAGTTTAAAGATTTTTTTATATAAAATGTTTAAAGAAAATTGACACCTGATTGCCTGTTAACTAATTCCTTTTATCGTTTGTTCAACAGGTATGTAGTGGAATTTTACTGGTCATCAAAATTTGCTACGTTGAAGAGAATTATTAGACATTAGAAAATTCTACCAGATACAAACAATAATATCCGATAGACAAATCAGCAGTGTCATCATATTCCAAAGACGCGACTAAAGTAACCTTTTTCCATAGTTTTCAGTGATAACATTTTTTTCATTAAAAATTTCTCAGTTGGAATTTTATTTTATTTTATTTGTATATTTTATGATGCTTTTGTTGGCAGTGCACCACACTCAGCTATCACCACTTGGTACAACTTTTCACGATCAAACAAAACAACACATAAATAATTTAATTTTTTTTCTTTTTTTTTGTTTTCGTTTAAATATTTTTATGAGCATTTTCTTCTTGTTAGCACAAATTAAGTGTTTACTTGTGCTCATAGTATTTTGTTATTCCTTAAAAATTTTTTTTTAAATAAATTTCAAATAAATTAAGAAAGAGTAGAGTTGCTACCGAATATTAGATGACAAAGGAAATTTATTTAATAATAAAAATGCGAAAAAAAAAAGAATTTTAATCGAAATTAATAATGTGATAACGTTGAACCGTCTTGATGCATATCTCAATGATAAAGAATATTCTTCAAATTTTCTATTATTATTATTATTATTATTGCCAACCTTGTATTGCATAAAGTTTGAATTTCATTTATTCTACCATAATTTACAAGTAGTAATATGAAATTTCTATTTTATTCTGTTTTATGAGTTTTTCTAATTAAAAAAAAAATAAAAAAATATGAGATTTTAATTATAAGAATAAATGAATAAATTAAACAAACAACAACAAAAAAAAAAAAAAAGGATTCTTCAAACATAAATTGTTATTTGAGATGAATTCAGATCCACCTAGTATTGAGATACAAAAAAAAAAAAAAAAAAAAAAATTACAACATAAAGTGCATTAACAGACATCCAAACACTTGTTATAAAATTAACAAAACAATCAAAATTATATCAGATGTAAAATTCATCGCCTTCTAAGGACGAAAACAATTAAAAAAAAAAAAAAAAAAAACAACGAAACAGCCAGTGAAAAATATTAAAGAAATGCAACAAGAATTAATAAAAATCCAGCCCACTTAAAACGGAGTTTTTTTTTTTTTTTTGTTTTTTTTTAATTACGCTTTTATTAACCTTTAAAACCTCTCTCAAGATCCTTAATGATTTATTTTTATTTTATAATAAACTCTCTGGTGAAGTTCTTATAAGAAAAGAAAACAAAATTAAAGAAAACAACAGATTATACTTTTTTTTTAATGAGTTGAGACGAAAAATATCGTGCTTTACCCACAAGTTTCGGTGCTTTTTTTTTATTAATCAAAGTAAAAACAGGTAAAGTGTTTACTCAGTTATACAAAAAAGAAAAAATTACAAAAAACGACGAATTCATGTGTAAAATTCGTAGAAAAACTAAATTATTTTTTTTTTTTTTGTTGCTGTTTTCTTTTCTGTACTTTACGCAAATGTGAAAATAATTTCTTTATGATCATCGTAGTTTTTGTATTTATTAGAGATAAAAAAAAATTATTTTATCATTTGATCGAACATTAATAAAGCACAAGGATTAATTCAAGTATTTTAATCACTTAAGCGCACCACTAGATAAATTATTTATTTTTTTTTAAATTAACAACACCAGGCAAAACTTCAGTTTAAATTCATAAATAAAAAAAAAACTCCTTTATAAAGGATTTAGATCTAATCACAACAGGTAAAATTATTTATTAATAACTTCACTGCACAGTATGATTATTTTTTCCAAAATAAGCATGACTGAATCTTTTATCCATCTATAATTAATTTAATTTTAAATTAATTTTATAACAAAAAGAAAACAAACAACAACAAAAAAAATTAGTTTTTGAAAGTTATAAGGGAGAGAAAACAGTGCTAAAAGCAAGTAAATTATTTTTAAACATAAATATTGCGTTAATGTAGTTATTTGTTGTTATTACGGGTAGTTAATTATCTTCTTTTTAGTATAAGTCCTTCTATTCCTTTATATAAATATGGGAACCGAAAATAAAACAACAAAATCATGATAAACGAGCGACGACACCTAAACACATAGAAATCTCATTTGTATATGTGAATCAAAAAAAAAAAAAATAAAAAAAAATGCTTTGATAGACTTTGCTCAAACCACCAATGAAAAAAAAAAAAAAATTCAAGGTAATGGGTTGGTTTCTCCTTCAGGGTAAACAACAACAACAACAACAAAATTACGATACTACGTCATCGAACCTTGTATATAAATATATTTGTTGTAATGTCTAAAAATAACCGAAAAAAAAATTAAAAAATAATAATAAAAAGAAATGGAGAAAATAGAGGCGAAACATAAAAAAAGAAAAAAAAAATCTAAAGGAAAATAAACGTAAAGGAAACAACAACAACAGCAGCAGCAGCAGTAATAACAAAGGGAAAAATAAATGTTCATTTTCTACTACCCATAACGTGCTAATAGATGGCATTGTGCGCATGTATCACCCACTACTTTCAAAATAATAATAATAATAATAATAATAAAAAATTTCCCGTTGTTACACATTACGGTTAATACCGATTCCGTTAGACATACTCGTTTAATACAAGCGCCAAACATTCAAACGGAGGAGCAACGCGCCTCCGTGTACATATCGTAATGAAAGTTAGAAAATTAATATAAATAACCTTTACCAGCCAACCAAACATAAATGAGAATCACTTTGGATTTGTATAAGCGAAAAGAGCCAACACACACACACAAAAATCACTTCACTAACAATTTCTAAGTGAGAAAAATGAGCAAAGAATTAAATAACAATTTATAAGGAAAGTTTTTTGTGCCTTTTTTCTTTTTTTTTTTGTTTGTTTTTGTTTGTTTTACGGATGATAACAGCGCGAGTCGGTAAATATATCTTTCGATGAACTTTATCCAGCCACCAAAAAAAAAAAAACAATAATAAATTTGTATTTTGCACAAAGAAAAAAAAAAGTGACCGTGGGGAGTGAGGCTCAAGTATCACCATCTCTTATCTCTTATCCACTGTTTTGTTTTTGTTTTGAATAGCTGATGTAGCGGAACAAAAACACCACCAACAACCAACAATGATAAGGACGCACGCGAGTATGGTTGGTTTTTTTTTTTTTTTTTTTTTTTCGCTTCTGTTGCTGATGTATAAAATTTTTTTTTTATTTGCGGTTATCAATAAACGTGCATTACAACCAAAATATAATAAAAATAAATAATAAAAAATAAAAATCGTGCGAATCATTTTTAGCTGCAGAACGTTAACAAAAATTTTCTTTTTTTTTTTTTTTTATCTGGGCGCTTTAACTTTTGTTAAAAAAAATTGTTATTAAAACAGAAAAACGGAAAAAAGGTTAAAAATTTAAATAATTTATTTTCTGAGGTTTTTGCTTTTTTTTTTCTGCTTTTTTATTTTTGGCAAACTTACCAAAATTCATTTTTTCATTTTTTTTATATTTTTTAATTATCCGTTTTGACCTTTGCAAAAGCTACAAAAACCCAGAAGAAGAATATTTTCTTTTTTCTGTTTTTCAATCCGAAAAATTATTTTTCTGATTCAATTTTTTAACAAAGTCTTCAAGGATGACGTAAGGATTTCTATTTTGTGTTTAAATCGGTTTACAAAAAAAAAAAAGTGACATTAGCAACGAGTTTGGATTTTTTTTTTTTTATGTTTGTTGGTTGGTTGGTTGGTTTAATATTTAAGCTGAAAATTTTATATGAGATTTAATATGGAGAAAAGGCAACAAAGATAAAACTCTGCTATACGGTTTCTAACGGATAATAAACGAATAATGTAACTTTAGAACAAACTTTATAATCAGAAATATTATCCTTTATAATTTACTACCCATAGAGGTAGTGAAAATATCTATGGAAAAATTTCGTTTTTTCCTCTTTTTTTTTTTTTAAATAATATTTTTACTGTGTGATATTCAGTAGCAAAAAAAAAAAAAAAAAAAATTGTAACCATAGCGATTGTAGTGCATCTCGTTAAGCTTAATTAATTTTTTTTAATTTTTTCACATTTCTATCAGGTATCTATTTAAAATTATGAAAAGATAGCAACAAAATTCAAGCATGTCCAACCCGTGGAACTCGCCAATTCCTTTCGTTCGGTCCTCAATGGATTACGTAATATTGTAGCATTCAAATCTCTAGCTATGTTTCTATATTTTTTTTTTTGTTACAATGCTGTAATTGAAACACTTTGAGCATCGATTCGTTTTGTTTAACGCTTACAACGCTTTGATTAACGCTTACAACGCTTTGGTTAACGTTTACAACGTATCTTTTTTAATTGTATCTGCAGCCCTGGATAGCTTTGGATTGTGCTAACTGTCCCAAAGTTGTTCAAAAGGTTGGACACCTATACACTAAAACACAATTGCAAAAAAAAAAAAAATTGTTTGTCTGTCAAAAGTTCTACAAACAACAACGGCAAACAATAATTAATTAATTTATAGAAAGAAAAATTAAAAAAAAAAAAAAACTCAATCAATAACAATGATGGGAAATTTTTTCATCATTTATAACAAAATTGCACTCAGAATCCTGTCCGATGCAATACAACAAAAGGTCTCATAATCTGGTGTGGCGGACTGCATTGGGTGAAATATAAACCCGATCTTTGCCAATTAAATTTTGCAATGAATACAATAATAAAAAAAAAAAAATAAAATTATTTTTTGGTAGATGGTAGATTCGAAGGTAAACAGAATTCAAGTGAATAGGCAGGACAGTAAATCTGCTTTACTTTCCTTTTTACTTTATTTTACAAAGATGAAAGCACGAGGAAACTGCAATATTGGAATAGTTTTTCTGATTAATTTTCCTTCCTTTTTTTTTTTGTTTAAATTTCAATTGAATTTGTTCGTTTATTGAGAGTTTTTTTTTCTATATAGAATATTTTTCAATTACGAATTTTTTATTACTTATTATAACAATGAGACTACGTTTATATAACAAGTAAATAAAAAAAAAAAAAGAAGAAGAAATTTAATTGTAGAGAAATTATTTATGCAGAAAACATTCAATGTTTAAAGTGAAAAGCAATCAAAATTTTATTGAGTGCAGAAATATAGTCGGTGATGCGGTTAATGTGACTCCTTTTTCCCTTCTAACAAACAACGTTGTGTGGTTATTTTGATGTTTTTTATGTGTTCTGTTTGTGTTTTTAATTTTATGTCAGTTATGATATTCCTAGCCAAAGTTTACCACTGAGCTTTTAGATCTTTCTATCTGTTTGTAACACTTGCCTTATAGCCAACGTTAACGTTTGGATGGTTACATTGCCTGCTGAGGTATTTATTAGCTAGGTAAGCTGAATAATAATTTTGGGTTTAAGTCTAATTTGATTGACAATAACAAAATCAACGCAAAAATTCATTAAAGTGATACTTTCTAATCATTTTCTCACAATTAAAAATGGAATTTAATTCTAGTTTAATGTGCTTTACCCAAAAAAAAAAAAACATTTTTTACCTTCTCGGAATAAATCGCCGAAATTTTTTTCCAATAAAATCGTAACATGTTAGTATCCTTGTATTACGTTTTATTGCTTACGTAATTTTTTAAGCCAATCCTTGTAAAGTTTTCGTAGATTATTGTTTTTTTTTTTTTTTTTATTCGGTTCCTTAACAATTTTCTTTAACAATATCGATAAGAGAAATAAAACTTTGATTTCAAGTATCGAGTAATCAGCCAACGATCATCCCAAAAAAAAAAAAAAAAAACCAAAACCCCCCAGAATAATGTAAACGGCAAAAGGAGACAAAGTGTAACAAAAGAACACTCAAAAGAAGAAAAAAATGTAATAACCATGTAAACATAAAGTAAACCAGGTAACCTAGGTGAAAATCATACCGAATTGTTGCCTTAAAAATGAAACGAATTGTGTTAAGCATAATTATTTTCATCTAAGATAAACATCAGATGTAATTCAGGTGGAAAATGGTAAAATGGTGAAGAAAGAAAGAAAAATCAACCAACCACCCACACCATGCACCATACAAGTCATTTGTTGTAAAATAACGTTAAAAATGTACCTCGTTTCATGTACTTAAATAATAAAAGCAAATCAATAAAAAAGGAAAACAAAATCAAATCAATAAATAAAATTTTGGCAAAGCAATGAAAATAAAAATAAAAGTAAAAACAGAATCTGTAAGCGTAACAAACCTGAAGTTTTTCAGGTACATAATATAAAAGCTCAATCAACTAAAAACTCATTGAATTTCATATGAAAATCAAAATGCAAAGTAAATTTCTCATTGTTTTATAAGCGTAAAGGTGCACAGTGGGTAATATTCCCAACGATATTGATATTATTATTATTATTATCAATTTTTATTATTATTATTATTATTATTTATTAACTTATTTTACATGAAACATGATTTTTTTTGTCACCAATTTTTTTTTTTTTTTGCTTTTAACACAATATGGAAGTAAAACAAACTGTTATCAACAAACGTATTTATCGGGGATATTACATAAAATCATGTAATGAATTAGTCACAAGAGAATTCACACACATGCGTCATCAGAGGTGTAACTAGGTGTTTTTACAACAACAACAAATTGATTAAATGCTGAAATGTAGTCAAAATTTTATTTCCATTAATGTTCTTATTCTACAGAAATGCAGTGGATTAAACGATAAGAATTTATTTATTATTAACACTAGAGACGCCAATATGGAAATATTTCTTAAAAAAATGTCTCAACAATTATTGTTTAAAGCATTTTTTTTTTTTTTTGGCATTTATCACAGAAGCCATACAAATCATAGATTAGTTACACTACTGCAAATAAATCATCAATAATCAATGTATTATATACAAATACATAAATAAACATATGTTTATGTTGTACATAGAGTGTGTACACATAAAAATGTGAAGGAAACAAAAAAAAAAAAAAAAAAGCAGAAAACATGTCAAGTTCAGTAAGGACAAGCAGCAGCAGCAGCCAGCAGCCAACAAAGCAACCCAACAACAAGGATACAAAAAAAAAAAAAAAAAAAAAAACATTAAAAATCCCTATCATCATAATATATAAACAGCGAACTGTATAGTAAATTAGATTTATTTTATTTATTTTATGTGATAAGAAAAGAAAAGAAAACGACAAAGCGAAAAACGTGAAAAATTCATGAGAAAGAAGTACAGAAAAAAAAAAAAAAAAAACAACAACAACGCTAGAATTAAATAAGATAAGATAAATTGAAATGAAAAGGCTTATAGAACGTAACATATATTGAATTGTGTGTATTGTGACTTTACTGTGACTGTGAGAATGGTGTGCTAAAAGTATGGTGCTTTAAAAAAGCTTAAATAACGCGCGCGACAACAAATAATACAATAATATTTTCAATTTGTTAACTTGTGTTGTTGTTATAGACTATTGTAACAGAAATGTAACAGCAACATAAAAAAAAAAAAAAAACCTATTAAGTAACAACAAAAGACTAAGTTAAGTCTAAAATCAATTTCTTTACAAATATTTAATCATCTTTTGATGAGTTTTCTTTAATTTTTGTCTTATTTTCCTTCTTTTTCTGTAATACGATTACTTCAAAGAAAGGAAAAATTAATTAATTTTGATTAGAATGTGCCTTTGACGCTTCTTTTATCAATTTATGTGTAAAATGCTAAACGGAACAAACATTAAATACTTGATATAACCGCTTTAGTTAATAAAAATAACGTAATTTAAGTCATACAAATATAAAACACTAAAGGTTGGATTACGCAAAATATAACGCAAGATAAGATTGAATTAAATTTCTAACAATGTTGCATGCGTTAATCTTTATTTATTTCTTATTATATAAACTTATCTAGTGATTAGCCTTTAAAAAAAATATTTATATAAAAAATCAAGAACTAAAGCAATGATAATAAACGCGCATGCGTGACTTAAATAAATTAACCAATTAGAATGTTGTATTTATACTTTTAAGGACAAATAAAAATTCATTATGATGACAATTATTATTATTATTATTATTCATTTTTCATTTTAAACTTGTTAATTATTTTTTAATTACAATAATTAATTATTATTATTTTTTTTTTTTAAATAATAATAAAAATATTTAACACATAACCATATTACATCATGATATCGTGTTTTGTTTATATAAATTTAATTATTACATTTTATATTTAAATAAAAAAAGAAAAAAAAAAATGGTGGTGGTTTAAAGTGAACCAAAAAAACAGACAAAAATTATTATTTGCGTATTTGCAATTAAAAATCAATAATTTATGCATTAATTGATTTTTAATTAAATAATTTAATTAATATAAATAAAATAATAACATTGTTATTTTGTTATATATACTAAGCGACTTAACTTTCACTTTAAAATTAATTTTTTAATTTTATAGTGTCTAAGTCATTTTGTGATTATAAATGTGACTTTGGATTAATTGCATGTTTATGATACTTAGAATAATAATCAATTGCAATAACAAAGTTTGTTTTTTTTTTGCAATTCTTAATCGACTTAAATCAAATTACATAATCTATATAAAGGTTAATGATAATTTGTTTATTTTTTTATTTACTTAAAAATAATTATCCTTGCTTGATGTATTTTTGTCTTTTAAACGTACGCTTAAAACGTTAACGTTATGCTTGAATTGATTTTTATTAATAAATTTATTAATACTTAAAATTGAATTGAGTGTTCAGGGATAAAAACTAGTTGCATGCAAACACGAACACCATAAATTATACAAGGTAAAGTGTGAACAAAATATTTGTCCATTATAAGTACACAGTTAAATGCATTTTAAATGTCCTTTTGTTTTTAGTTTTAATTACTTAATAATTTATTTACATTAAATAACGAGACAAAAGCAACTTTTTTTTTTATTTAAAACTGAATGTGCAAAAATCAAACAGAAAATATATTCGTTTATATTCAATTCAAAACGGTTGTATTGTTTTGACGGATTTAGAATGAATCAGTTTATTGGTGAAACGATCGTCAAATGCACGTTTGTTGTCATTACAAAAACAGCGTAGGACGGAAATACCTAACAATGACATAATGCATATTTAACGTAATAAACAAAAAAAAAATAAAAAAAAAAAACTCCACAAATAAGTCATAATATTATTGATTTAATCTGACTTAAATGTGATATAGGATAGATTAGCAAAAAAAAAAAAATAAATGTATTCAATTCCACAATTAAAAGTCGTTATTAATCCCCTAAAAGTTATAATTTGACACAAACACTTGCTTAATTAAATTAGAAACAACAAGAGCACAAAAAAAATGACTCAAATATGACAGCAATAAAGTAAGACAAAAACATTTTAATTACTTTGAAAAATTTGGTGGTAATACCATTACCAAATGGCATAGAAATATAATAAAATTTTATCACATTGTTATTATTGTTGTTAGTTATTTTTACTCTGCATTAATTTTATAAATTTTCATAAATTAAGTTATGCTGAATATAATATATTATTGTTTGTGATGTTTATTATTATTTATTTATTTATTATTATTATTTTTCATATATTTCAATTCTCTTGAATTTAATTATTATTTATTTAAAAAAAAAAAAAAGAAAAACATGGCGAAGTAACATAAAAAACAAAAAATATAAAAAAAAAAAATTGAATAAAGTTAAGTCAACATTTTATATTATTCATGTTATTCTGCTTTAACTTTATTTTGTTTTTTTTTTCTGTTTTATTTATTTTATATAAAAAAAAAAAAATGATAAAAGCACATACACTCAAACAAAAATCAACAAAACAGCACAAAAATTTACAAACAAACAAAAAAAAAATAAATTTAAATTAATTAAAGTAGAGAAAAGTAGTTAAACAGAAAAAAAAGAAAAAAGGTAAAGCTTTCAGAACTATGGAGACAGGACATAGTATAGAGAGAAAGAATTTGTATTTATTTTCTATAAAATCCCTCAAATGTTGTAAAAAGAATTAAATCAAGCATTTTTTGAATTAGAAGACTTTTGATGTTGTAGCATCAGAAAGAGTTTTACTTTGTGTTTTACAACTAATCTGTATGACTAACGCAATTCTTCAACCTTTATTTACGTAACAATACATAAAAAAAACGTTTTTAAAGTATTTTTAAATAAATAACATTGCCAGATGTCTTTATACCAATCAACTAATTTTATAAAATTAGCCAATCAGGTTTTTATTAACTTAATTCAACAAAAGAATTTATTAAAAGGTTTGAAACAGCCAAAACAAAAAAAAAAAGAAGGAAAATCAAATAATTCTTTAGATGTCTCCAATGTGCATGTATAAAACAAAACCACAAAGCTCATAAAACAACAAATCAAAAAAAAAAAAGAAAAGAAAAGAAAAACAAACAAAGATTGCATGTTGAATTCAGTAACAAAAAACAAAAGCGAAAATCAAATAAAAACGAAAAGCCAATAAAAGCAAAAATCAAATCAACTTTAAACAGTAAATTATTGCCAGATTGATGAGATAACGAAAATTGTTTACAAAAAAAAACGAAGAGAATTGTCGCATGTCATCATCATTCTCATCCTTTTCTTCTAAATCGTCTACTACTTAAACTAAACTTGGTTTTAATTTTTCCATTTATAGCCAATGATCAGATTGTCGTTTGTTACTTGTGAAAAATACAAAAAATACAAGAAAAGAAAAAAAAAACCCCTCGAACCGCAATAAACACGTTATTCTCTATAGACTTAATGAACCGTAAAAGAAAAAAAAAAAACTTAACAAGTCTATATAGGAAAAATACTATCAAAAACCAAAAAAAAAAAAAAAAGGTTAAAGAATTCCACCACCCTCCAGTGTGGTGGTTTTTTCTTTTTCAATTTTGCGGTTTAATTTTGTTCTTTTCATTATTACGTTACGTTTACGACAACCTAGTAAAAATACTTCAACATCCAATGACTAGAAGAAAAGTAAAAAGCTAGCAAAACAAAAAAAAAAAAATAATAATAATAAAAAATCTTTTAATTTACATTTATATATCCATCCGATAACGATTTAAATTGCTGGTAATTTTGGTATCCGATAAGAATCTAATAATAAAAAAAAAAAATTAATTAAATCAAAGCATGTTGAAAATGTAAAGTACACTACTCGCACCAATAGATGGCTTTATTGTGTTTTGTCTTTTATGAAAATAAAAAAGTTGAAAACAGGTGCATTCTTCGTTCATTTGTTTGTTTTTTTTTTTTTTAATTAAACTGATGACATCGATTGGTATTGAATTTATTATTTATTATTTATTATAAAGGAAGGAAAGCTTTATTTACCTTTCAATAATTTATATAGCATAATTGTGCTTTATTTTAACAAACAAACAACAAAAAAAAAAAAAAAAAAGAAAAAAGACGAAACGGAATACCTGTCACTTAATGGCAAAATTGCATGCTTTTACACAATGAATCATTTAAACCCCGTCTATTATTATTACTATTATTATTATTATTATTATTATTATTAAGTACGATAAAACGAGAGAGAAAAAGCGTTACAATAATTTATTAAATTAATTTATTTAACGAAACATTAATTAATTGAAATTTAATTACAAAAATCTCTTTTTTAGTTTTCTTAATTAAACATCATCAGCATCAGTAAGTAGACACAGCTATAGATAGCATAAAATAACTTTTTATTTAGAAAAATAAAAAAAAATAAAAATTAAACAAACAAACCCGAATTCTTTTTCCTTGTTTTTATCAACAAATTGCGCATTAATATTCTTTATCGCACTCGTATTCTGTTTCATAATGTTTTCATTTTTTTTTTTGTTGTTGTTGTTGTTGTTGTTGTTCACTTAAACAACAATTTCAATAATAAGTATGTCTTATCACCAATTTTATTTTTTTTGTTTATTTTTAATTGATAATAATAAATAAGAAAATTAATTTATTAATTAAACGTCATTAATCATTTAGTGAATGATAGTTGGGTTTAACAACGATAAGCTATCATCATTTACGGATTTCTGATTAGAAAAATTGCATAATTAAGTTGATAATACAACGACGATAATCGTTTTTTTTTTTTTTTTTTTTTTTATTATTTTCTATAATTAATTACTTAAATCGTTTATTACGAATTTTATTTCTATTTTTTTTTTTTTGTTTATTTTAAACAAAGATTAATCTTTAGGGAATTGTATTAAAAAAAAAATAATAAAATATATTTTTTCTTTTAGTTTTATTTAGGTTATTCAAAATATGTTTATGGTTTAAAATTAATTAAAATTAATTTATAGTAATTATTCTTAATTATAATTTTAAAAAATAAATAATTAAATATTTTATACACACAGCCAATTTACAATTTAATTGTACTAAGATGTGTTATAAATTAAACATAAATCAGCCACAGTCAGTATTTTTATTTTGAATTAATTAAGAAAAATTAATATATAATTACCATGAAACTGGTATAATCTATGATCAAAGTCTTTTATTTTTAATTATTTATTTTAATACAGTAAGATAAAAAAAAAATATATATAATTGTAAAAATATAATGTTTAAAACATATTTTAAAGATTTTAATACCAACAGAGTAGTTTTGTATTAATTCTGTATAGATTATATTGCGTTGATAGTTGAATTGACCTTTAGGCCAAGTCCCAAATGAATTGTAAATACAGAATGAAAGTTTCATTTTGCTTATAGCCTGACGGTTCATTAATAGTAAACAATGAACTAGTAAAAAGGTTTCTAGATTGTAGTTTATTGTTCTAATCCATTAATAATCCAATAAAATTTACTTTAATTTAAAAGATTACCAGTCGTTATATGAAAACTTTACATAAACTTTCATGAAACTTTGTTGCCATTATGTTATTTTACTATGCCTTCTGTGTGTGTGTAAATTATCTTAATACAAATCGAGCAAAAATTCATTAAAAATTCCGTTAAAAACATTATCATGAAATTTTAATCATTAATTGCCTCGTATAGATTTCGTATAATTAATTAAAAATTCATTAAATTCATTTATGTTTTACAAGGAAAGATAATTAAAAGAAAAATAAAAAATGAAAGAAAAGAAAGTTTTTCCTTGTAAAATTCACATAAATCACATCATCAATCGTATAGCATTTATAGTGAAATATTTGACAAACACAATAATAAATTATCTTTACTCATCCCCTATTGATTATTATTATTATTTTATTATTAACAAACTAATCACCTTATTTAACCAAGGATATACAACAACAAAAAAAAAATCTCCAATTCCTATTTACGAATAAAGATTAAAAATTTACAGATTTTAAATGCTATGGGTTGTACTTTTCGGGGGTGGTTATTTGGTTTAGTGTTCTTTTAACCAATGTAAATAACAGACAAATAAATTTTAATTATTTATTTTTCTTGAAAAAATTCTTTTTTTTTTTTTTTGTAATAAAATCTCATAGGAGCCACAATAAATTTTACAAATTATTTCCATGTAAACTTAGAGTATTGGGGGTTAAACATCAAGGCAAACATTAAATAACTTTTTCTCTAGGTTTTTTAATAATAAAAAGATTAAAAAAAAAAAAAAAAAAAAATTATTTTTGTATAAAACTTTGCTAATTTAATTACTATTGGGTCTTTTTTGGGGAAGGCAATTTTTCTTGAAATCCTTGAATTTTTTTTTTTTTTGTTTTTAATTAATAACGAGTGGCAAACGGCTCTACAAACAAAATTTTCTATTTTACAATTTATTTACTTTCGTGTACTTTTTTGCTTGCTTTACTCCTTTTTTTTTTTTTTTTTTTTTTTTGCTTTGTAGAAAATAAAGATAAATTTCATTTTATATTATTTAATTAAATAAAATAAATTAATCCATTTCGTATAGCCTTGGTATATTCTGAGAAAAGGAAATTTTATTATTTTATTACAAACAAGAACAATTACATTTTACTAATCCAATTGATTAAAATATTCTACAATCGAATGATAAACTAAGTAGAATATGAAAAATAAATATATAAATAAATAAATTAATTATAAAAAGCATAGAAAAACTACTTAAGTTATTAAATAATATGAGTAGAAGTAAAAAAAAAACAGAGAAAATAAGAAATTAAAAGAAAAACCGGTGAAAAAAAGTTGATAAAGTTTCTACAGAAACTTTCATTTAAGCAAATAAATTAACAAATGCAAATGAATAAGTAATATTTATCCAACTAAAAAAAAGGATGAAATACAGTGCAGTCTCACGTTATATTTCGTATTATTACGACACTTTAATTTCAATTTTTATTTGTGGTAAAGTAAAGTAAAGTAAAGTAAATTTCACTACAGCAGATTATGCCTTTTATACCAGTTATTGAATAGACAAACAACGGATAAAAGCCACAAACAAAACGAAGATTATCGTGTGTCTGTCATGAAAGGAACACATAAAGGAAAAGTAAAGAATCAAAAGCATTAATTTTGGTCGTTTAATTACTTATTTTGGTTATTCTTTACAGATTTAAGTGGGTAACTGAGTTACATAAATTATCACAGACCAACAACAATTGTTTTAATTAATTCAATAAATCATTTAAAAGTGTTAATATCTACAGAATTACATTTAATAACTATGGACTACGTAGCGATCGATAAATTATATAAAAAAAAAAACCAAAAACCCAACAATTTGAAATCAATTTTTGCATCCTTCTTTCCATTACTTTTCGTAACATCACTGCTTTAGGAAATAAAACTGTCGCTTCTAGTTATATAACACAAATGGGAAGCATAACGTGTAACAAATGGCAAAAAAAAAAAAAGAAGAAAATTTCTGCAAAAATACACAAACCACATGTTGCATGTTTTTTTCTTTTCTTTTTTTTTTTTTTTTTGCACAAAAGATAAAATAACGAATCCCAACCACATACAACACATACAATAATTATTAATGATAATTTTGTCAAAACGATAAGAAACGGAACTTACAGATCTATTTGTCTGCCTAACAGACATACAATCAAATCCATTAAACTTAATCAATTTAAAACAATAATTTTCCGTTATCACAATCAAAGCACATAGAGCATAAAAAACAAAAAACAAATCTTAATTCATGTTTTGTCTACATTTGTCTTGTCTTGTCTACGGCCTGTTACTATAAGCAGAGCAAAAATTATTAATTAATTTAGGTTAATTTGATAAACTTTTCACATTTCTTTTACTTTTTCTTTATAATCTTTGTCTTCGTTTTTCTTCTTTAACAAAAGCAATAATCATCGTTATTGATTAGAAATTTATGTTTTTGTTAAAAAAAAAAAAAAAAAAAAACTTAATTACTTGTGAATAATAATAATAATAATAATAATAATAATAATAATAAATAAAAAAAAATTGTTCAAGCAGTAAATATAAATCGTGAAGAAAATAAATTTTATTTACGTTCGGTTTATTTATTTTTGTTGTTCAATTGATAAAAAAAAAAAAAAAATGACTTTTTTGCCCGTAAACTGATAATAAATTGAAATTGAACAGTAAAAATATTTATTTACTGTGTGTGCTCTACTTCCGTTTATATTTTCTGTAAAAAATAAAAAAAATTACAGAAAAATTTAACCAATTACAGTGATTTTCGTTATAAGAGTTTCATGCACTGTGATTGGTTAAGTGTTATTTGTTATGCTTATTACTTGACGACTATTTTTGATCACTGGTGAATTATTGCAGTCATATTAAAGTAGTATAATCACAGTGTTAATCAATAAGCGTTATTAATTAATTTTAATAAAATTTGACGACATTTAAACAAAACACCACCTTAAGTCATATTAATAACATAAAAACGAGATAATTCATTTATTAAACACTTTTTGTAAATTCAGTCAAGTTTATTACGCTAACGATTTACGTTTGTAATAATTTTACCTTTTGATGTAAAAAAAAAAAGTAATTAAGCATCGAACGTAATTATTCTTTAAAAAACAGACTTTAAGTGCAGGAACACACTTTAGCGTTTTTTATGTAAGCAAAACGACTTGAGTATTACTTGAATTTAACAGAAATGAAATTATAGTAAAATGAGGAAATAAATGGATAAACATTTTCTATTCTATTTCTTTTCTATTTCTTATCATCATCTCCTTAGCACCAGCAAATATAAACACACACATAAAATATAATAAGACCACCAAGTGGGTGATGAATTTATTGTAGATTTTTCTCAACAAATCTCTTCTTTATAATTTTAATTTTAATTTTTTTTTTTGCTTCTTTTACTACTTTTCCTATGTAATTTCCTTAATTGCTAAACTTTTTTCATTGAACAAGAGTAAAATCTTAATAAAAAAATTTTTAAAAAATTCTTCTTAAGTGATTCACAGTGAGTTAATTTTTGTTTATAACAATCAAATAGAATAGATAAACAAAAATAAATTATTTAAACACAGGATATGCAATAATTTTTTTTGTTTTGTTTTTTGTTTTTCGCTATTTTAAACAACTTTCGTGTTATTTAAAAAAAAAAAAAAAAAAAGGAAAAATATTAAAATGTAATTAAAACGGAGAGAAATAAATAAAATACCACACAAACTGGTATAATTTATTAGTTTTATCCAAGACACACTAATCGTGCAGTAATTTAAAACAATTGCACAACCAGGTGAAAACTCTTCATACTCAACACACACACAATGCATAAAATTGATTTATTTATCCGTTCTCTGCCTCAGTTACCAGAAGTAATAAATTTAGAATTTTTAATTTATTTTTAAAGGTTCTCTATATAGAAAAAACCGCAAAATTTTCCCATAGTCAAAGCAAAAAATAACGCGCAAAAAAAACAACAACAACAAAACCTATTTATTTAGGTCATGGCAAAACGTTTTGTGTAATTCAAGAGAAATAAAAATTGCAGAACCAACACAAGTCATCGTAGTATTAAATAAAAAAATTAAAAAAATAAAAATTATTATACGAAACTACCCACATTAATTGTTTACAATCAGAACAACAACAACAACAACATTCTACCGAACAACATGTGCTTCTTAAGTAGATTTCCCTCATCAATATTTTCATATTGCCAAAGCTTTTTTCGTATCGTTTCTTTTCCTTCGTTTCGCTTCGCTTCTGTTTCGATACCGTTTTCCTTTCATCAATTATTTTATCGATTTTATTCCTTTGCCATTTCTTCGTGTAAGTTTAATCCTTAGGCAGAAATGATAAAAAAAAAAAAAAAAATCAAGTAGAGACCGTCTTTCCAGTTGTTTCTTTATATTTTTCACCTCATAGTGCTTATTTACATTTTTTCTACTTCTTCATCTTCATCTTTGTTGCTATCTTACACGTTTATTACATCACTGTGTATGTGGACTTGTGAACTAAGGGAGAAAAGTAAATTCTTCTAAAACACATCAGAGAAACGCCACAGTAAACATAAACGATGAGTGGGATCTATACACAGAAATTTGTTTTTTGCCTCTTTACTAGAAACTGGTGATTTTGTTGTGTAAGGAAAATGATAATGATGGTGATGATGACGTCATTATAGGATTTTTCATGGCGTCACAACATCACAACAACAATAATTTCTCATCCCTTTTTCAGCCTTTTTTTTTTTTTTTTGCTTTTTTATTTTATTTCTCCTGTTAAAATGTCAACCGTATTCAACACGCGTATTAACGTATTTTAGATAATTAAATATTTTTAAAAATTTAACTTAATCAGTGTTACCACTGTGTTACCACTGTTAACAAATAATTAATTCACGTAATCTTAAAGAATTTATTCATTTATTTAAATTTTTCAATTTGTAAAAACAGCGAAACAAAAAAAAAAAAAAAAACAATTTGGACAAAGAACTTTATAAAGCCCATTATTAATTAATTAATTAACAACATCAACAAATATATTTGGTTAAGGTAAGAAAATTTATTTCAAAAGAAACTTTTATTTCATTTCATTTCATTTCAATACAACTGATTTGCATAATAATGTTTGCAATTTCCCAACAAAGAGATTAAAGGAAATTTTTACTCTGAAGTGACAAACCGTGATCAAATCACTTACGAAATTTTATTTAAGTCGTAATTCTATAAGCAAACACTTAAAGTAAATTTATTTTTATTTCATTAATTCTATTAATTTGCTCCATAGAAATAACTTAAGCCAGGTATTACATTTAGAAAATAATACTGAAGCCATAATTTCAAAAAAATTAAAATAGAAAATCACTTGACTCCCTCACAATAAACATGACTTTAGGTCATAAGTAATAGTTTATTATTAAAACAAGTTAATTAAGTAGCTTAAACGTGTTTCGTTTTTTTTTTTTTTTTTTTTTTTTCGTTTAACACATTTGAAATTAAACAACAAATTAGCTAATTGTCTTGTAGCACCAGCAACAACCAAAAATAAAAAAAAAAAAAGTTAATTAGAAAGTTCATTAACAAATTCATAGTGCAATTTGCTATTGAAATAAGTACGAAAAATTGTTTAATTTAAATCGTAAATTACAGATAAATAATTAACTAATTATAATGAATCATAATAAAAATTTAAAAAAAAAACCTCGGGGGTAATAAAATAAACGACATTATGCAGGATGTTCAAGTTCAAGTGGTTTTTTATTTTTATTATCCGTTGCGTTTTTTTTTTTTTTTTTCTTCATTTTGTTGTGTTACTGAGTGACTTTTGAACGTTTTTATGCGTATATTATCGCGGTGGGAGATGTTGGTACATCCGTGTACACCCCGATGTCACATAAACAATGTTATTAAAGCTTTTACTCGAAAATCTTCCGTAAATGTCTAGAGAACAGCATGCTAGCATACTTCTGTTTCAACATGAAAAACACTTTGTCGCTACACAACCCTTAATATTAAAAATACGCCAAAATGTAGACAAATTATTACTTCAAACTCAAAATACCTCGTTTAAAACCGAATTTAATACCAAAAAAAAAAATCCTCTTACCTGAATCAATTGTCGCCATTCAAGAAAAATTCTTTTTCACCTTTTACTTCTACGCTTAAAAAAAAAAAACAGCAAAACAAAACAAATTTCTACTGATGATTTTTCACATAAATAAAAATACAAAAAAAAATTTTATCTCATTTCCACTTTTCACAACATTTTTTTGCTTCACTTTTTTTTTGTGTTTTGTAATTTTAATTTTTCACCGGAGTTTTTCTTGTTATTTCTTTTCCGCCTAAAAGTATGTAAACCGTTTTGTTAGTAATACAAGTGCTTTTCGTTGGGAATCGTTAATTAATTTGCTTCTGTTGTTTGTTCCTTGATGCCTGGGTCACCCAGGGCTGGTACTTGAATAAATTTATTTCTAATCATAAAGGGTTCTTTTTTTTTTTCTTTTACAAAGTTAAAATCATCGAAGAAAAACAAAGAAAAAAGAAAAGAAAAGAAAACAAAACGACAGAACAGGTTAACAAAATAAAATAAAATTCAACAAACAACTTAAGCAACGATATTGGAATTTTTTTTTTTTTTTTTTTTTTTTGTTTTTTAAGTTAAAAACGAAGTAAAAGCGAAAGTAAAAGCTACAAAAAAAAAAAAAAAATCGAAAAATTGTTGTACAAAAACAACGATTTTCCCTATTATTTACATTTTTTTTTTTTTTTTTTATTTTAATTAATTAATTAATTAATTTTTTTTTCTGTATAAATATTTAAATTAATTTTCGTAACAAACGAAGAAAAGAATTTTTTTTTAAGTGATTTTTTTATTTACATTTCTTGTTTAGTTTTTTCGTTTGCTTATTATAAATAAAAAAAAAAATTATTTCTATTAGTAACTTTATGCAAATTATGATGGAAACAAACAAAAAAAAAATTTTTTTTTTTTTTTTAACATACGTTGAAAAATGCTTATTAACGAAAAATTATTTAAAAATTGTCACGTAAATTGGCTGTAGGTTTATTGGTGGTAAAAATAAAAGTTTTTTTTTAAAGGAAAATTCTATGGACAGCCCGTGGCTGAATAACTTTGCATACAGGATAGACAGAAAACTATTAAAGCACAACAACAACAACAAAAGAAAGGAAAAAATTCTCTACCTCGATTATTATTATTTTAAAAAAATATATATAAAACACAAGACACACTTTTATACACTTGACTTAAATTTTAAGTGAAATTTTAAACCGCACACACAATGAATTAAATGTTTTTGACTTATTTAAAAACAAAACAAAACAAAACAAAAAAAAAAAACAAATTTAAATAAAACAAAAGAATAAAAAAATGTTTATTTGATTTGATTTAATTTAATTTAATTAATTAAAAATAAAAAATAAAAAATAAATTTTTTTTTTGTATACGATAATTGTGAAAAATCGATAAAACGACAATCCGTGTTCCGTATTCATCGGGAACAAAAACTCAACTGTCAGACGGTTGTGTATGTTCTTCTGTTTTATGTTGTGTATAGAAACTTTTTTTTTTATTTATTTTGTTATTTTATGTAAAATTTAATAAACAAAAAAAATAAATAAAAATAAAACTTCCATCCAGATGAGGAAGAAATGCTTTTTGTATTTTAGTTATTTCTATTTAGATGAAGTCGCGCGCGCTCTTTTTTTTTTTTTTTTTTTTTTCTGTGTATCTTATCTCTTATTTTTGGGACTTTTTTTAATAAAAAGAGCAGAAACTCGCTACTGATGTTCTGATTTTCGGTTATTTTCTATTCTTGTTTCATCTCAGAACCAACAACACAATAAAAAAAAAATCATAACAAAGCTCAAAAAAATTCCCCTCAATATTTAAATTATAAATACCAATCCCCCCACCAATCATTAACGTTAAACACACAAACACACAATACAATTTTCCGATATATTAATTACAATACACGATACGCGCGAAATAGAAGTTTTTTTTAAAATATATCGAATTGATACTAAAGTAAAATAAAAAAAAAATTGGAGAAATGGAAAGTAAAATAAATTATCAAAAACAAAAACCGGTGCAATTTGGAGAGTTAAAAAAAGATTAATGCGAGAGAGTAAGCTTTACTTAATTGAGAGGAAAGAGAATGAAACTTTCTGGTTTTGTTTTTGTTGAAATGACTGGGGTATTATTGACTCAAGTCTATGAGAACACGGGGATATATATAAAAAAAAAAAATTCCACTATACTACACAGAATACGCATCGGATTTAATACAAAACAGCATGCATGTCTCGATTAAAATCACAAACAAAAGAAAAATCTAAATAAATAATTTATTCTATTGCGGTTGCCATTTAATAATTTTTTTTTTTTTTTATATATACCAAAAAATCGCAATAACTTGAATCCATATTGTTGTGTAAAAAAAAAAAAAACGCACAGAAAATTAAATTATGGAAAATAATTATAATTGTGTGTGCCACGCGCTCTAGTTTTGCATAAATTATATTATTTATATATGTATATATACAGATTCTCATATAATTCTATATCAACTTTTACTTTTCTTTTCCAAATTTTCTTTTTTCTTTATTTATTTTTTTAACGTAAAGAAAATTACATTACAATAGAAAAAGAGCTTTTCCAATATAATTTTTTGTGTTAACTAATAGTATTTCAATAAAGATGGCAGTATAAAGCATTGTTATGTTTTTATAAAAAGGTTTCTTTTATTATTTACATTTCACAGATGGAGATAGTGTTTTAAGTTAAACACACCACCAATAAGCAAATAAAAACACCAAAAATATTGTGTAATGCAATCAGGAAAGAAAAAGAAAAAAAACAAACAAAAATTATTCGTCTCGCCATTTTTTTACTTGTCAGTTATTTATATATGGTTATAATTTTACTTTTTATTTTCACTTATTTTAATTCATTTCTTTTCCATTTTTTGTTTTGTTATATATAGTTACAATAAAAATATTCATTTTTACATATCATATTCTCATTTATACAATTTATTTATTTCTGTTTCTACTTTTTTTTTTATGTTATGCTTTGCCATTAATTTCCCTTAAAATTATAGAAGAAACTCAAATTTCGTAAAGAGACCCATCAATAAAGACAATAAAGTTTTTATTTTCTTTCTAAATTTACATATTACAAATAAATTAATATAGTATTTCATTTAAATTAAAAATGTTAAAAAAAAAGCAGTAAATATATTAGCGTACAACCGGCACAACTAGCCGGGCCATTTCAGCCAATAGGTTCATCAATATTGCTATGTTTCTTCTTTCCATAAAAAATGTGATTTAAAAAATAAAAAGTGAAAAAAACTAAATTAATAAATAAATGCTCATAACAAAAAATGTTAAAAATGTTTTTCTTGTTATTTTTAAGTCTCAAAAAAAAAAAAAAAAAAAGAAGAAAACGCACACATTAGAGACACTTAAGGAAAAAATTAAAATCACCACCATCGCCACTACAATAAATGGTATGGCAATTCTTAAACGATCCATAAAAATGCTTGCAAAAAAAGTAAGTATAAACGAGAGAACAAAAAAAAAAAAAAAATATTTATTAGCTTTTAAGACAAAATAATTATTATTCAGTTGTTATTATATAATAATTAATTAAATTAAAAAAAAAAAAACAATATTTTACATCCTTTTAATACAATTTTTAATTTTTTTTTTCTTTTTAACTATTTATACCAGTTTGAAAATTGTCACCAACATGCGGTGGTAAAATTAATATACAAACTGGTATACACAACAAATCGTTACGTTTTTTTTTTTTGTTTTTATTTATTCTCCTCCATTAAATCCATCGCTGTGTATCATCGTTTTAAATCGATGTTTAAAATTTTTTTTTGTTTAATTAATTAATAATTAATTTTTTATTTTATTGATTTATTTGATTATTAAATAATGTTTCTAAATAATTAACCGTTTTTTTTTTTTTTTTTTGAGATCGTTTACATGTGTGTTTTTTTTTGTTGTTGTCTGGCTTCCTTAATCATTTTATTAACAATTATAAAATATATACGTTGGTTTTAGTATAAAGGGGGATTTCGCGTAATGTACCAGTATTTGGTGGGGGCTTTATTGTTTAATTAATTTTTTAATTATAAAAAAATGATAGAAAAAAAAGCAAACTACATTTTAACAACATCCCTGCCAACAGCATTATTTACTTTGTTTTTGAGTTTTTTTATTTTAAATCTCATCAAAATTATTTGTAACATTTATATCTCTCATCATCATCATCAATTATCAATCGGTTTCAAATTTAATTTAATTTAATTTAATTATAAAAAAATATATATAAAAAAAAAAAACAAGACAAAGAAATTTCTTTTCTAATAAATAAAAGAAAATAAAAAATTAAGGAAAGAAAAATTTAACAAAGAAATTTTCTCTCATTTTATAGCAGCATTTTCTCTCTCTTTTTTTACTTCACCTAATAACATTATCTTTTCTTTACATTAACATCTCTGGGGCGCGCTCTGGTTAATTAAATATTTTTTTCTTTTTTTTTTTTGTTTGTTTTTTTTTATTAATTATTTTATTTATTGATTATTGATTTTTAATTACGATTATTAATTATTATTTATTTATTTATTTTTTAATTAAGTATTTTAAATTAAAAAAAAAAAAAAAAAAAAAAAAAAGAAAATAAAAAGAACAAAAAAAATATATATTATAAATAATTTTTTCCTTTTTTTTTGTTTTGTTTTGTTTTATTTTAATTTTTAATTATTTATTATTTTATGTTTTAATATTTTTATTTATTTATTTTTTTTTTTTTCTCTTTTTTCTTTTTTATTTAAATGTGTTTTCTTTTCTTCTTTTTGTTTGTTGGTTTGTTGTTAGTTAGTTTTTTTTTTTTGTTTATATTTTTGCCTACGAACATTCCTCCTGACTTTTTCTTACACATTTAGCCACTTTCCTTTTAAATTCTGGATAAGATTCACGCCATTCCTTTGCCGCATCTACATTGGCCGGTGATTCATCATTTGGATCGGCTAACATTGATATTACAGATATTAATATTGTTTCAACTGTATGCACCGGTAACCAACGTTCGGATGCTTTTTCATAACCCCATTTATCATCACCTGGCTCATGTAATATACTAATGCATACGTCACCATTTTTTTCTATATTCGGATGCCAAATTTCGGTAACAAATTTCATACGTGGTGGCCTAAGTGGATATTCTTTAGGGAAATATAAATGTGCTTTGAAGAAACCCCCTTCGCTATAATAATTAATTAAATCAAAAAAAAAATAAATAAATTAAAAAATAAAGAAAAAAAAATTAAAAAACTTACTACAATGTATCCGGAGGTCCAATGATGAGTACTTCCCAACGAAATATATCATTATCGTCAATTAATCCAGCTGAAAATCCCTCGACAGGATTTTTGTTCAGCTCTGCAAAACAAATGGGAAAAGAAAGAAAATTTTATTAATAAATCACGCGTTAAACAAAGACGTAGAAATGCACGTGTAGAAAAACAAAACAAAACAAAACAGTGGATTGTCTCTAACAATGACTCATAATGTTGCAGCATAATAAAAAATTGGTTTTATCGTTTAATTTTCAGCATAAGCATTAATTTTATGAGATTTTACTGTGAATTATGCTGAGATATATAAAAAAAAAACCTTGCAAACAACAAAGTCAGACAAGTGACCTTCACCCATGAATTGAAAAGAAACAAAAATTTGCTAAACTTTTTGGGATAAAAAATTTAATTGAATTGAACAGAATTTCGATGGTGAATCAACCCTGTACCCCCATCCGCATAAAACACTCAAATTTAAAAAGTGACTCAAATAATAAATGACTAAGTAACGACGACTCATAGAAACTCGAAATATTCATGATGTTTCTGCGATTAAATGAACTCAAGATCCGGTTATTTGTATTAAAAAGAAGAAGAAAAAAAAAGCCAAGGAGAAAAACTACACGAGTAATAATAATTCAACAAAAACTTGAAGGCTTAATTATTGTTATTTTGTTAAACGATAAAATTAATTAAATAAAACAAAACGCAGACAACACACAAAGGTGTTCAAATAATCACATGGTGATTGGTATATGAACGGGAAGTTGATTGAAATTAATTCCGCTTAGATTTATCCAATCTTTAAACCAATCAAATATTAATTTCTTATTCAAATTAGGTCAGTTAATTACCAACAAAAATCAATACATTTTCACGTCAACGCGTGTTTATACAAATTATTTCTAAAATTAATTAAAATAAAAAGAAAAAAAAAAGAATTTAAATGACAATATTGGACAAGGCAAGGCGAGAAAGAAATAAAGCAATTAAAAATAGGGTTGTTAACCCGACTAACAGTAAATAATAAATCCAACAAAGTACAAAATAGCAAACAACGTGTGCCGATGAAAAACCGGCTGATAAAGAAAATAACCCATTAGCACATCAGACAATATTGATTTTTCCCGAAAATAAAAAAGAAAAGAAAAGCAAAAAAAAAGTAAATAAATTTCCCTTCTTTCAAACCCGGCGTTTTTCTTTTCTTTTTTTTTTTTGGTATAATTTTTTTCTCACACACCTTCATTTTATTTTTTTTTTCTCTCTTTTTGCAAACAAAAATGTGACAAAGAATAATCTAAATAAAAATAGATTTTATAAAAAAAAACAAAAAGAAAATGTAATGAAGTGAAATGAAAATCATTAACCAGCCGTAAAACTATAAAAAAAAAAAATTAAAATCGAGAAAAAAAAAGAATGGCCAGGCTGCCGTAATACATTTTAGTCACCACAGAAAAAAAAAAAGGCCATCACCCCAGACACTTTTTTTTTTGTCGGCATCTCCTCCAAATTTTTCTGCACACACACAATCACAAATTTAAATTTACAAAAAAATTAACACACACAAGCACAGAAAAATTTCCCTTTTTTTTCAATTGATTTTAATTTTAATTATTTAATTACAAAAAAAATATATATATAGCGAATAGAATAGAAGAATTTTAATTAAAAACAGAAAAAAAAACTTACCAGCTAATTGTTTTCTCAATAACAACGATGATTGCGGTTCTGACATTTAATTGAATTTTTTTTTTTTATTTTTATTTCTAGATTTTGTTTATGCTTCTAATTTAAAGGTTTTTCTTTATTAACATAAAAGTATAAATAAATAAATTTGATATTAATCACTGAAAATTTATTCTTTTTTCCTTCCTCCGGGTTGTTTTTTATTCTTTTGTATTTATTTTTTAATTTAATTTATGCTTTTTTTTTTTCTCTTCTGTCTTTTTGTGCTAAAGAAAATATTTTGTTTGACGAAAGAAAAAAAATAAAAATTAATTTAAATTTTGACGAGAGAAAAAAACAAAAAGACACACTAAGAATTTAATTGAATTTATTTATTATATTTTTTATTGCTAATTAATTAAAAATTATACTCTTTTATTTTTAATAAATTAATTTATTATTAATCCTTTTTTTTTAACTTTAATTAATGTGTATGATATATATATATATATGTATATATATATATTTATAACAAAAAAATAATAATAATAACGCAACGAGAACAACGAACGAAACGAACGAGGTTGATGATGGTTTCGATTAACAAAATAAAAAATTAAATAAAAAAAAAAAATTCTATATGAAGTTTTTTTTTTTTTTATATATATATTCTTCCCGTTTTTTTTTTTTTTTTTTATTCGTATAAAATACAAAATATGGCTGCTTACTTGCCGTACTAATGCGCGATGCCGTTTTTTTTTTTTTTTTTTTAGTTTTTTAATTCCTTTGCTAAAAAAAATGACAAAACGATTTTTTTTTTCTTTTTCGTGGTAGTAATATCGCGGTTAAAATATGTATGCCTTTGTTTAGCCGGTATATGAAAGTTATACGATAGACTGGTGCAGAAATATTAATCAGCCATTTTTAATATTATTACCCAATGTTAATATTAAGATTTTTTTTTTTGTTAATATTAAATAGTATTGCTACTATTAATAAAATATTATATATATTATATGTAGACTTCCGTTTTTATATTGAAATATGTTTTTATTATTTATTTAATAGTTATTATATAATAAAAAAAAGTGTTTATTAAGTATTGTTTAATTAAGTTTTTTAATTAAAATCAATAGAAATTATAATCATAACAAAATGGATGTTATCGATAAAAAAGGTTTATTTTGTTATCATTTCTACAAAATGTATCTACATAAAAATTCGGTACATTTAAAAAATGTCAAAAACATATGTTTTCTAAATTTTAATGCCGGTCGTTTTTTTCTTGTATTTGTTGTATTTGCGCAAATAATTTTTTTTTAAATTAATCGTTAATGTTAAAAGCGAAAGAAGAGAAATTATTACCACAAATAATTGATAATATTTTTAAAATAATAAATAATAGAATTAGCCAAACTAATGAGAAAAAGTGTTGTAAGTTTTCCTTTCCGTTTTTTTTCTTTCTTTGTATAAGAAATCTTATATAACCTCAAAATTCTCTTTTCAGTTACAAATAATGAATTATTAATTCTGTACAAAATTTATGGTAATTTATTAAAAAATGCATTAAATTTAATTGATAATGAAAATGTAATAAAAAAATGTTATAAAGTTGATAAATTTCCTAATTTATTAATATATGAAATAATAAATGTAAAAGTTTATAAATTATTACCGAATATAAACTATTGTCAATGTAAATCATTTAATAATGATGATTCTCTAATATGTGAACATATTTTATTAATAAAATTATGTGTGTTATTAGAGAATTTTTCATATGAAACAATAAATATAGAACAGTATAATGTTTTAATAAATAGTTTTTGTGATTAATTAAAGAAAAGTAAATTATAGAATAATAGTAAAGACACATTACACAACAGTGAATATGACAACCCAAAGTCAACAGAATGTTACATTCAAAGCAAAATTGGATAACATAAAATTCCTTCATGATGTATTAAAATCAATAAATAATTTAAATAATAACACAAATGATAATAATTCAATAATACAAATAACAAAAAATGGTTTTAAAGTTATAATTGAAGATACAAAAATAATACAATGTAATTTATATATAACCGAAACATATTTTAATTATTTTTATTTAAAGAATCCATTAGAAACAGTTTCATTTAGTATTGATTTAAATTTATTAATTGATTGTCTTAATATATTTATTGGTAGTAATTGTTTAATGGAGATTATATATAAAAATCCAAATACACCATTATTATTAATAATTAAACAATATGATGATGATAATTTAATAATTGAATGTAAAATCAAAACGAAATTATTTAATGAAGATATTATAAATTTTTCATTAGTGAATAATCCAAATGAGAAATATGATAAAAGTCAAATAAATAATTATTTAATTATAAATGGTTGTGAATTTTTTGAATTACTCCTCGAAATGGATAAATTAAATGATGATTTAAAAATAATAATATCGCCCACATTGAAGTTTATTAAATTAAAAACATGTAATCGCCGTAATGCAATTAATTTTAATATAAAAATAAATAAAACAAGTATTATGTTGATTAAGTTTTATAGTAAAAAATTAACAAAATTCATTTATAAATCACAGCATATACGTTTAATTATGAAATCATTAAGTTTAGCAAATAAAATTGCATTACGTACATACGATAATGGTTTATTGAATATACAAATAATGATGTCATCAAATGATGAACCGAAAATGTATATTGAATACTTTTTAACACCTGTAATAGAGGATGAGGATGAAGATGATTATGATAGTAATGATTCGGATGAAGAGACAACAAATGATTGTAATATTAATGATGAAGTAGAATAAAAATTTTTTTTTTTCTTTTAAATAACAAAAAATTTGTTTTATTCGATTAGTAAAGACAAATTATACCAATTGTAGTCGGGACACAATATTTCATGTAATTTTTATAATAGTTTTCTGTTAATTAAGTTTAAATTTGAATTGAAATTAAATAAAATAAAATCAGAAAATGTTTTTAGTTCACAGTATGATAATACAAATTTTTAGTTGTTTGAGAATAGGAACATTATATATCAAACAGCATAATCATAGTGAAATAGCATCAATAACAGTAATCAACATTACAAGTAAAGGATTTCATTGTTGCATTACCAAACACTTTAATTAAACAAACAATTTTTTTTTTTAATTTAATTATTTTCTTTAATAATTCCTTCTTCTTTTGCATTTTTTTTTTTTTTTTTCTTTTTTTAGTTTTAGTTTTTATTTTAAAATAATTACAATTAGACAAAATAAAAAATACATTTGTTTTAAATATTAATAATAAAAAACGAAAAAATAAATAATAATCATTAATAAAATTATTGTTTATTAATATGATGAATAATTAATAAAAACAAAAATAATATTTATATTTACAACAAGGTATATAAGTGTATGTATTACACAATTAAATATATTAAATTAATTATACGAAAAGAATTGTTTTTTTTTTTTTTTTTTTTTTATTAATTTATTTAGATATTTATTTTTATTCATTTTAATATAATAATTTATTTATAAATGATAAAATTAGAAAGACAGACAGACAAACAAAGAAACAAACATTTACGCATATACATTTTACGATATTTATTTTATATTCTTCGCCGTTTTGTTGTCTTAAATTATTGCACAAAAAAAAAAAAGAAAAGAAAAAAAACAAATATAAATAATTAAAAACTAAGGAAATTAAAAAAAAAAAAACATTAATATTACATTTGAGCATAAAATATTATAATTAATAATAATAATAAAAAATTAAAACAGGAACATTAATTAGTAAGAAAAAAAAAAATTATTAAATAAAACGGTTTAAGTCTATGCTAATTTCTTTACAATAATTTCCCTTTTTATATTCTTACTTTCTTTCTCTCTCTCTCCACACAAATTACATATAATTTATCTTCAAAGTCTCTCTCTATTTTCTCTTTTTTTAATTTGTTTTTCAAAAAGTCAGTTATATATATATAACATAAATAAACATAATTAATGCAAATGATAACAAATAATTAATTAAATAAAAAAAAAAAAAAAAAAAAACATAATAAATGGCACAACAACAGACAAATAAAAAAAATTCAAATTTTAAACAAAACTATATTGATTATCAACAGCACGTCCAGTATCTTGATCAATATTAGCTGCAATTCCAGTTTAAAAACAAAAAAAAAAAAAAACAAAACAAAAAATTTTAATTTAATAATTTAACTAAATAAATAATTATTATTATAACTTGTGTGCTGTCCATTACTATTATTATTATTATTATAATTATGATGATGATTACCATTATTATTTGAATTTGAACTACCACCACCACCATTATTATTATTATTATTCAGTTGCTGTTGTTGCTGATGACTTAACGTTGGCTGATGTGTTGTTATAGTCATTAATAATTGTGATTGTGGTAATTCCAGGTCGCATGTTTTAATGCGTACACTACCAGACATTGTAATCACTTGCATTGGCTACAAAAAGAATGGAAAATGAAAAAAAAAAAAAACAAAAAAAAATAAAAACAAAAAGAAAAAAAATTATTAATTAATTTTTCTTTCTTTCTTTTTTTTCTTAAATTAATTAATTAATTAAAAAAATTCTTTTAATATTTTTGATAGCAAATGTCAAGTTAAATAAATGCGTGTGTGTGTGTGTATTGTGAACTTTTAATTATTTCTCTTCTCTCTCTCTCTCTTAATACAAAGTAAGAGAATTCAAGACAAAAACCAAAGATTGTTACAATTATACCAATCAGTCTTTTTGTTCAAACAAATTTTTTTATTTTTTTTAATTAAATCCCGAAACAATTAATTCTAATTAAACTCGTGTAAGAAATTATAAAAATTCACAAAACACTGTATCCTGTTTGCTGTTGTAAACACACCACAAATTTAGATAATTCATTAAACAATTTAACGTATTGATGTACTACGCGTAACAAAATCACAACGGCAAGTGTGTGGGGTTTTTTTTTCTTCAGCAAACAAAATACACAGAAAAACAATTAATTTAATTAAATCTAGAAAATTAATAAAACTTTGTTAAATAAATAATAATTTAGTTTTTAAAATAAAAATATAAATTAGAAAAGAATAACAAAAAAAAAAAAATAATGATTAATAATTGCAATTAAAATTTAGAAAAAAAAAAAACAAAAATTAATTAATAAAATTAACAGAATAAACAATTAAAAACAATAAAAAAAAAGAAATCATACACAAGCATCACTGACACCAAAATTATTATTATTATTTTTTTTTTTAATTGTTTAATTAATTAAATTTTAAACAGCAATTTGTCTATATATAAATATATCAGGGAATTTAATTTGATTTAATTTAATTAATAATAAATAAAAATATATTTTTTTTTTATGTAATAATTAATTAATTATAAGTAATTGGGGGATAAATAATTAAAATTATATTATTATTATTATTATTATAAGAAAGCCTCCATATAGTTTTTGAGTGTTTTTTTTATTTTTTTGTTTTTTGTTAATTAAGTCGCTATCTCACATGTCTTGGTGACTGTAGTGCTACAGTTGCCTGTTGATGTATAACATATTGTGTTAATTTAACATCGTCACGTCCACCCGATTCTAATGGTATTGGATTTAAACGGAAATGATCCAACATTTCTGTTATTGCTGGAAACCATAAATGTTGTACACGACACTGTCCCAAATCATTAAGTGTCATCCGTAAATGTTTTGCTCTCCCTTGTGAATTAAATGTTAATACAAATTCACCTTTACGTGTTTCACTTTGTCTAACTAAGAATACACCATGATCTGTTGGACCACCGTGTAATACTAATTGTGCGGCATCAGATCTTGGTAATGTACCATGAAACCATGGATATTGTCTCATTGCAACTGTTAAATCTGTATCGGTTTCTTGTACAGTTGCTAAATCATCTTCGGTTAATTCAAATTGGCTTGATGATGAACCACGATCACCGGGACGGCGTGGTGGTAATTCTGGTGCCTGACTTGGACTATTTATTAATTGTGTTGTTGTTACCGGTGTACCACCAATTATTGTTGTTATATTCATTGTCGTACTATTTAAATCATCAATTGACGGTGCACCAGCATTTGATGTGGCTGTCACACCGGATGCATTATTAACACCTTGCACCAGATTATTTTGATTATTTAATGAATTATTACCATTGTGTGGTGGCAATGATAATGATAAATCACTTGGTGGCAACTGTGATGTTGGTGTACTACGCATACAATAACGTATTGTCGCTAACCAACTTCTCATATCATCAGTATTTTGTGCCTCAATTACATATTCCATATTATTATCAGCCTACAAATAATTATTTTTAAATTAATTAACTTCCTTATTAACACAAAAAAAAAAAAGACTAAAAAATCGAAAGTCACACCTTTAAAACAAATGTATTTTCATGATCTGGCATTTCCAATGCGGTCGTTTCACGTGCTTCTGATATTAAAAAACAAAAGACTCCACTTCTTGGCTACAAAAAATAAAATGGGGTAAAATAAAATATCCTCATTAACGAATTTGTATAATCTGTTATTTTACCTGTTGTGATTTTGGTGGTGAATAAAATTGCAACATATAACCACCAACAGCCTTCACTAATGCCAGACGACATTTTTCCCATTTCTGTGGACCATTTGGTGGATCTAAACTTTCTGGCGTTAAATAATTTACCATACCTTCTTTACGACATTCAACAACAATTTTTGATAATTTTGTCTTATTTTGTCGATTACCCGATAATTCAACTTCATCAGAATGTTGTTTATGAAAGAATGCCTTATGAAATAAAAATAATTTCTAATATAAATTAAAAAAAAAAAAAAAAGAACAAACAATAATTACAGGAAAAAAAGAAAAAAAAAAAAAAAAAAAAAAGACAAAAACGAAAAACAAATTTCAATTAATACACAAAAATTCCTAAAGAGCCACCAAAAGGTAAAGGTGTGTGGTGTTTGTTGTGTTTTTGTAATTTAATATATTCTTCTTCTTCTTCATCTTCTAATTTTTCTCTTTTTTTTTTCTTTTTAACTTTTTTTTCTTTTTATTTACCTTGCCTTTCCGTAAACCTTTAAATGATAAACGACGAAAAAATGTTTTATGATTTATCTTTGGTGATCCCGTATCTTCAGAATAATCACATTCATCCAGTACTGCTGTACCATTTCCAGTCTATAATCATCAAAAAAAAAAAAAAATTACTCTTTAAAAAACTAGATGGCATTAAAATAGTAAAAAAGATTTGATTTTTCATTGCAATTCAATTCCCCTACTATTTACTACTTTTATTTATTTCAATCAATTTATTTAAAAAAAAAACATTAATTAATTAATTAATTAATATTGGCAATAAAAAAAAACAATTAGCAAATAAAAAAAATAATAAATTCATTGATTCAATAATATTACGATGATAATAATAAAAAAAAAAAAATAAGAAAAAGTATAGCAGACGCGCTATTAAAATTTATTACGCCACAAAAATAATAAAATAAAAAAAACCAAATACACTTGTAGATAAATTAATTTGTAAATAAAGATTTTTGACCCGCGGTAGTCGTCTGTCGCGGTGTTTTTCTTCTTCATTTTCAATATAAAAAAAAAAACATTTTTATTGATTGTTTATTCTCTATTCTTATTCTATGTCATGTAAATGTGTGGGTTTTTTTTTTATTTTAGTTAGAAACCAGCAAGAAAAACAAAAAAAAAAAATGTTTGGTTTTTGTATAAAACTGTGGAGGATGAATGGATGGATGGATGGATGGTAACGCAAATGTTTACAGATTACAAACCTTTTGATAATGTTGTCTTCTAGCTATTTCTAAATCAAAATTCTCTTGAAAACAATCTAAGAATTTTTTCATAAAATCACGATGTGATAATGTTTGTCTTGCATTTTCTGGTAAATTATTTGTAAAATAATGTAAACATGATTTAGCAAAATCAGATGCAGCGGCACGAGCATGACGTTCACAAAATTCAGACCAACACGGTATACCACCAATAATCGTATTATTACTATTTATACTTCCAATAGTACCCTGATTATTATTACAAAATGATGTATCACCGGCACCACTGGTACCTATTACGGAACCACTACTGCCACCCCCAGCAGCACCAACATCTGATGAGCCTTGAACTGCCATGCCGTATTTAAATTTTTTTTTTATTTTTATTTTATTTAACCAATCCCAACACAAAATTTATTCCATTAATGCAAAAAAATAACCATTAACACTGTCACAAAAAAAAAAAAAAAACACCGACACAATTCACTATGTTTGAAAGAGATTAAAAAAAATAAATATTTAACCCACACACTCCCAAATGCTACCGCAAATAAACTGCACAATAAAATAAAAAAAAAAAAACCGAATTTTTAATTAATACTTTCTTTAAAATTTTTCACTGTTTTTTTTTTTTTTTACATAATCTCTCTTATCACATTTTTCTATAATTTTCTTAATTGTATTTTGTTATAGATAAAATGTTTTTAAATAAAAATAAAACACACAAAACTTTTATCCACTTTTATTAATAAGGTGAAAAACGCCAAACCAAAAAAAAATGATAAATTTATTTTTCTTATTATTTTGTTTACTTAGAAGAAGAAAAGAAAAATAAAAAACAAATTAGTTTTATATAAAAAACATTTCTTTTCTTCTTTATTAATTAAATATTTTATTTATTTATTACACTTTATTATTAAATTTAATTAAATTTTTTTTTGTATTTTATTTTTCACCTTAACACTTTTAGCATCGCAACAAATCAAAACAGAATTAACTTTAGGGCGTCCGCCATATTAATTATTTGATAGAAAAGAGAGAGAGAGAAAAAAAAACGTAAAATTCTGACATAATGTCAAATGCACATGAATTTTTATTGACATTTTATATATTTTTCCCTGTATTTTTTTTTTTTTTGTTACACGAAAATCCTCAGGTTGTTGCATTAGCTAATAAAAAATCTCTGCTATAACAATTCAAATGAGAAGAAATAAAAATCAAACTTCACCAAACATGAATTAAAAACGAAAAGAAAATAAATAATTATTATTATTTTTTTATATATAAATATATTAACATTAGAATTTATTTACTTAATTATGTTGTTTTTTTTTTCTTTTTATAAATTTTATATAAAAATTACAGACACAAAAGAAAAAAAAAAAAAAAAATTCATGAATTTAGTGTAAGCACGTGCTGATTAGAGAATGATATATATATATTTTTTTTTTTATTTTTTGACACATTTTAGTTAATTAAAAATTGTTTTTGCATTGATAAACAAAGAAAAAAAATAAGAATTTTAATTTTAATAGCCTATAATAAAATTTTTGCAAATAATAAAATGAAATAAACAATCTATGTACTAAAAAAAATAAATTGAGTAAACAAAAAAGAAAAAAGTTTTTAAGCTAGGACAGCTTTAGTAAAGTTCTACACCATTTATACATAAAAAAATAATTAAAGAGGCAAAGATACAAAATACACACTCTCTCTCTCTCATTGTAGCTACTACATTAAAAAAAAATTAATTAAATTAAAATGAATTAATCATTCAAAAAAAATACGAATTATAATTAATGAATGTCATTTGTTTTTTAGTTTAAAAAAAAAAAAAATAATTTTTCTCATCCCTTTTTTTGTTCATTTTTATCACTAAAAAATTTTTAGTTTAATATTTAAAATCTAAAAATTATTTTTCTTATTACACACATTAGACATACATACATACATACACACGCCCACACACAACAAAATATTTTCTTAATTATTTATATTAAAATTTATTTAATAGGGTTTTCTTTTTTTTTTTCATTTAATTATACTTTTATATTAATTTATAATAATAATAATAATAATAAATTTTTTTTTTCTTATTCTTTAATTTTCATTTTCATTTAATAATTAATAATAATAATAAATTAAATTTATAAATGTTTTTTATTTGTTTTTCATTAATTATTTTTTTTTTAGAATAATTTTTACTTAACATATATTTAATTTAAATTAATTAAAAACAAAAAAAAAAAAATTAAAACGGAAATTTTCTTCTTTTTTTTTTTTTAAATCAATTTTATTTATTTATTATATTATTTCCTTAATTAATTATTTGCAATTTCTTTTTATTAGAAAAAGTTCTGCTTCTGTATTCACATTCATTCATTTATTAATTAATTAATTTAATTAGTTAAATTTTTTTTTTTTTCTGTTTGTTTTTGTTTTGTTATTCTCTTTATTATAGATATAGATAAATATTTAATTATTATTTAATTTATTTTATTTGCTTTTTTACTTGAACATTTATCACTGTTGAGATTCCTTTTTCATCTTCTTCGTTATTTTATGTTTATATTCACAATTAATTTATTTATGTAATTTGTGTATAAATAAGCAACAAATAGCAATAAATTATTTATTTATTTGTAATGAAAATAGTGATATTTTTTTATCACCACCCACAATCACACAATTCAATTGATTTATCATTTTATTGTTTTTTTTTTTACAATGTTTGGTTGGTTTATTCCATTATTTCTGGATTTTAATAAATAACACACAATTATTTGTTGCTTCATTACTATTAGAGTCTTAACATTTAATAATATTATTATTTAATATTTTCTCTATTACAAAATACATTATCAAAAAAAAAAAAAAAAAAAAAAACACCACTTAAGAGTTTAGCTTCCGTATTTATAATAAAAAACAAAAAAAAAACGAAAATTAATTCATCTCGGTTTACAAAAATTAAATAAATTTAATAAAAATAAAAAATAATAATAATAATTAATAACAACAATGATAATTTCATTAAAAAAAAAAAAAAATTATAATAATAAAATAACTCAGACTTCTAATTGTTTAGACGCTTGTTGTGTTATAAATGGTTCACTCCACATTCGCCTTAAATCACCCTACGTTTCATCATAAAGAACAAAAATTAAATTAAAAATTAATTTAAAAAAAAATGCATTAATTAAAACAGAATCTAAGATCGTTTACCTTTAAATAAGCCATTGTAAGTAATGGCAATAATGTAAATGGTACAAGATATAATAATGCTGGTTGTGCAGCTTTAAAAACTTCGGAACTAACCGTTGCTGTTAATAAACCAAGAAAATAACTAAAAAAAAAAAAAACAAAAATAATTAAATTAAAAATAAATCAGCAGCATCATAAAATAAATTTGATTATTTACCCTAATAATGAACAATGAAAATATGTTAATTTTGATCCAACACCTTTTGGTGGTGGTACACCAGTTTCAGCAGAAACACCTTGTGATTTTTTATATGCATCATAACGTAGAACAAAACATAATAATAAACCAGGCATTACAATATCACCTAAGCCTAACATTGAAAAGTGTCCAGTATTGTGTATACTTGGAAATACTAATTTACCCGGTAAATTTAATTTTGGTGGCTCTTTTACATAACCACCTAAATTTAATTTACGTGCAACTAAACCAACTGGATTCTCAGCGGGTCGTGTTGCTACTTTTACCATAACATTTGTACTAAATATATATGAGGAGAAAAATACCCAAAATACATCATATAATAATAATCCAGTTAATAATAATGTTGATACTTTTAAACTTGGTAAACGTACAAATGCTATGAATGCAACACATAAGCCCATACCCATTGCTAAAAAGAAAAAGAAATGAAAATTCATCATAAATCATAGTAATTAATAATCAGCAGCAACAGCAACTTTGGAAATTTATTCATTATTAACAAACAAACAACGCATTCAGCAAAATTTTTAAAGCTTCACCAATTATTTATTTAGGATCTATTTAAGGACTAAATATTTAGCGATAAATTAAAAAGGGGGAAAAAAAAAATCAAATTTTATATAATTACCATCCATTAATAGCCAATGTCCTGTTAATACCCATATACAAACAATGGATACGGCTAATGAAAAACTAAATAATTCAGCTGCTGTAAAACGTCCGCATACACCAAATGATATACGATTACCATCAGAGCATGGACGTATTATATATTGACACATTGGTAATAATAAAAATGCTAATGCTACCGTTGCAATTACTACAAAAGAAAAAGAAGAAGAAAAACAGAATAGCACATAAATTAATTTTTATTTTTTTTTTTTTTTTTATTTCAACAATTAACACTCTTACTTGCTGTACAAACGGCAAACAACATTTGCATTGAATCAAAAAAGAAAAACATTACGAGTAATGATATTGAGGCGCCCAATGGTAAACACAATGCATGCATTGTGTCCAATGTTGCAAATTTATCTAAAATTAGTAGATCTGATTAAATATAATAATTGAACATATATAAAAATAAGAATTTTTAATTATAATAATACTTGTATCTTGTACAGAGATTGGTTGTCCCGTTAATAAATTATTTGTACTTTCATTTTGTCGTTTCTTTTCTAAACGTTCACGTGCCTCCTGTTCCATATTTAAACTACGAAAACTACCATAAACAATTAATAACATTGATATTAAACATGTGGATACACGTGATGAGTCCATTATTGAATATGCCCACTGATATTCATGAAATTCTGTTGATGTACCACCATTTGATTGGCCACCACCACCCTGAGACATGACGCTAAATTCTTTTCTACAAAAACTATTTTTTCCTTCTCTCTATCTCTCTACGTTTCTTGTTTTTACGTTTTACGTTTTTCTTATTGCTTTACCTCCTTTTATTTTTGTTTGTTTTTATTGTTAAATTATTTTAACGTGTTAATATAATAATAATAATAATAATAAATAATAATTTACAAACAAAAAAATCAAACAAATAATTCAATTAATAATTATGATAATAATAATAATCGAGAATTTATATTTTTCTTATTAATTGGACGGTGGTTTATGTTGTTGCGATACTTCATTGTTTTTATTTTTTAATTTATCCTTTTCCTTTATTTATCTATTTATTTATTTATTTATGTCCTTACTATATAACACATCCACACACACCTCTTCTTCTTTAATCTTTTATTATAAATAGTTTTAATCTTCAAATCAAACAGCAACAACTAAATGTGATTCTTTATTAATTTTTCTTTTCCTTGTTGTTCGCTGATTTTTGTTGGTTGACCTCTTTTTTTTTTTATCGTTATCATATAAACATCATTTTGTGTTATAATTTCTTTTATACAAAACCAAAATTTCTCGTCTTCCTTTCTATTTATTTATTTATTTATTATTATCTTATCCAAAACGACAGAAGAGTAGTTTAATAACAAATTTTACGACAATGCCTGTATGTCAATAATTTTTATAATTTGCCCAACCTGTAAATAGTCAGTCAGTAATAAAAAGAAAAAAAAAAGATTATTATTATTATTATTTTTATAAAGAAATATGAATAAAGAAATTTTGTAATTAATTAATGTAATTAATAAATTAATTAACAAATAACAACAAGAAATTATGTTAAAGACATGATAACAAAAAAAAACACAAAAAACGATGAAATGTTGTTTTTTCAAAACACACAAAATATAATTAATTACTTTTACGAATAATTGGTTAAATAAACACACACACACACACACACACACAGAATAAACAAATAATGTTTGTCCTTAGACCGTCAAGTGAGTTTGTGAGTTAATAAGACAGAAAAAAAAAATTTTTTTTTTCCTTCTACACCTGTCAAAAGCAAGACAAACAATTTTTTTTTCTTCCCTATGCACAAACCTCAAACAAATATCTTCGTTGCCTTGAACTTCGCTAGTTAAAACAAGAAAACAAAAACAAAAAGTTTCAACACTTTTATACAAATTATTAAAACCATATAAATGTCATTAAACAAAAACACAAAATGTCATTATTATTTAACATTAGCTTCACCATACACAAAACTTTACTAATTGCACACGGAAATTATTATACAAAAAAAAAAAAAATCATTTTTACTCATTAAAAAACTTTATTAATTATAAATATTAAATAAATTAATGAAAGTTTTATTTAATTTTTAAATACAGACAAAACTAGACAGTTTGTAGCCTAGCCTTAGTAGTAATGCGACGATACGATGCTATACGATTCATGCACACAAATATTTTTCACACAATTTTTGTTTTCTACAATAATCAAAATAAATTAAATAAATAAAATTTATTTAAACAAACAATTAGTGGGATAATATTAAGAAAAATTTCATTTATTTTTATTTTTTATTATTTTTATCAATAATTCAGATTAAAACCTTAAAAGGCGTAAAACCACATTTTTTTTTTTGTTGTGATAAAATATTTCAACTGATAAGGCTTTTTGGTTTTTTTAAATTTAAATGAGTCCTTAGAGAAATTAATTTATTTCCTTATCATCATGTAAAGCACATTATTTACTATTTTTTTCTTTTTCTTTTTTAAATCATTATCAATACGTAGATAAATCGTAAATTAAACGTAATTTTATCGTAAAAACTTTTGAAAGGTTTTTTCTTTTTTTAATTCACTTTTGTACATCACTGTGACTGTAAAAGGGTTAAACAATTTTTTTTTTCAATTTTTCCAATTTAGAAAACAAACAAATAAACAATCTTAAATAAAAAAAAAATTAATTAATTATTTAATTATGTTTATTTATCGTATAGAAAACAAAAATTATATTATTTTTATCATTTTTCTAAACAACACAAATGTTATTAATTTTCACCATAAGTGTGTGGTTTGTTAATTTTGTGGTTGATGCCTTAACTAATATATACCTTATCTAATCCAAATAAAATAATTAATAACAAATAAAATGAAAAATCGTTAATGAGGTAGAGAGAAAATTCTAAAAAAGGGTGAATCAGCCCGTTAAAGTTAAAAATAACCCTGACCAAATCGCATTTTATGATACTGAGTAAGAAAAAAAAAAGCATAAAACGGAAAACATTTTTAATTATATTTTTATTTTTATCACAAAAAAAACAAAAAAAAAACCGTTTACGATAATAAATAAATAAATAAATAAAACTGTCAATGACAAAATATTTTATTTTTATCAATAACCTGATGGATGATGTTTTTTGCTTTTTTAAAATAAAATAAAAATAAAATAAAAATCCAATTGACAGATTATTTATAAATGAGAAAATCTGTAACAAAGACAAACAACCGATTTTAATTCTCTATTAACTTTTACCGTCGCCAATTTGTAATGCTTTTATAAAAGGATTATTTATATATAATTAATTTGTTTATTGTTATCATCGAATTGTTTAACAAATAATATAATAAATAAAATTTATTAATAATTTAGTTTAAAAAAAACAAAAAAAAGACGAAATATTTAACCACATTGTTTCCGGGTATATGGTTTGTGTCTGCACTTTATATAATTACCATAAAACAACAACAACAGCAACAATATGAGACAATTAGAGGATAGAGGTTTTATAAATACAGTAGGCGCAAGATAATATAAACATAAAACACTTCGTTTATGTAAAACATAAACAATTTTTACATTTTCCCACTGTTAATTACATTTAAATTCATGAGAACTGAAAAGTAAATCACAATAATGACAAAACAAAAAAATAAATGTAATAATAATAATAAAATTACAGTCAAACATGCAGAGAAATATTATCTTTCATTATCTTTAATAATAATAACAATAACAAACACAAAAATGAAAACTAAAATAAAGAAACTTCTTTAAAGGTGAATAATCTCATAAACATATATATAAACGTGCATATGCTGACTGTCTAGCTGGTGGCTTACACCAAACGTTTATTATTATTATTTTTTTTTTCAAATTATTTTAGCGTTGTATACTCTATACTATATCCGCTAATCAAATATGCATAAGGTTTTATTAATTAGCATACAGCCCACACAAAAAAAAAGAATAAATAACCGAACGTTAACTTTATTATTAATTTTTTTTTTATTATTATTATAATTATATTACCAAAGTAAATAATAAACCTTTCGACCTAGCAATATTTTTGTATTGTATGTATGCATTATTCTAGGAACAGATTAAAGTCACTTTAAAAGCTTAACACACATATTTACAGATAAAACGTATTGACTAGAAACAACTGTTCTAACAAATATGTTTTTATACTTTCATATTTCATGATAATAATAATAATAAAACAAAAAAAAAAATGATTAATTTACTAAACAACACTACTCGTGCTACTATTGCATTTATTTCTCCATTTACATCTCATATACATAACTCTATCTATTAAAAATAAAAATTAAAAAATTAATTTATGCAACAAAAACAATTAAATATTTTCGTGTCTTACAAAGATATAAAAAAAAAAAAATTAATTAAAAATTGTTTTTATTCATTTCTTGTATTTTTTAAATTGTCTATCGAAATTAATTAAAGTTTTACAAACTGATAAATAAATAAATATTATACAGAAAATTAATTAAATTTATTTTTATATAAATGATTCATTTGACATTTATGTGTCATCCCACCAATATGTCAAAAGGTAGTGAAATCGCTTTAAAGCGACCCCTACAATCAATTTTATATGTACAAAAAAAAAATAAAACAACAACAATGATAATAATGTGGACAATCTACTGTATTTTCAATATTGTGTCAAGAAATATAATAAATAAATAATAAAATCGAATATATAGGTTAATTTGGCTTAAAGAAGAATAAAATACAAAAATAAAAAACTGTCAAGTCAAGAGAGTTTTACAGCGATAAAAACGAGACTAATGTATCGCCCAACAGTTTTACAGATTTTTTTAATAACGAAGAAATGATTAAAAGAAAGCTTTTTTTCTGTCTTCTCTTGTAAAAAACAAACTAATACACATACACACAAACACACACTCCGAAAAAAAAAAAACATAATTATAGTTTAAAAAAAAAGCATAAAAATGTTTTGTATTTTCTTTTTCTTTAATTTATTAATCCATCGGACACTAATACACAAAAATGAAAGCAAAGAATGAGCCACAGTGTATAACAACAACAACAACAACAACAACAACAATACCACCACCAACAACAACCACTTTGAATAAATAATTTTTCATCACTTCTGCATTTCTTCTTTATTACTTTATATAAAAATCCATTTAAAATTTTTATTAACAAAACAGTATTTTCAATAAATTGGTGTTTTAAGGCCAAAGAAAAGAAAAATAAAAAACAATCAAAAGGCAAAATGAAATTATTTCTTATGCCACACACCACACACAAAACAGAACTGAATTGTAATTCTTGCAAAAAAAAATAAAAAAAAGTAAACGAAACGAAACGAAACTAAACTTCTAAACAAATAAAATAATATTCATATTGAGTAAAGGAAAAAAAAAAAAAATTAAATGTAATTAAGAAAACAAAGCACAATTGAAAAAACACTAAAGACTTTAAAAACTTTTTTTCTTCATCATATCCCATCGCTATTTTTTTTTTTTTTTTTTTTTTCATTACTTCTTTCTGCGCTTTACTGAACTTTTATTATTATTTTAATATTTACCCCCCAACATTATTTTTTTTTTTTTATATATCTATATATATTAAATAATAAATATTATTTCTTCTATTATTATTATTTTTATTATGATTATTTAATAAGAAAAATGATGAAACAAAGTTGTTTTTTTTTTTTTTTTATTATTATTTTTAAGCGAAAAAGAACAATACAGACACTTTCTATCTAGTTGCTGGCTGTTGTTTTACTTTAATTTTACGCAACATTGAATTGCATTAATTTGTTTTTATTTTTTTTTTTGCTTCGTTTATAATATTTTATTACAATCAAATAAATAAAGTAATGTAATGTTACTTTAATAATATAAAAATGAATCAAATAAACTAACTAGTAGCTGGGTACCTGCTACAGACAAAATAATAATTCAATGAAAACACTTTAGAGCGCACAGTTAAAACCCATCAACGGCTTTTATTATTATTATTCACGTTAAATGTTACAGCAGATTCATAGGGACAGTGTTTTTTTTTTATTAATTAAATTAAAATCACAAAAATTAAAACCAAAAACAAAATAAAATAAAATAAATGCAAAAAATTCTTATTATAATTAAAGCAAATTGTAGGTAAAAAAAAAAAAAAAAAACACACAAAAGGTAATTGGGCACAAAACTCTACACAATTAACCTCTTAAAAAAAATTTTGGAGAAGTGTATATGTAAAGTAACTTTATTATGTATGTGTTGTGTATTGTGTGATGGAGCAGTATGTGGTATTACTTTAAATAAACAAATCTATCAATAAATATTTTAAACCAATTTTCTAATTAAATAATTTTCTTAATTAATTAATCTTTATTTATTATTACAAAAAAAAAAACAAAATAAATAAACTTGTATTAATTAATTTTAATTAAAGTAGAAAATAGAAAAAAAAAACAACAAACACAAACGCACTATTTTATCTATGCATGTATATAGGTTTCAACAACAACTTAGTGAACACAAAGTAACGTAATGTAATTAATTTTTTTTTTTATTATTATTAATTCACAAAAATTTCTTTTTTTTTTTTTACCTTTATATCTATCATAATTTTACACCTCTATAAACATAGATTATAATTATTATATGTGATTAGATTTATTAATTTTTTGTTTCTTTTTTTATTATAAATTTTTCATTCAAACACTTTACACAGAGGAGAAAAAAAAAGAAAAAAAACAAACTTAACTACACTTGAAGTTCAATAAACTATTTTTGCAGTAAAAGAAAAATAATAAGAAAAAAAAAAAATTATATATTTTATTATTATTTTTTTTTTTCTCTAATAAATAAGAAAACTGCCTATAAAGTTTATTAATTTTCTAATTCTTTTAATTAAATGTTTTTTTTTTTTTTTTCTTGTTTTCTTTCGTAGTTTTAATGGACTGAAATTTTCTTTTCGTTTTAATTACAAATAAATTTTATTAATTAACGAAACTAATGTAGAAAACGAAAAAAGAAAACAACAAACAAACAAACTGATTAACTTTATATGATTAACTATAATACATTATGTTATTAAATTAAATTTATTTATACTGTTTTATTATTTATTTATTTATTTTAAATTGATTTTTTTTTTTTTTTTAGTTTAGTTTAGATAATTTAACATTTTCTGACAGCAAACGCCATATTTAAAAGTAAAATAAGTTTTTTGTGTACTTTTTTTTTTTTTTTGTGTCTTTTAACATTACTTTATGCTCTTTTTACTCATTTATTTACTTTTTTTTAGATGAAGTTTAATGTAATACACAGCCACACACTAATGCAGATTTGATTATTTTTTTTTATTACGATAAAAACTCTCTCTCTCTATCTCTGTAAAAGATTTTTTATTTATGCGTTTTTTACTACATCAAAATTTTTATTCTCTGTGACCAACTAATAAAACATTAAAAGCACCAAAAAAAAAAAAAAAAAAAAAAAAAAAAAAAAAAAAAAAAAAACAATTCCTATTTAACCAGTTTCTCTATTATTAATAGCAGAGTCATCTAGTAAAGAATTTAGTTATTAGATGAAAACACAATTTTTTATACACAATATTGTTCCACATTTAAATTAATTACCGGTAATTATTATTTATTGATTTATTGCATACCAAAAGTGCACAAGAAAAAAAAAAACATACACCTAATTAAAAAGTTGTATACGTTTAAAATGTTTTTCAATGATTACACAGCATTACAGCAGTAGAGCTAATTAAAGTAAAACAGAAATCCTATTCTGATTGCAGAAAAATTATTTGCACCTTTTAATTAAATCAGTGATAAATTAACTAGAAAATTTCTTAATTTTCTCGACACAGAGACTTAACTAGTTTTCTATATTTTTCACAAATGAAAATAAACAAAAAGAGAGAAAAAAAAAAATTCCATTGCATTAACTGTCAACATTTTGTATCTTGGCCTTTTTTTTTGTTTATATGGGTTTGTGATCATTATTTATTTATCCGTAACAAGTTACTAATCCATACCTTAGCAAAGTTTATTGTTTTTCTTTTATAATTAATTAATAATTATTTGATTAATTATACAATTAATAGGTATTAAATACCTGGTTGATAACATTGTAAATAAATCAAAATTTTAAAAATAAAATTTCCATATAATTAACTAAATTAAATTATTGGAAATGGGTTTGCGTCATTACTACACCAACCACATTGTGCAAATTAAGTAATGAAAATAATTTAATTAATTAATTATTTAAATAAAATAAAATCAAAAATAGAAATAAGAATAATTATTTATTTATTTTTTGTAAATATAAAATATTTTTTCAGACTTTTATATAAATTGAAATGAATCCAAAGTGTAAAAACTTAATTTTATTGTTTTAAAACATTACCAGCAATGACCAGTTTTTGTATTTCGGAGGTTCCCTCATATATTTCAGTGATTCTTGCATCACGGTAATAACGTTCAGCAGGTAAATCAGTTACGTATCCCATACCACCTAATATTTGTATACATTGATGTGTTGTGAATGTTGCTGTTTCTGATGCAAATAACTTTGCCATAGCAGCTTCCTTGCTGAAAGGTTTTTTGTTATCGACCAACCAAGCGGCTCTCCAAACGAGTAAACGTGCTGCCTCAACACGTAATGCCATATCAGCAATTTTATTCTGTATCATTTGTAGTTTGGCAATTGGTTTCCCAAACGCTTGACGTTTATGGGAATATTCAATAGCCATTTCTAGTGCAGCTTGACTGATACCTAACGCTTGGCCAGCGACACCGATGCGTCCATAATCCAACGTATTCATAGCAATTTTAAATCCGCTACCCAATTCACCTAGCAAGTTCTCTTTCGGTATTTCACAATCTTCAAATATTAAAGAACACGTTGATGAGCCTCGTATACCAAGTTTATCTTCTTTTTTCCCTAGAGAAAAGCCTTTTATGCATTTAGGCACTATAAACGCTGAAATACCTTTGTTCTTTAAGCTTTTATCGGTTGATGCAAATACAATACCAGCCGAAGATTCGAAACCATTTGTAATCCAAGCCTTTGTACCATTTATTACCCATTTGTCACAATTAAGTACTGCAGTAGTTGATGCGGCACCTGCATCAGAACCATTTCCTGGCTCTGACAATGCAAAGAAACCTACATTGTCCCCTTTTAAAAATGGGGGAAAAATACTTTTTTTTTGTTCCTCAGTTCCAAATCTTTGTATCGGGCCCAGAAATAGAGAATTATTTACCGACATTATAACACCACATGATGCACATCCTCTAGATATTTCTTCCATTGCAATTGCATATGCCTGATAGTCAAGACCGGTTCCACCTGGGAATAATTGAAAATACTGTCAAACGAAATTTTATTTAAAGAAAAACCACAAACCATATTTTTCTGGAATTGTTAACGACATCAAGCCAAGTTCACCGATTTGTTTAATTATATCAGCGGGATATAAATGCTCCCTATCTGTTATCGCTGCTTTCGGTATAACTTCATTATCAACAAAACACCTTATTGACTTTTGCAGCATCTGATGCGTTTCCGATAAGCTCGCTAACGACGCAATATTTCGGCTATTGTAACATTTCACTGAGATAAAAATTTCAATTTTTATCAACAAAAATTAAAAATGTGAAATTATTTTGAACTTTGGAATTGCGATGATAAAAACGAAAAAAAAATATTTTCACTCAAGCAATTAATTCCAAACTCACCCAATTTGATTGAATTCTTCCACAGGGACATTTTTATAAATAATTTGTATGCAAATTTATATATTTAAAATAGATAATAATAAGAACGGATAATTAAAAAATTAAAAAACCAAAAAAAAAAAATAAAAAATAAATCGGACGTCTAGTCTCCAATAAAGAAAAAAACAATTTAAATAAGACAGAAAAAATAAAGTATTTTTGTGTTTTTTTTCTTCTCCATATTTTGATTTATGATATTGAGAACAGGGTGGGGAAATGTTTAATTATAATTTTGGGAACATTATTGAATGAGAACGGTAAATTGTACAAAAAAAAAATTTCTCTCCTTTCATTTTTCTTATCTTTTGTTTACATATGTAAATTGGATTATTTTCTTAAATAAATTTTAATTTTTTTTTTTTTACGTCTTTATTATAATTATAAATAAAAATTAAATAACTTTTTAAGTTGTATATAAAAACAATTATTAAAGCTTAATGATAACTATTCATCGAAATGTCATTTATGATGTGATTTTTCTAGTATTTTAAAAAGTGAGTTTTTTTTTTTGTTGTTATCATTTTATTTGATTAATACATTTAAATATTATTTATTTAGTGTTTTATATAGAAAAAAAATTATTATTTTGTTATCAGTTTAGTCTAAACATAATTTATCTGTCATGTTGAAATGTTTATCTCTACTGTAATTGGTCATTTATTAATAAACTTCAGTGTTGCCAATAAAAACGTTTAATAACATGAAAATACACTAAATGGAATCAAAAGTAAAAAAAAAAAAAATTGTTTTTTCTTTTTAATTCAGATGTTGTAAACATTTTTTAATTTATTTATTTATTTACTTTTTTCATTTTAATAATTAAAAATGTTTTCTTGTTTTTCTTTTTATATCCGGATAAATGCTTCTTTTTTTTTTGTTTATTATTTTTCTTACATAAATAAATATAAACACAATAAGATATTATTTATAACGTAATTATTAATAAATTTATTTAAAAAAAAAAAAAAATAGTTGACTCAACACTGATAAAAAATATGAAATGAAAAATATTCTCCAGTTCTCGCTTCTCTCCAACATATAAATATTTCAGTGCTGTCATAAATGAGCAAAATTAAAGTCTGTGTCAAAAAAAAAAAAAATATAAAAATATCAACAACAAAACAACAAAAAGAACCTACAAGGAAGGTGGGTCAATTTAAATTAATTATTTGTGTTATTATTATCATTATTATTATTTACTGGAACGTAAAAAAATTATTGTTATTTAATTAATAAATAAATTAAAAACGTATAGAATAATAGTTTAATCCGTTTTGTTGTAATAATTAAATTGTTAAAAAAAAAAAAAAAAACTTTTCAATAGTTTATATGGTGTTCAGGTGGTGCATCCATTGTTTATAAATTTGTTGATAAAGGTGAAACAAGTAAATCACAATTTAAAGTGAAAATAAAACGATAAAACGTATATAAATTATTTTTATGTTTTTATTTCTGTATTAAAAACAAAAAAGAAATATTTTTCAACATTTGGGGGCCATGCCATGTTTTTTTTTTTTTTTTATTTATTTCTTTTAACATTCTTGTCTCGCGGTTATACATGGTTTTGCTGTTGTTTTAGTTTTTTTTTTATTATTTTAATCTCCCCACCATTCTATTTAAAACTTTTTTTTTTTTTTTTTTAACTTTCAACAGGTAAAAAAAAACTTTTTTAATTTAATTAATTAATTAATTTTCTTTTTGTTTTTATTTTAGTTAATAACAACAAGTAATAATCGGATGGAATATTTACATTTATATAAAGCAAACGAATAAATAATCAAGACAAGGAAAAACATTTTTTTATTTTTATTAGAGAAAACAGAATTTATTATTTTTTTATCTATAAAAATTGAAAGAAATATTTAAAAGAAGAAAAACGCAAAATTTATTTAAATGGATTTCTACATTTCAATGATAACATAAGGAATATAAAATTGTTGTTTTTCGTATGTATTTACACAATGTATGTATTTATTAATTATTATTATTATTATTTATATATAAATTAATGTATGTTTGTGTGTATTTGTTAATAGTGTGATGAATGATTGATTGTGTTGGTTAAATAATTATTTAATTAATAGAAAAAAAAAAAAAAAAAAACTTTAAAACACCACCCACCCACAGTTGTATGTTTTGGTTTTATTATACGAATTAAATGTTTTTTTTTTCTTCTTCAATGTAATGACGTTTTATTATTTATTATTGACGTGATAGGAATATTTTGTTGTACGAATTATTTAATTAATTAATTATGATTAATAAATATTAATAAAAATATAATTTTTTTGTTTTAGTTTTTGATTGTTCAACGAAAAACGATTTTAAATAAAGAAGTAAAATTCAACAAATAAATAAACAGTTTTAATAGTTAACAAAAAAAAAAATTATTGGTTATTGTTTATAAAAATTTAATTAAATAATTAAATAAATAAATTTATTTATTTATAAAAATGGCAACATCGCCACGTTTAGCTGATACAATATCATTATGTTCAACTGTAAGTGCATTATCTAGTTGTCCGGATCGTCATGGTTTTTATGGTGGGGCACAATTTTGTGATAAACCAAAGGAAGTATTATCACGAGCACAAATAATAGCACGTGAAAAAAAATGGCTATATATGATGGATAATTGGAAAGATTATATGACAAAAAATTATAAAAAAGTACGTGAACGTTGCCGTAAAGGTATACCATCATCGGTACGTCCACGTGCATGGTTTTATTTATCCGGTGGTTATTTATTACATGATAAACATCCAACATTATATGAGGAATTATTAAAAAAACCGGGTAATCAACATTATATTGATGATATTAAAAAGGATCAACATCGTCAATTTCCATTACATGAAATGTTTTTAGATGAAGAGAAACCTGGGTGAGTTTTTTCTTCTATTTATCTTTCTCCATTATGATTCCCATGTGATTCTAATTTGTATTTTATTTTCTTAAATTAGACAAAAGGAATTATTTAATGTTTTAAAGGCATATTCAATATTAAATCCAAAAGTTGGCTATTGTCAGGCTCAGGCACCAATTGCTGCATTTTTATTAATGCATTTACCAGCTGAACAAGCATTTTGGTGTTTCGTTAGTGTTTGTGATAAGTAAATAATTTGTTTTTTTTTTTTGTAATAATAAATATTTTTGGTTTAACTGAATTAATTTTAGATATTTAATGGATTATTACAAGCCTGGTATGGAGATGTTACAACGTGATGCTGGTATGCTAAATGCATTATTAAAAAAGACCTCACCATCCGTATATCGTCATTTACAAAAGCATAAAGTCGAACCATTACTATATATGACAGATTGGTTTCTATGTGCAATGACACGTACATTACCATGGGATACACTATTACGTGTATGGGATTGTTTTTTATGTGAAGGTATTAAAATTATATTTAAAGTTGCATTGGTTATATTAGGCGGTACATTATGTTCAAGTAAAATAAGAAAATCATGTAATGATTTATGTGAAACATTAGAATTATTACGTTCACCACCGCATAAATTACTTGAGGAAGATTTCCTAATGCATCATGTATTACGTTTAAATATAACACGTGAAGATTTTGAAATTGAACATGAGAAACAAGCGATGCTACATAGAAAGGCAAAAAGTCCGTAAATGAATTTTTTTTTTTTTATTTTAAATAAATTAGTAGATGCAATCAATCATTGTTGGAATATTTTAATGAATCTATTTTAAGTTTTCTTATTTTCTCTTCTCTTTCTTCTTTTCTTTTCTGTTCCATGTTTCTATCTAAATTATAATTTTAATTAAATTAAAACGAAAACTGCTAAAAGCAGATAAATGCAATAAAAAGAAAAAAAAAAAAAACATGAAACAACAACAAATAGAGAAAATGCAATAAAACTAACTAAAAAAATTAAAATAACGAATAAATCGATTAATTACATGGTTGTGGTAGTGACAAATTATTACTTCCTTTACCTTTAATATAATAATTAATTAATTAGTATAAGATAAAAAAAAAAAAAAACGAATAACCGCAATAGATTGTTTATCAAAAAGAAAACTCTGTGATTTGATTAATTAAAAAATATTCATTGAATTCGTGTAGAAAGAATGAAAGAAATAAAGAGAATACATTTCACTGCAATTAAATATGAAGAAAATAAAAATAATTTAATCATCATGATGCTACTTAAAAGTACAATTTTTTTTACACATACACATATATACATATATATAATATAATTAAATAAAAGTAATTAAAAAAAATAAAATTCTATATATAATTCGAATTATTCCATAATAGAAATTAAAAAAAGGAAAAGAAAAATTATTTTTTTTCTTTTATTTATTAATTTTCATTCCACAAATTAATTAAAAATAGAGAGAAAATAACAAATACAAATATTTTTATATACGCGCCGCTAGATACAAAAATAATAAATAAAATAAAAATTTAAACAGCACAAAACTCCTCTTCTGTTGGTTAAATTAAAATTATTATTCAATTTATTTTAATTCGTTTTTTAATTAATTACCACAATATTTACATAAAAGAGAGAGAGAGGGAGATACAAAAGTATTTTTTTTTATATTTTTCATTTATTTAATTATTTAATTAGTCATATTAATTTTTTTTTTATTTGTTTATATTTTTCCTTAATTGATGACAGATGAAACTTTTTTTTTTCTTTCTTTAGTTTTATCCATCCACTGCAATTTTAATTTAATTTTTTTTTAATACAAACGAAAATACAGAATAATATGGGAATATTTAGTCGCGTATGTGTGTATCATACAATATTTTTGGGGTATTTTGCTATATTTGACTCATATTTATTAATTTGTTTATTCTGTAGCTAAAATCATCTGTTCCGTTTAATGTGAGTCAATAAATAATTTTTTTTTTTTTAAAACACACTTGCTCTACTCGTTTAAATAGTCGATACGTCGACACGGTTAAATGATTAATAAATATCACGGAGAATTAAAGAAAAGAATCGTTTTATTAAATAACCTTGGGTTGTTTGTTATTCAGTGAGCGTGTGGGGTTTTTTCTTTTTTTTAATTTTATTTAATAACCGTGATAATAAAAAACAAAATTGTTTGTTTGTTTGGTACCGCAGAAATAAAAACATAAAAATGTGCAATTGTGGGTGGATGGTGGGTTATCTAGATAGAAAACAGCATGAATTTAGAATTTTTTTAAGAGGATGTTATATAAGGAATTTTTAGTCAGACGCGCCATAAATATTATTTATTTAATTTGTAACAAAAGAAAAATATTTAAATAAAGAAGAAACAGAAAGATAAAAGTGACAGCCGCGACTGTTACACTCCGGTTTTTATTAGTATTTCTTCTTTTCCTTTTTAATAGCTGATTAAAAAATAAAATCTTTTTTATTTCTTTTTGAAGTGGTGTTCAATTATTTGTTTGAACTTGTTGATTAAAATTTTATAATTGTTTTTGTTTAGCTCTGAATAATTGTAATTAAAAAAGAAATTACTGCAATGAAAAGTGTTTATAGAAATCCAAGACACATTTATGATTGGATTGCGTTGCTATAAAGAGTTAGTCGAGACCCAATTATAACCAAAAGAAAAAAAATATATTTTTACGCGGTTGCCATAAGAATTTTATTTTAAAGTTACCCAAAATTATTAATTAAAGAATTTAAAATTAAAAAGAATAATTAAATTTGAATGATACATCTTCTTCTTTTTCTGTACGAAGTGATTATATGCATTTAATGCACGAGGACTAAGTTGTTACTTTCATTCTCTATTTATTATTTTTGCTTTGCTTTATATGTAAAATAATTTTTATTTTTTAAGTTAATTATATACAAGTCAATTAATCTCTTTAAATAATTTTTTTATTTTTATTTCTATATCATTATTTATAAATAATAAATAAATAACATTTGATTGTTGTAAATAATAACAAAGTATATAAAAGCAACAAATAAATTAACATATCATTCCTTAACCTACAATTTTATTATTTTATTTATTTATTTTTTTTTTTTTCTTCACTTTTATGTTGTTATTTTTATATTAAGAAAAAAAACGGGAAATAAAAACGAAAAATTATGTATTTAATAATGTGTATTATTAACAAGAATTTTATATTTTCTATTCACAAATCCTTTATATTTATTAATTTAATTAATATCATTTATTATTATTATTATATTTATTAAATAATTAAAAATAAAAAAAAAAAAAACCATTTATTTATATAACATGTGTAATATTATTATTATTATTTTAGTTATTTAAAAAAATAAACAAATTTGTTATTTAATAAATTTTATTATATTTTTTGTGTAATTAAAAATAAATTAATTTAAAAGAAAAGATAAAAAAAATGTTTATTTGTTGTTGTCCATTTTGACCTAATTACAATATCCAGTTAAGGTAATTATATTGTCCCTTATCCAAGACACATTCACATATTAGTTGAGAGTCACACAGAAGTATAAAATCACTCAGTCTGTAAGATGAATCTAATTAAAATTCACATTTAATGAAAAAAAAGAAACAACAAAATTTATGTTTAAAAGGACGATATTATTTATTTTATTTTCTTTAATTAATGTTATTTATTAATATTAGTAAAAAGATAATATATATAAAAAAAAACAAAAAATTACATTACTAAATTAACTTATAATCTAATTAATAAAGAACAAAAAAAAAAATAATAACAAACCAGAAGAAAATACAAATTCTTTCATTATTAGAAATATGAACAATAAAAATTACAATTACATTCTGCTTATAAATTTTTAATTAAAAAAAGAATAAAAAAAAAAAACAAAACGGAAATAGTTTTATTTATTATTATTATTAATTATATTCAATATTATATTATGATTTTTTAAATGTGTATTGATAAAAAAAAAAAAAGAAAAACGAAACAAACAAAAAGCGCTTCCCACAAATCTTTTTATATCTGGCACTTTTTTTTTTTGTTTATTTACAATTATTAAACAATAACCGTTTGTATTGATTTATTCGTCATTTTTATTTTATCTTTAATTATTTGTTTCATTTCTTTACAAGTCATTTGATGACTTTCTTTTATTATTAAATTAACATCATTCTCAATTGTTGTATTTAACGATAATGATGATAAACATTTGATTAAATCATTTGATAATGATGGGCACAGCCATGAATCTAAAAAAAATTAAATAATTAGCCAAGACACATTATTTAAATATACACCACACAATACAGGTTTGTAACAATGCTGTAAATAAATAAAAATAAAAATCTCACCTAATGCCTCCTCACAACTAATTAAGCATGCACGTAACTCTTTAATTACATCAACAATTAATATTAAACATTCTTTATCCGGTAAACAATCATGCATATTATTAATAACAGATTTCTTTTCATTTTTCTGCTGCTGCTGCTGATTATTCTTCTTTCCCTTTTTATTTGTTGTCGACTGTTGTGACGATTGGGAATATTTCTCATAGCTAGTTGTTAACACAAATGTACACAACGATAATATCTAAAAAAGAAAAGAAAGTATAAAAACAATAAATTATAATAGGATATATATACAATGCATACCTCAATACAATAAACAACATATTGTACAACATTTCTACGTTCCCACAATAAATCATTTAATTTATTATAATTATTTATATTATCACATAATATTGTTTTTATATTATTTATATTTTTTATTAATTTTGTTTTTATTAATTGTAATTTATTTATATTTATTTTTGAACAATTATTCGATAGATAAAGATAATAAATAAATTTTGTTATATTTATAAATACTTTATTATATGGTATTAATTGTATTATATTTAAACGTGATAATAATATATTGACTAGGTATTTATTTAAAAATAATTTTTTATTCATTAATATCATTTCCTTATTATTATTTTTATAAAAGCTTATCCATGATTTTAATAAAAATTTTATTGTTTTTAATCTTTTCATTACTTCATTATCATCAATATTTACATCGTATTTTATATCATCATCGTTATAATCATTATCTTTGTTAACATTATCATCATCAACATCATCGTCGTCGTGATCATCATCAAATTCATTTATAAAACTATTTACATTTATATCTTTGGTTTCCTCCCGCATATTTATATTACAATTATTTTTTGTTATAATCAAATCAATTAAACTCGATACTAAACGTAATAATAGTGAACGTATACGTAATAATTTTAAATCACTTTTAAATGTTTCCTCATTCTCATTAATTGTATTTATTGTTTCAATAGATGTTGCACCTGTATATGTTGCTACCTCATTTGCCGCTACTAGGATATCATTATTAACCGTTGTTGTTTCATTTTTTATTTCATCCAATGTTGAATCTATTGTATTTGTATTGATATAATTCTCATCTGTATTAAATTTATTTAAATAGTTTATATCGTTCGGTTGTGCAGGTTTAGGATCCCAACTCACAATTACACTCAAGTCACGATTATCACGGTATTCCTTCCAATCCATTGTATCCACATGCTCAATATTCATATTTTTATAAATCGCTATATTTTGCTGCGTTGTATTTATACCATTTAAACATATTAACTCCAGTAATAATGTTTCAACAGATATTGTCGTATAATGTATGCTATTTGATAAACGTTCACGGAAATCAATAAACTCTTGCAGTTTTATAAATGAACCAAATTTATATGACATTTCTAAATAGTCAACACTATCCTTGTAGCTCATTGTAAAGAAACGTAATGTCTGATCGTACAATGGTTTCGCTATCGAGGGTATACCAACAGACGGTAATTGTGCACAATGCAAATAACCCATCGAGTCTAATTGAACGTATTTTATGTCAAGAGATTCGTATTGCTTATGTGCACCTAAACCAATACCCAGTATATGATATATTTGTAATAATAGCAATTTCACATGAAAATTACTAGGACTATTACTTAATAAATACGTTAACAAGCAGACGCCCTCAAGTAAGCGTTCAGATGAATTTTGCTTCACCGACAAATCATACATGACATGAACTAAAAATGAAAAAAAAAATTTGCGTTAATTTAGTTATTTCAAAACATCGAGACGACTTCATTAGTTGCTGTATAGATTTTTTGTTAATAAAATTATTTCATTTTGAGACCTAACTCACCAGCCAAAAGGGCATAAGGATCTGATGGTCCAATATCGGTCGGTAATAGATTATTACCAAATGCAGTCATTCCATGTTCATAATGTAAACTTAAGACAGTGTATAGCGCTGATAAATGTTTTATTCCTAATTCCATGCCACCACAATACCGTGATATTTGCAATGAACAGATATGCTTTTGCATTTGTTCCTTCTATAAATAATAAAACAAAAAAAAAATTAATTTTCGCCAATACAAACACATTTTTAAATTAAACAACTAACACTTTGCGGTAATGTGGTTGAATTAATACCACAATCTTGTAATAAACGTGATGCTAAACCAGGTCTACGATAATATTCCAAATATTCTAAAAATAATTTTAAATCATTTGCACAACATGGTTTATCACCAAATAATCTAAAATTATTATTTAAAAAGAGAAAGAAAAAAATTAATTTTGTCATTTAATCAAAAACAATTAAAATTTACCTAAAATATTCAACTAATAATTCTAAATAATCACCAAGCATATCTTCTGGGCACATATTTTTCTCCTTCATTAAACGATGGAGTTCTAAGCGTGCAAGATATGGTCCCCGAACCCTATTACCTTGTTCTATGATCTAAAAAAAAATATATTACTTGTATTAATATTGCCAACAAAATGTTGATTAAGGTAAACTCACTTGACATATAAACTCATGGCACATATCAATTGTATAATCGGCACCTTCAGTCTTATCATTAATTTCATGTAACTCAAAGCACGATTTTATATACTCTTTGTAATAATCCCATCTATCTTGACTAATCCATTTATAATAAAATAAGTTTTAATCAATTTGATTAATTAAAGGTACAAAAATGATTCTACATACTTTTCATTCAGTAAATTTTTTAATAAAATATTTAAATCAGCCCATTTATTAACTTTTTTTAATAGATCCATTTTAATTGTTATCGGAGCACCAGGATACAATTTTTTGCATACACTGCCTTCATAGAACTCTAATGCTTCATTGAATTTCTCTTGATATTGTAATATATTTAAATATAATTGTACTTCTTGTTCCGCATCTAATTTATCTTCATTAATAAATTTGTCAACCATTCGTTGTGCTAATGCTAATAATAGTTTTGATTTATCAGGATTTTTACTATCTGGACCCCTTAACGCCTATAATTAACACACAAATATTTATTATATAATTTTTTTTTTATTCGATTTTACATAAATGTGAGTTTATTAACCTGAAGTACAACACTCATGACCGCCCAAAAATAATATGGATTTTTCGGTTTTAACTTATATAGTTGTAAGGCAACATTCTGTTGTGATTTATAATCATTAATTCGTATATACGACATAAATAGATGAGACAGCAGTTCTTCATTTCCTGGTTTTACTTTAGTTGCCTGACTGTATATTTCGCATATTTTATGAACTTTAAATAGAATAAAAATATACAAAATTTAAAATTCAAATAAGAATATAATTTTAATTATAATGGAATTTATACATTGGTCTGTTTCCCGATAGCAATGCGACATAACTGTCAGCGTTGCATCGTCGTAAGGCTTATCATCTGCTATTGCATTTACAATCACCTGACTTTCATCTTCTCTGCCCAGCCTTACAAGAGCTAATGCTTTTAAAGCTTTCGCACATTGTAATGTTGGGGTCTTTTTCAGAACTTTTTCCGCCTCTTGTAAGGCTTTTTTGTTATTACCCGCCTCAAGTGCATCTATATAAAAACAAATTTAAAAAAAAAAGAGAAAAATATTAAAAAAAAAAAAAACTTTTCTTCTACATATTTTTTTAAACATCTTAACATGACACTAGAACTTCACATACAGTTAAAATAACATATTTCATAAATTAAACATAATGACAAATAAATATTATATTTTATATATATTCTTCAATCATTTTTATTCATATTTTATATAGATAAATTACCGTAAACTAATCGTAGACGACGTTCAACAATATTTGTTTCTTGCACGTGTTGCGCCATATTTATTTTTCTGATGTTCTGTCTACAGTGCACACAACATTAAGATAAAAATATATATTATCAGGTTTAATAAGCCGGGGGGATAAGAAAGTTCAATGCGTGAATATTGGCAAAATGATAATACAGCGAAAAAAAACAAAAATTTTAAATGTCAAAAAAATATACCAACTGTTTAAAATAAAAAAAGGGGAGTAATAAAGGTTCTTTAAAATAAACAGAAATTAGTTTTTCTTTTCCATTTAAGAAAATAAAAGAAAAAAAAAGTTTATTTTTTTAAATTTTATTTTTATTATTTTCTTAATTTTTGCACAAAAATTATTTTAAAAAAAATGAAAAAAAATATTTAAATTAATTAAATTATTTAACAAAAACACTGTATTTACACGAAACAATCAAAATAAATTAATGTAAAATAAAAGAAATACAAAATTTAGGGTTATGTATAATTAATAAAAATAAGAGAAAAATTAAAAGTAAGTTTGATAAAAAAAAAGAGAAAAAAAATAATTTAATTTAATTGTTTTAATTAAAATAAAATAAAAAAAATTCTTAATTTTATTTTTAGCTCACTATTTCAATCTATTATTTCTTTTCTTTTTATTTCTGTTCAAATGAAATGTATGAAGATATAAATAAAACAACAATTGATCAAGAAACGACAAAATTATTAACCGAAGCAATTAAACAAACACATTTATGTAAATTAATTACAAATTATATAATAAATTTATTATTTAATACACTGGAGCATTTAGCATTAATAATTTTGGTATACATTATTGTATGCCTTAGTATATATAATTTACTTAGTAGACATTTCGGTATTATATTAATAAATAAAACTCGGGTACCAAGATGTGAAAGAGTTTTAATAATAACCGCACATCCGGATGATGAATGTATGTTTTTTGGTCCAACAATATTAACATTAAATAAAAGACATAATTGTAATGTATTTCTATTGTGCTTATCAAATGGTAAGCAATATCAAAATTTCATTCCTAAATTTCTTGTTAAATAAACTTTTCTGTTTTTTTTTTCCAATAGGAAATTTTGAGAAGAAGGGAAAAATTCGTACAAAAGAATTATGGAGTGCATCAAAACAATTATTTATGTCTACAAATAATATAACATTGCTAAATGCAACACATTTACAAGATGATCCAAATATAGAATGGAAAATTGAGACGATAGCTAAGTATATATTGAAGGAGATAGAAACGTTAGATATTGATTTATTGATAACATTTGATCGTGATGGCATAAGCAATCATCCGAATCATTGTGCTATATATTATGCAACCGCATCATTATGCTTAGCTGGACTAATACCAAAGAGTAATACACAACAAATTACATTATTATTGATTCATTTTTATTTATTTATTTTCTGTTTATTTGTTTTATAGCGTGCAAAGTAATGACACTGGATAGTATTAATATATGTCGTAAATATATTTCCTTATTTGATTTACCCGCTAGTTTATTATTATCAAATAATTGGTAAATTTTATTATAAATTTGTCTAAATATTATTTATTTGTCATTTTCCATTTCAGGTGTATTTTAACATGGGAGGAACGTAAAAAAATTCAAAATGCAATGAGAGAACACAAATCACAACTAACATGGTATCGTAAACTTTATATAATATTCTCTCGTTATATGATTATAAATTCATTACAAGAAATGAGTTTATCAGATATTGAATTAGATATGCAAATAGCTGATTTATAGAATATTAATTAAATAGATATATAATTAAATGTAAATATTAAAAGATAAAAATTTTTATTTCAAATTGATATTTTAATAATAATTTTCCCGCTATAACAAGAACTTAAAAAAAAAATGTATTTTTATTTTAAAATGTTGTTATAACTGTTAATTTTGCATTAAAACTTTGTTTTGACGTCATTCCCTTCTGTTGTTATGTTCATTGTGTATCTATTATCATTTGCGCAAATGTAAATAATTTTTTTTTTCATTGTATAAAAATTATTTTTATCTCTCTTTAACATATAGTAATTTCTATTAACGATAGAAAAGTACAAACAACTTTAACATCAGATATATATAAAAAATAAAATAAAATAAAAATATTATTTTTTTTGTTACAGTGAAGTGGCCAGTGGTTAAAATTTTTTTGTTAAGTTTAGTCAATTTAAAATTACATTACGCCCATGTGCATTTAAAATAATTGTAAAAAGTGATTAAAAATAAAAAAATAAATATTAAATTTCTATTTATTAATAAAAAAAAGAAAGAAGTTAAACTACTAATAAAGAAACAAAATAAACCAAAAAAAAAAAGTTTTAAAATGCTTATTAAAGAATTGTAAGTGTTGGTCCTACATAAAAAAATGTTTTTTTATTTAAATTCAATAATTTATTTATAATTTTTTTTATTTAATTATTTGTTGTTAAAAAAAAATGTGTTTTTCAACGAAAATTGATTTTCTTTTTCTTTATTGTTTTAATTAAAATTTCAATGATGGTGATTTTTGTGCGAATAAATATTTTTTTTTTTTTTATATGGAAAAATATGACAAATGACAGCTCACCGGGACGATAAGCTCACTTTTTTTTTGTACAGTCATCAGTTTGTTCAACAAAATAAAAAAAAAATATAATTTTGCTTTTTAATTCCATAATTCCATCATGAAAAGGACTTTTTTAATGATCGGGAAATTATAATTAATTTGAATTTTTTTTTTATTATGTGAATATTTCTTATATATATATTTCTTTTTTTTTTTTTTTTTTACAACACCAACATAAACAAAATGGCAAATTTGAATATTCTCTGGATAAAAAAAAAAGAAAAAGAAATATGTTTTTTGTTTTTGTTTAAATTTTAATTCTGATAATTTTTCCGAGAAAAATAACATCACGAAAAGAAAATATTATTAAAAAGAAAATAAATAAAAATAAAAAAGAGTCAGGTCAAGGTTAGATTGTGAATGTACTTTAGTTTTTTTTTTTTTTTTTTTGAATCTTTGTCAGATTTCGTTTTTTTTTCTTTTCCTCTTAAAATCATTTCTTTTTTTTTCTTTATTAATTAATTGATTAATCATTTTTTTAATCAAACCAATTAACAAGGGTTTATTATAATAATATTTTTTTTATTAATTAATAAAACGAAATATGACTTAAACATGACAAAACAATTTTTTTTTTTTGTAATCTATATGTGACATAATAATAACCAACACACATTTAAGTGATTTAAATTAATTGAATTAATTAAATATATATATTTTTTGCTATTTATATTCCAATTAAACAATGTTTATCGCATATATATTTATATTAGAATTTGGTGCTTAATTGAAATGTATAAATAAATAAAAAGTTTATCTTTCGTAAATGAAAATTATTAACCGAATAGAAATGAAAAAAATGCCATGTAACTGTCATAACACCATCGTCTTTCTTTTCTTTTTTTTTTTAAATTTATAAATTAATAAAAAAAAATTATCTATAAATTCCGTAAAATAATAATTAATTAAATAATGCTTTTTTTATGTGTAATTTTTTTTTAGCCGTGTCACCTTGCCATTAACTGTTGAAGAGGTAAGAATAATTTAAATTAATTAATTAATTTATACAAAAGAAAGAAATAGAAATTAAAATTGTTTTTTTTTTTTTTTTAATGGATATTCGTTTATTTATTTTCTCTGGTGTTTTTCCTGTGAAATTTTCTTTTGTGATTTTTCTTCTTTAAATTAAAGAAATTTATTTTGTTATTTTATTTAATTTTTTTTTTTTGTTTAAATATGAGAATAATGAGAAAGAAAAATCCACAAGAAAAAAAATAAAATAAAATTAAAATCGGCCACATCTGTTAACACAAGCAAAAACATTTTTAATTGAATAACATTTTCGCTTTTTATTTTTTCTTTTTTCTTTTTTTCATTTTAAGAAATTTACATAATTATTTTATATTATGTATTTATTAAAGCCGCATAATAAAAGAGAAAATGAATAAAATAAAACAACAGAGAAAATTGATTTTCGGTTTTTTACTTGTGTAAAAAAAAAATTTGTTTTTTTTTTCTTAGTTTACATTTCGATTTTATTTGCTGCTGCTCTGCCTCTATGATTCAATTAATTTGTTTTTTTTTTTATTTGTAATTTTAATTATAATTTTAGAAAACAGTTAAATAATAATGAAACACAATAGATTGAACAGTATTTACTTTTTTTTTTTGGTTGATTTTAATTGATTCTCAGTTTAAATAACCTTTCAAAAGTAATTTTACTTTTCTTTTTCTTATTTTATTAATAATTAATATGAAAATTGTGTATTGAATAAAAGAAAGAACTCTTGTTTAGAGTTTTATGTTGTGTTTTAATGTAAATATTTTCGTTGTTTCATATTACATAACCATGATGGGATATAATTTCTATCATTTGTAACAAACAAATTGATTCATTTTAATTAGTAGATTGGTTAAATATCTCTGAAAACAAAACGAAAAAAAAATAATAATAATAATAACTCTTTTGAAATATCTTTAACCGAACATTAATATCATAATAAAAAATGTGTTCAACCGTAATAATAATTGTGTAATTTATTTGATAAAATAAAATCTTATGCTTTGCTGCAAAGTCCTAAATAAAAAGAGTTAAATTAAATTAAATTATGTAAACTTGATGTTGATTTTCAATAAAAAATGATAAGAAATATCTTATCAATTTTTTGCCTTTTTTCATTTAATTTTATTTTTTCTGCTGTTGTCTAAGATTAATAAACATTTTTTTTTGTTAATTTTCGCAATTATAATTTTTTTTTTTTTTTTTGTTAATTTTTGTTTGTTAATTTTTATGAAATATTTAATTATAGTATCAAGTAGCACAATTATATTCAGTTGCTGAAGCATCAAAAAATGAGACAGGCGGTGGTGAAGGTATTGAAGTATTAAAAAATGAACCCTTTGATAATCATGCATTGCTTGGTAATTATTTAAATTATTTTAATTAAATATTTTTGTATTGTGAAAAAAAAAAAAAACTGAATTTAATTAATTAATTTGTTTTTATTTAAGGTGGAAAATATTCATCCGGACAATATACGTATAAAATATACCATTTGGCATCAAAAGTACCAGCATTTATTAGATTATTAGCACCTAAAGGTTCATTGGAAATACATGAGGAAGCATGGAATGCTTATCCATATTGTCGGACTGTTATTACCGTATGTTTATTAATTAATTCTTTTTTTATTTTAGTTAATTAGTTAACCAACCAAACAAAACTAAGTCATCGTTTATTTAAGAATTGTTTTAATTTATTTGATAATACTTACGGCTGTGTAATCTCTTTGTTTATGAATTATTTATTTACAAATTTGGTAATAATTGGCAACAAAGTGAAAACATATAAATATATATTGAAACAAAAAATGAATAAGAAAAACATTTTATTTTAACAACCAGACTATTTGCTGATTAAATTTTATTATTATTATTATTTATTAGTTTCTTATCTACAATTTACGATATTATTCATCAATAAATGACAATTTTGTTCGATCATTTTTTCATATTTAATTATAGAAAACTAGTTACAAACAAATACATAACATCACGTAGTGTAATTAAAAATTTAATTTCTTTTAACGCTCTGTTATGTTATATTTGTTTTTTTTTTTTTTTTTTGAAGAATTGAATATTCCAATCAACAATACAAAACAGATCAAGGTTTAACAAGCCTATTTTATACATATTTTCTCGGTTTTATTATTTTTTAATCCTTTCAAAATGTGTTTTCTTTTTCTTTTTTTGTGTTTTCTATTGAGATTATTTTTATTTTACACGAACACGACGACAGACGACTACTAATAGCGGTTTTAATGTAGATTTTTAATTATAGGAGAACAAAAATATTTAATTTAATCATTGATTGATTTGTCTTTTATTATTTATTTATTTATTTTATTAATTAATTATTTGTGAATGAAATCACAAAAAAATGACAAGATTATGCTACCTGAATAATTATTATATTTTATTTTTATTTTTTTAATTACTTTCTTACCTCCATGTCGTTTTAATTATTAAACAGAAACGGTTTTTTTTCTTTTATTTATTATTTCGAGGTTAATTTACGCTTTAATAAATAATTAAATTATTATTATTATTCTTTGTACGTTTTTAAATGTAATTAACAGGAGAATTTGTAGTCAAATTTTACGAAATTTTATTTTCTTTTTTTTTGCTACTGCTTACTGTTGGATGATTATTTACTATAAAAAACGAAAATAAAATAAAAAAAATTAATTCCTTTAGTGTGTAGAAATGGAATAAAGCAATGAAAAATTAATAAACAAAGAGATTAAAGTATTTAAGCAAAAAAAAAAAAAAAATAGATTTTTGTACCTGTAATTTTTTTTTCTTATTATTATTAATTATGATAAGAAGTTTATAAATATTTTTGTTTTATTATTTATTTATTTTATTTATTTTATTGTTTTATTTATTTTATTATTTTTATATTTGATTTATAAATTAAAAAAAAAAAATGTTTTGTCAAAATCCAAATTAAAATTAAACAAAAAAAAAAAAAAAAAAAAATTAAATCAAATTAGAATCCAAAATATTTAAAGGAGAAATTTGAAATAATTATTGAATCAATGCATTTAGATAAAGATGTTGGTCTAACTGATAATGTAAGTTTATATTTATTTAATGAACAAAAATTTAACTAATTATGTTTTTTTTTTTCTTTTTTTCTTTTGTGTATGTTGGAAAAAAATGTTTTTTTTTTGGTGCTTTTATTTAAAATGAAATTTTTTTTTGTTACAAAAAAAACAATTCAAATGAAATGAAATGACATTTGCTGTGCTTTTTTTTTTTTTTTTATTATTATTATTATTATTGCTGTTACATAAAATTCCTTGTTTTTTTATTATAAATTACCCTGCTTTTAAAATATAAATTCCTATCATACACATGCATATAATTAAACATTGTTATTATACAAAAATATTAATTAATTAATTAAATAATTAATTAAAATGTTACCTGTGTTTTTATAATAAATAAAATAAATAATGTGGTTATGGATTTAAAAAAAAAATCATCGTGTGTAAATAAAAAAAATAATTAAAAAAAATTATGGTTAATGTGTTTGTTAATATGTATGCTAAAATAAAATAAAATAAAATAATATAATGAAGAATCCTGGATATATGAAGGAAAATTTTATCATCTGCATTGAATCATTACATGTTGCTGATGTTGGTAATCAACATAATGTGAGTTTTCATAAATTTTTATATAAGAAAATATAATTAAAAACAGATAAATACAAGATTTAATTAATCATTTTTCAGTTTTAATTAACATTTATTAATTAAGGAAATTAATTATAATAAATACCTGTGCTGTGGTGTTATGTAAATTCAATTTATATATTATTGGTACCTGTGATGTGTGAACATTTTTTGGTGAAACCTTTTAAATGTTTAACTAAAGCATATGAAATGTTGTTAGAGTATCATATTGAAGAACAAACACACGAGCAGGATTGATAATGAATTTCCTTAATTATAAATAACAAAATTTTCTTTTAATTATTTTATTTTTATTTATTACTGAATATTAATTTCTTTTGATTATTTTTTCTTTTTAATTTATTACTTGTGTTTTCTTTTTTATTCAAGCAATACCATTAATTTTCTTTGTAATTTCGAAAATTTTACTACATTGTGTTTTTCACATCATATTAACTATATATTGCAGTTTTTTTTTTTTTTTTTAATTTAATTTAATTTATTTTAATTTAATTGTTAATTGTATTTAATCTTTTTGATCTTTTTCTTTTTATTTTTTTTTTTTTTTATAATTTATTTTTGATTCACTTTGATTTTATGTGTGTGTCGTTGTTTGTTTATAGAAATAATAAATGTATTGAGAATGAAACGATTGGATACAAATAGTTTTCTTCTTCTTCTTCGTTGTCGTTTTCTTCGTCTTCTACTTTTTATTAATTATTTTTAATTATTTTTAATTGTTGTAACATTTTTCAAGGATGTTATTATAAAAGCACTTCTTTTTTTTTTATTCACTTTATAATCTCTATTTTTAATTATTTTTCTTTTAATAGTTATTGAATTAATTTATTTTAATTAAATATTTAATTTTTGTTGTTTTTTTTATTATTATTAATTACTTAATTGCTAATGTAGTTGATTTACCTAAACAAGTAACGAAATTTATTTATTTTATCGGTGATTGGAAATACAGTAGAACTAGCTTATAATGCTTTTGGGGTAACAAAACTTTGTTATTGTTGTTTTGCCCAGCGTTATGGTTTGTTAAAAATTAATATCGAGAGAAAATTCTATTTAAATTACCTTAAAACGTTTTTAATTACTTGGAAAGAAATCTGATAAAAAAGCGAAAACTCTGGACTAGTAGATTTAGAGTAATTTCATTTTAAATTACTCTTTGTTGGGTATAAATAAATGCGATTATTACATATAATTATGCTTTATGTTTGTTTGTCTGTTTATTTATTTATTAATTTAATTTTTTTTTTTGGGTAGTATTTATTGTTGTTTTGTCACAAAAACATGTCTATTTTGTTATCTTTTATTTTTTATGGTTGTACATGATAATGAAAAATAATTCTTTAGATTTTTATGTACAGTAATCGCTTTATTTTATTCGCGTGTGTGAATCGTTCTATGGGATTTATGTTATGGAAAATACTTTATCTGATTTGCTTATGTAAAATTGTTTAGTCCCCCCTCGTTTTAATTGTTGGGAAATTAAATTATAGAAATGAAGGGATTACTGTCATGTGATTTGGTTTTAGTTTAAAAAACATTTCCTTTTTAAAATTACATTTATTTAGTCGCTCTGTAGTTGCTGTTGCTACTCCTCTATCCTTATGCCATAACACTCATAACATTTTATTAAATTAATTTAAATTAAATTCATTTGAAATTATAAACTATAAATTTTTGTAGGTTCATGAATTGCCACCAGAAAAGTTAAAAAATCGTGAAACCGTTCATATTGATATTGCAAATGATCCGGTCACACAAGCTGATTACAAACCATTAGAAGATCCAACAAAGTAAGTAAAAAAAAAAAAAAAAACTTTAAACCAGTTTCCAATTTTTTTTTTTTAGAATTTATTAATTTTTTTTGTTTTGTTTTGTTTTTTTTTTGCCTCTAAAGATTCAAATCAGAAAAAACTGGTCGTGGTCCGCTGGTTGGTCCTGATTGGAAAAAAAATGTGACACCAGTGATGACATGTTATAAACTGGTGACATGCGAATTTAAATGGTTTGGCTTACAAACGAGAATAGAAAACTTTATACAGAAATCAGAACGAAGGTTATTTACAACATTTCATCGGTGTGTAGAATGTTTTCAAATATTTTTAATTTCCTCTTTTTTTTTTGTTGTTTAATTATTATTTTATTTTGCTTCTTTTGTTTTAAATGAAATAAGAAATTTTCAAGGATTTTTCTCAAGTAATGAAAAATCCGAGTGAAATCTGGAAATAATTTTGTTTTGCTTTTTCATTTTGTTTTTTCTGTTGTTGTTTTTTTTTTTGGAAATTATTTCGTTTTTAAATTATATAAATTAAATTGTAATTGTAGACAAGTATTTTGTTGGATGGATCGTTGGCATGGTCTAACAATGGAAGATATTCGTGCTATTGAGGAGAAAACCAAAGAAGAATTAGATAGACAACGTCAAATTGGTGAAGTACGTGGTATGCGTGCTGAATCGGATTAAATAAACAAAACTAAACTAAAAACCTAAAAAATGAGAAACTATATTACTAAAAACAACAACAACAGCAACAACAAAAAAATTTAATTACTATTATTTATTATTAAAAAAAGAAATAGAAAAGATAAATTATAAATGAATATTCTTTCTAACTACTATACATGGTTGGTGATGATAATAACGATGATAATGATGTTTGTTTAGTAACAACAACAGCAACAATAAAAAAAAAATAAATTCTTCTTGATTTAATTAATTAATTATTTATGCTTCTTTTTTTTTTTTTTACTATTATTATTATAATAATTTAAACTAGAAATTAACTAAATAAATTCATAACATCAATTAAAAATGACAACAAGTAAAATTAATTAATTATTATAAAAAAAATAGAAAACAATAAGAAATAAATTATAAAATTAAATTAAAAAAAATCCTTTTTCTTTCTTTTTTCTTTACTTTATTTTCCAACCCAATATTATAATTAAATTCGATTTAATTCAAACATTTTTTTACACACACATACTGTATTGATTAATTATTAATTTAAAATTAAAAATGTGAAAAATAGGCATTAATGTGTTAAATTAAATTAAATTAAATTAAAAAATAAACCATAGACTTAAAAATTATATAAAAAAGTAAATAATAATGTTAATTAATTAATAAATAATATTAATAATAATAATAATAATAATATTTTGCTCTAATTTAATTAATTAATTAAAAAAGTATAAATGATTAAAAGAAATTTTTTTTATTTAATTTTTTTTTTTGTTTGTAATTTAATTCCATTTATTTAGTAATTATAAATTTAATTATAAAAAGAAAAGTTAAAAAACAAAAACCTTAAATACGCAATATTTACAAAAATAAAAAAAAAATTATATTAATTATAATTAGAAAAGATTTATAAATTAAATAAAGAAACAGAGAGAAAAAAAAAAAATGTTAAATTTGCATAAACATAAAAAAAAATAAATTATTATTTAATAACACTCCCTCTACTGTCCTTCCCATAATTTTATTTATTATTTAATTATTTTATTTATTTATTTATGGCTCCTATTGCAACAAACAACAACAAAAAAAAAAAAAAACCACCATAATTAATTAATAAAAGTTTCCATGTAAACAATTGTTAATTAAATATTCCCCCTATTTAGGACCTTTTTTTTTGTTTGTTATGATTTACTTTACCGATTGTCAAAATGTTGCACAACTTTATTGTGATTTTAAAATAAAAAATAAATTAATTAAAACAAGAAAAGTAAAAAATAATTTATAAAATAAAATATTTTAAGAGGAAATAATAATAATAATAAAACTAAACCAAAAGGCTTTATTAATTAATTACTTAATTAATTAATTAATTAATTAGAAAAAAATAAATAAATAATTAAAAATTTATTTTCATTTTTTGTTGTGGAATTTTTTAATTTTTTTGTTTAAGTTGGGGTGTCAGATGGTGTGAATTATTTAGGTAAATTAAATTAATAAAATTAATAAAAAAAAAAAAAAAAACAATGGTGATATAAATTAATTAATTAAATAAAAACAAATAAAAATGAACATAAATTTTTTTTTTTTTTATATTCATTTATCAGCATTATTACATTTAATTAATTAATTAATTATTTTTCTTATTGTTAATTATTTTAAGTTTTGTTTTTGTTTTACTAAATATGAATTATTATTATTATTATTATTACCAAGCCTTAACTTAAATTTTTCTTAATTTTTTTTTTTTAATAATTCCATTTCTTGCTAATTTAACTATTTAATTAATAAAACGTTTATTGTAAAATGTAAATAATATTTAAAAAATACAAAAAATATTTTTCTTTTTAAAAAGTTTTTCTTTTTTTATTAATTAATTAATTGATTTAACAAAGTTAAAATAAAAAAATTAATTAATCTTTTTTATTCGTTTATTTTTTATGGTTTGTAGCCATTTTTTGCTATAAAAATAAATAAATAAATTAATTAGTAATTTAAACGAAAAATAAATTAAATTAAAATAAAAAAAAAAACCCACAAAGGCGATTTAATTATAATTGATTAAAATAAAAAATTAAAAATTTAATTATAAAGAGCAATGTTAGTTGAAAACATAATAAAAATTTATTAATTAATTAATAAAAAATTTAGATTATTAAAAAAAAAAAATAATAATTAGTTGACTAATTAAATGATTAAAAAATTAATTATTTATTTTCCCCTTACATTGTTCATGCATTTTTTTTTTCTTTTTAGTCATTTATTTCTAATTAATTTAAACAAAAAAAAAAAAAAAAAACACCAAATATCTACTTATTCAATATTCACTTCGATTACTACACACAAATATGTTTCTTATTTATAAGATTCGCTTATTCTGGTAACAAAGCATCTCTCTTATCAACAATAAACTTCTAAAAGAAATTAAAAAAATTAAAAATAAAATTCCGAACCATTTTTAAGCATGAAAATAAAAGGCTTAATAAAAAATAAAATCAATTTTAGGCACTTAGAGGAGTATTTTAACGTCTAAGTCCGTCCATTGTTATAATTTTTTTTTTCTTTTTCTTTTTGTTTTTCTTTATTAATAAAATTGTGGTAATCGAAGTATTAAAATGAAGAGGACGAAGAAAAAGAAGATGATGATGAAATCAAATCTATTTTAAGATAATAATTAGTTAATAAAAAAGTATTAAAAACGAAGTAAAAAAAAAAAATTTTTTTTTTTTAATGTGGTAAATAATAATTTCTCCTCTCTTTATATGTCTACCTAATATTTTAACCACAAAAGAAGACAAAAATTTTTTTTTTTTTGTCTCTGATAAACAATATCATAGATCACAATCACTTTATATTCAACACCAACAATATTATACACAAAAAAAAACAAAAAAAAAAAACAAAACTTCTCACTAAAATTAATTAAATTCTTTAAAACGAAATTTATTCATATAATAAAACTTTTAAAAAAAAAAGGAGGGGAAAAAAACAATTTTATTTTTAATTAAAAAAAAAAAAAAAAAAAACTAAAAATTAGCTATTTTAGTGCAAAAATTAATAAAAACAAAGAAAAAACCCATCTAATTGTAAAATATTTATTAAAAAGAGAAAAAAATTAAAAAAAAAAAAACACGATTTTAGAAGACTAGACAAAAAAAAAATTATATTTAATTAATTAAATCAGTTATTAAAAAAAAGTAAAAAAAAAACACAAAAAAAAAATTATAAAAAGAAAAAATAAATTAAAGTTGATAATACCGGGGACTAATTAAATGTATATTAATTAATTAATTAATTGTAAAAAAAAAAAACTTTAATTATTAATAATATTGTTCTTGTTCAGATTATGTGTGTATAAAAAAAAAAAAAAAAAAAAACAGTAATTAATTAATTAAATTATAAATAAAAAAAAATGAAAAGATTAAGTTTAACAAAAATAAATTTTCCTTTTTTAATAATAATTTCCCAAAATGGTTCATGTCATTGCTTAGCGTTACGATATTTTATCATTTTTCAAGACTTTACCACACAATCAACGATTTATTTTCACATTTATTTAATTAATTTAACATTTAGCGTTATTAATAAATTTTTTAAACACAAAAACGCAATTAGATACGACATAGAATAACATAAAAAAAAAAAACTTATTAAAATTTAATCCTCGATATACCAAAAGAAATGTTTTATTTCTGCATCATTTGATGGACGACAATGCCTTGGAATATTATTTAAATTATTATTATTATTCATGTAGTGTTCACGTAACATTTGTATATTATTTGTGTTAGAAATCGCGGCAAGATTTAAATCAATAATTCGTTTTGGATAATGCTGGCCAATTATACAATTATATTCTGCCTGTTGTTTTGCGGTTAATTTCCAAGGTTCATGACTTTAAAAAATAAGAGATAACAAGAACACGTCAACTGATATTTTATGTTTTGCTTACATAAACTCTGTAGGTAAATCCGCTAGTTCAGGTAGATAACGTTTTAAATAGACAGCATTTGGATCAATCCGTTTACTTAAAGCAATCGGGCATGTTGTCTTTGTATCGTCCAGTAATGTTTCAAAGGCAGACGATGATATCCACATCCAATTCCCAGAACAAATAGACCAGTCAGCATCTAATAAATATTTTAGAAAATGCTCAACACCCAACTCCCAGCTATACCATAAGCCACCGCGTGTTAAAAACCTAAAACCAATTCAAGAGAAATCGGTAATTCATTTAAATTTTTTATTCGTAATTCTTACGCAGCGACAGTATTTCGTAGTATGTGATGTATCCAGCCTTCTGTAAATAATTGTCGCATAGCTGCATCAATTAACGGGAAGCCAGTTAGGCCTTGCTTCCATTTAGTTACAATGTTCATATCGGGATCATGCCAAGGAATTGTCAAGCAAATCGGATTGTCCAACATCTTTGAATAATTTATATTATCGACGGCCATCGTGTAAAAATATTCTCGCCATATCAGCTGCCCGGTAATATGCTGGCAATACAATTGCTCCTTATCCCCTTTTATACTTTTATATAAATCATGCAACGACCAATAGAACAATCGCACCGATAAACATCCATGCGTTATGTACGGACTTAAGGATGTCGACTCATTTAGTAAATCTGGTTTTGCATAGTTTTGTAAATATAAATCGTCAGCAAAGTACTGCCTTTCAGTAACTAATCGTTTCTCCAATAGTTTTATACCATTAATTTCGCCGCCGGTCCACCAATAGTTTGAGCATGTTATCGATGTTTCTTTATGAATATGCAAATCCTCCGGTGTTGGAACCTCACAAGAAAAACGATTAAAACTTTTGAAAAAAATCACAATTCTGATTCAGTGAACCTACCTTTCCATAAATATTCAATTAATTATATAGATTCGATGAGATTCTTAAAAATGTGATATTTATAAAGTCTGGAGTATCAATTGGACGATCTGGTTTACCCAACATTTCAACGGTTTCCTGTTTAATCAATTGAATTAAAAATGCAAAATTATTGAAAAATATTTGCGTTTTACCAAGAATCTTAGATAAGTTAACGGTGGCATCCCGCCATTCTGTTTGATTACATCCCGTGGATTCCACAGTGTATGAGAAACTTTCGTTACTAAATTAATTTTCAATTGATAGCAAATTTTCTTGATGCTATTATCAAGCCTATACGATATGGGCTCACAATCATACTCATAGCATAAACTATTAATATGGAATTCTTCGTGTAATGATTGAATTATATCGACAGGATTACCATTGAAGATGAATAATCGTCCACCGACCAAACGTAGTTGATTCTCCAAATCGTGCAGTGATTCTAACAGGAATTTCAAACGATTATACCTCAATTCATCGCCACCTTAAAATTATGTTTTTATGTTAAAATTTATTTTGTAAATTAAAAAAAAAAAAAGGAAAAAGATCAAACCACTGTCACTATTCAATATAAATATTGGTAATAATCGTCGATTTAATTTGATGGCTTCACATAATGCTGGATTATCGTGTAATCGTAATCCACGACGGAACCAAAACACACTCAAATCATCACTCATTTTTTGTTCACTGGATCTCTTAAAAGGAAACTTCGATGCTTACCGTTGTATGGTTACAACTTGACTGAGATGCACATTTCTGTTATGCAACAAGCATTTAACTAGCACAGTGGGGGATTCAGTTTTTGTTAGCTTTTCACCCTATTACTGTTGCATTTGTATTAATAAAGCTTCAGTAATTTGATATTGAATTGATGCAATCACAGGAGGACAATGAATAAGGAATTTTAATCTTGTGTTTATGACATGTGCAAAAGGATTGAGTTTTATTTATTTTATTAATTTATTGTAGAACTATGGCTAGTTATTGACAGGCAATTAATTACCTGTGTATAATACATTAACAAGTCATAAACGTGATATTGTATTACCTACGGTTTTATCTATTTCTAACAAATCATAAACACAAATTCTATGATATTTGTTAAGGGACTTTAATTGGCTTTATGTTAGACATGTTTAATTAAACATCATATAATCACGTTATTCCAACATATTTATATCAAAGTCTCTATCAAAAAAATAATTAAAACGTTAAGACGACAAATAATTATTGCATGTAATGCAAATTGCATATAGACCTGGCGTTAAAAAAAAATAAAAAGATTTTTTTTTTTATTTCATTTTAAATATTTTTTATTAAAAAATTAATTAGAAAATAACATGAATAATACAACAGGTCATTTTAGTGTTTTAATTAAAATAAGAGAGCAATAATTTCCATAATATAATTTATTATTTAATTTAATTAATATTCATTATGGAAATTCTCCCAATTATCAATCATTTTTGACGTCATAAAATCTTTTGACTTTATCAGCATCTGTAATTTAATTTTTAATTAATTAATATAATACTCTATTCGATTCTAGTTATTGCTTACTTCATTTAAATTTAATTTTCTATCATCATCTGTGTCGGCTAAATTAATTAATGTTACAGCTTCTTGTAGGGAATGCCTTGGATGACGTGGATCAATATATTTGATTAATTCAACACGATCACCATCACCATCATTATTTTTATCAATTAATCGTTTAAATTCTTCATGTCGCTCCTCACGTGTATTTGATACAACAGACTTTAAACGTTCATTCGTAAAATCATGCAACGAAAGATTTGTGTATTCATCAATTGATAATATGTCGTCACCATTTAAATCTAATTGTGCTAATAACTCATCAACTAATGCTAATAAATTAGCAGCTGATGATTCTGGATGGCGAAATGATAAAAACTCATCTAATGTTAAACTGAATGGATCTGTACGTGCTGCTTCACCCCATAACGCCTTATCACGCATCATTGTCTCTAAAAATAAATACAACCAAAATAATTATTTTCAATTTAGAATCAAGATAAATAACGCAACAGGTTTGTTGTTTAGATGCAAAATTACCTTTAGCCTTTCGATCAAGTTTTAGATGTTTCTTCTCATTGTGAGTATTTATATAATTCTCATCTAGGCCGTGCTCTTTTAAAAAGTACGCATGATACTCATTCCAAGTAATTAAACCGTCCTGTGGCTGCTTATCAATTAATGCAAAATTATACGGATTCGTTTTTATTGCATTATCAATATGCTCACGTATACGTGTATTTATAAAACGTCCTATTTCCTCTATATCTAATAAATTATCACTATTTAAATCAGCCCTAAAAAATGAAGAAAAACAAAAATTATTATTAGGTGTTGTGAGATGGAATAAAACGACTTTTAGAATGTAAATTAACAAGGGAATAAAAGTTATTTAGAGAATAATAATGTTTTAGAAAAGTAATCAATTGAATTTTATAGTTTTAAATTAATTTATTAACGCGGATTTGACTCTTTTTAACATTAAAATAAGTGAAATTTTTTTGAAGTATTTTAACGAGTTTAATATAAAATGTAAATAAAGTGAAATCACCATGGCTACCAACACCACACCAAATCATAAACCCACCAACCCACTGATAAAAGCACAAATCCATTGAACTTACTTTTTAAAAATATTTTTCAATAAATTTATAATATCAATATTTGTATTTTGTATAATCACAGTTTCTTTATGTTTTTTATTTAAATAATTATAATCATAATTCTTATTAATACTATTTAATAATGATAAATTTTTATTATTCTTCTGAATATTATTATTATTATTATTATTTGTTTTATTTATTGGAAATGTTAACGATAGTATTAGTAAAATAAATAATAAATAAATTAAAATTGGTATTATTGATGACCAACGTGGTATATGAAAATTTTTTAAATAACGTAATAAATTCATATTTTTTTCTATCTTATAATCTCTCTCACTTATAGATCTTTTAATTAATTATTTTCAATTTTATTAATAAAATTATAAAGTGAAAGTTGTTCATTGATTTTTTTATTTTGTTGTCTTTTCTTTTCGTTTCGTTTTTTTTTTTATTTATTTTGTTATTTTTAACAATTAATAATTAATGATTCACAATTTTTTTACTAAAACTACATTTAATATTATCACAATAATTATATTTAATTAACAATTAATGTTTTTATTTAAAATAAATAATAGAAAAGGTAAATTTGTTTCCTATTCGCACTGTCACAAAACTCTTAAAAAAAATTTCTAGACTTTTTTTTTTTTTGGTTTTACTACTTTACACTTTTTGTTGTTTATCAGACATTTGTGAGGTGAACCAAAAACGAATTAACAAAAAAAAAAAAAATAGAAAGGTAAAACAATTGAATTAACGATTTGTGCACACCTATTAGAAATAAATAGAAACGTAATTTTTTTTTCTCAGTGCTGCCGTTATAATTTTATTGCGTTGTGTATTAGGTCATTTTGGGTTTTTTTTAGAACTGTCATATTTGTTACAACAGCACAACAAAGAAAAATAATAATAAAAAAAATCTTTTTTTCCTAATTAAATTTGTTTAAAAAAAAAATAATAATAATAATAATAAAAAAAAATCCTTATTTATAATTAATAGAATGTTTTTAACTTTAAATTACTTTAATATTTTATAATTTTAAATGTCTCATTTGGTCTCTTTATGCGTTATAAAAATTGAAATTGATAATTTAATAATGAATACTGATGAAAGTGAGTTTAGTTTTATGATTAATCATCATTATTTCACTTGTAATTATTATTAATGAATTGTGAAATATTGTACAGATTCTGAAGCAGGTGCTGTATCTGCTGAGCACCCAACAAATCCTAGAGTAGTACGAGAACACCGTGGACAAAGAAAACCCAATAAAATTATTATTGAAAATTATACAAATCAATATGGTGGCAGTGATCCGAATGAATCAAAAGGAATTTTACCGAAAGGGTCTAGAGAGACAACACCTTTGGAGGACGCGAATACAGGTAGTTGTGCAACTACAGTAACAAATGATTTAACAGAGGACGTTTGCTTCTTTTCGGGAAACCCGTTTGTTGAAGTGACTAAAGGAATTATTCATCTCTACAAAAAAGAGTAATTTCCCTGTTTAATTAAATTTTAATTTCTGGAATAACATGGCGTTTCCTCTATTTATAGTGATAGAATAGAAACACACGATGGCTTATCAAGGACATTGTGCTTACTGGCTGTTCCAGCGACATTAAGTTGTCATGATTTGATCAATTTCGTTGCACCTTGTAGTGCCGTGATTCAGCACATTCGAATAATACGCGACAGCTCACCAAATCAATTTATGGTGTTACTTGAGTAATTTATAAAAATTATTAATCAAACGATTATTCAGTTTTAATTAATTTTATATTAATTTTTAAGATTCCGATCAAATGATTCAGCTATGGAATTTTATAAAACGTTTAATGGTGCACCGTATAATAGTTTAGAAACAGATTCGATATGTCATGCTGTTTGGGTGTCAAGCATTGAATGGGGTAATGATGGTTTACCACCGTTAGGTCATACAGAGCTTCCGACTTGTCCCGTGTGTTTGGAAAGGATGGATGAAAGTATTGACGGTGTTTTGACCATATTATGCAACCACGCATTTCATGCTGGATGCTTGGTCAAATGGTGTGATTTAACATGCCCTGTTTGTCGTTGTGTACAAACACCTGAATTGCAGGAAAATTCAATATGCATGGAATGCGAGGGAACCGAACAATTATGGATTTGTTTGATTTGTGGTCATGTTGGTTGTGGTCGTTACCAGGGCGGTCACGCTGCTTTGCATTATCGAACAACGAATCATACGTATGCATTGCAACTGGGTACAAATCGTGTATGGGATTACGCTGGTGATAATTTCGTGCACCGTTTGTTACAATGTAAAACCGATGGAAAACTTGTGGCGACCCAATTGCCAAATAATCGTAGTGACGGCGATGAAAAAATGGACTCAATGCAGCTTGAGTTTACTTATTTGCTGACATCACAATTGGATGCACAGCGTATTTATTTTGAAGAGAAAATGGTACGCCTTGAGCAAACGGTGCTGAATGAACAACAAGAATTACGCCAACGTACTGATAAATTATTTAACAATAATACGGCCCTAGAAATTAAACTGAACAATGTAACAAAAGAGAAAAACAGTTTGGAGAAAAAACTGACGCAATTAACTGGAAAGTAAGTACTTCGCTTATGACTTATGATGATGAGTAAGCTAATTAATAAATAATTATTCTTTTACTTTCTTATTTAGGTTAAATGTGTTAACAAAAGAATTACAAGAAGAACGTCAAGTTGGTAAAGCATTGCAACTAAATCAAACCGAATGGCAGCTCAAGTATAAAAATTTAGAAATAAAAAAGAACGAAGTCATCAGTAAAAAGGAATTGGAAATAAAAGACTTGAAGGAGCAAATACGTGATTTAATGTTTTATATGAAGGCACAAAATGTGATTGCTAATTCAGAATTAAAAGATGAAATTGCAACGACATCGGTTACAATAAATCAAGCAGAAGGTACCACCGGTGGAACGAATGAAAAAATGAAACAACGACGAAAAAAAAAGTGAAAAGCAAAAACCGGAAATTCAATTCTCCATTGCTCCTCCATATATAAATATTATCTCCGTTTGTTTTATAAATTTAGAAATAAATGTGATAAAAATTATAATCCTTGAATTATTTAATTTAATTTTTTTTTTTTTTTGTGTTTTTGCGTCTGCTTAATTAAAAGATAATTAATTGATATGAAATGATATGCTTAATGTAAAATAATAATTTTAATAAAAATTAAAAACTGTTTTGTAAAGATTAAAAGTTAAGGAAAATGTATAAACAGCGAACAGCTGATTAAATAAATAAATGAGTTTTTAAAATGCTTGAAAAGAGTTACTTTTTTAAACGACAGTAAATTTAGCTTTTGACACATAAAATTATAACCTCATTTTTTTTCTTTCTCTCTTATTCTCTTTCGGTTGTAAACAATAAATAGTTTGACGTACGTGACACTAATTGTCGTTATTTTTTATTTCATTTAATTATGAATTTAGAATAAATAAATAAATAGTATTTTTGACATGAATAGTAATAATAATAATAATAATAATTTATTAAATAAACAAAAAAATTTAGAAAATTTCCATGGTGTTTATTTATTAATAAGTGAGAATGAAAAAAAAAATTATAAAAATAAATGTTATATTGGTTATACAGTGAATCCAAATCGTCGTATAAAACAACATAATTTAGGTAAAAAATGTGGTGGTGCTAGAAAAACAAATAATAAGGGACCATGGTATATATAATAAATTAAATTATTTTATATATTTATTTATTTATTAATATGTTTATTTTGTATTCTTTAGGATAATGACATTAATTGTACATGGTTTTCCAACACGTAAAACTGCATTAATGTTTGAATTTGCCTGGCAACAACCAACCTTTTCACGACGTTTACGTTACTTAAATAATATAAAAAAATTAAAAAATGAAAGTAATTTAAAATATAATTTTCGTATATTATGTGAAATGCTTAATGTTGGTCCGTGGAAATATTTTCCATTAACAATACGTTGGCTATGTAAAGATTATCAATTAGATTTTCCGGTACGTCTATGATGTTTTCATATTTTAAAATTAGAAATTATTTTTTAAAATATTAATTTACCTTACGGATTGTGTTTTACGTTAATTTATTTTCTTTATAGATAACAAAACAGCCACCAGAACACATGAAAATCTGTTATAATAAACTAGAAATTGTGAAAAGGGCAAAGACAACATTAACAACCGAACGTACACCATCACTGTGTATCGAGAAATGTTTTATTTGCTATAAGAATATAAATAATGAAATAGAAAAGAAATTAATTTGTTTAAATAAAAATTGTAATATAATGTTTCATATAATATGTTTAAGTGATTTATGTAGAAATTTTAATGAGTTCTTACCAATAAATGTTTGTTGTCCGTTATGCAAAGTGAAATATTTATGGGGCGAACTAATTCTTTATAATAATTGCTGTGAGAATAAATATAATTATGAACTGGTTGAGGTGACAGAAGATAATGAAAAAATTATTATTGATTTAAGTTATGATGAGGATTGTGATGTTGATTCATGATATATATATATATATATTTTTTTTCTTTTTATTTAATTTGTTCCAAATTTTTAGCATAATTTTTAGCACGTTATGTTTTTAAATAATGTTTGTCCCAATCATCATTTAATTCCATTGTTATAAAATTTGAATGACATGATTTTTGTATTTTTTTTTTTTATATAAATAGTATTGTTATATGTATTGTTTAGATTTAATTTAATTAATTAAAATAGCACGAAAGTTTTGCCAAAAACAAAAAATATTTTTTATAGAAACAATAATTAACCACAAATTTACAGCAAAAATCTAATCTAGTTCAGACACACACACACAGAAAAAATATAAAAATTTGATTTATCTAGCATTAAGAACAATAAATGTTAAAATTTTTTTTTTATTTTATTTATTCATAATTAAAATTAAGTTTATAATTAAAATTAAAATTAATTTTGTATAACAGAAATTTTTTAATTAAAAATGTTTGAAATGTGAATTATTTATATTCACCACAAATTTGATTTTATTGTTTTTTACATGGGTTTTAGCAAAGACATACACTTTTTTTTTTTTTTTATACATTGTGTTTGTTTTGGCAGCGTTTTCTGCCATTTTTTTTATTATAAATAATAAAGAAATTTTTTTTTTTTGTTTCTCATTTTTAAATTTTAATATTAGCATAAATTATTATTAGATATTATATTTTGTTTAAATCAAGATAATAAATAAATAAATAAATAAACATATATTTACATTTTTTTTTTTTTTAAACTAAAATAAAGATACAAAACTGTTATAATCTTAAAGGTAGAAAAGAAAAGAAAAGAAAAAAAAACGCAGAAAAAGTAGAAAAAAAAAAAAAATTCGTTTAAAACAGTTATGATAATTCTTTTGTTTATCTTATTATTAATTTTTTTTTTTTAATTATTATTATTTCAGGTAGATAGATAAATAAATAAATAAAAAAAATAAATAATTATGTTGATTATGTATATAAATAAATTAACTTTTAACTAAAAAAAACTTTTTCTTCTAATGTTTATTTGATCGATGCTTTGATGCCCTGCTCTTAATAATGTGTTTAAGCATCGGATTTGTATTTTATTTTGCACTTAACGGTTTTAATAATGATTTAAATTTTGTAATGAACATAAAAAACACAAGATTGCTGCACTTAAAAATCAAATAAATCACCAGCATCACCAACATCCGTATCAATGTCACCGCCAAAGTCTAGAAAATCACCATCATCTTCAGCACCGGGCGGTACAAATGCACCATTTAATACACCAGACAGACGCTCCTCAATACCCATCTGCGATGCAATACCATAAATCAAACGCATTATTAATAAACGTATGAAATTTGGTGGATTCGTTTCTCTGGTCTCATATTCAATATATTTCGTTAATCGATTATTATGATTTGTATTTTTCTTTCCAGCATTTTTATTCACTTTTTTACTAATTTTTTTACAATCATTTAATGCAATTACCGCAATTAATATTAATAAAAATATTAAAACGAATTTTTGTGACATTTTTTCTTCGATTTATTCTCGTTATTCTCGATATTTTTATATTAAATGTTGTGTTGTGTAACAAACAGCACAAACTTTTTTTAACTTAAATATATTAAACGTAAAACGTAAACTAACTAATCGAACAAAGAAAATTCTTTACAAATATCAAAAGCAAACTTTATTATTTTCCGTGTTTTCTGTTTTATTATTGTTTTAATATTACTGAAGATGGTAATGAAAATAAAAATTTTTTATAAGAAATGGTGATGGCTTGAAATGAAATGAAATGAAATGAAAAAAAGAAAAATGAAAGAAACGAATGAATGAACTTGTTAGTGATGGAAATAACAGTGGGAGGTGTACACTATTATTCTGTGATTTAATATATATTTTTTTTTTTTTTTATAACTTATCTATTTTAACCTGCTTTATGATTATTTAAAAAAAAAACCTTTAACAAAATTATACAACACGGAAATTGATTTAATTTAAATAAAAAAAAAAAAAAATTCCATCTAATTATCATCAATAAATTATTAATCAAAAATATAAAAACTACAAAAAACCATTTAACCTGCATTTGATTTTTGTTTCTTTTTTTTCTATTTATTTCATTATAAAAAAAAAAAAAATTGTGTCACGTAACACACACACACTAATCAAACTTTAAATTAAATAAATAATACGAAACGTGTTAATTAATAAAAAGAATAAAATCCGGAAAAAATAAAAAACAGTTTTTCTGATTAAATAAAATGAAAAATTTACGTCTTAAGCAAGTTTTTGATTAAAAAACCCAAAAAAATCCATAGAATAAAGTTTTTTATTTTTTATTTTTATTATTCAAAAGAATATAGAATAATAATAATAAATAATCACCTAACCCCACCTAAAAGTTTATTTATTTAAAGAAATAATTAAAAAAAAAAAAAAAACACACCGAAGAAGCTGAAAGGTAAATTGTGGAGGAAAAAAAAAAAAAACAAAAAATCAAATAAAAATCAAAAACTCATTATAAATTTGTTTCACTTTAATTCGACAATTATTACCTTTGGTTATTTAATTTTTAAATTTATTATGTTAATAAAGAGGGGATTTTCTCTATAGAAAATAAAAACGTTGAGTCCACAAGAAGCAGACGAAGCAATAAGTAGTAGAAGAAGAAGAAGAAGACGTAAAAGAAGCAGCGTAAATTAATTAAATTATTCAATTATATCTGGTTATTTCCCCTTATTAGTTAGTTAGTTTGCTACTGTTCACATGATTAATAGGGAAAGGAATTAAATTTTATTATTATTATTATTATTTTTTTTTTTTTGCTAGACTTCAAGTTCATGGAACTGACAAGTTAATAACACTGGTTCTGCAAAATATCAACCTGGACCGAACTTACTTACTTCTTATTATTATTTATAAATTTCTATACATGAAAACAACCTGAACAGTAAATACACCTCTGCACTGATTTCTATAAAATAAATAAAAATAATTAACCGTTACACGTGGTTTTTTTGCGCTAAATTTGTTTTTTTTTGTTTTTTTTTTTTTCAATTTTTCAATTTTTATATTCTTAGTAGGCTGTTTTGTAATTTTTATTTTTTATTTTTGGTTGTTGTTTTCTTTTGTATCCGAAATTTACATAATTTGTTATTAATTTAAAATAATTGTTAAGAAAGTTAAGAATTGAATTAGTTTTATTACAGTTTTGATTAGTACATGATTATTTTAAAAAATGACAGTAAATGAAAAAAAAAAACTTATTATTTTATAATGGTTACCGGAAGTGTTAACGGTTTTTTTTTTTTTTTGTATTATTTTCTTTTTCAAATAAACTAAAAAACAAAAAAAAAAAAAAACGTTTTTTGAATTATTTTTCCTTTATGGTTAATAATTATATGAAAAATTTAAGTGAAATCTATGCTGTATGTAGTTTAATCCGAAGCTTAGATCAACGGGCATTTTTTTTTTTTTTTTTTGAAGTACAAAAATCTATTCTAAAGTTACATTCTAAGTGTTTATAGATCAAACGCAAAGGTTATACCAGTTATTTAAAGGAAGCTAAGATATACCAGTTACTGTCTTCTAGCGCATTTAAATCTCAAGCAAAAAAACCTTAATCAACAGCAATTAATTCAATTAATTAATTAAAAAAACTTTAAAAGGCAACAAAAATATAATAAAACTACCAGACAATACTTAAATATTTAACGTGATTTCAATATTAATAAAAACAAACTTGGCTTGGATTTTATTTAGGTTAAAAAAAAAAAAAACAGAAGAAAAACAAAACAAAACGAAACGAAACGAAATGAAGTGAAACATTTAAAAATGCGAATATTTAAGTCCGCGTTTGCATTTTTAAGCCAAAATTACACTTATCTGTATTTAATTTTTTTATTATTTTCTTGCTAAAAGAAATAAAAAAAAAAAACTTCCATTTCCGATTTAAAGTTTCTCTCGTTGTGATGCTTTTTTTTTTTTTTTTTTTTAAATATTAATTTTATGTTAATCAAAGTTGCGAGACGTGAATGCTGTCATCATTAACCGTAATTTAAATATTAAAACCAAATGAACGGTTTATTTATATATTTAAACAAAAAAAAAAAACAAAAAAAATTCTTTAACTTTGCGACAAAATTTGATAAAAAAAAAAAATCAACAAAAATCTTAAAAAAGCATCGTGGCTGTTGTCAGTGAAATTAAATCATTTTATTATCTTGTTTTATTATTATTATGTTTCATTCATTAAAGGCGCTAGACTGGAAACTAGGAATGATTATGAAAATGAAATTAAATTAAATTAAATGATTTATTATTATAATTACTGCTTTGCTTGTGTATATAACAATTACCATTGGACGTAAGACGTTTAATTTAATTTTTTTTTTGTATATACAGATGTAAATCAGTTCATTGGCGCCTTAACTAATGTTTACTTAAAGATAAACCGTTTATGTGTTTTGTTTAAAAAAAAAATAAAAATATTTTTGAGAAACCAGAGGCGACCTTGAACTTAAAACCCACTTTAAATGTTTGTTCTAATTGTAACGTACAATGATCTTCATTTAATGAAATAGGTTCAAGGTTTTTCTTAAAGAAGTTTTCATTTTACCATTTCGCCTAAATGCATGCAATCGATTTTTCAACGATGCCATCTACTAACCGAACAATTTTATCAAATAACACAACCATTTGAAATATTTCACTTTTGAAAATAAATTAAAAGAAATTTGAAAAGTTTTTTTGTTTTTAAACGTTCAACTGTTTGAAAAACGTTTTTAAATAATTTATTTACACATTCAATTCATATAAAAAAAACGTTACTTAGGTGTAGAGTTCGTTGCAGTTTGCTGATAAATAGAAATATTTCTGGTTTTGATTTAATGATAGTATGCTGGGGCATGAGCGTAAGCGGCATGACCGTAAGCTGGGGCGGCATAAGCTAATGGAGCAGCGATTTTAGCTACTGGAGCGGCATAGGCGAGTGGTGCGGCGTATTTAGCTATTGGGGCAGCATAGGCGAGTGGAGCGGCAACTTTAGCGTATGCTGGAGCGGCGGCGATAACTTTGTGGGCGATTGGTTCACGACGGACGACTGCGTTGAATCCGTTATGTGGATCAGCGGTGTAATCGACGGTACGACGGGTGCCGTCTGGTTCGGTAAGGGAGTATTGTCCTTGTACAACATCTCCGCTACGGCTTTCGTGTTGGCTCTTTGAATCTCCGGTGATGGCATCTTGGATGTCATAAGCGAAGTTGTATTGTGGGTTTGGATCGTAATCATCAGTGGCGTATTTGGCAACTGGGAATTAATGAAATAAAATAAATTTGGTGAGAATGAGAGCGATTTACTTCAACATGCGTCGGTGGTGTAATGGTCAGCATAGTTGCCTTCCAAGCAGTTGATCCGGGTTCGATTCCCGGCCGACGCATACAAGTTTTTTATCTAAAAATTTTCAATAATTACCTGGAGCGGCATAAGCGATTGGTGCAGCTACTTTAGCGTATGCTGGGGCAGCAACGGCATATTTGGCAACTAGATAAATTAAAAACAAAATTAAATATTGTTTTTCAAAATGACTTAATTAATTATCTATCTATTAAGGGTGAGGAGGAGAGCACGTTAAAATTATTAATTACCTGGAGCAGCGTAGGCGAGTGGTGCAGCCACTTTAGCGTATGCTGGTGCAGCATAAGCGTGTGCGGCATAAGCTGGAGCAGCATATGATGCATATGCTGGGGCAGCAATGACTCCGGCGCGGGCTACTGCGATAATAGCGCAGAATGATAAGAACTACAAATAAAAAAACGAAAAATTAGAATTTTAATCCGATCTTCACTATTTTTTTCTCAAGAAATTTTGCTTCTTCTTTTGGTTTTTGCACAAATAAAATACATTGCAAATGCCAATTACACACCTTGAATGCCATTTTTGTGAGTTTATTATTTAAGTGAGCTACTTATATAAAGATAAACTGAACGACTGTACTTTTCTGCATCGATTGCACGCTATTTTATACTAAAATTTATTTTGCCACCACTTTAATTTCTCTCATATTTCATACAACTATTTCTTCTGCGTCCTCCTAATTTAACCAAAAAGCCTTACAACTATTACCATTCCACCACCTTCATTTTTATTTTATAAATATCCATTCACTACTGGTTTTTCATATATTTTCATTTATTATTTATTATTTTTTTTTTTTTTGATTTAATTCAACTTCAACATTTGAACAATGAATATCGGTTACATTTTCTTTAATGGCATTTCTAGCAAATTTTTTGGGGGTCATTTTATATTAACAAAAAAAAAAAAAAATATTTTTTTTGCTGTTTTATTATCGCAAATATTTGGATGTAATACAGGTTGATTAGTATGCAATGAAATAATTCCCACAAAGAATTCATAATAAAACAGGATTTCGTAATGCAATTGCTCTAAAACTTGGCACATTTTATGCAAAAAATGAAATTAAAAAACAAAAAAAAATTGTGTAGAGAACTGTCAGTAAATTTAGGTGAATAAAGTAATAATTCACCACGCATAAAACCTATGATTTGTATTAAATTAAATACAAAATTGATTTATTACGTGTAATCGAAGTCTACATGTTCATAAAAAGAATTATTGTGGCTTTAAAGTGGATTCCGGTTTGTTGATTTGTTTCTCTACACCAATGAATTTCCACATTAACTTGGTTTTGGTGTAGACAATTCATCGGTAGACAATTTCGGTTGAGAAGCATTTAAATTCTTAGAAAAAGACAATTGAGGCTACAACGTTTATTAAAACTTATTTAATAACGATTCCTTGTAAAATGATTACACTCTTTCAGAATCACTTTATCAGATAAATCATGTTTAACATTCTCTACACTTAATTCCATGTAGATTAATAAAATGCTTCAAGTGTTTTATAGTTCACGTAAACAACGATGTTGTAATGTAAAAGCTGATGCAAACTTAGACAAAACTAAAGTAATAACAAGACATTTAACTATATAAATGAATTTTGCAACATTAGACAATATTATTACATCAGTTGTAACCATTCAACCGTGCATAAATATTTGAAGTTCATGAATTATTTAATTTGTTGTCTTAAATCAGAAAAGGAAAAAAAAAAAAAACTAGAAAAAGAAAAACAAAAACGAAACAAACAAGGTTACATAGCAAAAATAATTCTTTTTTTTTTTTGTTTTTAAAATTTCAATTTTTCTATCCACAGTAGGCCACGAATTTGTTACGCATTTAATAACAAAAAAAAAAAAATCGTTAATTACCCGCAATGTCACTTGTTTATTAAAAATATTCAATCACAGTGGGCAATCAATATACGTCTTGCAACATTATGTAAGCATTATGTAAGGGGAAAAAACAAAAATATTTCTCACAAATAGCGTTGATTGTGACAGCTAACAGAATGTTGAACAATCAACGTTTTAATCATTAAAGTTCGTAGGTCATACACGCCGAATAATTATTAAATAATCAAAAAACAAATGATTTAAAGTTTTTTATAAATAAATTTTTTAATTACTAAAAAAAAATTTTTTTATTATTTACAATTTTTTTTTTTTTTATTATAAAGTAAAAAAAGAACTTAAATGTAGATGTTTTAAGGATATCTTTATGATGGATGGATTGGAGTCTTTATTTGAGGATGATTTAATGGTAGTATGCTGGAGCGGCATGAGCGTAACCTGCATGAGCGTATGCTGGGGCGGCATAGGCGAGTGGAGCGGCTACTTTAGCGTATGCTGGGGCAGCGGCGATGACTTTGTGGGCGATTGGTTCACGACGGACGACAGCGTTGAATCCGTTATGTGGGTCAGCGGTGTAATCGACGGTACGACGGGTGCCGTCTGGTTCGACAAGGGAGTATGATCCTTCAACTACATCACCGTTGCGGCTTTCGTGTTGGCTCTTTGAGTCTCCGGTGATGGCATCTTGGATGTCATAAGCGAAGTTGTATTGTGGGTTTGGATCGTAATCATCAGTGGCGTATTTGGCAACTGGGAATTAATGAAATAAAATAAATTTGGTGAGAATGAGAACGTTTTACTTCAACATGCGTCGGTGGTGTAATGGTCAGCATAGTTGCCTTCCAAGCAGTTGATCCGGGTTCGATTCCCGGCCGACGCATAAATATTTTTTTTTCTTTAAATTTTCAATAATTACCTGGTGCGGCATAAGCGATTGGTGCAGCTACTTTAGCGTATGCTGGGGCAGCATAAGCTGGTGCGGCATAAGCGTGTGCGGCATAAGCTGGAGCAGCGTATGAAGCATATGCTGGGGCAGCAATGACTCCGGCGCGGGCTACTGCGATAATAGCGCAGAATGATAAGAACTGCAAGAGAACAGAGAATTTTTGCTTTAATAATTATCCAATTTTCACATTTCAATAATAATTTTTTTGGTTTTTTGCACTTTTATGGAATCGAATTTAATTCAATCAAAATCAATTTAATTGCACAAGTAAATTGCAATTTGCAGAGTTTTTGACACACCTTGAATGCCATTTCTGTGAGTTTTGTAAGTTTTTTAAGTAAACTACTTGGTTATAGATAAACTGAACGACTGTACTTTAAAACATAAAAATTCAGCCTTTTTATACAAAAATAAAAACTAAATCGGTTGGATTATTTCATAAATAGATTAAATTTTGTTCACTTTTTCATACATAATAATAATAAAAATAAAATAGTTGATTAACACGATTTGGATAATTTCACTTTTTTTTTTTTTTTAATTCAATTTTTACATTATTCGTTTGGTATACGCTTTATTCGTAACAGTGCAGGCTCAATAATTCAAGTCTGCATTATGGTTTACACATATTTACTCAGTGTTTCTTTTACTTGATGTGATTGGTTAAAAATTAATATTAATAAAAAACTAAAATAGTGATGTGAGAAGGTTTGGAAGTTCTTAAACTAAATTCGATATTATTTCATTTTGCGAGCACAACTTATGTATTCTTCTCGAGTTATTCTTACTAATATTATGCTTTAAGCATTAATTTGTTGCGTCAGGTTTAATTCTTATTTATAACCAAAGCAAAAATGGGTTAAAACCATCAAGTTTATCCAGTATTGACTAGAAAAACCAGCATAAAGATTCAGTGTTTAAAAATTTAATGTTTTACAACTAGTATTGCGATATGGACATTAGAGTGGACATTACAACAAGAATAATATCATGTAGGATTCTTTAACCTTAAGCTTAATATCTCTAAATTTTAGGCTACCTATGTAATTATTATTCCCGTGTAAAGTTCAATAATGAACGATTAAAATCTAATTCACAAAAATTTAACTCACCGAGAAAATAATTTTATCATACAGGTTTTATATTTTCTTACGCTCACTGTAAACCGATTGAAAGAAAAGTAATATTTTTCCGTAGTGGAATGCACCGCTAAATAATAAAGAAAAGAAAAAAAAAAAAAAAAAAAAAACGAACCACCACCACCTCCACCACAAAGCAACTCTTTCTTCTTTTTTTTCTTTTAAATGCGTCCTCCTCATAAAAAAAAAAAAAAAAAAACGTAATAATTTAATTAAAATAAACAAACGAAATAAAAAGCCGCCACCACCTGAATATAAAAATTTTTTTTTTTGCTTTACTTTAAGTGAATTTTACATTCACTGCTTTACTTCTTTCATTTTTTCGTTTTTTTTTTTTTTTTTTTGTTCGGTTTTATTGCACACAAAACATAAAAAGAAAAACGCCTTTTTTTCTGACCGTTTCCGTTCTGGTTTGACACATATATGTCACAGGTAAGAGACGGTTATACAATTAATATCGATTTAATAACTAATTATAAATTATTTTTATAATTAAATTATGCTTAGATAATTACCGGTTATTAGTTTTAATATTGCTAATTTTGTAATTAAATAAAATGCTTAAGCGCAGACAGCTTATAAGAAATAAATAAATTTGTTTGCTATGCGAAATGTGATTACTTCATTCGTTTGACCAACAATCGTAGTTTAAAGGTCAATATTATTAATTTTACAAGTAATAAACCGTATTTTCTATTTGCTTTACTTTTCATTTTTGTTTTATGTGCGGTTTTAAGTTGTTTTTAAGTCTAATAATAATTTTAAGTCATTACAGTAATATTACTTAAGTGATAAATTAGACTTTTATAGCAAAATTACGATTTATAATCGATTTTATACGAAAGATTATTTTAAATAATTTTTATCTTGAATTTTATGTCAAAAAATTACTTAAATTACTTTGAAACAAATGAATAATCGATTTTGTGTTTAAGTTTAACAACATATTTATCCATTACAAAGAGATAACCTTGCTGAATATCACTAGATTAACCTAGCCCATAACAATCGAATAACAATTATTTCTATTATTTAATGTAAAATAATTAATTTTAATTAAATTATTAAATAAGAAAATACTGAATGTGGTAGAAACTCGGTCAAATCACAACAAAAATCAATTATAATCAATGAAAATCATAATAATCTTTATGGTGATGGTGATGGTGATCTGTGCCCACATTAATTGGTGACATAAATCTAAGCACACCAATGCAATAAACGGCAAATACAATAGCAAATAATAATTAAGAAACAAAATAGTTTTTTTTTTTTTTTTTATAAATAATTTTTCTCTTTAATTTAATTGGAAAATAAATATTTACAATTTTTTTTTTGTTTGTTTGTTTTTAAAGTAAAAAAAATACTTAGGTGTAAAAAAATGTCAGAGATAAAGGAGACTTGGGTGATTAAAGGAAGGATTTTTGTTTAATGGTAGTATGCTGGAGCGGCATGTGCGTATGCTGGGGCATGTGCGTAAGCGGCATGACCGTATGCTGGAGCGGCATAAGCGAGTGGAGCAGCGTATTTAGCTACTGGGGCGGCATAGGCGAGTGGAGCGGCTACTTTAGCGTATGCTGGGGCAGCGGCGATGACTTTGTGGGCGATTGGTTCACGACGGACGACAGCGTTGAATCCGTTATGTGGGTCAGCGGTGTAATCGACGGTACGACGGGTGCCGTCTGGTTCGACAAGGGAGTATGATCCTTCAACTACATCACCGTTGCGGCTTTCGTGTTGGCTCTTTGAGTCTCCGGTGATGGCATCTTGGATGTCATAAGCGAAGTTGTATTGTGGGTTTGGATCGTAATCATCAGTGGCGTATTTGGCAACTGGGAATTAATGAAATAAAATAAATTTGGTGAGAATGAGAGCGTTTTACTTTAACATGCGTCGGTGGTGTAATGGTCAGCATAGTTGCCTTCCAAGCAGTTGATCCGGGTTCGATTCCCGGCCGACGCATTAATATTTTTTTTCTTAAAATTTTCAATAATTACCTGGTGCGGCATAAGCGATTGGTGCAGCTACTTTAGCGTATGCTGGGGCAGCATAAGCTGGTGCGGCATAAGCGTGTGCGGCATAAGCTGGAGCAGCGTATGAAGCATATGCTGGGGCAGCAATGACTCCGGCGCGGGCTACTGCGATAATAGCGCAGAATGATAAGAACTGCAAGAGAACAGAGAATTTTTGCTTTAATAATTATCCAATTTTCACATTTCAATAATAATTTTTTTGGTTTTTTGCACTTTTATGGAATCGAATTTAATTCAATCAAAATCAATTTAATTGCACAAGTAAATTGCAATTTGCAGAGTTTTTGACACACCTTGAATGCCATTTCTGTGAGTTTTGTAAGTTTTTTAAGTAAACTACTTGGTTATAGATAAACTGAACGACTGTACTTTTCATCATCGCTCGTTGGTTGTTTTATAGTAAAATTATTTTCAAAAAATAAAAAGCAAAACAAAACAAAACAGAAGAAAAAAAATAAAAAAATTATAATAAAACCACCACCCAGTTTTTATTAATAAATTTGTTTGTTTTTTATTTTCCTCACAAATAACTTGTTTAACAAAAAAAAAAAAAAATAAATAAAATAATTATTATGCCACCTCTTTAATCGCACTTGTATTGTTATTTTTCATTTCATTTGGATACGGCGCCTCCACGGTCATCACAGTACCGTACATTCTCAAACATAATGTTTGCCACAACGTGTATATTTTTTGTTGGTTAAGAAATTTATTTATTGGCTTCGCTTAAATTGCACATGTTGTGATTGTCAAGTACGCAAAAAAATATATAATTAATTAAAACCCGTTGGTAATTTCTTAATAAACATTCGCTGTTTATTCACGAGGAAATAAAATGTTAAACCAAAAAAAAACCTCTTAATTCCCCTTTGCATTCTTTAACATTTACTGCGTTTTTTTTAAATTTAGCATATACACCCCAATGTAGTGCCACAGCTATAATTAGGTCAAAAGGAAGTTACATAAGACAGACAATTGTTTAATAAAAAAAAAAAAAAAAAAAAAACAAAAGAAAATAATTTGAAATGTCAACTTTGCAGCATGTGTTTTTTTTTGCATTAAATAAAATTTTTTCTTTTATTAACTTTCTAAAATAATAAACCAAATCCAAGTAACAAAATATGTAATAATGCTCCAAAAACAATCATAAATAATTTTTAATTTTTTTTATTTGCGACATTTTCATTTCTTTCTTTTTTTTTTTTTGTAAACCGTTGAACATACCTTCATATGTGCTTTGATTCGTGTAATGAACGTTTTTGCTTCAACAGAAAAAAAAGTGAATTTTAAATGCGCAAATTACTTAATACAAAAAAAAAAAAAAAATTAATGATGATGACGAAAAGTAATTTTTGAAGCAACTTTTATTTAAAAAAAAAAAAAAGATATTTTTTTTTTTTTTTTTACTTATTTATCAAGGACAATAATCAAGATCATGGAAATAAGACAGTCAGTCTATAGAGTTATTCAGTTTTTTTTTATTTATTTATTTAATACATTTGTTGATGCAATTTATATTTATATGAGGAAGGTAAGAGCAGCTTAAATAAATTACGCGCTGATACTGAACGATTTGTCCTTCGTTTATTAATTTTCTTTAATTATTTCTAATGACAAAATATTAATTAAATATTGAGGAAATAGTTTAATGTGAAGCATGAAGCCGGATTTTGAGGCTATATTTAAATCTATTTGCTTTGATTAAGCTTTTGGATAACTTTAAACTTACTTGTCGATACAGGCTTAATGCTGTATTTCAAAATCATAACCATCACTCAAAGATTGACCCTTTTTACTAAACCACCTTGAACTAACCGTCTATCACCAACGAGTTTGTTTCTTCAATTCTTGAATCGTAAGTATTGGAAATTGTAGCTGCACTCTTCATAAAACACTCCAGGGCAGACTAATTCCAAAAAGCATTAATAATAAAAAAAATAAAAACAAAAAACAGGTTTGTCGTCTTGTTTTAACGAAATTACTTGATTACTAATTGAAATAATATTATTCAATTAAACTTCTGTGTCTAATCAACCGAAAACAAAAATAATTTTTGTCGCTAGACTGAATGACGGCGGCGTTATAATGAAAACAGGATTTTTTCACCATTGTATAATTTATCCGCTCTAATTATTATCGTGTGATAAACACCCACAATTACAGTAGTGATTAACGTAAAAGGTGTGAACATGTCTAGTTAAATTATTTAATTAATTTCCGCTATTATTTCACTATTTATTCCTATAATCGTTTTTTTTGTCTGCACAGTAGATTAATTGTTGGTTTATTTTGTGTAAATCACCGCTAATGATCTTGTTTGGGTGTTAAATTTGACGTTTCGATAAAAAAAAAAAAAAAAACAACCAAAAACAATTTTTAATCACAGACAAAGCGGAAACTAGTTTTTTTATTATTAGTCGCTGTTAAACTAGAGCAGACAAGTGGACAAGATCGTTTTGCTTCAGTAAACTTTAGTTTAGTTGCATTTGTTGTGTCTATGGAAATAATAATAAAAGAATTTATTTTATTTTTCCATGGCTTTATTTATAAAAAAAAAAACTTTTTTATTCTTTTTAAAAATAAATGAAAAAATCTTTATTTATTTTTTTTTCCTTTTTAATATAAAAATAATATAAATAATCATGGTATGAGAAATAATAAAGTTTTATATCCTAAGTGTAATTTAAAAGAGATTTTGGGGATTGAGAATAGATTGGTTACATTGGATACATTGCTGTATCCAAATGAAGATATTATGGTATCGAGAGATAGAGTTGCGCTTATACAGGTATTTCACGTATTCAGGCTACAGAAGTCAGAAGAGATTCAGATCACTGTTTAATGATGGTAACCGTAGGCTGGAGCGGCATAAGCGAGTGGAGCAGCGATTTTAGCAACTGGTGCGGCATAGGCGAGTGGTGCAGCTACTTTAGCGTATGCTGGGGCGGCGGCAATGACTTTTTGTACAACTGGTTCACGACGGACGACAGCGTTGAATCCGTTATGTGGGTCAGCGGTGTAATCGACGGTACGACGGGTGCCGTCTGGTTCGACAAGGGAGTATGATCCTTCAACAACATCACCGTTGCGGCTTTCGTGTTGGCTCTTTGAGTCTCCGGTGATGGCATCTTGGATGTCATAAGCGAAGTTGTATTGTGGGTTTGGATCGTAATCATCAACAGCCAATTTAGCGACAGCTGGAGCAGCAACGGCATATTTGGCAACTGTTGAAAATTAATCAAAAGATAATTTTGTTCCCACAAATCATAGAATCAAAATTTTATTACCTGGTGCGGCATAAGCAAGGGGAGCAGCAATTTTAGCAATTGGTGCAGCATATGCTGGGGCAGCATAAGCGTGTGCGGCATAAGCTGGAGCAGCGTATGAAGCATATGCTGGAGCAGCAATGACTCCGGCGCGGGCGACCGCGATAATAGCGCAGAATGATAAGAACTGCAAGAGAATAGAGAAAAATAATTAAACACTTCGTTTCGCTTTAATCCAATGGCCGATTTTCATCCTTTTCACACTTTTCTCAATCCACAAAATAACACAAAGAGGATTTTTATGTTTTTCACTAATAATTTTCAACAGAATTATGTGATTTTCATCGATATTTACACACCTTGAATGCCATTTTTATGTTTGGTTTTTGTTTGTGAACAACAAAAATAAAAATTAAAAAAAAAAATCAAATAAGCCCGTGTGACTATTAAAGTGCAGGAAAGTAATTGATCGACTGTGCTTTTCTTCAGTAAAATCAAATCAATTTATAGCTGAGCCGCACAATATGAGCTTGTCAATTAGTTAGTTAAGCCGGCTACAAATAATAATTATTTTTAATAATACCGAACCACCACCTTTTGAAGTTTTTATTTAGTAACGTTACCATTACCATACTTGAAACAAAATTTTCGTTTAATTATTACATTGCCGTGTGTTTTGCCTTCACTTAACTTTAAATATAAAAAACAAAAACCATCCAACGTTTAATACACATTAAAAGCTTACAAATACAAAAAAAAATAAACCGTGCTGATCTTATGCGAAACTCCCATATTGCATGACATATGCTAAACGTGCTGCTAAAGAAGGTTTTTTTTTCTTAGTTTCGCTTCACTTCATTTACCTTTTTGCTTTGCTACTTCGTTCATTGGGCTTAAATAAGTTTGTTGCGTACGCTTTGATATGGTTTTTAAAGATCTCTTGTCTAGATCAGTGTTTTTTAAACTTTATTACATTCGCGGCATCGTTTGATTTATTGCAACATCAATTTTTGTCTGGAGTTTTTACTTAAATGAAACTAGTGGATTGGTCAATGGTCATAGGTTATTCTTTTAGAGAAGTAACAGATTATTGCTAGTGTAAGATTGATATCCAGAGTATTACTGGATAAACTAAAGAAAACAAATTTAGTAAAAACAACAAGAAATTAGCTTGATACAAAACGTTTAATTACCAGCTTTAATCTTTGTGAATAGTTTTAAAAGAATCAATAAATTTGTGTTTAAAGAAGCAATAAGCTAGCTGACCTACAAACAAATAATCCTGAGTACATTTAAACCTCATTTCTAGAACCTTTATTATTGAAGTTTCATTCTCATTGGTGAACAAGATCAACTCGTGTTACGATGAAGGGTTCAGTGGTGCAGCAAAGTATACGAAATAAAATTTTGATGAGGACTGGTTTTTATAAAACCAGTAACCATCACCACATCGGATCTGGTTTTTTTTTATTATTAACATTTAAACACAGATGAAGGAATGCATTAATTATGTTCTTTCATCTGGCTTTTTTAATTGACTTTAATAACAACAATTAAATTCTCATTTATTCCATTATGAAATCCATTTTTTTTTTGTCTTCGGTTACCACCATCTGTATTTAATGCAATCAAAAAATTAGGTCAAATTATTTAATATCCGATTATAGTTTTTTTTTTTTTTTTTTTTTGTAAAATTTCACTTTTATTCCATCTATAATTTAAATTTCTTTTCATTGAAGACATTTCACCAATTGATGTGCATTCAACCAATGTCAAACGGTAAGAATCTGTGAATAGGAAATGACATTTTTCAACAATTACTTTGTCACTCCGCAAATGTTCTATTTACCGTGTTCTCACCATTTACGACTACAAATTTCACGTTTTAATAAAATCCGGATTATTCTACTATTTTGGACATGTAACTCCAATCAATTAAGTATTAAATTTTTTTTTTTTTTAATTAAATTCAATTAAATTAAATTATATAAGCGATTTAACAAGTTAATCAATAAAAAAAAAAAAAAAACAATTTTTTTTCTCCACTTTTCCATATATTTAATTAATTAAAATTCTTTTTATCGGTAGTTTTATTGATTCATTTATTTATTATGTAATTTTATTTTGTTTTTAATTGCAATTAAAATTATTAATAATAGGAAAATAAATGTTTTTTTTTTTTTTGGTTTTTAATTAAATTTTTTGCCCCTTTATTTGAATTAATTGAATTTTTTTTTTTTTTATTTCTTTTTTGTATACTTGGTAAGATTATGGCTTTTGATGTGGTGTTTAGTAGGTAATGCGCGACAAATTACCTTATGTGGCATTAAGTGTGATTTGTGTCTGGAATTTTGTTTGTTTTTTTTTTTTTTTTGTATTTTATTCCGCTTTTAATTGCTTTTAGACAGTTTGTTGTATGCAAATTGGAAATGTTTGTTTAAGGAAAGACTTGTAGAGAATTTTTCTTTAGAGTAAATTCGTTGAAATCGTTCATTTTAATTGATTTAAAATATTATTTCGTTAACAAAACGATCGCACTTGTTCAGAAAAATGTTTTTCAAAGTCAAAATCCACTCGAATATAGAACGAAATTAGTTAAATGAGGTTAAAAACGCATAAAGCTCAGGAGTCTCTAGGAATTAAATAATAAAAAAAAAAACGTGTGAGGTGAAAATTATTCGGTTTTATAATAAAAATTTCATCAGATAAGTAAACAAAAACATATTTGGGCTTAAAGAAAAATCAAACCACAAAGCACATCACAAAAATGTGATTTATTGTTGAAAAAAAAAAAGAAAAAACACTTTCTTTTGGTTTAAAAAACCGTTAAACCGATTTTAACGATTAAAAAACAAATGTCATCATAGTTGCATAGACTAATTCACTAAATTTATTATTAATTAAATTCGATGAAATTTTATTACGTTATTTTCTGGCCAACAACAACAAAAAAGGCGTACAGAATTATAATTAAATGGTTTTGCGTTTTTTTTTTCTTGTTGTCACAACGGTCAGACAAGAATTGTGACTTTGCTTTCGTTTGAATCAGAATAAAAACTTGACACAGATAAAACTACCCACACAATTAAAGCAAACAAAATTGCATCATAATTAAACGTTAATAGCAGTAAAGTAAAAACAAAAAAAAGCCTAATCAAAGCAACAAAATGGTTTAATTGTGACTTTTTATCTACTCTCTAAATTGCTTATATAAAGTTTTTTTTTTTTTTTTT